>OX451737.1:334261943-334936180 GCA_948472305.1 Vicia faba
TAATACCCTCAAGATCACAAAACTTCCCAAACTCACTAGAGGTATATTCACCTCCACCTATCCGTTTTGAGAATTTTAAGCTTCCGACCGCTTTGACGCTCCACCATGGATTTGTAAACTCTTAAACACTCCAAACACCTCATCCTTTCTCTTGATAAGATATGTCCAAAGCTTCATACTAAAATCGTCAATGAACGTAACAAAATATCGATTGCCGCCATAAGTCTCTACTTGCATCGGTCCACAAACATCGGAATACACCACCTTAAGTAAGCCTTTGGTTCTTCGACCCGTATCCTTTCTAAACACATTCTTGTGTTGCTTACTCTTCACACATTCCTCACATAATTCTGTCGGAACACTAATATGTGGCAGCCCTGTTACCATTTCACTTTGTTGCAACATTTTAAGATCCCTAAAGTTTAGGTGACCAAGACGGTAATTCCATAACCACTCATATCTACTTTCCGCGGTAGCTAAACAACGATGCTCCATAACCTTTAACTCAACCTTAAAAGTTCTATTGGCAGCCATCGGCGCTTTTAGAATCAACACACCGTTTGAATCTAAAACGCGTAACATCTTGTTCTCCAACCGAATTAAGTACCCTCTTTCAAGTAATTGGCCAATGCTTAAAAGATTGCACTTAATTCCCGGTATGTAACAAGACATCTTTGATCCTAGAGTGTCCACCATTCTTTCTTCCGTTATCAAAACATCTCCTACCCCTTCGACTCTTAAAGTGGTGTCGTCGGCAAACTTGACTTTACTCATTGGCCGCTTGAGTTGATTTACACAACCAATCCTTTCGACCCGTCATATGTGTTGAACAACCGGAATCCAAGTACCACTCATCTTTACTTTGAACTTCATCACGCATGGTAAGTAATGCCATTTTGTTCCGAATTGCATTTTTCCACCACACTTTCTGAAACTGTACAGTTGTTGTCCCGCAGACTATCACCACAGTAGCTGCTTCCCCGGGAAACATAAACAAATGCCATAATTCTCTTCTGTAATCATCACAAGAAGGATATCTTCATCATCTACCTCTTCCCTAGCAACCTTAGCCTCATTCGCATCCTTTTCCTTGCGTTTTGAGCGACATTCTTTCGCAAAATGCCCAAGCTTTTGACAATTATAGCACTTCACAGAACTTTTGTCAAACAGTTTTGTGGGCGCTTTGATTACCATCTTTGGAGCTTCCTTCACCCCTTTGAATTTTTATGGATATTTTCCACCAAAATTCTTCTTATTTTTAGAAGTCCACTTCCCTTTCGATCTATTGTTCTTCTCATGTAAACGCGCTTGCAAAGCGATCTCCGCTTTGGCTTTGTCGGCACTTCTCTCATACATCCTTTGTTCATGCGCCTCTAACGAACTTTGCAACTCATCTTTGCTCAAAGTTGTTAGATCCTTTGACTCCTCAATAGCCACAACAATATTATCGAAATATGGTGTTAACGAACGCAACACTTTCGATACAACATTCTGCTCAAGGATCGTTTCGCCACATGACTTGATTTGGTTGACTAACCGAGTAATGTGCGTGATGTAATCATTGATCATTTTCTTTGTCCTCCATTTGCGTTAACTCGAGATTGACGTTTGTAAGTTTGTAACCTTACCACCTTCGCTTTGACGGCACCGCATACGCTTTCTCCAAGATTTTCCCATGCTTGCTTCGCGGATTCACAATCACCAACCTTCTCGAAATTGTCGTTATCAACACAAGAGTGAATCAAGAATAGGACTTTGTAATCATTTTTCTTTTCTTCCTTGTGTGTAGCCCTACGAGCATCGGTAGCATCTGCCCCTAACAGTGTAACTCCATTGATGACGATCTCAAGCACCTCTTGATAACCAAACAAAACCTTCATTTGTTTCGCCCATTTGTCGTGGTTCTTCGAATCAGAATTGAGATTATTGGTGGGAATTCGATCATTGGAAACGGTAGCCATTGTTGCAGCGGATTAGGATCAATAACCGGAGCTCTTGATGCCAAATGTTGGAACAACATAAAACATAAAACCAGAGCTTTGAAGGTAGTAACAATGGTGAAAAGAAACTTAATAAAGATGAAATGAGAGAGAGAGAGAGAGAGAGAGAGAGAGAGAGAGAGAGAGAGAGAGAGAGAGAGAGAGAGAGAGAGAGAGAGAGAGAGAGAGAGAATTATGGTAGAGAGTAATATTGGTGAATCAAAAATGACATTAACTTTGAATTGGGATTACGACAATGTATTATATACACACGAGAGAATAGTACAACTAATAACCAAAACCAACTAAAGTGTCATGCTGTTAAATTCTGCTATTTTTAAAAAACTAACCGCTGTAATCGATTAACAACAACTTGCTGAATTTTTCAAAAAAACTGATTTGTAACAGCTCACAACATAATTCACTATCCATAAACACAACAAAAAACTGATTTTTTTTAAACAACATACATTAGAATAAAGTAAGGTAAAAAATAATATTTAAGTAAATTTAAGGATAATTTAATGAGTTTAGGACCTTTAAAAATAGGTACATGGTCATCATTTTATTGAGTGGACGGATTAAATAATCAAATTTAAATGTTACGTAATATCTCAAAAATCTATTAGAATTTTAGAGGTTTACATCTAACCTAGAATAAGTAATATATTTAATTTTTAATGATAATATATATAGTATATATATATATATATATATATATATATATATTATATATATATATATATAATATATATATATATATATATATATATATATATATATATATATATATATATATATATATATATATATTTATATATAATATATATATATATATATATATATATATATATATATATATATATAATATAATATATATATATATAATATATAATATATATATATATATATATATATATAAATAAGGGTATATATACACATATGAGAAAATCATTTATTTACATATACGAGAATGAGTAGTAATTTTTTTTGTTCGTCAATAAATATTTTAAATTTCTTAAATTATTTTATTTTATTTACACTAATTAATATAAATATTCTTTTTAATAAAATCGAATTGTCTTTTATTCTTGATAAAGATGAATATATTTATAATTATCAAAAATATCAAATATTAATATTAAATTAAAAAATCAAACAGTAATTAAAAAAATAAAAATAAAACTAATATTGCATTAAAACTGAAAATATATTATTTATTCTAGAATAAATGTGGTGTTAAATAAATGTGTTAATTATTATAAATGGTCATTTAATAATTCACATAATTACATTATAAAGCTATTAAAAATATAAATGAAAAATGAGATCTTCATTATTACATATATTAAAAATTATAATTGTAACACCCAATCTGAATTAATGGAATTAATTTCAAGAATATAAACTTTAGTGGATAAATAAATGTCTAAAATGTAACCTGGGGACAAACAAACTACCTCAAATTTGTTACTAAATATCTTTAATAGATAATATTTTGTCTGATACACAGCAATTCTTTCATCAACAACTTCACCAATATAATTGTAATATCCTGAAAGAAAATAAAAATAAAGAGAATGAAATATAATTGTAAGATCCTGAAAGGAAATAAAAACTAAGAGAAGGAAAATCAAAACAAAAGCAACATAGTTTTAGAAATAGATCAGTTGAGGTTGTTAAAGAAAAAGACGTCAAACATTGTCTTAATAGGCGGTAAATTAAAGAAAGTCAGTAATCAATTTAGTCCTTCTCTTGAAATATTTCTTTGGTAAAACATCCGTTGAAATCAAGAAAACATCACTGGTAAAACATTAGTGCATATTAGGGGTGTTTGCGGTTCGGTTTGGATCGGTTTTAAAATAAAAAATCATCCGATCCAAAGATAAATTTACTTGCGGTTCGGTTCGATTTTGGATGATATATTAAAAAAATCCAATCCAATCCGATCCAATTTTATGCGATTTAATTTGGATCGGTTTTTGGATATTCAAATTACACATTATATTTTTATTAATATTATAAAACTACAAATAAATCATAGATTTGATATAATATATAACATATAGTATATTTAAAAGTTAATATTACAAAATGAGAGTGGTTGATTATGATTGAAATAATAAAAATAAATAAATTAATTCAAACTAATAATTATTAATAAAAAAATTTTATCATCTAATAATAATTTCACATAGCATATCATTACTAATAAAAAGTAAGTAAGTATAAAAATATATGTATGCGGTTTGGTTTAGTTTGGATCGGTTTTGAAAAATTAATCCGAAATTCGATCCGAACTGATCGGTTTTCACAAAATAACATCCAAACACATCTAATAAATTTCGGTTTTTTTTGCGGTTTTCGATTTTTTTGGATTGATTTTCGGTTTTTTATTTGGATTGATTTGGATTTAAACACCCCTAGTACATATTAGTTCTAAAATATATATTATGATTGCTGAATATGAAATTAATGATATAAGATTAAATATTATAACTTTAAATTGCTTGCATCAATTTGAAGTTCTATGAATAACCATATAAGTTGAATACTCGGTCTAATACTATCATAGTTAGAAATATAAATTAAAGGAAACATTACATTGCTTAACATAGGAGAGTTATAGACTCACTTAAACTGAAAATAAGGAGTTGAAAGGTTATAGTAATGAAGAAGCATGATTTGTATAGTCTGAGCAAGTTTTGTACAATCTGATTAAGCATTGGGAGTTTCAACTTTGAAATTTTTTTGAATAATCAAGTATTAAAAAAAAATTCGTAAATAACTGCGTTTCGGAAAAAATTACGCAAATAACCATGTTTCAGATGACTCCCCAAAGGAGGAGTCATCTCACTTGGCGCCTACACCCATTAATTAAGGGGAGGCGCCATCTCACTTGGCGCCTATGTGCTTAGGGCATGCCCTAAAGCCAAGTGAGATGGCGCCTAAGTGCAATTCTAGGGCAAAATTTGCTTCTTTTTTTTTCGGTCTGGTGCGTTGCATATTGGATACAGGATCAACAAAATAGACTTTTTATTATAAAAAAAAATAATTACATCCAAATGTATTACATTAAAAAAATAGGAAAAAAAAAAACAGGTAAATTCAGTGATCCCCCCGGAACCCGATAATGACCCCCGGTTCCGCATCTCCGTCCTCGTCTTTCCCGTGTTGGGTGTCGTCGTGTTTCATGCTGTGGCAGGGTCGATGGCCCAGCGAAGTCAATGCGTTCCGGATCCATGAAATCAGTCAGATCTTCATATCTAGAAGATCCGCTTTGGTACAGTCGGTTATCCATACCCTCAAAGTTTGGTCGTGTTGGCGGTGGGTGGGGTTCCATGGTGGGTCTGTAGCAATTGATCGTCTGAGTACGGTGGGTAGAAAGGAAATAGATCTTGGGGTGTTTGGTATTGAGGATGTAGGGTGGTTTGGTGATACCGTGGTTGATGGTAGGCTGGGTCGGTTTGTTCGTAATCTTCTGATATTCCCAGATTAGGCTAAGGCTGGATGTTGAGGGGCCCATATTGGGATATACAGAAGACTGAATTGTGTGTGGGGTATGCGGGTGTGTTGGTATTATGATTGGTATTGTGGTTGGGTGTGAGGCTTATGGGGGTATTGGTACTGAGGTGGTGATTGTGGTTGGTTGTGGGGCATTTGAGTGTAATTGTGTTGTGGTGGGGACTGTGGTTGGGTGTTTGTGGTTTTGTTTCTTCTGGGGGGTTGGTGGGAGGTTGATGTGTTTTGGGTTTGTTGTTGGGGAAACGAGGGTTGTGCCCATTGTGTGCGTGGGTCAACCAAGTACCTTGGATGAGACACGTGTATTTCAGGGTTACTAACCGACATGTACCAAGATAAATATTGATCCGTGTGTTCGCATATTACCATGATTAAGGAAAACCGGGAATTGCAAGACATATCGGTGACTCCTCTGCCACATCTTACACCATTCCGGAGCAAAGTCTTTCCAGTTGGTAAGACCCCCACTGGGCGTCGACCCTTTTGAGATACCATGGGGACAAACAAGTTGGATCACTTGGTATCTTTTGATGCATTCTGAACCGCATCTTCACACGGTCGCTGTGGTGCATCTCCACAACATTGAACCGAATGATTGCAGTCTTCGTGGTCCAAATTGTTGCATCCTCGGGGTTTGGTTCATGGCCCAAACCCAAATATGGTCTCCAGACGAACTGCAAAAAAATTTAAATCAAGTTAACGAAAACGTAATATATAAATAATTTAAATGAAGAAAAGTTTAAAGGTACGACGTACATCATCCGGGCCTAAGTGATCCAACAGATTGCGGTATAGTGCGACATTGAATCTTGGATTCTTGCCGTAATCCATACCCCTCACGCAATACCTAAAGGAAATGAAAAACATTTTATTTTTAGCATATATTTGGTGAAGAGATGAATAGTAATAAATGATATAACTTGATGACTTACTTTGTTGTGTACGGGAAAACGAAAGTGTTTGTTGTTGACGGAAGTTTAAGGACTCCATCCTCCACCAACCCCTGGCTTGTAGTAAAAAAGCGCACCCATAAAATGTACATTTTTCCTTGACTGCATTTTTGCACAAGGAACTGTATAGGTGGGCTAAAACTGCAGAACCCCAACTATTACTTTCTTGTTTTTTCAAAATCTCTAAGTAAATGTAAATACATAAAATTTACACTATTTCCCGTACTTTCGGAAAATAAAAAGGTACCAAATAGTATCATAAGATAAGTTCTAGCTTTTATTACCCTGTCTTGCTCGGAAGAATTTTCGTTATAATTCCAAACTTGCATAATGACTTTTAAGCTCAGTGAGTAGTATTCTCTGACCTCTTCGCACCACCACCTTCAAACCATATCCCTGCCCAACAATTCTTCACACTGAGAATTGGGTTGTTGAACAGACCCGTTCACGGCCTTACCGTCGACAGGGAGACCTAGTAACATGTACACATCCTCTAGCGTGACGGTACATTCACCTATTGGTAGGTGAAATGTATGGGTCTCTGATCTCCACCTTTCCAACATTGCAAGAATGAACTTCGAATCAATTGTGCAGTTGGAGATCTTTATAACATGTCCGAAACCTGCGTATTCCAGATATGGTACGATAAATGGGTCGGGAGCCAGGTAGTTGTGAGACCGGATTCTGAATCTTTTGGTATCCTGAGTTAATAATGTAAAAGATGTAAGATTAAGTAAGATGAACATAGAATTACGTTAAGTATAAATAATGTATAACCAAATTAGAAACTTACAAATGCGGCAATGTTTTCCCTTGTGCCTCTGTGAGAATCGCCCATTGTTAGAAGAGTCATTGTTTAAAATGCTTGAGATTATGAAAGACTTAGAAAGTGTAAGAGATTATGAAAGACTTAGAAAATGTAAGAGATTATGAAAGACTTAGAAAGTGTAAGAGATTATGAAAGACTTCGTAGCAGAGAGTGAGACGAGTGTGGGTGTGAGAGAAGTATGATATGGTATGTATTTATAGGCAAAAAAATTTCATAGAGTGAGTGAGGTGATAGCTGGTGCATGCATGCATGAGAAGTGTCGCTCTTGCAGGCTAGGTGGCAGCCTAGGGGGTTACATATCTGCATACATGTAACACGATTGGACATTAAGGGAGGCGCCATTGGACTTGGCGAAAGAGTACAAAAATGAAAGGTGTCGCCATCCCAATTAGCGAATAAGAGGTGTCATTGGTTGCAGAGTAGGCACAGGCTACATGACAGCCTTTGAGATGCCATGTCTGAATGCATGTAACACTATTGGAGGTGATAGAAGGAGACTTACAAGTTACAGTGTAGGTGCAGAGTAGGCGCAGGCTAGGTGGCAGCCTAGGGGGTTACATATTTGCATGCATGTAACATGATTGGACATTAAGGGAGGCACCATTGGACTTGGTGAAAGAGTACAAAAATGAAAGGTGTCGCCATCCCAATTGGCGAATAAGAGGTGTCATTGGTTGCAGAGTAGGCACAGGCTACGTGACAGCCTTTGGGATGCCATGCCTGAATGCATGTAACACTATTGGAGGTGATGGAAGGAGACTTACAAGTTACAGTGTACATGCAGAGTAGGCGCATGCTAGGTGGCAGCCTAAGGGGTTACATATCTGCATGCATGTAACACGATTGGACATTAAGGGAGGCGCCATTGGACTTGGCGAAACTGTACAAAAATGAAAGGTGTCGCCATCCCAATTGGCGAATAAGATGTGTCATTGGTTGCAAAGTAGGCTCAGGCTACGTGTCAGCCTTTGGGATGTCATGCCTGAATGCATGTAACACTACTGGAGGTGATGGGAGGAGACTTACAAGTTACAGTGTACGTGCAGAGTAGGCGCATGCTAGGTGGCAGCCTAGGGGGTTACATATCTGCATGCATGTAACACGATTGGACATTAAGGGAGGCGCCATTGGACTTGGCGAAACAGTACAAAAATGAAAGGTGTCGCCATCCCAATTGGCGAATAAGAGGTGTCATTGGTTGCAGAGTAGGCTCAGGCTACGTGACAACCTTTGGGATGCCATGCATGTAACACTATTGGCAGCCTTGGGGGTTACATCCTTACTTAATTGAAATTCAGTATGAGATATTTAGTCTTACGTTTATCATAACATTGATTCACTTAATCTGTCAAACCTTCCAACCTTCAAACTTTCATACAATCAAACCTTTAAACCTTCAAACAATCAAACATACAAACCTTCGAATAACTCATAAACTTCAAACATTTCAACCTTCAAACCTTACCACCATCAAACCTTTATACAATCAATAAACTTCAAACATACAAACCTTCGAATAACTCATAAACTTCAAACATTCCAATCTTCAAACCTTCAAACAACCCTACGCAATGGCCTCTGCACCACAATATGTCATCAAAGCACATTTCAACGGTGAGACATACATTTTTCCCACCTCTGGGTTTTTGTTTAGAGACACAGACAACATCCAATTTCTTTTAAACGGGAAAGCCAATTTCTCGTACTTCAAAAAACGATTAGAGGCCAAACTTGGACGAGGCCCGGTGACCAGATATTTTATCAGAATCCAGTTTTTTTTGGAAACAACCAAATAATTTTTTATAAGGTTGAAGTTCAAGATGACGAGGATCTCCAGAATATGTTTTCCAGCCATGTGTATTCTGGGTACGACTCTATTGAGTTGTACATTATGCTGCGAGAGCCTCAGGTGACACAAGTGGTTGATCCTTTGGAGAATGAACAAGCTGAGGTAGATGCAGTTGATGAAGAAGAAGAAGATGACGAGTTAGATTTTGATGAAATGTTGAATTATGATTCCGACGATGATGGCATACCTAGTATTCCTGCAAACGAAATCTACACACCACCTCCGCACATGACAAACTTCAACATGGGCGGAGATGAACCGTCTACTGATTTATTTTTCAATCCGTATATGCAGTCGGATGAGAACTTAAAAGAGAAGGAAAAGTTTCGTAACAGATAGGAATGCATCAGAGCCATAAAAAATTACACATGGTCAACTCGGTTGATTTTAAGGTGGACCGTGTCAACCCAGAAAGGTACAAGATCAAGTGTGTCCACCCTAACTGTATGTTCAAGCTGACTGCATCATACAGATTAAGAGGTGATTGATGAGTCATAGGTTCCATGACTACCCACACTTGTGTAAGTTCTACCCAATCACAGGACCACCGAAAACTTAATTACGATCTCATCTGTCAAGAAATCCTACCACTGGTCAGCAACGACCCGTCTTTGAAGGTGAAAACAATCATCTCCCACATCACCACGGTTTTTAACTATACTCTGTCTTACCGTAAGGCGTGGTTAGCAAAGACTAAGGCGATTGAAAAGGTGTACGGAAACTGGGAGGAGTCATACCAAGAACTTCCTCACTACCTGAATGCACTAAAGACATATTCTCCGGGTACTGTTTACGTTCTGGAAATAGTGCCAACATACGCCCAAGATGGTAGTCAACTAAACGGCAGCGGAATATTCAGTTGAGTGTTTTGGGCATTTCAACCTTGCATCATAGGGTTTGTATCATGCAAACCAATTATACAATTTGACAGGACTTGGTTGTATGGAAAGTACATAGGCACGCTACTAATGGCAGTTGCACAAGATGGCAACAACAACATTTTCCCCATTGCCTTTGCCCTAGTCGAGGGGGAGACCGGTGGTGCTTGGAGCTTTTTTCTAAAAAACCTGCGGACACACGTGGCTCCTCAACCAGATCTCTGTTTGATCTCGGACAGACATGCCTCCATTGAAAGTGCCTACAATAATCCTGCAAACGGTTGGCATGACCCTCCTTCTACGCATGTCTATTGCGTTAGGCATATCGTCCAAAATTTCACGAGGGAGATCAAGGAAAAAAACACTAAGGAAAGCGATTATGAATGCAGGATATGCATTGACACAACCCACATTCAAATATTACCGCAACGAGATCTGTTTGTCAAATATGGAAGCCGGTAGGTGGATCGACAATATTCCGGTAGAAAAATGGACTAGGTCATACGACAATGGCCAAAGATGGGGGCACATGACAACGAATCTTATTGAATAGATGAATGGGGTATTCAAAGGAATACGAAACCTCCCGATCACTGCTTTGGTAAAATCTACGTATTTTAGGATGGCTGCGTTGTTTACCAAAAGAGGTGAAATGTGGAATATGGTGTTGCAATCTGGACAACTATGGATTGAAAGTTGCATGAAATACATTAAGGCAGAAAGTTCCAAAGCCAACACTCATATGGTTATACGGTTTGACCGACACAGCCACAACTTCATTGTGAAAGAGACAATCGACCACAACGAAGGCCTGCCAAGACAAGAATATATGGTCATGCTACCTTCTCGTTGGTGCGATTGTGGCAGGTTTCAAGCATTTCGTATGCCTTGCTCTCATGTCATTTCTGCTTGTGCTTATACCCATCAAGACGCGCTGCAACTCCTGTCACACATTTACAAATCTGAAACGTTGCTCAACGTTTACAACAACAGCTTTCCTTTGGTAGCAAAACCAGATTATTGGTCTGCATACGACGGCGAAATAGTGTGGCACAATGACCAAATGCGAAGGAACAAGAAGGGTCGTCCCAAAAGTAAGCGCATCATAACAGAAATGGACGATTTTGGCAAGCTGGAAAGAAAGTGTGGTTTATGCCGTCAGGTCGGACACAATCGCAAAAATTGTTCGAATCGAGCGTCTGCCTCGGCCTCATAAAAATTGTAATACATAAAATCTTTCCTTAATTATGTTGTAAACATTAGGGTTTTCCGTTAACAGATTTTGCTACAATAAATATTGCGCGTACAAGAAAAATACATGATATTCCGTCTATGAAATTACAACTGTTAACACAATTTCATCTGACCCATGCATCATCAACATTACATCGCTGTCTGTTTTGACTTCCTCCAACCATACATTAGGTCTTCCTGTCGCATGTGAGGTTGTTGTTCATTTTCGCTGGATCCTTCGAATTGTTTCCCCCTTCACAATGTCTCCATCTAGCCATCACATCAACTCCCACTTCAGACGCTCCATGGAGTGAATGTGCCAGAATTTCATTTTCATCGCAGGTTTCGTGGCAGAGAAGATAACGTAACCATCTTTGCTAAAAATCATGGGCGATATCATGACGCAAATAACAGAGTAAAAAATAACAAAGCAGTGCGAGAAAGTGTGAGAAACGATGGAGAAACGGACAAATTATTTATAAAACAGCATTTTGCCCTAGTTTTGCCCTAGGATCCAAGTGAAATGGCGCCTCCTCTCACTTTTAAAGTGCATGCGCCATCTCACTTGACTAAAAGTGAGAGGAGGCACCAAGTGAGATGGCGCTTAGGGCAAAACTAGGGGTGGAGGCGCCAAGTGAGATGACTCCTCCTTTGGGGAGTCATCTGAAACATGGTTATTTGCGTAATTTTTTCCAAAACGCGGTTATTTACGAAATTTTATTTTAATACCTGGTTATTGTAAAAAAAAATCTGTAACTTTTGTATTATTAAGTAATAGGAAAACCCCAAAAAGAAGTAATAAGAATAGCATTAAAGAAGCAAACGAATTGGAAGAGCTACCATCTCTGCAGGCAAGGGAAAACCAAAAATGAAGTTTCTTATGTTGTCAAAGCATTAAATCGGAGGTTGTTGATTAAGGCATAACGTGAAAAATTGTAGAGAAAGCAGGGAATTTTGGTAAAAGGCGGAACATATACTTTTCTTATATAATAAATGTTAAAATTTAGATGTAATGTCTAAGTGAAAAAATCTTAATATTGTAATTTTAAAATATTGTTTTTTTCTTAAAAGTTTAGTGGCAAAAATTCACCTTTTAAAAGTGAATAAGTAAGATATCGAGGATTCGAACTCACGGTCTTATATTTGATGTCCTATATTAAAGTTGTTCTTTTGAATTTTAGTCTTGTTATGAATTGCGACAAAGTTCAATATCAATTTGTGAGATAAAGAAAAGTAACAACTAAAATAAATGGCCTACAACAATTATAATTAGTACACATATAATATAACAGTTTAAGGCGAGAAAAAAACATAGGCTTGTTTACCCAATTCGATCAAATGATCTACTATAACGGAGCGAGCAGTTCTTCAATTTACTATACTCAGAAAGTTGTTACAAGAGATTACATACGAGTTACAAGAAAATAGCTTTTGCTTTCAGGTTTCCAAGAACAACCCTGGAAGGCCCATGAACAACCTTATTTTCTATCCAAGTGTTACCTAAGGCGTAATAGGTGTTTCAAAATAACCTTAAATAACTCCAAAGGTCACTAAACATTTGCCCTTCTAAGATTTCCCTTCACTAATCTTAAATCCTTGTTCTCCCTTGTTGTTGTAAAATCTAAGATTGTCCCCTTTAGACACAACAAAGAGATATATATTTATAATAGCAAAAAACTGAAGCCCAAAAAACACAATCCATTAATTATTAGAATAAAATATATTATAAGTATTTTATAATAAATTTTATATAAATTTAGACTATTTCTAAATTAATATATATCAAATATTTTAACATTAAATAATGGATCTGCAAACCGAACCGGTCAAATCTGAAATCCCCGAACCGTCTAAATCAGACATTCTTGTTGTTTTTCAGCTTTTTGATTTTTGGCAATCTCGAAACATATTTTCTCTCTCTTCATCGACAAAAATTTTAAGGCACACTACAACAATCTCCGCCTTGACTTGAAACCATGTTGATGCCAATTTAACCATCAACAACATTGCTGCTCTTTACCATATTGAAACTCTAATCGATAACCTGTATCAAATTCAAGCAACCCTTGAATCTTGATCTTGTCACTTGCATCCACTTATTTTTAATTACCCTTTTACCGTATTTTGCTCTCTGGCAACTTCTCTTAGAACTTTATACCCGATGCGCAAGATAATGACACTCTTAGCCTTATCCACCGTCTCGGTCTTTTGTATATGTGTAAGTCATGCAGGCATCAAAATATCATTCTTCAAAGCATCATACACTTCTCTTGAATTAAAATTGCTTGCATCTTAATTTTCCACAACCTGAAGTCGTTGTTACTAGAAAATTTCTCAATATCCCATTTGTCCATGATGCTCACTTATAAACAATACCTCTTTGCCCCACGGGGCGTCACTTATTGTGCATTACGATAAGGTTCAATATCAACTTGTTGCTGTAAACTCTAATATTATCCCATTTAGACACAACAAAGAGATACATATTTATAATAACAAAAATTCAAACCCAAAAAACACAACCCATTAACTATTGAATAAAATATATTATAAATACCTTATAATATATTTTATATTAATTTAGACTATTTTTAAATTAATATAGATCCAATATTCTAACATTAGATAACAGATCTGCAAATCGAACCGGTCAAACCTAAAATCTACGAACCGCCCAAACTCGACATTCTTGTTATTTTCCGACTTCTTGATTTTTGACAATCTCAAAATATATTTTCTTTCTCTTCATTAACAAAGATTTTAAGACACACTATAACTAATTTAATAGACGAAATGTCACTTCTTAAAAATAAAAAAGTAGAATGTCAATGATTCGAATCCACACTTAAAAAATGGAATGTTGATATAGATCTATCTATTATATAGCTTAACAATTACTCACTCTAATTTTAACATTAAATATAAGTTTGAATTTCGTGTATATATCCTAAGTTTCAACCTTTCTTTGGAAAAAAAACTTAATCTTTTTAACACTCTTAAAATATATTAATTTTTTGACTAAATTTGAAAATTATCATTAAATATTATATATTTAATTACTTTTTATTTATTGTATTAACTATTATTTAGAAATTTCAAAAATACTTTAAAGAATTTATAAATGTAGGATTGTCAACTTACCATTTATAACAATAAAATTAGTAGGATATTCGTGCGTTTACACGAGTACCGATATAATAAGCGCATTTGTTTTCAAAATATAATTAGAATAAAATAAAATAAATTTAAAATAGATAATAAATCTGTACATATAATTCTTTCAATATATACAAATATTTGAATCAATATATATATATATATATATATATATATATATATATATATATATATATATATATATATATATATATATATATATATATATATATATATATATATATATATATATATATATTATACAAATATTATTTTTGTTTTAGATTTATTATCAAAAATATTTAAACCAATAGTAAAATTATTCTATTATTATTCAATATTTTGATCATTAACTTCATGTTCCTGTTATTATTCAATATTTTGATCATTAACTCCATGTTTCCGTTATTATTCAATATTTTGATCAGTAATTTAATGTTTTCGTTACTATTCAATATTTTGATCAGTAATTTCATATTCCCGTTAATATTCAATATTTTGATCAGTAACTTCATGTTCTAGTTAAAATTCAATATTTTGATTAGTAACCTCATGTTCCCGTTAATATTCAATAGTTTGATCAATAACTTCATGTTTTCGTTAATATTCAATATTTTGATCAGTAACTTCTTGTTCCTGTTAATATTCAATATTTTGATCAGTAAGTTCACGTTAACGTTATTATTCAATATTTTGATCAACAACTTCACGTTTCTGTTAATATTCAATATTTTGATCAGTAACATCATGTTTCCGTTAACATTCAATATTTTGAACAGTAACTTCATGTTCATGTTAACATTCAATATTTTGATAAGTAACTTCATGTTCCCATTAATATTCAATATTTGAATCAGTAACTTAATATTCCCATTAAAATTCAATATTTTAATAAACTTCTTGTTCTCGCTAATATTAAATATTTTGATCAGTAATTTAATATTTTTGTTAATATTCAATATTTTGATTACTAACTTCATGTTTCCGTTAGTATTCAATAGTTTGATCAATAAATTCATGTTCCCGTTAATATTCAATAGTTTGACTAATAACCTAATGTTCCCGTTAATATTCAATATTTTAATTAGTAACTTCATATTCTGTTAATATTCAATAGTTTGATCATTAATTTCATATTCACGTTAATATTCAATAGTTTTATCAATTAATATTTTTATGTTCCCGTTAATATTCAATATTTTGATTAATAATTTTATGTTCATGCTAATATTCAATATTTAGATAAGTAACTTCATGTTTCCGTTAGAAAAACAAATTTTTAAAATAAAAATAATTATGTTTTACCAAAAATGTTTTAAAAGTAATATATATTATCTTGAATAATTTTGTATCTTGAATTATAAATAATTTCAAAATAAAAATATTAGATACATAAATAATTAAAAAACAAAACATAACATTTTTAACGTGTTTGGATTAATATATAATAACCTATGCGATTGCACAGATTTTAATATTGTTATTCGTGCGGACACATGATATTGGTTTATCTGTCGTGCAAACACATGATATTTAAACTATAACTTAATATCAGTACCTAGCATTCCTTTGGAACCTAGCTAAGTTAGCAAATAGCTTCCTTTCATCAAGAATAAGATTGTCTAACTTGATTTCTAGCAGCTTCTCATCTGCGACATTATTGAAATGCACAAAACCGTATCTTCTACCTATCTTATCTCTTTTAGGAGGAATGATCACTTCTTCGATCTCGCCCAGCTCTTTAAACGCAAAAAACAGGTCCTTTGCCATCCACTTGTCATCAAACTCAGTGAAGAAGAAAGATGTGATTCCACTGGCTTCCTACTACCTCCACTCACCGCTACGTTCCACCTTTAGAATCTACTATTGCTACCGGTGCTCTTCCCTACTCTCCTCCAACCTGCTTTCTCTTCCCGCCGGAGCATTTGAAAGTTAGAGAGAAATTAGAGATTCTCTCTCTTCACACATCATTTTTTTATACTAGAATTTGATAGTGTACATTGTATATTTATTTATTGTTAAAGTAGTGAATCATGACATTAATTATGAATAAGCTATTTAATTTGTGATACAAGTTTTGATCTTACGATCAACATTCAGTACCAGAATTTGTCACAAAATATATATATATATATATATATATATATATATATATATATATATATATATATATATATATATATATATATATATATATATATATATATATATATATATATATATATATATATATATATATATATATATATATATATATATATATATATATATATATATATATATATATATATATATATATATATATATATATATATATATATATATATATATATATATATATATATATATATATATATATATATATATTACATACATTTTCAGAGAGATCATGGAAATGTTGTTCATGATGATAAAAAAAGATATACAGTGACTGAAAAGTGGAAGCAGGGGTGCGGCTTAAAGCACTGGAGTGTGGAGCAGGGCATGGATGCTGCAAATACAAACCAGGAAGGGTGGGCCATGAATGTAAGAAAGAAAAGCCTAAGGTGAAAAACAGTGGCATCATATTCAAGAGAAGGAGAAAAGTCAACCAAGTGAGGTATGCACTCCTAATAACCCTATAGAATCTACATCTATGCCATGGACTCAAGTGGGGAAAGGTTGTACTCCAAGATGTTCTGGAGGAGATACCTTATAATAATGTTTTTTATGCTCTTGGGATTGGGAAGGATCCTAAAGTGGGCACAGGTTATGTGCCATGATCATATTTTGGAATGTAAGAGAGTTGAATAGGACAGGAAAATGTAGAGAGATTGCAACCTATCTCAAGAGTCTACATCCTGACATTGGCATTTTGATTGAAACCAGAGTTAAGAGTAATAAGGCTAATATCATGAGGAATAAGATGGGGCAGTTTTGGTCCTATATTGACAACTATAAGCATCATGACAATGGTAGGCTTTGGATAACCTCAGATAGGACCAAAGTTCAGGTTAGAGAGACTGCTAGCATAAATCGATGGTTCACTTTGGTATCTACAATAATAGTGGTGAGTTAAGAATGTGGTGCACTGTAATTTATGCTCACAATACCTTGGAGAAAAGGAAGAAACTTTGGAGTGATATAAAGGGCATTTCTAGTTCAGTGACTGGTCCCTGGTTTTTGATGGGGAGTTATAATAATGTGATGACTATCTAGGATAGGATTGGTGGTAATCTTGTGCAGGAAAAGGAATATAAGGATTTCACGGGTATGATGGATAAAGTTGGGTTGTTTGAAAAAGCTAGTACTATCCACATACTCCTAGAGCCATAACTTTCACGGGTATGATGTATACAACTCTTACTAATGAAGGTGAAGAGTTGTTCTCAGGAGGTTATTAGCTTAACCAATCTAGAAGAGAAATTGCTCAGGCAAGGGTCCAAAATTGACTGGAAAAAGCTTGGTGACAGCAACAATGTTTTTTTCTATGCAAATCTCAAAAGTAAATATAGGCAGACTCACATTAGCATGATGAAAGATAAATATGGTAATCAAGTGGTTAATAATAACCAATTTGAGAAGGAGGTTATTAGATTCTACAAGGATTTGGTGGGTACTATTGTCACTTCTCTTTAGAAGATTGATATAGAGGTAATGATAGAAGGGAATCAGTTAAATGGTGATCAGTGCAATATGCTCATAGCCCATGTTACAGAGAAGGGGGTTCATAAGGCTTTGATAAAAAAACAGTGACTTGACTGCCCTTGGAGTTGATGGTTATGGGGCCAAGTTTTTTAAGGCTATTTGGAACACAACTAAGCATGATATCATTGATGTTGTCAAAGATTTTTTTGCCAATGGGAGATTGTATAGAGCTGTAAATAGCACCCTTGTTACCATTATCCCAAAGCATGAGTCACCTTGTATGGTGAAAGATTTAGACCCATATCTTATTGCACAACCTTGTTCAAAATTATTTCAAAGGCGGTGGCTAAAAGGTTGGGTAAGATGTTGGGTAATATGGTGGATATGAGCCAAGTTTCTTTTGTCCCTAGCCAACATTTACTTGACCATATCCTCTTAGCTTTTAAGTTGATTAGGGGCTATAGTGCCAGAGGAGGTGCTCCCAGATGTATGCTCCAAATGGACATGCAAAAAGCTTATGACAATGTGGATTAGCATGCTTTGGAGGACATAATGGTTGAGCTTAGTTTCCCAAACAAGTTTATCAACTGAACTATGATTCTGGTAAGAAC
Source organism: Vicia faba (assembly GCA_948472305.1). NCBI lineage: Eukaryota > Viridiplantae > Streptophyta > Magnoliopsida > Fabales > Fabaceae > Vicia > Vicia faba. The sequence goes on from OX451737.1 coordinate 334,280,578, forward strand.
TGTTTCCTATAGATACAAAATCAATAGCAATGTGTCTGACTACTTACAAGCCAAAAGGGATTTAAGACAAGGTGATCCCTTGTCTCCCATTTTGTTTGTGTTTTTCATGGAGTACCTGTCTAGAATTCTGAAGAAGATGGGTTTAAATCCAAACTTTAACTTTCACTCAAAGTGTGAAAAGTTAAATATTATTAACCTGAGTTTTGCAGACGATTTACTTCTATTTACTAGAGGTGACATTGGTTATGTGGACCTAGCCTTGCAAGCTATGAGAAAAAATTTTGAGTCAACAAGGCTCGAGGTTAATCCTAGTAAATGGAAATAAAATTTTGGAAATGTTGATGATAGTGTCAAGCAAGGGATTTTTAACCTTTCCTTAGGATAAAATAAAAAGTCGGTGGCGACTCTTGCTCAACCGAAACATTTGCGAAAACAAACGCAAAACCTCAAGTCAGTTCTCCCACCGTATCACAATATGTGTGTAATATTATTTTTCACAATCAACGAATTTCCTGCTTACGATAACTTGGATGGATATAGTGTCAAAGGACATAAAGCGTGTCCTATTTGTGAAGATAATACTTTTTATCACCAACTTGAGTTTGTAAAAAAGACCGTTTACCTTGGGCATCAAAAATTTCTAAAACTCAGTGATCCTTATCGTAGATTGTGGAAGGCTTTTAATGGAGAATGTAAGTTCTCTATTTTTAGGATTGACATTAATTTTAGTTAAAAAAAATATAGCAGCAATATGTTAAATAGGATGTGATTACTTTCTATGAAGAATAAGTTGAGCAAGAAGTCCTATTTTATATTGAGACATGTTGAGTTGAAGTGTTTCAACATCTAGAGCAACGTGTCATATAAGATGTTCTATGTTGGGTCATACGACATCGCGCCTGAGCTGAGTTGAACAATTAAATTCTGTTGTGATTTAGCATATGCATAATATTCTGGGAATATCATGAAATCCTATATGGGGCTGTTTTATAGGTATAGAAGAATAAAAAAGAATATTGAATTTATAAATATGGAGATAATTTAGGAAAAATTTGATTGAAGACTTATTTTGTAGCAAAATCTTCTTCAGATTTGAAATATCCAAAGAGCTATGATTTAAAGCCCAAGTTCAGTTGGGAGATAGGTTATAAATAGAAGCACTGTAACCTATGATTTGTACCAACCATAAATATAAAGATGTAATCATTAGGCCTGAGTCTTTACCACTCTCTAGGAGAGTTGGTTGTGTGTTCCACTCGGGTTGTGAGTTGGACTGTGTTATAGAGTTGTAATGTCTCTATTATTGTTCTCCTCGGAGTTGTGAAGTAAGAGTGAGTATTGTTCTTGGAGGAAGCTTGTAAGCAACTCCAAGTTGTGTTCTTAGTCCAAAGTATTGGCTAGGTATTATCATTTAATTGAGTCTTCTAGTTTGCTGTCATGGAAGTGTGTCTTCCTGTTTGTCGAATCGTTGTCTGTGATTGATAAGGGATTGAGGAGAGCCTCATATCTAGGTGAGTCTTAGATAAAAAGTTAGCACGAGTAGTGATTAAGTGATAAGTTGTAAACTTGGGACTAGTTTACCTTCGAATTGATACTATTATAACGAACTGTATCCCTGGCTTGATATGCCCCTAGAGTATGAAGGTTGTTCCAAACTGGGTTAACAATTCTGGTTTGTTGTTTACTTTTCAGTACTGTTTTTGAATGTTTATACCTTTCCTATATTGTTTGTTCAGAATCATATGTCCCAACATGTCATAGAACATTTGAAGTTTGTTATACTAGAATTTTAATTGGTATTAGAGCAGACATCATGTTCTACTTCTGGGTGAGATTTTGGGATGATACTTTCTGGTCATGATCAAGGAAGGAGGTTTTACTGAAAATTTGTTTGAACTTGGCTAATTCATATTGTTGTTTGAATGGTCCCTCGAAATGGAGGATGGACTGTTCATGATAGGGTGTGAATTGGACATGTCTGATGTTGTAGCTTGGTGGTGAGCTATTGTGTTAGGTTTGATTTATTTTCAAACTTGTATTGTTCTTGGTGTCACCTGGTCTATGGTGCTTTTTTACAAGGAGTGTTATGTGGCGCCTGAAGGATGTTGAGGAGGTTTGTTGTTTGTTCCGCTGCATGGTATATGATGTAACCATGGTTGCTTCTTGGAAGGACATTAGAGTTTGGTCTCCTCAGTAGGATTATCCTATGGTGATGAGATATGTGCAAGATTTTTTAAACCATCTTTGTAAAGTTGTCAATGATACTTGAGTTTTATTTCTCAAGTCCACTCATAAAGATACTTTAGTGTGTGTGTGTGTGTGTGTGATACGGTGGCAGAACAGACTGTTTTTTGTTACTACTGGTTTTGCATTTTTTGTTTGCAAATGTACGGTAAGCAAGAGTCACCACTGTATTTTATTTCATCCAACAAAGGAAAAGGAAAAAGAACAGAAAAAACCTTTTTCGAGATGTTTCTGAGTACGGGGGGTAGATTATAGAAAGGAGAGGTGTTAGCACCCTTTCTATCTGTGGTTTTCCACGGGCTCTTAGGTACTTGCTCATTCTTAAATTGCTTTTGTGTGTTTGTGTGTTTGAAAAGTTTTGAAATTGTCTTAGTGTGGCGTTTCACTTTATGGTAACCCTTGCATCAGTCCTCAAGGGTGTGGTAAAGTGTTTTGAAAATTTTAGTTTGAAAAGTTTGTTTGAAAGTGTATGGTGTAAAAATTTGTTGTTTTGAGCAAGTACTTAAGAGTTTCTACCTACTCAAAAAAGACTGTTCGTTTTTCTTTTTTCCTTTAGACAGTGCTATCCTACTATTAAGGAGTAGGTAGCTCCATCGTTGGAGTTTGAGGGACAATCTAAAGGGACAAGTACGATCACTAAAGAAATGATTAGGAAATCTTAGTAGTTACCCTAAAGTCCTAAAGATCTTTCCGAGGCAACATTCAAATGGGTCATTTTTTATCTTTTGGGACTAGAGGGCAACCACTAAAACTCCCTATACTTCATGACCGTTTACCGAAGGCAACCAAAGTGGGGAAAACTCTAGGAGTGAGCATGTGCAAGTGTTTATTTTTCAGTTATTATCTTGGCATATTTAGGGTTTTCTACTGTTTTAAATTATGATCTTTTGCATACAATCCTATTATCAATCATCTAATAGTTTAATTAATAACATAAAATAAAGTGCGAGAAATTTAAACCTAGCTATTACAAGGCTTTGGGGAGGGGATCACATAATCAAAACTCGGGGAAAACAGTAAATGCAAATAGTAATAAACCTAATTAACTATTACAAACTCGAAGCAATTACATTAATTGGAAAAGTAAACAAATAAATGCGCGGGAGAATAAATTAAACGAGGAATTAAAATTAAATTCAAAAACATTTAATTAGTGAATAAAGAGAAAATATTTTTTTGGATTTTTTTGAGAAAGTAATTAATTTTACAAATTAACCTAATTTCTAATTGATTTTAATTATGAAAAAAAGAATTTAAGTTATCCTAATTAACTTAATTAATTAATGAAATTAAATATTTTATATAAAAAAGAACCTAATTCTAATTTCTTTGTGATTTTAAGATTTAATTAAAAAATATATTTAAAACAATTAAAAATAAATAGAAACAATAATAAAAAAAGGTTAAAGAAATTAAAATGAAAAATAAAATGGGCCTGATGAAAAGTAATTTGGGGGTGCAGAATTGAATTTTCCAGGCCCAATCCTGTTGGCCCATCTGCATGCGTCTGGTCCAGTGGGAAGCTTGCCAAGAGAGTCCACCATGCGCCAGCATGCTTGAGGCGTGGGATCTGGATACATGTTGATCCAATGATGAGATGTTGAGGTGCATGGTGAGCGCGCTTGACCTGGTACTACTGAATCTGCAGTTAAGCGTTAAGAAAAATATTATGTAGGAGGCATGGATCGAACCCCTGACCTCGTACATGTGCGCGCCCTGAAACCTTTCCTGCTTGCCACTGGGTCAATTGGCCTTTTGTTAATAACAATGAACAAAATATAATATATTTAATAATTGGCAGTAATTATAACAAAATGCACGCGCTATTTAAACTAGCCAACTAGCTCTTGCCATGCAATCGTCTTCCCCAATGGCTGTCGTTTTAGGCAGAACTTCTACCTACGGACAAAACCCGTCGCTAAAAGACCTACAAATCTCCAAAATTCACAACAAGCAATATAAATACAATTTAAAGCCATGAATCAACTGGATTTGATCCCCTGAGCATGATGGTATACATCGTTAGGTCTAATTTTCCCTGCATCTTGAAACCCTAAAACAAAGGTTAAAACCCTAACAATGGCAGTTTGACATATATGTATCAAAACTGGAAATTAGGTATTCAAATACATTCCAAATGCTCATACAAACAATAATGCATAATCAAAACCTATTTCTAATGTGTGTATGATCAAAATCGAATTCAAAATATGAAGGGAAAACCGTGATGATATAGATGGCGATTCTAGATGTTGTGATGCTTGAGAATAATGTTGTTAGCTTCTGAACTCCCCAGGAATGGATTGCAAACGTCAAAACTCCTTGAATCCTTCTACAAATATCAAATCGATTGCCACTTTTTTGTGAAAAATTAAAACTTGCAGTCTGTTCTATGCGGCAAAAACCCTCTCTTTTGATCAAGCAAGGTTATGAATATATACTAGAGTGCATTAGGTCAATAAAATTGGATGCAATTTTGAAGATTTTGGAGGAAGAAGATTTGATTTGCAATTGATACTTTAAGTTTCTAAATTTGGCCAAAACATGCCCTATTCATCCCAATCATTTCTTGCACGAAAATCTTGATATGCCAGCTGATTATAGACCTATAATATGCTCATAAAATCGAACCTTTGATTTTATTTTATTATTCCATTATTTAAATTGATTTATTTTGATTTAAATAAATAAAAAATCAAAACAAATAATAAAAATAATAAAATAATAAGTGAATAAGATCAGGGGTCATGGGTCCTCTTAGGAACAAGTTTCAAACAAGAAAACATGGGCCCCTTTGGAAAAAAATCAATTTTGATCAATGTTGACTTTATGCACATTTCCAAAATTTGGTCAACTTTAGCAATGCATATCTCTCTCATTTTTTACCCTAATAAGGTGTTCTTGGACTTTTTAGAAACTTAGGATGTTCTCTAAACAACCCTTTTGGTTTCATCTCAATTGGATCTTCCATGTTCATGTAAGGAGCTTTGACCCAAAAGGTGTTTTTGTTGACTTTTTGAAAAGGACCTATAATGTGTAGATTTATATCTTTTCATGAGTGCATTTCTTGAACTTTATGGATGAATATAAATTGTATGGAATTGGATTCTCTTAAAAATGAGCCTTGGATGAGAAATTTCTGATAAAGTATGAGGAAGTTATGCCTGGTCAAAGTTTGGTTGACTTTTCTTATAGAACCCTAATTTAGCAACTTTTAAATTTTGATGAATTAAGGGCATTCCTTGAGGAATCATGATCAACCCTTGATCAAATGATGGATATCACTTCAAAATGTTTATGTTGACCAAATTTTTTGAAGTTTGACTGTATGTGGGCCACAATTGACTTTTGACCTCGATGGCCTCCCGGTTGAACCGATCAATAAATTCCCTCAGGGTCTCGTCGTGTCTCTGGACGATAGCCTCGAGGACTGCTTCGGTCTTTGGGTTCCGTCGCAAAGCAGTGAACAAAATGATGAATTGGTTCTTTAAATTCCGCCAGGAGGTAAATGACCTCGGGGCGAGACTCTTGTACCAGTCCATCGCAGCTTTCCTCAAAGTCGTAGGGAACAACTAACATTTGATTGGTCCCCTGGCATTATGGTAATGCAACATTGCCTCGAACCCGTCTATGTGGTCGACCGAGTCGGAAATACCGTCGTACTATTTAAGATGGGGAGGCTTCTCCATGCCCCGAGGGATGGGTGCCTCCATGATGGCTTATGACAAGGGACCGCGGGGGTAGTCTTCGTTACTCCTATCTGGTGAGAGAGAGGGAGATTTGTTATGATGGTTGTGGTGGCCCTGGTCGTGCGGAGCGTTCCTTGGGCGGGATGGCCATTTGTTATTTCCCCTGCTGTCTCCAGGGGGTCTTTATTCCTGATGCAAGGGGACGTGATCGCGTGTCCTCGTGTCAACGGGCTGGTTCCTCTCCAATGTGGGGCATCGCCCGATTGGTCCGGGAGAAGGACTTCGAGAGACGTCTCTGCCGGGGAGATCAGGGACTTTCCTCTACTTGGCGAGGAGGAGAAGATTGGGGCCTCATGTGTCTTCCAGGGACTCTCCGAGCATCTTCGAGCGCCCTCAGTCTCTCTCCTTGAGAGAAGATCAGGTAATTGGTCTGATTTATTGCCGTGAATAGTGCCCTAGTTGTGGCGTCTGCTCTAACGGAATGGGGACCTCATGGAACTGGACGGTCTGATAGTTCTGAGGAGGTGGCCGGTTGTCTTCAGGTCAGTGAAATAATGATGATGACAAAGCAGTTGCTCCGTCTCTATATTCTGAAGGCCCGGGCATATTAACGGTGGGGGCTGTGTTATGGACAACAGTATCAGCGTTGTCGATGCCAGGATTGTCGGTGACATTGGTGTTGGCGTCAACGATGCGGATGTTCAAGTTGTTTTCTGCTGTTTGATCAGCCATGACAATCAGAAGAGTGATTTAGCTTTAGTCTTGAGTAAATGGAAGATGGGGAAGCAAGATTCCTACAGACGGCGCCACTGATCGTACCTAACCAGAATGGACCGTTACAACTAGCTCGAGCAGAAGTTGAGAGTGAAGTGGGAGGGGTACCTGCATGGCACTCCGATGCCAAAATGAGTTTGGGAATGAGAAAACAAGTATGAGAGTTTTGAAAGTGTTGAATACCTGACCCTCTCGAAAGAGAGGGTATTTATAGTCCCCAGCGCTGGGCCAAAGTCTCTTCATTGGACTGGTCAAGCAGACCCAACATAGAGACTGCTAGATCCTACATGAGTATTGGGGACCCGCACGTGGTCCCCTACCTGGATGACGTCCTCCGCAAGGTCAGGAGGATATGGATGCGATCTTTCCGCGACCACGAAGACTCCACAATATCCGGAGACGTTAGTAGTCAGCCCTACGAGGAGGATGCTCGGGAAGAGCGTCTGCTCGTCATGGGTGATCCCAGCCAGACGTGAGGTCGATAGGGGACCCGTCTTGGTCGACGAGCTAGTTGAGGTGTCCTGAAGCTTTTCATGGTCGGGGGTGAGCGTCCTTAATCTATTCGGGCGTTGTCCCTACGTGATGAGGTTGTCTCCTCGTGGGAAAAGGGTGGTAGTTGCCCGCCGTATTCGAGAGTAATACCGATCAATGATGCTGGTTGGCACACTTGGATTGAACCTCACTGTAAGTTAGACCAAGAACAAACCCAGTCCAAAACAAAATGGATGCATGGACCAAACCGAAAAACATAAAACACACATAATGAGAAAACAGTCAATTTTCCAAAAATCTTGAAATTGCCATCCCATATCAATTATCAAATACGTATAATTTAAGAATATTCACACCATCTCTGTGACCTCACACGCATACCAATCAAACATTTAAAAGTCCCAGCATGCTGGAATCCCTTTGAGATTTATTAAAATTCGAAGGAAAAAGTATTAAAGATTTATTTTATTTTTTTAATTTTATTCTTGTTACAACTTACACTCTGAATTTTCCATTTATTAAAAGTTTCATATAAATAAAAGGCTAATATTTTCACATAATAATATTTTTAATGTTGACTTGAGCCATAAAGTACATTGAAACTCATGTGATTTATTCATCAAAAGAAAAAGTTATTGAACTCAAGGAATATTTGAAGATTCTGAGGCAGCACCTTCATTGCATCTTCGATTTCACTGGAAAAAAAGGAAGTAAAATCTACATATTAGAAAAACATTCAAAGTTGGTTGACATGTGTGTAAAAATGTAATTATTATTTTTACAAATTTAATTCCAAAAATACACTTAATGAAACTATTTTTTAAAGTGGTAGTCATCATAACTAAATCCAAAAATATATGACTTTAATAATATTATTTTAAAACATTCTTGATCAACAACACCATTTAATAATGTTACTAAAACTTTCTTTCAAACACATATATGATATATGCAATATCATATATTATATTGCAATTACGAGCAGTATTGTAATTGATTGTTTTGCAGATGATTGATATTTAAAAAATATAATAAAATTAGATAAAAGGAAAATACAAAAATAATTGACTTGAAATCAAATAATTGATTGTAAGATTTCACTGTACCATCATTGGCTTTAGTCAAATTCAAATAAAATAGTTAATGTGTAAAATATTACTGGTTCCGTTCCAAAATAAAATAGTTAATGTGTAAAATATTACTGGTTCCGTTCCAAAATAATTTTTATAGTTGATACGTTTACGTAGATTAAAAAATTATAATAAATGAAATAGAAAAAAAATAATATTTTTAATAAATTATTCTTAGTAATTATTGGTGTAATCAAATAAGTATTAATAGTGATAAATATTTTAGAATAAATAATTTTTTTAAATATGACAATTATTTTAAAATAGAGAGAATAATATGTATTATACATCGACTTACCAAAAGGTGGATGAGAAAGAGGATGGTGTAGATCATATTTGAAATTTGAATCCGATTTATCATAATCGTCTATTTTAAACTGAATATTTTGGATATCTGCTTCAAATTAATACCAACTTTAAAAATTACAATATTTTGGATTTCAGCTTAAAATAAATACTATGTTTATGCAAATTAAAGATAATTGACATGAAATCACATAGAAGAATTATGAAATTCAATATTGACATATACGATATAGTCTTTTAATTGGAAATGGAGGAGATAAAAGGTTGTTGGGATCATATATGAGTTTAGGTTTTAGATTTTTTAAAGCTTTTATTCAATCAGAGTAATTTTGATTCTTTGCTTTAAAATGAATACATTTAACTATTTGAAAATTTTGTTATCTTATTGTCTTTGACATTACACTAAAAAAAATTGAAGTTTAGTTTTGAAGCACATACAACATAATTGAACATGATTTTAGATGAATATGTATGATCACAATAGTTTTTATATTATTAAAACTCCATTGCAATAGCAAATAAGATTGCACTATACTATCATAAAATTTATTTAAATTTAAATATAAGAATAATGAAATAAAGTATTGATATATATTATAAAGGAATTTATCGAGAGGTGGATGACAGATAGAAGAATGATGTGGATCATGTTTGAGATTCGGTCCTGGTCTATTGTAATCGTCTATTTCAAGTTTGACATTTTGAATATCTGTTTAAAATTAATATCAACATTAAAAATTATATAATATATTTTTATATTTGTGTGTCCAATCAATCATCCATAAACGAAAAATTTTAAATTTTTTTTAACAACATACATTAGAATAAAGTAACGTAAAAAAATAAATTTTAAGTGAATTTAAGGATAATTTATGAGTTTAGGTTTTGGATTTCCATAATCTTTACTCAATCAGAGTTATTTAGATTATTTTCTTTAAAAATGAATACATTTAACTATTTGATATTTTTGTTATATTTTTGTCTTTGACTCAACAGTAATTAAAATTTGAAGTTGTGTTTTAAAAGTACATACAGTATAATTGAACATGATTTTGGATAAATATGTATGATCTTTAATTAGAGATGTTCATCGACGGATTTTTTATATAATCAATCTATATTTAATTTATAATCATTTTTTATAATCAGTTATCATAACCAATTTATATAAATAGTTATATTTTTACATAATCGGTTATAAAATCGATTTATCTATAACTAAATTTTGTAATTAGTTATAGATTTCATAATCGATTTTTAAATTTATAACCAATTTTTCATTTATATCGATTTCAAACATAAAAATAAAATTATATCGATTTTAAAATTCTTTTTTAATATTAGTTTTAAATTTGTATTTCTCGTAAAAAAATATTTTTTTGTAAATACGAAAAAATTGAATTTTTGGTATTTTTGAAAAAACTCTATTTTTTTGGTATTTTCGAAAAAAATTGATTTTTTGTATTTTCGAAAAAAAACTCGATTTTTTATATTTTCGAAATAACTCAATTTTTGTATTTTCGAAAAACTCAATTTTTCGTATTTCCGATAAAAATCGAATTTTTGTTTTTTTTTTATAAAAAAACTCAATTTTTTCTTATTTTGGAAAAAACATGAGTTTTTCGTATTTCCGACCAAACTCAATTTTTCGTATTTTTGAAAAAACTCGGTTTTTCGCATTTTCGACCAAACTCGATTTTTCATATTTTTCGGAAAAAAAATACTCGTTTTTTCGTATTTCCGACAAAACCGAATTTTTTTCTTCGTATTTTCAAAAAAAAATCAATTTTTTGTATTTGAGAAAAAATCGATTTTTTTTGTGTATTCGGAAAAAAAAAACCCTGTTTTTGTATTTTCGGCAAAATTCAATTTTTCATATTTTCGAAAAAACTCTATTTTTTCATATTTTCGAAAACAAATTGATTTTTAGAAAATATGTTAATTTAGTTTTTATTTTGGATATGGATATCCAAAATATGGATTGGTTAAAACCATATTAATAAAATATCTAAAATATGAATTTGATTAAAATCATATTAATAATTAATCAATTTTTCATAACCGAATTTATATTATTGAAATTCTATTGCAATTATAAATAAGATTGCATTATACTTTCATAAAATTTATTCGACTTCAAATATAAGAATAAATAAATAAAATATTGATATATTATAAAGTAATTTATCATGAAATGGATGAGAAAGAGAAGAATGATGAGGATCATGATTGAGATTTAACCCGGGTCTATTATAATAGTCTATTTTGAGCGGGGTATTTCGAATATGTCTAATCGACTATCCATAAATGAAAAAATTTAAAATTGTTTTTTAAACAACATACATTAGAATATAATTATTATTTAGAGGCTTTAAAAGATGAATAACATGGTCATCATTTGTTGAGTGGACTGACTAGATAATCAAATTTTAAATGTTATGTAATATCTCAAATATTCATTACAATTTTTATTTTCTAAGGTTTGTATAACCCTAGAATAAATAATGTTTAATTAACTAAGAAATATAATGGAAGAGTCTATAGACAAACACCAAATCAAAACTCAATTATTAAAATATAAAATACATTATTATTAAATAGATTACTAAAAATAAAATACAAATCAAATAAAAATTAAACCTTGTAAAATAACCTTTTGATGGTGCAAGCAACTATGATTGTATTTTACTAGCATATGCGACATAACGTGCAATTAAAAGCAATATTGCGATTGATATTAAACCATGTAAAACATCTAGGCAAATTATTTTTTTTGAAGAATGATTGACCTGAATTCAAATATAAGATATGGGATATCATAGTTTCTCATGTAAAAGTGAAGGAGAATGAGGGCTTTTAAGATCATTTAGGTTTTGGATTACATAATTGTATATTTTGTATGAGTTATTTTAATTCCGTGATTTAAAAATTAATATATTTAACTAGTTTAAAATTTTGTTCTCTTTTTATCTTGAAAATGTATATACTGATACAAGATAACTGAACATGGTATTAAATAAATGTGTGTTATCCATAATAGTTTTTAATATTATTGAAACTCGATTGTAATCGCATGTAAGATTGCAGTGTACTATCATAGAATTTATTCAAATTCAAATATAATAGTTAATGTGAAATACTAATATATATTATACAGTAACTTACCGAGAGGTGGACGAGAAGGAGAAAGATGTGGATCATGTTTAGGATTTGGTCCTGGTTTACCATAATCGTCTATTTCGAACTCAGTATTTTGAATATCAATTTTAAAAATTAAAACATTTTAGCGTGATAAAATATTCATATGAACAGTTGCTATTTGATTTCTTAAACAATTAAAAGAAACTTTAAAGGTTTGCATCTAACTTAGAATTGATGATGTTGGATTAACTTAGAATTGATGATGTTGGATTAACTAAGAAAATGTTGTCTTTGGACAAATACCGAATCAAAACTCAAATATTATTATATTATTATATGTAATATAAGAGAAAAAAATCAACCAAGTTAGATTGGATTTTACTACTATATGCAATATCAGAGATTCTACTGCAAATTCAAACAATATTTGAACAAATATTAATAAATAAAATAAAAATAGATAAAATGCAAATTAAAGAATAATTGACTTGAAACCACATAGAAGAATTATGAAACTAAATATTGACATATATATGATATAGTCTTTCAATTGGAAATGGAGGAGAGAAAAAAGGTTGTGGGGATCATGTATCAGTTTGGATTTTAGATTCCCTTAAGCTTTTACTCAATCAGAGTTATTTTGATTCTTTGCTTTAAAAAAATGAATACATTTAACTTTTGATAATTTTGTTATCTTTTTGTCTTTGACTCAACACTAAAAAAAATATTTGAAATTGTGTTTTGAAGCACATAGAACATAATTGAACATTGTTTTAGAAAAATATGTATGTACACAATAGTTTTTATAATATTATTGAAACTCTTGCAAATAAGATTGCATTACATTATCATAAAATTTATTCGAGTTCAAATATAAGAATAATAAAATAAAATATTGATATATATTATAAAGTAATTTACCATGAGGTGGATGAAAAGGACGACGTAGATTATGTTTAGGATTTGATCCTGATTTATCGTAATCGTCTATTTGTAGTTGAGTATTTTGGATATCTATTTAACATTAATACAAATATTAAAAGTCATATAATATATTTTAGTTCTGTGTGTCTAATCCACTATCCATAAACAACAAAAAAAAAACTGATTTTTTTTAAACAACATACATTACAATAAAGTAAAGTAAAAAATAATATTTAAGTAAATTTAAGGATAATTTATGAGTTTAGGATTTAAAGATAGGTATATGGTCATCATTTATTGAGTGGACGGATTAAATAATCAAATTTTAAATGTTACGTAATATCTCAAAAATCTGTTAGAATTTTTAGAGGTTTACATCTAACCTAGAATAAGTAATGTTTAATTAACTAAGAAATATAATGGCAGCGTCTATGGACAAATACCAACTCAAAATTTAATTATTAAAATATAAAATAATTAGTATTAAATAGATTAATAGAAATAAAATTAATAATAAATTTCAAAATTAAACCTTGTAAAATTACTTTTGATGGTGCAAGCATCTAAGATTGTAAATTACTAGCATATGCGACATAACATGCTCTAATGAAATTAAAAGCAATATTGTGATTGATATTAAAAATATAAAAAATGTAGGCAAAATATAAATTGAAGAATGATTGACGTTAAATCAAATAAAAGTTATATAAAAATAAATATTGACATATGAGATAACATAAATTCTCAAGTAACACTTACATAGAATGAGGGTTTTTTAGGATCATGTAGGTGTCTATTACTTTAAGAGTTATTTTGATTCTGTGATTTAAAAATCAATATATTTAACTAGTTAAAAAATTTGTTATCTTTTTTATGTTTTACCCAACTCCAAATAAAACATTTGAAGTTGTATATGAAAATACAAGATACTTGAACATGATATTAGATAAATATGTGTTATCCATAATATTTAAGGTTGCACTGTAGTGTCATAGGCTTGATTCAAATTCAAATAAAATAATCATTGTGTAAAATATTGATATATATAATAAGATGATTTACCGAGAGGTAGACGAGATGGAGAATCATGTGGATTATGTTTTGGATTTGATCCTGATTTATCATAATCGTCTATTTCGAACTCAATATTTTGGACATCTGCACAAATCAATACCAACTTTAAAATTAATTATGTGTATGTATCTACTTCATTATCTGTAATCAAAACATTTGAAACTACACTTTAGAGAATATACAATTGAATGCAGCGAGACAAGAAATAATGATAATGTGAGCCGGAGGATATTCTAGAACTTTGAGTTTAATTAAGAGGGTTACAGGGTCATATTTTGAATGGCATAATAAAATATTCTTATGAGTAATGGATATTGTCATGGGACGAATAATGAATCAAAACTCAAATATTATTATATGTAATTCAGAAGAAAAAAATCAATTAAATCAGAATGAATTTTACTGTTATATCAGATATCATAGATTCTAATGTAACTTTAAATAATATTGTAATATATATTAATAAATGAAATAAAGCTAGAGAAAACACAAATTCAAGACTGATCGAGTCGAAATTCCATAGAAGAATAATTATAAAGCTAGAGAAAATGCAAATACAAGATTATTTTTAGAGTGGAGTGGTTAAAGAATTAAATGGGTAGTGGTTATCTGATTTCTCAAAAATTTAGTAGAATTTTTGAAGGTGTGTGTCTAGCTTAGAATTGAGGATGTTAGATTGACTAAGAAAAGAATATTTTCTATGGAAATTGCTGAATCAAAACTCAAATAATACAAAATAAAACACATTATTGTTAAATATATAGATTTGAGTTCACAATTCAAATCAAATAAAAAATCACCTTTGGGCGTGTTTCTAGCGAAGCACTTGGCTCCATAGACGAGTAAAAGGGCTAGCAAGATTAGTCTAATCATGAAAATCATGTCTTTGTATAAAATGATTATTTCTTGTGTTAACTTCTTTATATATATATATATATATATATATATATATATATATATATATATATATATATATATATATATATATATATATATATATATATATATATATATATATATATATATATATATATATATATATATATATATATATATATATATATATATATATATATATATGCATTAAAAATTAAATATTACAAAAGATAATGTTTTATATAATAAAAATTAGTTAGATTATAAAGTATAGTACTGCGATTTGAAATTAATATATAAGTAATATCTGAATTAAATAGTATTAAAATTGTGAGATAATATAAAATATTATTAATTATTTTATGATTTAAAAAATAAAACTATTATATAATTTTTGATTCAAACATGGAAATTATATTTATTTGATTCAAATATGAAAATTATAT
This sequence comes from Vicia faba, assembly GCA_948472305.1. Taxonomy (NCBI): domain Eukaryota; kingdom Viridiplantae; phylum Streptophyta; class Magnoliopsida; order Fabales; family Fabaceae; genus Vicia; species Vicia faba. The sequence continues at coordinate 334,295,674 of OX451737.1, forward strand.
TTATTTAAAAAGAAATGAGAAAAACAAAATTATTGATCAAAAAATTAAATGAAATGAAAAAATAAAGTTATTGATCTAAATTAAATAATAACGGAACAAGTTCACTGTTGATTCAATTATTTTGATAAATAATATCAAACAAAAAATAATATTTTTTAATTTATTTTCTAATTTGTTTATTATTATAAAGAGTATCTTTATAGAACAATTTTTTTTTTCATTCAATATTAGCTATCTTTTTGAATATGTGTAAAATTAATAAATAAATTTATAATTTAACACAAATTAAATATTCATCTTTATCTTTAAAACTATTAAATAGTCAATTTAATTGCTTATAAAAAAAGATATTGTTAATTTTATTCTTAAATGGTTATTAATAAAATCTATATAAATAATAATAAAAATCATTAAAGATATACATTGATGTTATAATTAACATTGCTTTAAATTTAAATCTACTTTAATATATTTTGTATATAAATTTCTTTGTTATTTATATTATAAAAATTAAATTGATTTATAGAAATATATAATTTTACATTTATGATATTTTCATTTATAAAATTACTATATAATATTATTTTTATATCATTTTTTCATAGTTATCCTATTTTTGTCTTTTCAATTAATATTATTTTTTTTTGAGCAAATAAGAATAAATTTTATTTCAAAAATAATATCATATGTGTGTGTGAAAATATGAATTTTTTTGAAATAAAATTTATTCTTATTTGCTCCAAAAAAATATGATATTAATTGAAAACACAAAAGTAGGATAACTATGAAAATATGATATAAAAATAATATAATACAGTAATTTTATAAATGAAAATATCATAAATGTGAAATTATATATTTTTATAAATTAATATATTTAATTGTTATAATATAAATAATAAAGAAATTTATATACAAAATATATTAAAGTAGATTTAAATTTAAAGCAATGTTAATTATAACATCAATGTATATCTTTAGTGATTTTTATTATTATTTATATAGATTTTATTAATAACCATTTAAGAATAAAATTAACAATATCTTTTTTATAAGAAATTAAATTGACTATTTAATAGTTTTAAAGATAAAGATGAATATTTAATTTGTGTTAAATTATAAATTTATTTATTAATTTTACACATATTCAAAAAGATAGCTAATATTGAATGAAAATAAAAAAGAGTTGTTTTATAAAGATACTCTTTATAATAATGAATAAATTAGAAAATAAATTAAAAAATATTATTTTTGATTTGACATTATTTACCAAAATAATTGAATCAATAATGAAATTGTTCCGTTATTATTTAATTTTTAGATCAATAACTTTATTTTTTCGTTTCATTTAATTTTTTGATCAATAATTTTATTTTTCTTATTTCTTTTTAAATAAATATAATTTCCATGTTTAAATCAAAAATTATATATTAATTTTATTTTTATGATCATAAAATAATTAATAATATTTTATATTATTATACAATTTTAATATTATTTAATTCAGATATTACTTATATATAATTTCAAATCGCAATATTATACTTTATAATCTAACTAATTTTTATAATATGAAACATTATCTTTTGTAATATTTAATTTTTAATGCATATATATATATATATATATATATATATATATATATATATATATATATATATATATATATATATATATATATATATATATATATATATATATATATATATATATATATATATATATCAATAAATATTTTAAATTTCTTAAATTATTTTATTTATTCACATAAATTAATATAAATATTCTTTTTAATAAAATCCAATTGTCTTTTATTCTTGATAAAGATGAATATATTTATAATTATCATAAATATCAAATATTAATATTAAATTAAAAAATCAAACAATAATTAAAAAAATAAAAATAAAACTAATATTGCATTAAAACTGAAAAATATATTATTTATTCTAGAATAAATGTGGTGTTAAATAAATGTGTTAATTATTATAAATGGTCATTTAATAATTCATTAATTACATTATAAAGCTATTAAAAATATAAATGAAAAATGAGATCTTCATTATTATATATTACTCCCTCTGTTTCTTTTTAAGTGTCATTTTAGCATAAAGCTCTTCAACCAAGATAGTGGATTATTAGAGTTATTTTTCCTATTATACCCTCATTTATTTTCTCTTTCTAAATAAATTCAATCATACACGATCTCTCTTTTTCCAATAACTAATTGAGAAAATAATTAATTTTATAGGAAATGTGAAGTGGAGTTATTGAGAAAGTAGGGATATAATTGACAAATGATAACATTAAACTATAAAAACGACATTTAAATAAAAAACAAAAAAATTCTTCTAAAACGACACTTAAAAAGGAACGGAGGGAGTAAAAATTATAATTGTAAGACCCAATCTGAATTAATGGAATTAATTTCAAGAATATCAACTTTAGTGGATAAATAAATGTCTAAAATGTAAGCTATTTGGGGACAAACAAACAACCTCAAATTTGTTACTAAATATCTTTAATAGATAATATTTTGTCTGATGCACACTATAAACGATTATTTCCCAATAACATTATTTTCCAATTCTTTCATCAACAACTTCACCAATATAATTGTAATATCCTGAAAGGAAATAAAAACAAAGAGAATGAAATATAATTGTAAGATCCTGAAAGGAAATAAAAACTAAGAGAAGGAAAATCAAAACAAAAGCAACATAGTTTTAGAAATAGATCAGTCGAGGTTGTTAAAGAAAAAGACGTCAAAAAATGTCTATTAATCTAGATCTGCAAATATTTGTAAAAAATATTAATGAAATGGAACAAAAGGCTTGAAGATTTAATTTTTACATTATAAATAAAAATAAAACAAACTCTCACTGTCGTCAACGAAACCCAAACGATCATATATGTGTAGTCTGGTATAAAAAAAATTGGAGCGTTGTTGTGAAAGTGATAACTGCAACTTTAGAATACAAAACACATAATTAAGAGGAAAAATAGATTTGTGAAGCAGAGAGAAGAAAAATCAAAATAAAAAGCAACTGGAAGAGCTACCATCTCAGCATGCAAGGGAAAACCAAAAATGAAGTTTCTTATGTTGTCAAAGCATTAAATCAGAGGTTGTTGATTAAGGCATACACGTGACAAATTGTAGAGCAAGCAGGGCATTTTAGTAAAAGGCGGAACATATACTTTTCTTATATGATAGATGTTAACATTTAGATGTAATGTGCAAGTGAAAAAATCTTAATATTGTAATTTTAAAATATTGTTTTTTTCTTAAAAGTTTAGTGGCAAAAATTCACCTTTTAAAAGTTGTTCTTTTGAATTTTAGTATTTTAGTCTTGTTATGAATTGCGACAAAGTTCAATATCAATTTGTGAGATAAAGAAAAGTAATAAATAAAATAAATGGCCTACAACAATTATAATTAATACACATATAATATAACAGAATAAGGAGAAAAAGACAAAGATTTGTTTATCCAATTCGATCAAATGATTTACTATAATGGAGAGAACAGTTCTCCAATTTACTATACTCAGAAAGTTGTTACAAGACATTACATATGAGTTACAAGAAAATAGTTTTTGCCTTCAGGTTCCCAATAACAACTCTGAATGTGCCCAAGGTGTAATTGGTGTTTCAAAATGACTTTAAACAACTCCAAAGGTCACTAAACCTTTGTGATTTTCCTTCACTATCCTTAAATCCTTGTTCTCCCTTGTTGTTGTAAAATTTAAGATTATCCTCTTTGTCCTCTTTAGACACAACAAAGAGATACATATTTATAATAGCAAAAAAACTCAAGCCCAAAAAACACAACTCATTAATTATTAGAATAAAATATATTATAAGTATTTTATAATATATTTTATATAAATTTAGACTATTTCTAAATTAATATATATAAAATATTCTAACATTAAATAACGGATCCGCAAACTGAACCTGTCAAATCTGAAATCCGCGAACCATCTAAACTGGACATTCTTGTTGCTTTTCGATTTTTTGATTTTTGGCAATCTCGAAACATATTTTCTTTCTCTTCATCGACAAAAGTTGTAAGACACACTACAACAATCTCTACCTTGATTTGAAACCGTGTTGATGCCAATTTAACCATCAACAACATTGCTGCTCTCGACCATAAACTTTAATCGATAACTTGTATCAAATTCAAGCAACCCTTGAATCTTGATCTTGTCACTTGTATCCACTTATTTCTAATTACCCTTTTACTGTATTTTGCTCCCTGGCGACTTCTCTTAGAACTTTATACCCAATGCGCAAGATAATGACACTCTTGGCCTTATCCACCACCCCGGTCTTCTGTACCTGTGTAAACCTTGCAGGCATCAAAGTTTCATTCTTCAAAGCATCATACACTTCTCTTGAATTAAAATTGCTTGCATCTTAATTTTCCACAACCCGAAGTCGTTGTTACTAGAAGATTTCTCGATATCCCATTTGCTCATGGTGCTCACTTATAAACAATACCTCTTTGCCCCACGGGGGCGCCATTTATTGTGCATTACGACAAGGTTCAATATCAACTTGTTGTTGTAAACTCTAAGATTGTCCCCTTTAGACACAACAAAGAGATACATATTTATAATAGCAAAAACTCAAACCCAAAAAACACAACTCATTAATAATTAGAATAAAATATATTATAAATATCTTATAATATATTTTATATTAATTTAGACTATTTTTAAATTAATATATATTTAATATTCTAACATTAGATAACAGATATGCAAATCGAACCGGTCAAACCTAAAATCTGCGAACCGCTCAAACTCGGCATTCTTGTTATTTTTCGGCTTCTTGATATTTGACAATCTCAAAATATATTTTCTTTCTCTTCATCAACAAAGATTTTAAGACACACTACAATAAATCTAATAGACGAAATTTCACTTCTTAAAAATGAAAAAGTAGAATGTCATTGATTCGAATCTAGATTTAAAAAATGGAATGTTAATGCAGATCTATCTATTAGATAGCTTAACAATTACTCACTCCAATTTTAACATTAAATATAAGTTTAAATTTCGTATATATATATCCTAAGTTTCAACCTTTCTTTGAAAAAAACTTAATCTTTTTAACACTCTTAAAATATATTATTATTTTGACTAAATTTGAAAATTATCATTAAATATTATATATTTAATTACTTTTTATTTGTTGTATTAACTATTATTTACAAATTTCAAAAATACTTTGAAGAATTTATGAATGTAGGATTACCAACTTACCATTTGTAACAAGCAAATTAGCGGAATATATGTGTGAATGGTATGGTAAGCGTATTTGTTTCTGTTATTATTTAATATTTTGATCAGTAATTTCATGTTCCCATTAATATTTAATATTTTGATCAGTAACTTCATGTTCCCGTTAACATTCAATATTTTGAGCAGTAACTTCATGTTCCTATTAACATTCAATATTTTGATCAGTAACTTCATGTTCCCGTTAATATTTAATATTTGGATCAGTAACTTCATGTTCCCATTAAAATTCAATATTTTGATCAGTAACTTTTTGTTCTCGTTAATATTAAATATTTTGATCAGTAATTTAATATTTCCGTTAATATTCAATATTTTGATCACTAACTTTATGTTTCTGTTAATTTTCAATAGTTTGATCAATAAATTCATGTTCCCATTAATATTCAATAATTTGATTAATAACTTCATGTTCCTGTTAATATTCAATATTTTAATTAGTAACTTCATGTTCCGTTAATATTCAATATTTTAATTAATAACTTCATGTTCCGTTAATATTCAATAATTTGATCAGTAATTTCATATTCATATTAATATTTAATAGTTTGATCAGTACCTTCATATTCTCGTTAATATTCAATATTTAGATCAGTAATTTTATGTTCTCGCTAATATTCAATATTTAGATAAGTAACTTCATGTTTCTGTTAGAAAGACATATTTTTAAAATTAAAATAATTATGTTTTACCAAAAATGTTTTAAAAATAATATATAATATCTTGAATAATTTTGTATCTTAAATTATAAATAATTTCAAAATAAAAATATTAGATACATAAATAATTAAAAAATAAAACATAACATTTTTATCGTGTTTGGATTAATATATTATTTTTAATTTTATTTTCTTTAATTGTACAAAAATACATAATAACATGTGCGTTTGCGCGAATTTTAATATTATTACTCGTGCGGACACATAATATTGGTGTGTCACTCGTGCAAACACATTGTTTCTGTTATTCAATATTAAACTATAACTTAATATCAGTACCATATATGTGTATCTTATCAATATCCGTGTTTTAAAAAATAATAAATTAGAATTTGAATCAACAATATATTTTTTCATGTCTATGAAAATAATAAATATTATTTTTGTCATTATTTATATAAAAATATATATAAATCAATAGTAAACTTGATTCCATTTATAAAAATAATATTGTTTAAAAATATCTGATAATAATAAAAATATTTTATAATAATAAAAATCTTAAATTGACAAATTATAGTGAAGAAATATTCTAGCAAATTATATAATTCAATTAGTAATAACTATTTAATATAATTGATTAAAATCAATTTACAAATCAAATATATTAAAACCTATTAATGTAATTTTCATTTTCGTTAAATTTAAGGAAATTGAAAACAAAGATTTTTAATTTCTAGTATTTAAATATATAATTATATTTTTAATTATTTTACTTTTAATCAATAACAAAAGCATATCATTTTTATTTCTATCATTTATACTATTTATATAGTTTTAGTCAAAAACAACTTCTGGTCCCTAATTATTCAGGTACAATATTTTCACGGTAAAAAATATACACTAATCCCAAAAAATTCCGTGTATCTTTCGGGTACCAAATTTTAAGTTCTAAACATAAATCATATAAAAGTTTAAATAAAAAATTTATGGTTATGTGAGAAAACATGCCAAATTATTAAGATTACTATACAAAAAACGATAAAATACATATTCTTTCATAACTCCAAATATGTAGGTGGGCCAATGATCATTTTCTCTATTTTTTTCTCAATGCCAAATACATATATGGAGTGGGTATCAAAAAATGAATTTTTTTCTCTATGCCAAATACATATTTGGAGTGGTGAAATAACAGTTTAAAAACATACACCCAAAAGGTGTATGTAGAAAAACTAAACTGAAAAATATTAAGTTGAAAATATTAACCTATGGCAAGGAACATAGCCATCATCTAGCACCTGTAGCCATAACTCCTAAAGATGTCAACTCAGCACAAGTTCCTAATAGAGTATTTATAGTGATAATGTCAGGATTATTTTGTGAAAAAAACATTTGTTTAAATGATTTGAAATAATCTGAAAGTCTCTCCTTTTTGCTTGTGCTGGAAGTATGCTGAAAGAATTGCATTCCAAGAAACTAAGTTGGCATTTCCGCTTACATCTCTGAAAACATTTATTGCATCATATAGATTTGAGCACTTTGTGTACATGGTTACTATAAAGGATATTTGATATGATATGCAGACAGTCAAACGCTGAAAGTAGAAAGTAAGTAGAACAACACATGTTGTCACAACGCCATAACATAGATTTTAATATTGACAATGACACTTTGATTTTTCAATCAAAGAGTGAATGCTACTTTCAAACACAGTATATAACCGCTTAGTAGCCCAGATTCTACCGATGTTCAGTAGTCCAGACGAAGGTGGTTTTATGAGTTTGTATATAGCTGCTCCCTTCTGTAAGATTCTTGCACATCCGACCTCCTACGGGATCATCAACTTCTTCGGGAATGTCGACTCGTATTTCATCCTTTCAACTTTTCCTACCAGGGCCTGCAGATAGAACACAGTCAAAAGAAGGTTAACAAAAACTCAATAATAACAAAGTCACTTTGAAGTAGCATAATTGAATAATTGAATAACGTAATTGTCAATTTCCACTCTGATGAAAGTTAAGAAACGTTTTCACACCCTAATCACACTTAAAAAACTCAGGAAGTTCAAAATTAACTTCAAGAAACAGATTTGGATACAATTTTTTTACAATCACATAGTAAACTTTATAAACAACAATGTTACAAAACTGTTGAAAGCATGAAACTATCAACCATGAAACATGAAACTATTATCTATTTGACTAAAAAGCCAAGAAACATGAAACTATTACCTATTTGACATCGACTTTTTCATTGATGTAGCCATTCAAGAATGCGCTTTTGACATTGTGATATGGTGGGAGAACTAACTTAAAGGTTTTGCGTTTGATCGCAAATGTTGCGGTTAGCAAGAGTCGCCACCGACTTTTCTTTTATCCAAAAGGAAAAGTGAAAAAGCACGGGAAAGACCTTTGAGATTATTTCTTGAGTTCGGGGGTAGATTATGAAAACAGAATGTATTAACACCCTTTTCGTCTATGATTTTCCATGGACTCTTAGTTACTTACTAGATCACTTGCTTTTTGTTTGAAAATTATGCTTGGTGTGGTTTTTGAAATTATTTTATAAAGAGACCATTGTTTAGGCAATCTTTGCAATGATTCTTGTTTGTAAGAATGTATACAAAGATGTTTGATCTTTTGAAAATGTTTTCAATTTGTAAGATGTTTTGAATGTGTAGGTGTTTGAAAATAGCAAGGATATTTTGTTTTGAAATTGAGCAAGTAATTAGGAGCATTCTACCTACTCAAAAAGTCTTTCACGTTCATTTCCTTTTCCTTTGACATTGTTATCTTACCATTTATTTGGTAAGTAACCCTATCCTTGGATGTAAACGGGACGGACGTGAGTCATCGTATAACCATGATTAGCAATGTGGTAAGGTATCTTAGCATTCTTTTTAGGGACTGAGATCATTTGAAAGGCAACTTAGATAGCGTCATTGAGGGATTATGATCTTGTTTTTGCTAAGATACCTTACATGCGTAATATGACCACTTTGTATAAGGCAACCAAGTGGAATAATCCTAGGGGTGCTTGTGTGCAAGTGTATTGTTTTCATGCTTGTTTTTGTCTTGAATTATGGTTTTCTAAGTATTGATTTTAGTCTTTCCATACAAACCCTAATTACTAACATTTGTATATAAAGCGATAAATCGTGAAATTTAAAGTTACTACGCTATTACAATATTTATGGGAAGGGGGTGTACAAATTGAATGAGGATTGCAAGAATGTAAACCTAGTTAGTCTATTACAACCATATTGAATAGGCATTGATGTGCAAAGATTTAAATTAATATAATGTACAAGATGAAATAAATATACAAGAAATATAATTGTTAAGAAAATGAGTATTTTTGGATTTTTATGAGAAAAAGGAAAATTGTTTTAACATAATTAATTAAAGAAAATAATTAATTAAATTTGAATTTATTTAAAAAAATATTTTAAATAAAACCCTAGTTCTATTGATTAATCAAAAGAAAATAAGTTTAAGAAAAGTATTTTTTAGTATTTTTATCTTGAAAATATTTATGACATTATAAAATATTTTTGGCCCTTTTTTATATATATAAATAAATATATTTTAATAGGTGTAAAAAAGAAAAATAAATACTAACCTAGTTTTAATTTAATTTACAAGATGATTTGTAAAAAATAAATAAATAAAGTATAGTTAATAAAAATATTTTTTGTGAGAAAAAATAAAATAAACTAAATTAAAATGCAAATCTAATTTTTTATATTTTTCATGATTTTTAATATCAGTAAAAAAAATTAAGAAAGCAAATGAAATAAAAATAGGAAAATATAAATAAACTGGGCCAGGGGTGCAATTAGCCTGCAGGGGGCGTTAGTAAGCAAAAAATAAAAAAACAGTATAAGCCCAATAAGGCCCAGGCGCTTGTAAAAATCAGAATGGTGCAAAAATATGAAGAAAAAAAACACAAAAGAATACCACTAAGGCTCGAACCCAGGTCCCAAAATTTACAGGCGCGCGTTTTTACCACTCGGGTGGCTATACATCCGTTAACATAGGAAAATCAATAAATATGTAAGGCAAAACGTGCCCTGATGACTTCATCTTCAACCTCCAGCCAGACCAACTGTAATTTGCTCATTTTTCATCAAAAATGAAAACTGTAAACATGAAACTTGTAGAAAATTTTCTCACGGTTTCAGAAATGTAAAGCATTAAAACTATAGATCAAAGATAAGCATGAATTTTAATGGCTCTAATCTGAATCCTAAAAATCTCAGAAATTTCAGTTTCAAAATTCTCTAAGCTCAAGCAAAATTAATGGAAACTAAGGACATGGTTAGCTTCAGGGCAATGATATCTACATGTTTTGTTCACAAATAAACCATTGATGATGCCTGTATGAAGAGTTCAAAGTTGAGAAAACTTACCTCAAAACTGGAAATCGTGTTTTGAGTTTGAGCTTGTTTCAAGTGATGGTGATGATCAGGTTAGCTTCCTTGAGGTCCCAGGAAGCTAATGCAATGATTAGCTTGAGCAATGGATGGCTGAAATGGTCTGGAGAAGTCAATGTACATATCTCTATTTTTGGAAATAGAGGATGGTGTTAATGGTGTTACAGTTCTATAACAGGGTGTGGGATCAACTCTATATGATGTTTAGAAACTTTAGAAACCAAAAGGCCAAGAAACACACGAGTAGATTATGAGTTTCAAGTTTTTGGTCAGTTTGTGTGAAAATGGAAGTGTGAAGCGTAATTTTGAGTTCTAGGTGTTGTCAAGGCTTGAGCATTCGTGTGTTTGTGTCAAATGGTTTGTGTATGTATAAACAAAAGTGTTTGAGTGCATTGGAAAGTCAGAAGTACAAGTTCTTAGCTTTTGGCTAGGTTAGTTGATTTTGAAGAAAAGAGGAAAACAAGTTTCAAGAAGAGGTACAAGCATGAGATGGGTGATTGCAAGTGTTTGAAACATTTCTCATGAGTTATAGGACCTGTTTGATCAGAAGAGAACAAGTGCAAGGCTCAAGAACAAGTTTTGTATACAAAAAGTCACTTTATCAAAATGGCAATGTGACCTTTCTTCCAAAAATAGATAAAAAGCATGTCCATGCATTGAATGCTTGAAGTGAGGCCTCTAACAGCTGTGTAAACCATTAATTATGGAGTGCCTAACAAGTTTGAGGCTTGCAAAGTAGTGTTTATACATCATGATTTGAATTTGAATTTTGTTCATCACTAAAATGACTTGTAATAAAAGTGATAAAACCCTAACTTCATCTCTTCGATTCTCCCTACTCAAGAATGATCTCAAGGATTTCTTGGACATTTTGGAAAGCTTGCAATGTGCTCTACAACACATATTTTAATTGATTTTTAAGATTCCCCTTGGAACTATATGAAAAAGTGTCATGAAGTTAGGTCAAAATCCTGGCCAAATTAGGCCAAAATTTCACTAAGTGTTTAGTTTCATGACTACATGTTCATAAAATTATAACTTGAGATCCAAGCATTTTTGGAAGGAGTTGTGTAAAGCAAAGTTGTAGATTTCATGGAGATCTACAACTTTCATGTTGTAATTTTCTCTTGAATCATCTTGTATCATGGTGAAACTTTTGCTCAAAGTTATGAAAAAATATGAAATTTCCAACACTTAGAAAAAAATTTAAGTTTAGAAATTTTGACTTTTCAAAAATGAAATCTTGACTTTTTGATTTCTTGATGAATAAGTTTCATATTTTGACAAGTTTTGATGAAATATGATCTTTGGCACTTGAATTTGACCAAAAAGTCAAAGTTTGACTTTTCAGTATACAGTTGATTTTTGATCAGTTGACTGAAAAATTCATCTGTCAATCCAATGGACCTTGCAATGTTTTGAACCATGTCATTAGGTTAAAATGATGCAATTGGAATCTTGAAATAATTCCTTAAATCAATTGACCATTTGCTAGTTCAAAAATCAGGAATTGCCCTTTCCCAATCAAAACCCTAATTTTGACCATTTTGCCCTTTTGGAGATTTGATCAAATTTCTTAAGGAGTTGTGGTCCAAACTTGATCAATTGATACATATGAATTTAAAATGTTGATGTGGATCAAAAATTATGAAATTTGATTGTAAATTGGCTATGGTTGACTTTTTCCCCAATATAGTTGTTTTTTAGGTCAATTGCTCAATTGATTGAGCAAAAATGTGATTCAAGGCTTGAAACTTGTCATGAGTAATCTTGGGGCTCCATAATGATCCATGAGAGTCATATGGGGCATTGGAAGTTCAAAAATCCTTATGCAAACTCAAACCCTAGTGCAGTCTTGAGTTAAGGAGATCTTGTGAGCAAATTATTGATAAGTGAGAGGGCAAATTTTGGGGTACAACAGACATCCATTTGATATAGATAAAAATTTAATGAACAAGAATAAGCAAGTAGTAAACGGATAGATTCTAACCTTGCAACCGCAGTGAATGTTTCTTCAAAGTTGATTCCTTCTTCTTGATTATAACCTTGGGCCACCAACCTTGCTTTGTTTAGAACAATTATACCATTCTCATGAAGTTTGTTTTTAAACACCTATCTGGTACCTATGATGTGTTTACCATTTGGCCTAGGAACAAGTTCCCAAACTTGATTTCTCTCGAATTGATTTAATTCCTCTTGCATAGCAATTATCCGTTGATCGTCTCCTAAGGCTTCATCAACTTTGGAAGGTTCAATTTGTGAAACAAATGCCATATTCAAGCAAGCCTCTTTGAGATTTAATCTTGTTGCAACTCCTTGACTAATATCACCAATGACTTTATAAATTGGATGATCTCTTTGAGTTCTCCATTCTTTAGGAAGGTCATTGTGATTTGTATTTTATTGTGAAACTTCTTCTTGATGCTCCAGTTGTTTCAAACTTTAAGCATTAGGAACTTCTTCCGAGGGTAGATCTATAATATCATCATCATAGTCAACTATATCCTCCTTAGAGGTGTTAGTTTCATCAAAGAAAACATGCATAGATTCTTTAATAGTTAAAGTTTTTTTATATATATTCTATAAGCTTTACTAAAAAGAGAGTAATCAAGAAATATACCTTCGTCAGATTTCTCATCAAACTTATCGAGATTGTCTTTGCCTTTGTCATTGTTGGGCACAAAGCACTTGCACCCAAAAATATGAAAGTGAGCAATGTTTGGCTTTCTTCCTTTGAAGAGTTCATATGGAGTCTTTTTCAAGATAGGTCTAATAATAACTCTATTTTCAACATAATATGTCGTACTAACTGCATCCACCCAAAAATATTTTGGTAGATTTGCATCACTAAGCATTGTTCTTGAAAGTTACACTAGAAATCTATTCTTTCTTTTAACTACCCCATTTTGTTGTGGAGTCCTTTGTGCTGAATAATTGTGAGAGATACCATGTTCTTCACAAAATTCTTCAAAAGATGCATTTTGGAATTCTCCACCATGATCACTTCTTATCGATACAATCTTTAATGATTTTTCATTTTGAATTTGCTTTGCATACTTCTTAAATGCCTTGAAATAATCACTTTTCTGCACAAGGAACAAAGTCCAAGAATATCTAGAAAAATCATCAACAATAACTAAAGCATATACATTACCTCCGAAGCTTCTTGTTCTTGATGGACCAAATAAGTCCATATGCAACAATTGTAGTAACCTTGTAGTAGACAACGCATTCTTAGATTTGAAAGTTGATTTGGTTTGTTTTCCATTTTGACAAGCATCACACAATTTACCTTTGACAAATTTTACCTTTGGTAAGCCAATGACAAGATCATGTATAGTTAATTTATTTAAATATCTCATATGTATATGAGCTTCCCTTTTATGCTATAACCATGATTCATTATTGTATACCATAAGATATTTTACTTTCAAAGATAAATCATCTAAAGAAATCATAAAAATATTGTTAATTCTTTTACCTTTGAGTTTTAGCTCATTGGTGACTTCATCTATAATCAAACATTCATATTTGGTGAACTTGATCTTGAAGCCCTTGTCACATAGTTGGCTTATGCTTAGAAGATTATGATTTAGTCCTTCAACATAAAGTTCATCTTTAATGGATGTGAAAGGTGGTGCACCAACTTTGCTTTTATCAAGAATCATTCCCTTATTATTATCTCCATAAGTGACAAAACCCTTGGCCTTTAGAACTAGATTTGAAAATTGGTTTATGTATCCTGTCATATGCTTGGAACAACCACTATCGAGATATCATATATTTGATGTGGTCTTCAAGTATACCTAAAAAACAAATTAAATTTTGTTAGATACCCAAGTTGCTTTGGATCCTTTATAATTAGTACCTTTCTTTACCCACACATAATGTCCACTTGCTACACTAAAGTTTCTAATGCAACAAGCATTAGGTTTATGGCTAACAATACCATAATAAAAACAAGTAGGTACAAAATTACTTCTATATCTAGGAGGATAAGATTTCTTCTTAACAAAAATTTTATTTTTAGGATAATGATGAATTACTTTAGGTTTGTTCACTTTCTCTTGATTTGTTTGGTCACTAGTCTTAACAAAGATAGTTTTGTTAGAACTTGGCTTTGAAAATTTTGAATATCCAAGTCCACTTTTACCATTAGGATATCTTTGTTGACTAAGGACATCTTCCAACCCAACTTCTCATTTTTTCATATCTTTTAAGAACTCTTTTCAATTGTACAATTTAGAAAGAAAGTTGTTGTACCCCAAAATTTTCCCTCCCATTCTCTCAACATTTTCTCATCACAAGACCCTTGGAGCTCAAGATCCAGTTAGGGTTTCCTCTGCAAGACTTCTCCTGGCACTGTTGACCCAAATTAGGGTTTGTGTTTGCACAAAGATATTTTGACCTAAAATGCATAAGATGACTTTCATGCTTCATGTTGGACTCCCAAGTTTATCCATGCCAAGTTTCAAGCCTTGATTCCAACCTTTGCCCAGTCAATTGGACAGTTGACCTAGAAATCAGCTGTATTGGGGAAAAAGTCAACTGTGGCTAATTGACAGTCAAACCTCATGAAAATTGACCCACATCAACATTATGAACTCATATGGACCATTTGATCAAGTTTGGATCACAATTCCACAATAAATTTGATCAGATCACCAAAAGGGCAAAATGGTCATTTTTAGGGTTTTGACTGCACAAAGGCAATTTTTGACTGTTTGACCTAGCCAATGGCAAACCAAGCTCACATATAAACTCAAGGACCCCATGGAATTGTCTTGACATACTCAACAAGTTCAAAAGATCCCAAATACACAAGATTGATAGTTGAATTTTCCAGTCAATTGATCAACTTTTTGACTGTATACTGAAAAGTCAAACTTTGACTTTTGGTCAAAATCAAGTGTCAAGATTCATTTTTCATCAAAACATGCCAAATCATGAAACTTGTTCATCAAGAAATCAAAAATCACAAATTAGGGTTTGAAATGAAGATTTTTCATAACTTAGAATTTTTCTAAGTTATAAAAAACCCTAATTTTTTCCTAACTTTGTCCCACTTTCTCATCAAGATTCATTTGGATTCAAGGAAAAGTCAAAACATGAAAGTTGTAGTCCATTTCAAAATCTACAACTTTGATTCACAAAGTTTCCTCAAAAGAAGCTTGTAGCTTAAGTTACAATTTTTGGAACAAGGGTACCAAACCATTCTTAACTTAGAGAAATTTTGACCTATTTTAGGCAAGATTTTTGCCTAACTTCAAGACCACTTTTCACATGCTTCCACTTGGAATTTCAATTTGCATTACAAAGATGGATTGTAGTACACATTCCAAGCTTTCCAAAATGTCCAAGAACTCATCAAACAACCTCATGGTTAGGGAGAATCGAATTTGGCAATTTGGGAAAAAGTCACTTTGTTTATGGCCAATGTACATGTTCATAACTTGTGCAATTTTTCAAATCAGCTTGCACAACTTGATTACAGGTCCTATATCCCATTTGCAATCATAAATTAAATGCAAACCCTTTGTGTTCAAGCCTTGCATTATGTGTTTAAGCATTACATGAAGGTTTAGTCCTAAAATAGAAAAAGCATTATGTCCATTTTTGAAAAAGTAGAACTTTATGTCAATTTGCAAATCAAGAGGTACACAGCAAATCTCCTTGGCACAAGTTTTTGAGCTAATCCCACTGATCAAGGGCAAGCTTAGCATCACATTAGAGGGGCCTCCATCAGTCTAAAACACAACTTGGCATTTTGTTGCTTAAGTAAGAAGAAACTTGACATAACAACTCCCAACTCTCATCTAAGCAAACACAAGCCTAAGAAAAGTTATTGTACACATTCTAAACATCAAACATAAGCTGAAACACAAGCCAACCAAGTTCAAAACATCCTCAAACACAGAATCACCATTAAACTGCACAAAAACAGGGTATTCTGCACTTGGACTTGGCTAGCTCATTTCCATCGTGCACCTTGGCTAAAAACACTTCAAACACATCCCACACCATCCCTTGAA
Organism: Vicia faba; assembly: GCA_948472305.1. Lineage (NCBI taxonomy): Eukaryota > Viridiplantae > Streptophyta > Magnoliopsida > Fabales > Fabaceae > Vicia > Vicia faba. The sequence goes on from OX451737.1 coordinate 334,312,112, forward strand.
ACTGTTCCAAGCCCTAAGCACGACCTGTAACACCCCTAGCTAACATCACCATTTTCATATTTTCTGTTTTGCAGTTGAAGTGCCATAACACGATTCACTTGGTTTTGAAGCAAACTAAAGGTTGGAATAGCATCCTGGGACATCAAGCAAGCTATACAAATCATTACCTTGCCTTGTAAGCATCTCCATTATTGCACACGTTTCCAACTGAACAGGTAAATCTTTGGACTTCTATCTCTCAATGTAGGAAGAATTAGCTCTAAGTTTGTGAATGAAAAATGTCATGCTCATGCCCCTGAAGCTATACATATCTTTACTTTCCATTTATTTTGCATATGCTATGAGAATTTTAAGTCTGAACATTGAATAAAAACTAGGTCAGGAATTGGGGGAGAAGAAATTCTCTCTCATTTCTAAGAGTTAGGATGAGTTCTTTATATGTCCAGAATCGTGGTTTGATGCTTAACATTTTTCATGTTATGAGTTTGTGCTAAAAGTTCAGGAATCAAGATGTTTGAATCAGTGTAGGAGGCGCGCGTTTTTGACAAGTTTCTGGCCAGATGTTGAAGAAGGTCCTTTGGGCTGGGCTTGTTTTATTTTTCTTATTTGCACCACATTTTCACTTTTGAACCCCCTTGGCCCATTGTGCTTATTTGAAACATTTTTTGACTTTTTCTTGTTATTTCTAACTTATTTATTTTTTCTCATAATATTAAAAATATAAAAAATATTTTTCAAACCATTTTTGTATTTATTAGGCATTATTTGTTTAAATTGATATTTGTACATATAAGTAATATATAAATACTCTTTTATTTAAAATACTAAAATAATATAAATACTTTTTATTTTCTGACTTTTGTTTTATTTTATCTTTGAAAAAACTTTTATAAAAAAATACATTTTTGTAAATATTAAATATTATTATTTTTATACATATATTTAGTATTTAGTGAATATTATAAATATTTAGGTATTTATTAATACATTTAGGTTAAAAACACTATAAAATAATACATTTTATTTTTTACTAATATTTAACTTAAAAATTACTTTTTTTCATATATTTTCTTTTCATTTATTTTTTGTACATAATTAATAAATATTACATATATTATATAATAAATACTCTTTATTTATAAAATTAGGGTTTTACCCTAGATCCATAAAAATACCAAAAATACATTAATTTTTTATTTTTATTTATTTGATATATGATAAACATTTTTTCACATACATATGAAAACCTTTTTTTGCATTTTTGCATATTTATTTTATTTGAATATTGTGTAATTAAATACCTTGCAAAATTCCAATTTGATGTAATAGCTTAGGATTTAATTCTTGTCAAAATATCCCCATTTGAACATTTGTACCCCCCTTCCCATATATTGTGTTGTAATAACTTAGGAACTCTATTCTTCGCATTTTAAAGCTTTTTAAATATGCCATGTTAGAATTAGGGTTTGTATGCAAATCAATTAACCAAAATAGTTTGACCTAAATTCAAGATAAACAAGCATGAAAATGAACAACACTAATCACACTTGCACCCCTAGGGTATTCCACTTGTTGCCTTCAATAATGGGCCATATTGCATGTTAGGTCTCTTTGGGCAAAACAACACAATTCAAATGATCATAGTCCCTCGATGACGCTTTCGAAAGTTGCCTAAAAATGATCAAGTCCCTTAAAGAAAATTGCCCAAAGATACTTGGCACCATTGCAATTATGGTCTAAACGATGACCCGCGCCCGTCCCTTTCACATCCTAACACAAGTTTGTCCACCAAATACAATGGTGGAACAAAATTGTTAAAAGGGTTAAAACATAGCAAAGATCTTTGAGAAATTTAGGGTAGATAGCTCTTGATTACTTGCCAACTTGCAAAACAAAACACTTGCCTATTTTTCAAACCACACATCACTACACTTTCAAAACAACTTTCAAAAAACATTGAAAACCTTTTCAAAAGACATACAGCTTTGTATACATCCCAACATGGATCATTACAAAGGTTGCCACCACATTGGCCTCTTTTCAAAACATTTTCAAAACCCACACACAAAGCACCATTTCAAACAATTGAAAATTAAGGCAAGTTGATCTAAGCAAGTAACTAAGAGCCCATGGATAACCATGGATAGAAAGGGTGCTAATACCTTCCCTTTCTATAATCTACTCCCTGAACCCAAGAAAACATCTCAAAGGTTTTTGCTGTGCTTTTTAACCTTTCCTTAGGATAAAATAAAAAGTCGGTGGCGACTCTTGCTCAACCGAAACATTTGCGAAAACAAACGCAAAACCTCAAGTCAGTTCTCCCACCGTATCACAGAACTGGCGACTCTGCTGGGGACAATTTTTTAAGTGGAGTAACCTTAGGGCTTAGATCACCCTCTTGCATGACTAATTGTTTGATTTGATTGCTTTATCTTGGCTCTCTTATTTGGGTTTGCAATCCTACACTCAGATTTTGGGAAAACATTCATAGATAGCAATACGTTGTGGAAACTGTGCGGGGTATACCGACACGGTCGAAGCAATAGCTATATTAGTGCGACATATTTGTGAGTACCAGTAACCCTTGAGTTCAATCAAGGAGAGTACGGGGCCGCTGAGTGATGTCACTAAGCACTAATGACCTAGAACCTTACTTGACCATCTTGGCCTTTCATTAGGGGTAGTGAGATGACCGGCTTTGGTGCAGTCCGAAGTTGGTAGATACTCGATACTACACTCATTGAGGGTTGTTTTCTTGGAATATTTTGGTCGCTAGTTAAGTGGCTAAACCAAAACAATGAACAATGAAAACAATCCAGTGATATTGAGCTCCTTAGAACCCGGTTACTATTTATAGGACAGGTTTTTAAGCCAACTACACTCAAGAGGGTACCTACCTATGAAACCCCATGCAAGCCTGAAACTAGGGTTTGGTGTGAATTGCTTGTACATATGTTTGTGCATACATCATGAACATCATAAAGCATCATATGCATTTACTAACCACTTCAAGGGTTTGCATCTTCATCTTTGTTCTTGTTTTGTAGGTCATGGAAATTCCTCGCAGAAAAACCATCCAAGTCAACCTTGTGAGAATCCCTCCTCAACTCAAGGAGCTCACATCAAGAATTCCGGAAAGCTCTCTCTTCAGTGAAAGACATGGTAGACTGCTCAACTTAGTCAACACCAACATTGAAGAGGACATGATGAAAGTGCTATTCCAGTTCTTTGACCCTCTTCACCACTGTTTCACTTTCCCCGACTACCAGTTGGTGCCCACTTTGGAGGAATTTTCTGAACTCCTGAGAATTCCTATCCTGAATCAACTACCTTTCAACGGTACAGAAAAGGAACCAAAGCCTGAAGATGTTTCTCGAGCACTACATCTACAGCCATCTGACATCAAAGGGCATTGGGAAACTAGAAGCGGTGTCAAAGGCTTCTTAGCAAAATTTTTGTTTGAAAAGGCACAAGAGTGTTGGAATTCATTGAACCTACAAGCCTTTGAAGAGATTGTGGCACTCCTTATCTATGGGTTGGTCCTGTTCCCAAATCCTGACCAGCTTGTAGAGGTCAACGCCGTCAAAATCTTCTTGTCCAGAAATCCAATACCAACATTGCTTGGGGATATCCTTCACTCATTTTACACACGAACAATGAGAAAGAGGGGTGTTCTCATGTGCTGTACTCCTCTCCTTGCAAGGTGGTTTATTTCGCACCTTCCACAATCTGTCTTGAAGAATGACCAAGGCTCAAGGTGGTCCCAACGGTTGATGACTCTTACTCACTCTGATGTACATTGGTGTTCTCGGTCCAGAGAAAATGTCATCATCGTCGATCGTTGTGGAGAGTTCCCTAATGTTCCATTACTTGGCATTAGAGGGGGAATTACCTACAACCCTTGCCTAGCTTTAAGGCAATTTGGATATGCACGGAGGGATGGCCCTCACGACATGTTGATTCCTGACCTAGTTTTTGACTTCGACAACGATGCGCAAGGACTTCGCCAAAGATTCGTCAGAGCTTGGAGGATGCCCAACAAGGTTGATAGCAAGACACTGGGGCACAAGAACTCCATCCCTCTTGAGCCTTATCTCAAGTGGGTACGAGCCCGAGCCCAGAGCCTAATGATGCCTTATCCTCATGTTCTCCCTATGATTAAAGAGCCCGTTAAGGAAGGAGAGGTTCCCTACACCATCCTACATCCTGACATGCCTACATCGTGGGAGGAGATGCAGAAGAGTTGGATCCAACTCAAGGAGGAACGAAACACTTTTGAAGCCAGCTTCTACGCCAGCGAGAAGAAGGTTCTAGAGCTCACCCGCCGACTCCATGAGCAAGAGGCCCTCAACACCTACATTACACCAAAGAGGATGCGCAACGTCTTTTTACCTTGAGAAGTTGTTTTTGTAATATTTGGCCCATGGGGCACTTATGTACTAACAAATTTCTTCTTATTAATATGACGTGTGTTCTTTTTGTCTGCAACAATTGTGAATTTCTAAAAATCCTTGAATGCATTGCATAGATAGCATCTCATGCATCATGTGCATAACAGGTACCCCTTTTTCTACAGGTTGCTTAATCTTCTTCACTGTTTATTTTGAACAGTCATCATGAATCCAGAATCATCCAGTGAGCAAGCAATCAAGGCCCTCCAGGCCCAGAATGCCCAGTTTCAAGAGATGGTCATGAGCTTGGCCCAAGGTCAACAAGAGTTAAAGGCTCTGCTCCTAAAGAAGAAGAAGCAGAAGAGGATTGCATTGTTCAACACTGGACGCAGGTTTGGGAATACACTCCATAATGAGGTTGATCAAGCTACTTCCTCTACAGAGAAAGACAGTCCCCAAGGGGGAGGGGCTCCTAGTCCTGCAGTCTCTAACAAAGAGACGGATTACAATGACAAACAATACCCTCCTGCTGCTGACAGATACAAGCAATTAGAGGACCGCTTGAGTGCCATGGAGATTCAAAATGTGTCGGGGCTGGATTTCGGAGATTTAGGGTTATCTTCTGGGGTGGTAATCCCACACAAGTTCAAGGCGCCTGCCTTTGCCAAATACGACGGGGCTTCCTGTCCTAAGCTGCATCTCAGATCGTACGTAATGAAGATCCAACCTTACACGGCAGACAAAAACCTTTGGATCCACTTCTTCCAAGATAGCCTTTCGGGGTCACAACTTGAGTGGTTCTATCAGCTAGATGGAACCAGTATCCGACATTGGAAGGATTTGGCTACCGCATTTTATAGACAATATCAATACAATTCTGACCTCGCTCCTACGCGTACCCAACTTCAGGGTATGTCACTAGGAACCGGCGAAGGGTTCAAAGAATATGCGCAAAAATGGAGAGATTTGGCTGGCAGGGTACAGCCTCCTTTGACTGACCGTGAACTGGTTGACATGTTTCTAGGGACCTTGTCTGGTCCATTCTTCAATCATCTGGTTGGTAATTCCTCCGCTGGGTTTACGGATTTGATCCTGACGGGTGAAAGGATAGAAGCTGGCATCAGGTCAGGAAAGATACAGAAGGGTGCCTCCGCAAGTACTGAGAAGAAGCCTTTCAAGAAGGAGGCTAGTGCCATCTATGGTCCTAGAAGACAAGTTAAGCCCGAACACCGCCAAGCCGTCAATGCCTTGGTAATTTCAAAACCTGTTGCTGCTCCTCAGCAGTACAATCAACAAAGGGGTGAGAGGCCCAAAAGGCAATACACTCGGCTGAGTATGACCTTGTCACAAATCTTGCCGCAACTGCTATCGACCAACTTGGTGACCATCAAAGAGGCTCCAAAGGTCGTGAATACTGCATCTCCTAAGTATAACCCAAATGCTCGTTGTGCTTATCATTCTGATAGCCCCGGGCATACTACTGATGATTGCTGGGCCCTGAGAAATAAGGTTCAAGACCTTATCGATGCGAAGGAAATTCAGTTTGAGGCGCCTGAGAGGCCAAATGTTGTAACTGCTCCTATGCCCAGCATAGAGTAAATGCCGTCGAGGAAGATTTGTATGCTGTTTCGGTGAATGATGTTGCTACCCCTCTATTGACTGTTAAGAGGAACCTACTGCTAGCCGGTTTATTTCCGGGTTGTAGCAAGGGTTGCCCCCTGTGTGCTGTTATCCCTACCGGTTGTCCGCTGCTGAAATCAGGCATCCAAAGCCTGATGGATAGTGTGATACGGTGGGAGAACTGACTTATGTTTTGCGTTTGTTTTCGCAAATGTTTCGGTTGAGCAAGAGTCGCCACCGACTTTTTATTTTATCCTAAGGAAAGGTTTAAAAAGCACAGCAAAAACCTTTGAGATTTTTCTTGGGTTCGGGGAGTAGATTATAGAAGGGGAAGGTATTAGCACCCCTTCTATCCATGGTTATCCATGGGCTCTTAGGTACTTGCTTAGATCAACTTGCCTTGGTTTTCAATTGTTTGAAATAGTGCTTTGTGTGTGGTTTTGAAAATGTTTTGAAAAGATGCCTTGTATTAGGCTAACCTTGTAACAATTCTTTACTCGAATGTTTTACAAAAGGTGTTTTATCTTTTAAAAAGATGTTTCAAGGGTTTGAAAAGTTGATTTTGAAAGTGTTTGTGAAGTGGGTTTTGAAATTAGGCAAGTGTTTTCTTGGAAAGTTAGCAAGTACTTAAGAGTTTATCTACCCTAAAAATTTCCTCAAAGATTTTTATTATGTTTTAAACCTTTTGACAATTTTTGTTCCACCATTGCATTTGGTGGACAATCTTGTCTTAGGAGATGAAAAGGGACAGACGCGGGTCATCGTTTGGACCATAATTGCAACGGCGTTAAATGTCTTTGGGCAATTCTTTTTAAGGGACTTGATCATTTGTTTTTGTTTGCTTTGAAAAGTTTTATCGAGGGACTATGATCATTCAAATTGTTTGCTTTGCCCAAAGAAATTCAACATACAACATGGCCCATTTATTTGAAGGCAACAAAGTGGAATACCCTAGGGGTGCAAGTGTGAGAAGTGTTGTTTATTTTCATGCTCATTTATCTTGTATTAGGTCAAACTATTTTTTATCGTTTTTTCGCATGCAAACCCTAATTCTAACATGGCATAATTAGAAAGCGTATAAAGTGCGAAATTTAAATTCCTACGTTATTACAACATAATAATATAGGGAGGGGGGTACAAATTTACAAATGGGGGATATTAGACAAGAATTTAAATCTAGATTATTACATCATTTTTGAATATTTGCAAGGTAAGTAAATTGCACAATTAAATAGAAATTAAATAAATATGCAAAATGCAAAAAGAAAGTTTTTATATGTATGAAAAAATATTATTTATGTAAAGATAAAAATAAAAAGATATTATTTTTGAGTATTTTCATATTTAGGGCAAAACCCTAGTTTTAATCAAAATGTATATTAATTAATTAATCCACATAATATTTATTATTTACATACAAGAATAAAATAAAATATGGTACATTTGAAAAAAGGTCATTTTTTTTGTATTAAATATTAAAATAAAATATATACATTTTTTGGCGTTTTTATTCTAAGTATAATAATATATATATATATATATATATATATATATATATATATATATATATATATATATATATATATATATATATATATATATATATATATATATATATATATATATATATATATATATATATATATATATATATATATATATATATATATATATATATATATATATATATATATATATGTATATTTATATTATAAATATGTATTATATACAAAATAAGTATTTACTTAATATTTTAATAAAATAAATAAAAAAGTATTTTTTATGTGAAATATTTTCAGAAGGTAAATAAAAATAAAAATGCAAATAGAAGTATTTTTTACATATTTTCTATTTATCTTAAATAACAATATATATCTATTTATATACAAATCAAAAAGAAAATCAAATAAAAACCAAATAAAATCAAAAAATGATGAGAAAAATATTTTCAAAATTTTAATATGTTGAGAAAAAATAAACAAGTCAAACAAAAAAAAGAAAAAGTCAAAAATGTTAAAAAATGAAGCAAATGGGCTGAGGGGTGTGAAACAGAAAAAATGGTGTGGATAGCAAAAATAACACAGGCCCAGCCCAATCCACTTCTTCTTCAACCTCTGAACAGATTTTGTTCAAAAACGCGCGCCAACAAGCTCCCTTTGAATGTCCTGATTCTTTGATCCTTTGAACAAACTTCCAACACAAAACATGTAAAGCATAATCTCACGATTTCATACATATAAAGAACATGAACTATCTCTCTAAGATGAGGGAGAATTTCTCTCCCCCTCTTTTCTGACCTAACTTTTCTACCATTTTCAGAGCTCAAATTCTCTCTACTCAGACAAAAGAAATGAAAAGTAAAGCTATGTACATGTTCAGGGCTATGAGTAGGGCCTTGTTTCTTCACAAACTTAAGACTAAATATGCATGATAAGAGAGATACGAATTCAAACTTTTACCTATTCAGTTGGACTTCTATCTGGAGAATGAGGAACTTTCAGTGCAAGGTGATGATTGAAAAAGCTTCCTTGAGGTCCAGGGATGCTTTTTCAATGCTTACTTTGTCTTGAAACTCCTTGTATCGAGCTGTGGAACTTCAACTGCAAAAGGAAAAATTAAAAATGGTGGAAACTGTTAGAGTGATTACAGGTCAGGTTTTAGGCCATGGTTAGTTTGCATATGTTGTATGGAAGGTGTATGAATTGATTTTGGTGAGAATGCTCGAGGGAAATGGGAGTTTGCACTCAAACTGCAGAGGCAACCCTGTTTTTGCAGTTTGAGGATGATTATGGCAATGGGAGTGTTTGAAAGGTCAAGGATTCGTGCAAAAAGCTTGGTTGGGATGTACTGAGTGTGTTTGATATCTTTTGTGTTGTGTTTGTAAGCTGAGGTTCAAGTTGTCACAAGTTATGGACCTTTCTTCTTTTCTAAGCAACAAAATGCCACTTGATGTTCTAGGCATGTAGGGGGCCTCCTAATGGGCTGCATAATCTTCTCTTGATCAGAGCAATTTGTCCATAATCTTGTGCCATTCAGATTTAGCTTGTACTTGTTGGATTTCTAATTTGACATAAAGTGAACTTTTGCAAAAATGGATAGTTTACTTTTTCCAAATTGGGATTAATCCTCTAGACAAAGCTTGAACTCAAAGAACTTGGTCTTGGTACAAAGAATATGCATTAAATTTATGAGTGTAACTTGGTTTAGGGACCTGTAATCAAGGGCATGCTGGTTTTGAGAAGTTGCATAATCTTATGAACATGAAAAATGGCCAATTCACAAGTGAGTTTTTGCTATATTGTGAAATTCGATTCTCCCTAACCATGAAGTTGTTTGAGAAGTTCTTGGACATTTTGGAAAGCTTGGAATGTGTACTACAATCCATCTTTGAAATGAAAATTGAAATTCCAAGTGGAAGGGTATGAAAAATGGCCTTGAAGTGGGGTAGAAAACCTTGTCAAAATAGGTTAAAATTCTACTAAGTTAAAAATGGTTTAGTGCCCTTATTCAAAAAATTATAACTTGAGATACAAGCTTCAAATGAGAAAACTTTGTGAATCAAAGTTGTAGATTATGCAACAATCTACAACTTTCATGTTTTGACTTTTGTTTGAATCAAAATGGATCATGGTGAAAAGATGGGGCAAAGTTGGGAAAAAATTAGGGTTTTTCATAACTTAGAAAAATTCTAAGTTATGAAAAATTCCATTTTCAAACCCTAATTTGCAATTTGTGATTTCTTGGTGAACAAGTTTCATGATTTGGCATATTTTGATGAAAAATGAATCTTGACTCTTGATTTTGACCAAAAAGTCAAAGTTTGACTTTTCAGTATACAGTCAAAATTGATCAATTGACTGGGAAATTCAACTGTCAATCTTGTGTACTTGGGATCTTTTGAGTTTGATGAACATGTCAAGATAATTCCATGGGGTCCTTGAGTCCATATATGAGCTTGGTTTGCCATTGGCTAGGTCAAACAGTCAAAAATTGCCTTTGTACAGTCAAAACCCTAAAAATGACCATTTTGCCCTTTTGGTGATCTGATCAAATTTCTTGTGGAATTGTGATCCAAACTTGATCAAATGGTTCATATGAGTTCATAATGTTGATGTGGATCAAATTTCATGAGATTTGACTGTCAATTGGCCACAGTTGACTTTTTCCCCAATACAGTTGATTTCTAGGTCAACTGTCCAATTGACTGGGCAAAACTTGGAATCAAGACTTGAAACTTGGTATGGATAATCTTGGGAGTCCAATATGAAGCATGAAAGTCATATTGGGCACTTTGGGTCAAAACAACTTTGTGCAAACACAAACCCTAATTCTGAGTCCACAGTGCAAGGGGAGGTCTTGAGCAGATGAAACCCTAACTGAGTCTTGAGCTTCAAGAGCTTTGTGAGGAGAGATCAATGAGAAATGGGAGGGCAAATTTTGGGGTACAACAGTTGCCCCTGTTCAATCTTCTTGAATCCGAAGAGTTAGATTGGCAGGCTTGCCTTTCGCGACTCGAGGGTAAAAGGAGATTGGACACTAGAGTGCCCGGAAATTTGCATTCGTCAAAGCACTGGATGCGGGAATGGGCTTAGAGATGCCATTTGGAGATGGGCTTAACGATGCCATCTGAGAGAGTGACAGAAACTTGTTGGGGATGGGCTTAAAGATGCCATCTGGAAGGGAATATTAGGAAAGTGTCCAAGCTTTGGACCATTTCTGAATTGGGGGTCCGAACAAGCAATAGGTTGACATCCGTTGTTGGGAGGAACCTGTAAGCTGTTTTCAGAAAGTTGCATCTGAACAAATTGATAGATTAACATCCGTTGTTGGGAAGAATCCATAAACTGTTTTCAGAAAGTCTTGAGAAGAATCTGAACAAGTGATAGGTTAACATCCATTTACTTGGAGAACCCGTGAACTGTTTTCAGAACTCTTGAGATTGAATCAGCAATAGAGCAGCATCCGTTGTTGGGAAGCGTCCGTAAACTAAATTCAAAGGTTGCATCTGAACAAGTTGATAGATTAACATCCGTTACTTGGGAAGAATCCATAAACTGTTTTCAGAAGTCTTGAGAAGAATCTGAACAAGCGATAGGTTAACATCCGTTTACTTGGAGAACCCGTGAACTGTTTTCAGAACTCTTGAGATTTGAATGATATTAGTCTGTCGACTGACCTTTCCTGAAAAGGCAAAGAGTTAGCTGTATGCAATGCTATGATGCATGACACAATGTATATTCATGTGTTAGGAATGTAAATGGATGTGCATGTAAGCTGGAGAGCTGTCTTGCACAGGATAGATGAATCCGGGGTAGCGGAGGATAGAAGTATCCTGACTGCTGCCGGGAAAAATAAATCCTGGATTGTTGCTGGGGAACCGGGAATTTGGGTTGTATACCAATCTTCTGGGGAATTCCTGAAGTCTTCTACTGGGGGATACCAAACTAGTAGACTTAAAGCTGGGGAGGCCAGATTGAGAATCTTCAGCTTGGTGAGAAGTACCCCGGAGATTTTACTGGGGAACTCAAGATTTTTCTTCCCAAAAAAAAAAAAAAAACTCTGTGGGGAGATAGTTTAAGAGTCTGACTCCGTTGGGGATAGTCCATTTGAAGCTCTTGATCTGCTGGGGATACTGAAGCTTAAATTCTGAGGGAAAATGATTTCCAAAAGATTCTCTGGTTGGGGATTTGCAAAGATAAGCTCCTCCGGGGGTTGTATTTGATAAATTATTGTTGGGGGAATTTTGAGGAACTCCGCTGGGGATGGGAAGAACTTCGGCGAGCGCGATTTTCCGTGGTGGTTAGGTGAGGATAACCCAGTTATAAGCCTTTGTGGGGAATAACCTTGAATAAAACTCGGAAGGGACGTCCGTACTCTGCGGGGAATACCTTTCAGAACCTTACTGGGGATAAACTCCGAGGGTCCGCCAGAGATAAACCTCAGGGTTTGCCAGGGACGGAGATTACAGATCTTGAGGGACTTCCTTTGAAAGGGTGTCAAAATGTCCGTCTGTACTTTCATCCTATCAGTAATCCTTTTCTTAGGTTTTAATTAGGAATTGATCATGTTTCAAATGCATATGCCTATTTAACAAAACATTGGACGTTTCTCAAAATAAAGCGAATAGTGCAAGAGAAAAAGAAAAAGAGAAATGACACAAATTTTGGGAAGAGTATTTGTATTGATTTTCTTTGAGTATATTTGTACAAAGGAAACAATCATCCTAGTAAGAGGATCTTGCTGTAAATATTTGAAAAATTTATACAAAATAAAGATGGCTATGTGAAATAATTCCATGGGATTCCGTTCTGCTGTAGCTTTCACAACTCTGAACCTCTGTCCATTCAATGCTTCGTTTGACGATGGCTGGATTGATCAGACCTGGAACCGGTTGATGAAGAGACTGTCTTTGAAGTGATCCGACGAGACATAGTCATACGCTTTAATTCCCTAACTTTTGCCTGAATCGCCCTTTCGGGTTTTCGATCCACCGGGAAACCCCTTTTTGCCCAAGCCGCCCTTTCGGGTTTTCGACTTGCCGGGTGTACAGATTTTTTTTGTTTTTATCCCTAACTTTTGCCTGAACCGCCCTTTCGGGTTTTCGGTTCCCCGGGATGCCCATTTTTGCCCAAGCCGCCCTTTCGGGTTTTCGACTTGTCGGGTTACTTTATGCGTAGTATCTTTTGACTATGTCTGCGTTCGCAGGGTGCGGCAAATCGTCACCGTCCATGGTGGTCAGAATCATTGCACCACCAGAAAATATACTCTTGATCACAAATGGTCCTTCATATGTAGGAGTCCATTTGCCCCTGGGATCACTTTGCGGTAAGATGATCCGTTTGACTACTAGATCTCCGACTTGATACACTTGACGCCTAAATTTCTTGTTGAAAGCCTTGATCATCCGTTTTTGATACGTCTGACCATGGCATATAGCAGCAAGTCGCTTTTCGTCGATCAGATTGAGTTGATCAAGTCGGGTCTGCATCCAATCATCTTCATTCAAACCTGCATCTTTCATGATCCTTAGAGAAGGGATCTGAACTTCCATAGGCAAAACAGCCTCCATGCCATAAACCAGAGAAAATGGGGTTGCCCCAGTTGAAGTACGTGCCGTCGTGCGGTATCCATGCAGAGCAAACGGTAACATCTCATGCCAGTCTTTGTAAGTGACTGTCATTTTCTGAATAATCTTTTTAATGTTTTTGTTCGCAGCTTCAACAGCACCGTTCATCTTCGGCCGATAGGGAGATGAATTGTGATGATAAATCTTGAACTGTTCGCATAATGCAGTGATCATTGTATTATTCAGATTTGTACCGTTGTCTGTGATGATCCTGTCGGGAACACCATACCGACATATGAGGTTATGTTTGATAAAGCGGGCAACCACATTTTTGGTGACAGAGGCGAAGGAAGCTGCTTCGACCCATTTAGTGAAGTAGTCAATGGCAACCAGGATGAAGCGATGTCCGTTGGAAGCCGTGGGCTTGATCTCTCCAATCATATCAATGCCCCACATTGCAAAGGGCCACGAAGCAGTCAGGACGTTGAGGGGAACCGGAGGGATATGAACTTTGTCAGCATAGACTTGACACTTGTGACAAGTACGGGAATGTTGATGGCAGTCAGCCTCCATGGTAGACCAGTAATAGCCTGCCCTTAGGATCTTCTTAGCCATTGTATGCCCGCTCAAGTGAGTGCCAAATGGTCCGCTGTGTATGTCGGTCATAATCAACTCTGCTTCAGCTTTATCCACACACCGGAGTAATACGCAATCATGGCTTCGTTTGTAAAGGATGCCGTTGCTCAGGAAGAACTTAGCAGCGAATTTCCTTAAGAACTTCTTGTCATTCACGGAAGCTCCTTCAGGATAATCTTGGGTCTCGAGATACCTTTTGATTTCATGGAACCAAGGTTGTTCCACTACTTCTTCGATATTAATCTCGTGACAATGCGCGGGTTCATCCATTCGCTCGATGGTGACTTGGGGAGCCTCGTTATCCCAGTTGAGTTTAAACATGGAGGACATTGTGGCTAGAGCATCTGCTAGCTGATTCTCTTCTCGCGGGAAGTGCTCGAAGGTAATTTGCTCGAAGTGAGGCAACAATGTCAGAACATGTTCTTTGTATGGAATAAGATTAGGATGCTTGGTATCCCAATCTCCTTTGATCTGGCTGATGACCAAAGCCGAATCCCCGAATACGACCAAAGATTTGATCCCCAAGTCTATAGCAGCCTTGAGACCAAAGATGCAGGCTTCATACTCAGCCATGTTGTTTGTGCAGCTGAAGCAAAGTCGGGCTGTGAAAGGAGTGTGACAACCTTCCGGAGAAATGAGTACCGCGCCAATACCATTTCCAAGTGCATTTGAAGCACCATCAAAGTACAGGGTCCATCGGGATCCCTTTTCGGGTCCGTCATACGGTCCGTCACTTTCAATGTTGTCCAAATTCATGATGTCCTCGTCTGGGAAGTCAAATCTCATGGGTTGATAGTCTTCAATGGCCTGATGAGCCAGATGGTCAGCTAATACACTCCCTTTTATAGCTTTTTGGGTGGTGTACTGGATATCATACTCAGTTAAGATCATTTGCCATCTAGCTATCCTTCCAGATAAAGCGGGCTTTTCGAAGATATATTTGATAGGATCCATTTTGGATATCAACAAGGTAGTATGAGTCAGCATATACTGTCTTAGTCGGCGAGCAGCCCATACCAAAGCGCAGCAAGTTTTCTCGAGCAGTGAGTAGCGAGTCTCACAGTCGGTAAACTTTTTGCTAAGGTAATAAATAGCATGCTCTTTTCGACCAGACTCGTCATGCTGGCCCAGAACACACCCCATTGAATTATCCAAGACGGTCAAATACATGATCAAAGGTCTTCCTTCGACGGGTGGCATCAGAATAGGAGGTTCTAGCAAATATTCCTTGATTCTATCAAAAGCAGCTTGACAATCGTCGTTCCATTCCACTACCTGATCTTTCTTCAAGAGTTTGAAAATTGGCTCACAGGTAGAGGTCAGATGTGAGATGAACCTGACAATATAGTTTATGCGCCCCAAGAAACCTCTAACTTCCTTTTCAGTACGGGGAGCAGGCATCTCTTGTATTGCTTTTACTTTTGCCGGGTCGACTTCAATGCCTTTGTTGCTTACAATGAATCCCAGGAGTTTACCGGACCTAACTCCAAAAGTGCATTTGCTTGGATTCAGCCTTAATTTGTATTCTTTCAATCTGGCAAACAGCTTTTCCAGATGTTCAAGGTGCTCTTCCTCTGTTTGCGACCGAGCTATCACATCGTCTACGTAAACTTCAATCTCATGATGTATCATGTCATGAAATAAAGCTACCATGGCGCGTTGATAAGTTGCCCCGGCGTTCTTCAGCCCGAACGGCATCACTTTGTAACAGAAAGTGCCCCATTGTGTGACAAAAGTTGTTTTCTCCATATCCTCGGGGGCCATTTTGATTTGATTATAGCCCGAGAACCCGTCCATGAAGGAAAACACCTTATGCTGAGCTGTATTGTCGATCAAGACGTCAATATGAGGTAGCGGGAAATCATCCTTAGGGCTGGCCCTATTCAAATCCCGGTAGTCCACACACATTCTGACTTTGCCATCCTTTTTAGGCACTGGCACAATGTTAGCGACCCATTGAGGATAGGATGTAACAGCCAAAAAGCCAGCATTGAACTGCTTCATTACTTCTGCTTTGATCTTTTCGGACATGTCAGGCCTCATTCGGCGAACCTTTTGCTTGATCGGTGGACAGTCCTCTCTTGTGGGGAGACGGTGAACCACGATGTCTGTGTCCAAACCCGGCATGTCTTCATAGGACCAAGCGAAGATTTCAACATACTCATTTAGTAACTGTACCAAGCGTTCCTTAACTTCTGGTTCCAGGTTGGCACCCACTTGCACCTCCTTCCGATTCTCCTCGGTTCCCAAGTTGACAGTTTCCAATGGCTCCTCATGCGGTAAGATGGCTCTTTCCTCTTGTTGCAGAAGTCTGGCTAGTTCCCCTGGTACTTCACAACCTTCGTCATCTTCATACTCGGCTAGATTGACCAGGTCTTCAGAGTTATTGAAAGATACAGCAGAATAGTCACCCATGGAATCCGGAGTGGATGGGTACCTGCGTTGGTGAGTGGTGGGTGTGTGTAAGGGATAGCCATCCTTAAACAAAAATGCAAAAGGAAAGGAAATGAACACAAGCAGTTTATCAAATGAAAAACGTCCAATGAATCATTAAACATGGCATATGAATATGAAAAATAGTCAAAACCCTTACAAGTGGACCTACATGCCCCGGGCAAGGCAGGAGGTGAAAAAGATAGTGTACGGATTGTTTGAAAGTAAAATATTACAGACCAAAATAGGAAATGTTCGATAGATAAATTACTGAGGAATAAAAGTGATGGGGACAAAATCTTTTGCCTCCCAATTGCTCAACCCTCCTCTGACAGTTGGATAAATCCAATCTTCAATGTTGCTGTCCTTGTCTTCATCTTCCAAGGCGTTGATTCTGTAAGGAGAAATTTTGACTGGCGCCCTCTCAATCTTTGACCGGCGCATAGCCTTCTGACCGGCAGCTGTGAAACCTAATCCAGACTTGTCAGCTTTATGCGGAAAATCGGGTAGCTGCCCCCACGCTGAGTTCTTCCCTTCTTTAACTGAAGCCCTTGCATCTTCCAGAGATGCCATCCTGGCCATCTGCCTTGGTGTCTCAGCTGTCAATTTCGCCACTGCTATCTCAGGAAACACTTCTTCGAAATGTTGAAACGGTGTCTCAATAAACTCCCCTTCAACTTCCACATACCGGAAAGAATTTAAATGGCTAATCATGTACTCTTCTTCGCCGTGGAAAGTAATGATCTTTCCCTTGACAGGGTACTTCAGCATCTGATGCAGGGATGAGGTGACTGCCCCAGCATGGTGTATCCAAGGTCTACCCAGCAGGCAGGAGTATGATGGGCGGATGTCCATTACGTAGAAAGTGGATTTAAACACCTCAGTACCTATCTTGACAGGAATTTCAACTTCTCCATGGACCATTCTTTTCGACCCATCAAAAGCTCTGACGACAATATCACTTGGCTTCAATTCCAATCCTTCGCAATCTAGCCGGTCCAAGGCCTTCTTAGGCAAAACATTCAGTGATGAACCGGTATCAACCAGAACATGTGCAAGGGTGGTTCCGCGATACTCGATTGAAATATGCAACGCATCATTGTGGTTTCGGCCTTTAGGGGTCAGGTCGGCATCAGAAAAGCCTAGCCCATTGTCTGCAGTCAGGCTAGCCACGCAATGTTGAAATTGATCTGCAGAGGTTTCCTGGGGCACATGAGCTGCCTTTAGAAACCTAATCAAAGCTTGAGCGTGCGCTTCTGAGCAAAGCAATAGTGCCAGCATGGAGATCTTGGAGGGGGTTTGCCCCAACTGTTCCACCACATCGTAGTCACTTCTCTTGATTATTCTCAAAATCTCGTCCATTTCTTTCTTGGAAGCTTCTGGAATTGTCAAGGGTTGGGCCCTCGTCCTGACGGGCTCATCTTGTATTCCTTTTCCTTTATCGGCAATGGCAGGAGAGACAGCACTAGGAACGAAAATTTCTTCAATCAAAGGAGTTCTAGCGGAGAGCTTTACTGGTGCAGGGATGACTTCTTTAGCTAATGAGGGTCCAAAGACTGCTTTTGGAGGAGCAATCTCTGGAGAAAATATCCTCCCACTCCTGGTGATTTTGCTGGTGCCCGCAATGTTACTAATGCTGGCTTCTTCATCATCTGAATCTTCTTCAACTGTTTCATTTTGCTTGATACCATGGTAGTAGATGTCACCACCATAGTTCCAAGGTATCGACTTCTCGGAGACATAGGGAACGGGCCCTGGCATTGTTATCTTCAAAGGTATAGACTTTGCAGCTGGTGTAATCTTAACTGGCTTTTTGACGGCCTCGGAAAGATTGGCGTGAATGGTTATGATTGAGACATTTTCAACATGAACTGGAACGGCAGGAACTTTCTCGAACAAAATTTGTCGGCTATCCATGAGGCCTTGGATGCCTTTCTTCAATAGCGGACAATCAAACGGCAGAGAGTGGCAACAGTAACAGTCTTCCTTACACCCCGGGAAGATCCCGGCCCTCAACAAATTCAACTTAACGGTTAACAGTGGAGTAGTCATATCACTAACGTCAGCAACATACAGATCCTCTTCAATGGCATTAACATTCCGACCGTGCTTCGGCATAGGTGCAGATATCACATTGGGTTTTTCTGGAGCGTCAAACTCTACTTCCTTAGCCTCTATCAGGTCCTGAATCTTATGCTTGAGTGCCCAACAATCATTGGTGTCGTGTCCAACACTGTCTGAATGATAGGCGCACTTAGCATTGGCATGATAATGCGGGGAAGACGTATTCACATTCTTTGGCGCTTCCTTGATAGTGGCAAGATTTAATTTCAACAGATGGGGAAGCACCTGTGCTGGAGTCATATTAATACGGGTGAATTGCCGGTGTGGCCTTTCTACCCGTTGCTGATTTGGTCTGGTCTGGTTATAGCGAGGCTGCTCACTTGGAGTGTTTTGAATCATTACGGCCCCCACAGTTGGCCGACGCTCCACCTTCCCTGCTCTTTTTTGAGAATATACCATAGCTGTTTCCTTCTTAAACGGCTTCTTCTCAACACTTGCAGTGACACCCTTCTGAATCTTTCCTGACTTGATGCCAGCCTCAATTCTCTCGCCTGTTAAGATCAAATCAGTAAACCCCGCGGAAGAGTTACCAATTAAATGATTGAAAAATGGCCCAGATAGGGTCCCAAGAAACATATCAACGAGCTCACGATCGGTTAAAGGAGGCTGCACCCTGCCAGCCAAATCCCTCCATTTTTGTGCATATTCCTTGAATCCCTCACTTGTTCCTAGTGACATACCCTGAAGTTGGGTACGAGTAGGAGCAAGATCGGAATTATACTGGTATTGTTTGTAAAAAGCGGTGGCCAAATCTTCCCAACTTCTGACACTGGTTCCTTCTAACTGATAAAACCATTCCAACTGAGCCCCCGACAGGCTGTCTTGAAAGAAGTGAATCCAGAGGTTTTTATCTGCCGTATAGGGTTGAATTTTTCTCACATAAGACCTGAGATGCATCTTGGGACAGGATAGCCCGTCGTACCTCACAAACACTGGTACTTTGAATTTTGGTGGAATCACAATTCCGGCGACCAAGCCCATGTCTTCAAAATCCAAACCCGGTACCCTTTGCAATTCCATGGCAGCCAATCTGTCTTCTAAACCTTTATATTTGTCATCAGCTGGAGGATACTGCTGGTCAGAATAATCTTCCTCCTCTTCAATTTCTTCCTCTTCCGCATCAGACTCGGAAGGCACCACAACTTGATCTCTTTTACTAGTCCCTTCATCAGAAGTGGGAGGAAAATCGAGCACTCTCCGAGCTTCTCCGTTGAATCTTCTCCCCAAAGTGGCCACTCCAACCCTCTTCTTCTTCTTCTTCACTGGGTCCTTATTCTCCAGTTGAGTCTTGATATCCTCTTGACTCTTGACCAAGGTCATCAAGAGTTGCTGGAACTGTGCGTTCTGAGCCTGTAGGTCTTTGACTGTTTGCTCGAGATCCATCCTACTGAAATAAACAGCAGATAGATAAGGAACCTTGGAGTGAGACCTGTTTATGCACGTGATGAATGGTATGATTATGCAATGCATTCAAGGGTTTAGAACATTCACAATTGTTTCAGACAAAGAAGAACGCACGTCATATTAATAAGAAGAAATTTGTTAGTACATAAATGCCCCATGGGCCAAATATTACAAAATAAACTTCTCAAGGCAGAAAGACATTGCGCATCCTCTTTGGTGCGATGTAGGTATTGAGGGCCTCTTGCTCGTGGAGTCGGCGGGTAAGCTCTAGAACCTTCTTTTCACTGGCGTAATAGCTAGTTTCAAAAGTGTTCCGTTCCTCCTTGAGCTGAATCCAACTTTTCTGCATTTCCTCCCACGATGTAGGCATGTCGGGATGTAGGATGGTGTAGGGAACCTCTCCTTCCTTAACAGGCTCTTTAATCACCGGGAGAACATGAGGATAAGGCATCATAAGACTTTGGGCTCGGGCTCGTACCCACTTGAGATAGGGCTCAAGAGGGATGGAGTTCTTGTGTCCCAGAGTCTTACTATCAACCTTGTTGAGTTTTCCCCAAGCTCTGATGAATCTTTGACGAAGTCCTTGCGCATCGTTGTCGAAGTCAAAAACTAAGCTAGGAATCAACATGTCATGAGGGCCATCCCTCCGTGCGTATCCAAATTGTCTCAAAGCTAGGCAAGGGTTGTAGGTGATACCTCCTCTAATTCCAAGTAAAGGAACATTAGGAAATTCTCCGCAGCGATCGACGATGATGACATTTTCTCTGGACCGAGAACACCAATGCACATCAGAATGAGTAAGAGTCATCAACCGTTGGGACCACCTTGTACCTTGATCATTTTTCAGGACAGATTGTGGAAGGTGCGAAATAAACCACCTTGCGAGGATAGGAGTACAGCACATGAGAACACCCCTCTTTCTCATTGTTCGTGTGTAAAATGAGTGAAGAATGTCCCCAAGCAATGTTGGTATCGGGTTTCTGGACAAGAAGATTTTGACGGCGTTGGCATCTATCAATTGGTCAGAGTTTGGAAACAGAACCAACCCATAGATCAGGAGTGCCACAATTTCTTCAAAGGCTTGAAGATCCAATGAGTTCCAACATTCTTGTGCCTTTTCAAACAAGAATTTTGCTAAGAATCCTTTGACGCCGCTTCTGGTTTCCCAATGCCCCCTGATTTCAGATGGTTGTAGATGTAGTGCTCGAGCAACATCTTCAGGCTTTGGTTCCTTCTCCGTACCGTTGAAGGGTAGTTGATTAAGGATAGGGATTCTTAGGAGTTGAGAAAACTCCTCCAAAGTGGGGACCAATTGATAATCAGGGAAAGTGAAGCAATGGTGAAGAGGGTCAAAGAACTGGAATAGCACTTTCATCATGTCTTCTTCAATGTTGGTGTTGACTAAGCTGAGCAGTCTACCATGTCTTTCACTGAAGGATGAATTTTCCGGAATTCTTGAAGTGATCTCCTTGAGTTGAGGAGAGATTCTCACAAGGTTGACTTGAATGGTATTTCTGCGAGATATTTCCATGACCTACAAAACAGGAACAATGATGAAGATCCAAACCCCTGAAATGGTTAGTAAATGCATATGATGTTTCATGATGTTTATGATGTATGCACAGGCAAATCACACCAAACCCTAGTTTCAGGCTTGCATGGGGTTCCATAGGTAAGTACCCTCTTGAGTGTAGTTGGCTTAAAAACCTGTCCTATAAATAGTAACCGGGTTCTAAGGAGCTCAATATCACTGGATTGTTTTCATTGTTCATTGTTTTGGTTTAGCCACTTAACTAGCGACCAAAATATTCCAAGAAAACAACCCTCAATGAGTGTAGTATCGAGTATCTACCAACTTCGGACTGCACCAAAGCCGGTCATCTCACTACCCCTAATAGAAGGCCAAGATGGTCAAGTAAGGTTCTAGGTCATTAGTGCTTAGTGACATCACTCAGCGGCCCCGTACTCTCCTTGATTGAACTCAAGGGTTACCGGTACTCACAAATATGTCGCACTAATATAGCTATTGCTTAGACCGTGTCGGTATACCCCGCACAGTTTCCACAACGTATTGCTATCTATGAATGTTTCCCAAAATCCGGGTGGAGGATTGTAAACCCAAACAATAGAGCCAAAGTATAAAGCAAGCAAATCAAACAATTAGTCATGCAAGAGGGTGATCTAAGCCCTAAGGTTACTCCACTTTAAAGATTTCCCCAGCAGAGTCGCCAGTTCTGTGATACGGTGGGAGAACTGACTTATGTTTTGCGTTTGTTTTCGCAAATGTTTCGGTTGAGCAAGAGTCGCCACCGACTTTTTATTTTATCCTAAGGAAAGGTTTAAAAAGCACAGCAAAAACCTTTGAGATTTTTCTTGGGTTCGGGGAGTAGATTATAGAAGGGGAAGGTATTAGCACCCCTTCTATCCATGGTTATCCATGGGCTCTTAGGTACTTGCTTAGATCAACTTGCCTTGGTTTTCAATTGTTTGAAATAGTGCTTTGTGTGTGGTTTTGAAAATGTTTTGAAAAGATGCCTTGTATTAGGCTAACCTTGTAACAATTCTTTACTCGAATGTTTTACAAAAGGTGTTTTATCTTTTAAAAAGATGTTTCAAGGGTTTGAAAAGTTGATTTTGAAAGTGTTTGTGAAGTGGGTTTTGAAATTAGGCAAGTGTTTTCTTGGAAAGTTAGCAAGTACTTAAGTGTTTATCTACCCTAAAAATTTCCTCAAAGATTTTTATTATGTTTTAAACCTTTTGACAATTTTTGTTCCACCATTGCATTTGGTGGACAATCTTGTCTTAGGAGATGAAAAGGGACAGACGCGGGTCATCGTTTGGACCATAATTGCAACGGCGTTAAATGTCTTTGGGCAATTCTTTTTAAGGGACTTGATCATTTGTTTTTGTTTGCTTTGAAAAGTTTTATCGAGGGACTATGATCATTCAAATTGTTTGCTTTGCCCAAAGAAATTCAACATACAACATGGCCCATTTATTTGAAGGCAACAAAGTGGAATACCCTAGGGGTGCAAGTGTGAGAAGTGTTGTTTATTTTCATGCTCATTTATCTTGTATTAGGTCAAACTATTTTTTATCGTTTTTTCGCATGCAAACCCTAATTCTAACATGGCATAATTAGAAAGCGTATAAAGTGCGAAATTTAAATTCCTACGTTATTACAACATAATAATATAGGGAGGGGGGTACAAATTTACAAATGGGGGATATTAGACAAGAATTTAAATCTAGATTATTACATCATTTTTGAATATTTGCAAGGTAAGTAAATTGCACAATTAAATAGAAATTAAATAAATATGCAAAATGCAAAAAGAAAGTTTTTATATGTATGAAAAAATATTATTTATGTAAAGATAAAAATAAAAAGATATTATTTTTGAGTATTTTCATATTTAGGGCAAAACCCTAGTTTTAATCAAAATGTATATTAATTAATTAATCCACATAATATTTATTATTTACATACAAGAATAAAATAAAATATGGTACATTTGAAAAAAGGTCATTTTTTTTGTATTAAATATTAAAATAAAATATATACATTTTTTGGCGTTTTTATTCTAAGTATAATATATATATATATATATATATATATATATATATATATATATATATATATATATATATATATATATATATATATATATATATATATATATATATATATATATATATATATATATATATATATATATATATATATATATATATATATATATATATATATATATATATATATATATATATATATATATATATATATATATATATATATATATATATATATATATATATATATATATATGTATATTTATATTATAAATATGTATTATATACAAAATAAGTATTTACTTAATATTTTAATAAAATAAATAAAAAAGTATTTTTTATGTGAAATATTTTCAGAAGGTAAATAAAAATAAAAATGCAAATAGAAGTATTTTTTACATATTTTCTATTTATCTTAAATAACAATATATATCTATTTATATACAAATCAAAAAGAAAATCAAATAAAAACCAAATAAAATCAAAAAATGATGAGAAAAATATTTTCAAAATTTTAATATGTTGAGAAAAAATAAACAAGTCAAACAAAAAAAAGAAAAAGTCAAAAATGTTAAAAAATGAAGCAAATGGGCTGAGGGGTGTGAAACAGAAAAAATGGTGTGGATAGCAAAAATAACACAGGCCCAGCCCAATCCACTTCTTCTTCAACCTCTGAACAGATTTTGTTCAAAAACGCGCGCCAACAAGCTCCCTTTGAATGTCCTGATTCTTTGATCCTTTGAACAAACTTCCAACACAAAACATGTAAAGCATAATCTCACGATTTCATACATATAAAGAACATGAACTATCTCTCTAAGATGAGGGAGAATTTCTCTCCCCCTCTTTTCTGACCTAACTTTTCTACCATTTTCAGAGCTCAAATTCTCTCTACTCAGACAAAAGAAATGAAAAGTAAAGCTATGTACATGTTCAGGGCTATGAGTAGGGCCTTGTTTCTTCACAAACTTAAGACTAAATATGCATGATAAGAGAGATACGAATTCAAACTTTTACCTATTCAGTTGGACTTCTATCTGGAGAATGAGGAACTTTCAGTGCAAGGTGATGATTGAAAAAGCTTCCTTGAGGTCCAGGGATGCTTTTTCAATGCTTACTTTGTCTTGAAACTCCTTGTATCGAGCTGTGGAACTTCAACTGCAAAAGGAAAAATTAAAAATGGTGGAAACTGTTAGAGTGATTACAGGTCAGGTTTTAGGCCATGGTTAGTTTGCATATGTTGTATGGAAGGTGTATGAATTGATTTTGGTGAGAATGCTCGAGGGAAATGGGAGTTTGCACTCAAACTGCAGAGGCAACCCTGTTTTTGCAGTTTGAGGATGATTATGGCAATGGGAGTGTTTGAAAGGTCAAGGATTCGTGCAAAAAGCTTGGTTGGGATGTACTGAGTGTGTTTGATATCTTTTGTGTTGTGTTTGTAAGCTGAGGTTCAAGTTGTCACAAGTTATGGACCTTTCTTCTTTTCTAAGCAACAAAATGCCACTTGATGTTCTAGGCATGTAGGGGGCCTCCTAATGGGCTGCATAATCTTCTCTTGATCAGAGCAATTTGTCCATAATCTTGTGCCATTCAGATTTAGCTTGTACTTGTTGGATTTCTAATTTGACATAAAGTGAACTTTTGCAAAAATGGATAGTTTACTTTTTCCAAATTGGGATTAATCCTCTAGACAAAGCTTGAACTCAAAGAACTTGGTCTTGGTACAAAGAATATGCATTAAATTTATGAGTGTAACTTGGTTTAGGGACCTGTAATCAAGGGCATGCTGGTTTTGAGAAGTTGCATAATCTTATGAACATGAAAAATGGCCAATTCACAAGTGAGTTTTTGCTATATTGTGAAATTCGATTCTCCCTAACCATGAAGTTGTTTGAGAAGTTCTTGGACATTTTGGAAAGCTTGGAATGTGTACTACAATCCATCTTTGAAATGCAAATTGAAATTCCAAGTGGAAGGGTATGAAAAATGGCCTTGAAGTGGGGTAGAAAACCTTGTCAAAATAGGTTAAAATTCTACTAAGTTAAAAATGGTTTAGTGCCCTTATTCAAAAAATTATAACTTGAGATACAAGCTTCAAATGAGAAAACTTTGTGAATCAAAGTTGTAGATTATGCAACAATCTACAACTTTCATGTTTTGACTTTTGTTTGAATCAAAATGGATCATGGTGAAAAGATGGGGCAAAGTTGGGAAAAAATTAGGGTTTTTCATAACTTAGAAAAATTCTAAGTTATGAAAAATTCCATTTTCAAACCCTAATTTGCAATTTGTGATTTCTTGGTGAACAAGTTTCATGATTTGGCATATTTTGATGAAAAATGAATCTTGACTCTTGATTTTGACCAAAAAGTCAAAGTTTGACTTTTCAGTATACAGTCAAAATTGATCAATTGACTGGGAAATTCAACTGTCAATCTTGTGTACTTGGGATCTTTTGAGTTTGATGAACATGTCAAGATAATTCCATGGGGTCCTTGAGTCCATATATGAGCTTGGTTTGCCATTGGCTAGGTCAAACAGTCAAAAATTGCCTTTGTACAGTCAAAACCCTAAAAATGACCATTTTGCCCTTTTGGTGATCTGATCAAATTTCTTGTGGAATTGTGATCCAAACTTGATCAAATGGTTCATATGAGTTCATAATGTTGATGTGGATCAAATTTCATGAGATTTGACTGTCAATTGGCCACAGTTGACTTTTTCCCCAATACAGTTGATTTCTAGGTCAACTGTCCAATTGACTGGGCAAAACTTGGAATCAAGACTTGAAACTTGGTATGGATAATCTTGGGAGTCCAATATGAAGCATGAAAGTCATATTGGGCACTTTGGGTCAAAACAACTTTGTGCAAACACAAACCCTAATTCTGAGTCCACAGTGCAAGGGGAGGTCTTGAGCAGATGAAACCCTAACTGAGTCTTGAGCTTCAAGAGCTTTGTGAGGAGAGATCAATGAGAAATGGGAGGGCAAATTTTGGGGTACAACAGATAGCAAAGAAATTCTGTTCAAGAAAACTGCTGTTCCGTTTGTTTCCGCTGAAGAAGTATCTGTCGTCACAATTTTCAATAATCCTACCAAGGCTCTCCCAAGGAAGCCAGTCAAAATTATGTCTGTTGCACCCATTACCATTACTGTTCCGGGGCTCCTCCCCTATGAATCTGACAAGGCTGTCCCATGGCACTATGGGGCAGACGTGTATGTGCTTGGAGTAAAGCAGGAGTTCAACACCGATACCAGTATCAGTAACATCACTGGTCCCGCCAAGATTACTCGCAGTGGCAGGCTTTTCTCGCCTGACATTGCACCACCAGTTATCCGAAAACCTCTTATCATCACACCCGCAAGTGTGCATGTTCCAAATCAAGTTCCTGTGTCTACTACTGTCGTCGAGTCCTCTGATGCTCGGGGCAAAGAAGTTGCTACCGATTTGCCTGCCCAGACGGAGGCACCAAAAAAGACCGTTGTTGAAGCCTCCCAGCAAGAGATGGAGGAAATCCTTAAAATCATTAAAAAGAGTGACTTCAATGTTGTTGAACAGCTGGGGCATACCCCCTCCAAAATCTCTATGCTATCATTGCTGCTGTGCTCAGAGGCCCACGCCAAGGCCCTGATTTCATTTCTGAAAACGGCCCATGTGCCGCAAGAGACATCTGCAGATCAGTTCACTGACTGTGTGGCTAATTTGACAGCTGACAATGGTTTGGGTTTCTCGGATGCAGACCTTACCTCCAAAGGGAAAAACCACAATGATGCCCTGCATGTTTCCATAGAATGCAGGGGCACTACTCTCGCACATGTGTTGGTGGATACCGGTTCTTCCCTGAACGTTTTGCCCAAGAAGGCCTTAGATCGGTTGGATTGTGAGGGCCTGGAATTCAAACCTAGTAACATCATTGTTAGAGCCTTCGACGGTTCTAAGAGGATGGTGCATGGTGAGGTAGACATTCCTATCCGTGTGGGTTCCCAAGTCTTTGACTCAACGTTCTATGTGATGGATATTCGTCCTTCTTATTCCTGCTTGCTGGGTCGACCCTGGATTCACAAGGTTGGGGCGGTAACATCCACTCTACACCAAAAGCTCAAATACCCTGTCAAGGGGAAGATTGTTACTGTGCAGGGTGAGGAGAAATACATGGTTAGTCACTTGAATTCATTCCGGTATATCGAGATGGACGGGGAGTTTATTGAAACCCCCTTTCAACATTTTGAAGAGGTACCTCCAACATTGGCGTCAGCTGAGACAGTGGTTGAAGAAGACTTTCCTTTGAAGATGGCTTCCTTGAAGGATGCTTGGGCTGTGATCGAGAAAGGCAAGTGTGCAAACTGGGGTCAACTTCCTGACTTCACTCAAAAGACCGACAAATTTGGGCTGGGCTTCACTGCAGAGGCTCAGAGGGCTGTTTGCAAAGAAAGGATCAGAAAGTCTCCGGTGTTCATCACCAACCCAAGAGTGAATGCTATCGAGGAGGACGTAGAGGAAGCGGAATTTGACAGTTGGATCTATCCAGCAACCAACAACGGACCAAGCAACTGGACGGCAAAAGATTTTACACCTATTACATTTGTCACGCAGTAATGAACTCTTTTGATTTTCAATTTGTAACAAACAATATGTTGAAATTTTTATTGGCTCGGTGTCCTACCTGGGGCACCGTGGCTCCATTTGTGAGGGCTTTTTGTATGACATTTCCATATATCATTAATCAAAACATTGGACGTTGTTGCATTTAAAATCTTGTGCCCTTTTTCTTTCTGTGTTATATATTACAAAACAGCTATATTTACACACACTCACTTATACAGGTTTCAATCCACTCTGGATCTCACTGGTAACGACTCTGCTATTGCCAGTTATGACTTCGAAAATCCGATCAACTTGGCCGAAGACGAAGGTGAAGATGATTGCGAAGTGCCTGGTGAACTCGCAAGACTGCTACTCCAGGAAGAGAGGGCCATTCAGCCGCATGAAGAGCCAGTGGAAACAGTAAACCTGGGTACTGAGACAGATAGAAAAGAAGTCAAGATTGGTGCCAATCTAGAGCTCAGCGTAAAGCAACGATTGATCCAGATGCTGCATGATTATATGGAAATCTTTGCTTGGTCTTACGAAGATATGCCTGGTTTGGATGCCGACATTATAGTTCATCACCTGCCTACCAAGGAAGACTGCCCTCCGGTAAAGCAAAAGGTTCGCCGTATGCGTCCAGAGATGTCCGAAAAGATCAAAACTGAGGTTATGAAGCAATTCGATACCGGGTTTCTAGCAGTCACTTCTTACCCTCAGTGGGTTGCCAACATGGTGCCAGTGCCGAAGAAGGACGGTAAGGTCAGAATGTGTGTTGACTACAGGGATTTGAACAGGGCCAGCCCTAAGGACGATTTCCCTCTGCCTCACATCGACGTTCTTGTTGACAATACTGCTCAACACAAGGTGTTCTCCTTCATGGATGGTTTTTCAGGGTATAATCAGATCAAGATGGCTCCTGAAGATATGGAAAAGACTACCTTTGTGACTCAGTGGGGCACCTTCTGCTACAAGGTCATGCCATTCGGGTTGAAAAATGCTGGGGCAACCTACCAACGTGCCATGGTTGCTTTATTTCATGATATGATCCATCATGAGATTGAAGTGTACGTCGATGATATGATTGCAAGGTCCCAAACTGAGGAGGAACACCTTGACCATCTGCGGAAGCTGTTTGACCGACTGAAGTTGTACAAGCTGAGGTTGAACCCAAACAAATGCACCTTTGGGGTGAGGTCTGGAAAATTGATAGGTTTCATTGTAAGCGACAAAGGTATTCAAGTGGACCCTGCCAAAGTGAAAGCCATACAAGAGATGCCGACTCCCAAGACAGAGAAAGAAGTCAGAGGCTTTCTAGGACGACTGAATTACATTGCCCGTTTCATCTCACATCTAACTGCTACCTGTGAGCCAATCTTTAAATTGCTGAAGAAAGATCAAGTAGTACGTTGGAACGATGAATGTCAGGCTGCTTTCGAAAAGATAAAGGAATATCTCCAAGAACCACCCATTCTTATGCCACCAGTGGAAGGGAGACCTCTAATACTATACTTGACAGTACTTGACAACTCAATGGGGTGTGTGTTGGGGAAGCATGACGAGTCTGGCCGAAAAGAGCACGCTATTTATTACCTGAGCAAAAAGTTTACCGACTGTGAGACTCGGTACTCACTGCTCGATAAAACTTGCTGTGCTCTGGTATGGGCTGCTCGTCGGCTGAGACAGTATATGTTGACTCACACTACTCTGCTGATTTCAAAAATGGATCCAATCAAGTACATATTCGAAAAGCCTGCTCTGTCCGGAAGAATAGCAAGATGGCAAATGATCTTGACAGAATATGACATCCAGTACACAACTCAAAAAGCAATCAAGGGAAGTGTATTGGCAGACCATTTGGCACACCAACCTGTGGACGATTACCAATCATTGAACTTCGAATTTCTAGACGAAGATATCATGGTAGTAACTGATTGTGAAGTACCTGGACCGGATGAAGGACCTGAGGAAGGATCCCGATGGTCTATGCATTTTGACGGAGCCTCGAACGCTTTGGGTAACGGCATCGGCGCTGTGATCATATCCCCTAAAGGTACTCATACTCCACTCACCGCCCGGCTGTGTTTCAACTGCACCAACAACATGGCAGAATACGAGGCATGTATCATGGGTCTTCAAGCTACAATCGACTTAAGGATCAAGTTTCTGAGTGTCTTCGGAGATTCCGCTCTCGTGATCAATCAGATCAAAGGCGAGTGGGATACGAAACACCCAAATCTTATTCCTTACAAGGAGTATGTGTTGACTTTGCTTCCCCACTTTGAAGAGATAACTTTTGAACACTTCCCAAGAGAGGAGAATCAGTTAGTAGACGCACTAGCTACGATGTCTTCAATGTTCAAAGTCAAATGGGACAACGAGGCTCCCCGGGTCATTATCTGGAAGTTGGACGAACCTGCATACTGCTGCGATCTTGAGGCTGAAGAGGTAATCGAGAAACCCTGGTATCATGAGTTGAAGAGATACTTGGAAGCTCAGGAATACCCTGAAGGTGCGTCTGTCAACGATAAGAAGTTTCTGAGAAGGTTCGCGGCGAAATTCTTCCTCAGCAACGGCATTCTCTACAAACGAAACCATGATTCAACTTTACTGCGTTGTGTGGATAAGACTGAAGCGGAGAAGATCATGGTAGAACTACATGAAGGTACATTCGGAACATATTCCAGTGGACACACCATGGCAAAGAAAATCCTTCGGGCAGGATATTTCTGGTCCACAATGGAAGCCGACTGTTACCAACATTCACGAACTTGTCATAAATGCCAGATCTATGCTGATAAGGTGCACATCCCTCCGGTTCCTCTGAACGTCCTGACGGCACCTTGGCCTTTTGCAATGTGGGGCATTGATATGATCGGCGAGATCCGACCGACGGCATCCAACGGGCATCGCTTCATCTTGGTAGCGATTGATTACTTCACAAAGTGGGTTGAGGCAGCTTCCTACGCCACGGTAACCAAGAGCGTCGTGACACGTTTCATTCGGCATAACCTGATCTGTCGGTACGGTTGTGATACGGTGGGAGAACTGACTATGGCTTTGCGTTTGTTTTCGCAAATGTTTCGGTTGAGCAAGAGTCGCCACCGAATTTTTATTTTATCCTAAGGAAAGGTTTAAAAAGCACAGCAAAAACCTTTGAGATTTTTCTTGGGTTCGGGGAGTAGATTATAGAAAGGGAAGGTATTAGCACCCTTTCTATCCATGGTTATCCATGGGCTCTTAGGTACTTGCTTATATCAACTTGCCTTGGTTTTCAATTGTTTGAAATGGTGCTTGGTGTGTGGTTTTTTGAAAATGTTTTGAAAAGATGCCTTGCATAGGCTACCCTTGTAACAATTCTTTACTCGAATGTTTTACAAAAGGTGTTTTGGTCTTTTGAAAAGATGTTTCAAGGTTTTTGAAAGTTTGTTTTGAAAGTGTTTGTGAAGTGTGGTTTGAAATTAGGCAAGTGTTTTCTTTGCAAATTGACAAGTACCTAAGAGTCATCTACCCTAAAGTTCTCAAAGATTTTTGTTATGTTTTAAACCTTTTGACAAGTTTGTTCCACCATTGTATTTGGTGGACAATCTTGTATTAGGAGGTGAAAGGGACGGACGTGGGTCGTCGTTTAGACCATAATTGCAATAGTGTTAAATGTCTTTGGGCAATTTTTCTTTGAAAGGGATTTGATCATTTTAGGCAACTTTTTGAAAGCGTCATCGAGGGACTTATGATCATTTGATTGTTTATTTTACCCAAAGAAACCTAACATGCAATATGGCCCAATTATTTGAAGGCAACAAAGTGGAATACCCTAGGGGTGCAAGTGTGAAATGTGTTGTCCATTTTCATGCTTGTTTATCTTGAGATTAGGTCAAACTATTTTGTTCATTTTATTCGCGTACAAACCCTAATTCTAGCATGGTATGTTTAGAAAGCATTAAAGTGCGAAATTTAAATTCCTACACTATTACAACACAATAATATGGGGAGGGGGTACAATGTTTCAAATGGGGTATATTTAGAGAAGAAATTAAATCTAACTATTACATCATTTTCTTTGAATATTTACAATACAAATAATTGCATAATTAAATGGAAATGAAATAAATATGCAAAAATGTAAAAAGAATTTTTATGTGTATGAAAAAAAAGTATCATTTATGTAGAATGAAAAGAGAAATAAAAAAGTATTATTTTTTGGAGTATTTTCATATTTAGGGCAAAACCCTAATTTTAATCAAAAGGATATTAATTACTTAATATATATAATATTTATTATTCACATACAAAAATAAAATAAAATATAGTATATTTATAAAAATGTATTTTTAGTGTTAAACATTAATAAAAATAAAAAGATGTATATTTTTGGTATTTTACTCTAAATGTATTAATATATATTTTTGGTATTTTATTCAAAAAATATATTAAATACGCACAAAAAAATAATATTTAATTTTATACAAAAAAGTATTTTTTTATACAAAATATTTCAAAAGGGAAAAATGAAATAAAAAATCAGAAATACAATATGTTTACATTATTAATAATATTTCTAAATAATAGTATATATATATTTATGTATAATAGTATATATAAACAAATAAATACTTAAAAAATGCAAAAATGGTGTAAAAATGATTTTTCAGGTTTTAAACATTATTAAAAAAAATAAATGAGTCAAAATGAAAAAAGAAAAATCAAGAAAACATGAAATCAAGCAAATGGGCTCAGGGGGGTGTGAACCAAAAAGCATGGTGTAAGAAGCAAAACAAAAGCTGGCCCAGCCCATGAGGCACCTTCTTCAACCTCTGAACCATATTATTCAAAAAAACGCGCGCCCTGTTCTTCCATCCACACATCCTGATTCCTGGCTTATTAATGAAAACTCATAACATAAAAAATGTTCAGCATCAAGAGACGAATCCAACCATATGCAGAACTTGATCTAACTCTCTAAGATGAGGGAGAATTTCTTCTCCCCCAAATCCTGACCTAGATTTTCTGCCATTTTCAAACCTTAAATTCTCACAGCTCAGGCAAAAGAAATGAAAAGTGAAAGTATGTATAGGTTCAGTGGCATGAGTAGAACATTGCTTATTCACAAACTTTGAGCTAATGATGCCTAATAAGAGAGATAGAAGTTCACCAAAATACCTGTTCAGTTGAAGTTCTATCTGGCAATGGGGGAGCTTTCAGTGCAAGATAATGGTTGGTATAGCTTCCTTGAGGTGTGGTGATGTTGTTCCAATATTTACTTTGCCTTGAGACACCTTGAACTGAGCTGTAGAACTTCAACTGCAAAATGAAAAAATGAAAATGGTGGAACTTTTTAGAGGAGTTACAGGTCGTGTTTCAAGTCATGGTTAGCTTGCATAGATGCTAGGGAATGTGTGTGAACTGGTTTGGGCAAGAAAGCTTGAGAGAAATGGGAGATGGCACTCAAACTGCAGGCCTGGCCCTGTTCTTGCAGTTTGAAGGTGATTCTGGGATTGGGAGTGTATAAGGGTTGTTAGGGTCGTGTACTAGCTTGGCTGGGATGTCTTTGAGGTGTTTCACAAGTTTGCTTAAGTCTTTGTAAGCTGATATGAGAGTTTCCTTACAACATGCCAAGTTACTTACACTTTAAGCAACAAATGCCCAAGTTGTGTTCTAAGTCAGTAGAGGCCCCCTAATGAGCTGCATAATCTCTCCTTGATCAGAGTGTTTTGCTCATAATCTTGTGCCAATTAGATCTCATTTGTACTGCTTGGATTTTCAATTGGACATAAAGTTACCTTTTGCAAAAATGGAAGAAATGCTTTATCTATTTTGGGATTAATCCTCTAGGCAATGCTTGAACACACAAAACATGGTCTTGGCACAAAGGTTTTGCATTGAATTATTGAGTGTCAAAGGGTTTTAGGACCTGTAATTTAGCACAAACTATGCTGACTTGAAAATGGCCTAATTTATGAACATGTTCATGATCAATTCAAATGTGAGTTTTTGCCATATTGTGAAATTCGATTCTCTCAAGTTATGAGGTTGTTTGAGAAGTTCTTGGACATTTTGGAAAGCTTGGAATGTATAATACAATCCATCTTTGAAATGAAAATTGAAATTCCAAGTGTAAGTGTATGGAAAATGGCCTTGAAGTTGGGTAGAAAACCTTGTCAAAATAGGTTAAAATTTCACTAAGTTAAGAATGGTTTAGTGCCCTTACTCAAAAATTTGTAACTTGAGATACAAGCCTCATTTGGGAAAACTTTGTGAATCAAAGTTGTAGATTATGCAAAAAGATACAACTTTCATGTTTTGACTTTTGTTTGAATCCAAATGAATCTTGGTGAGAAAGTGGGGCAAAGTTGGGAAAAAATTAGGGTTTTTCATAACTTAGAAAAATTCTAAGTTATGAAAAATTCTAATTTCTAACCCTAATTTGCATTTTTTGATTTCTTGGTGAACAAGTTTCATGATTTGGCATGTTTTGATGAAAAATGAATCTTGACTCTTGATTTTGACCAAAAAGTCAAAGTTTGACTTTTCAGTGTACAGTCAAAATTGATCAATTGACTGGGAAATTCAACTGTCAATCTTGTGTACTTGGGATCTTTTGAGTTTGTTGAGCATGTCGAGATAATTCCAAGGGGTCCTTGAGTCCATATGTGAGCTTGGTTTGCCATTGGTTGGGTCAAACAGTCAAAAATTGCCTTTGTGCAGTCAAAACCCTAAAAATGACCATTTTGCCCTTTTAGTGATCTGATCAAATTTCTTGTGGGTTTGTGATCCAAACTTGATCAAATGGTTCATAGGAGTTCATAATGTTGATGGGGGTCAATTTTTATAAGGTTTGACTGTTAATTGGCCACAGTTGACTTTTTTCCCCAATACCGCTGATTTCTAGGTCAACTGTCCAATTGACTGGGCAAAACTTGGAATCAAGGCTTGAAACTTGGTATGGATAAACTTGGGAGTCCAACATGAAGCATGAAAGTCATCTTAGGCATTTTAGGTCAAAACATCTTTGTGCAAACACAAACCCTAATTTGGGTCAACAGTGCAAGGAGAAGTCTTGAGCAGATGAAACCCTAACTGGATCTTGAGCTTCAAGGGCTTTGTGGTGAGAAATTAATGAGAAATGGGAGGGCAAATTTTGGGGTACAACAACGGCGTCCCAGAAAGGATCATTACGGACAATGGTACCAATCTTAACAACAAGATGATCACTGAGCTCTGCGAGCAATTCAAGATACAGCACCACAACTCTTCTCCTTACCGGCCGAAGATGAATGGAGCTGTCGAAGCGGCAAATAAAAACATCAAGAAGATTGTGCAGAAGATGACGGTGACCTACAAAGATTGGCACGAAATGTTACCATTTGCTCTTCATGGGTACCGTACCTCAGCAAAGACGTCAACCGAGGCAACTCCTTTTTCCTTGGTCTATGGCATGGAGGCAGTCTTGCCGATTGAAGTCCAGATACCCTTTCTCCGAATAATGAAGGATGCAGACTTGAGTGAAGATGACTGGATTCAAACTCGACTTGATCAATTAAACCTAATTGACGAAAAGAGACTCACTGCTATCTGTCATGGTCAGACGTATCAAAAACGGATGATCAGGGCATTTAACAAGAAAGTCAGACCACAAGAGTATCAAGTTGGGGACCTGGTAATCAAACGCATCATCCTTCCTCAAAGTGATCCCCGGGGTAAATGGACCCCTACATACGAAGGGCCATTTGTGGTTAAACATGTGTTCTCAGGAGGAGCCATGATTCTAACCACCATGGATGGTGACGACCTTCCTCACCCCGCCAATGCAGACATAGTAAAAAGATACTACGCATGAATCAAAGACCCGCTAGGTTGACATACCTAGGCAAAAATAAGGGCTTCCCGGCGAACCAAAAGGGTTCGGGCAAAAATAAGGGATGAAATGAAAAAAATCTGTACACCCGGCAAGTCGAAAACCTGAAAAGGCGGCTTGGGCAAAAATGGGTATCCCGGTGGACTGAAAACCCGAAAGGGTGGTCCAGGCAAAAGTTAGGGATAAAGCGTAACACTATGTCTCATTGGATCACCTTGCATCCAGAATTCAGCATCAACTATCTGGCTCAGACTTCGGCATCGATCAATCAGCTTCATCTTCAACTAAGCAGCAAAGTGATGAGACGCTTGAAGACATAAAGGCGATAGCAGAGTTGGAACCCAGTGGGAATATTGTGCACATAGCTGTTTTGTTTCCTTTTCAAAATTGTATAAACTTTATGTTATTCGGCGGCGTTCTCTTACTAGGACGTCAGCCTCTTGTACAAAAAACGCCTATTTACAGGCAAATTTCAAAATCAATACAAGTTCACTTTTCCAAACAAATTGCCAATTGTTTTTCCTTTTTCTGTTTTGTCTTGCGAAGAACGTCCAATGTTCATTTTTGATATATGCATTTGACATTAAATTGCTAATTCATAAATACTTGCATATGAAACAAAAGACTAATTACAGGTGACATCAGAAGTAGGGGCAATGTAGAATTGTCCAGGCAGTCTAGTTGCTTTGTCCGCCAGGGTACCAAGGTAGATTCAACTGAAGAATGTGACCAAGTTATCTCAACTCCCCACAGAGTAAGACAAGAATCAGCAATACCCTCCCAGGGAAGATTTAGTCTATCATCAACCCTACAATAGGCACCTTGTTCCCCTAGCAAGTCAGCAATACTCTCCTCCAGAAGAATTAGTCTACGGTCAGCCTAAAGGAAGTTGGGTAGCCCCAGAAGATATCAACATTCCCCAACGGAGTATAGGCATTCATCAGCAAGCATCCCCGACAGTCTTGATCTAAGATTGTTCCCCGGCGGAATACAGACACCCCAGTGGAACCATTTACCAGTACAGTCTGAAGGTTTCCCCAGGAAAGTGGAATTCATATCCCCAGTAGGTCTTGAAGCTTATCCCCAGTAGATTCTGGAAGCTCGTCCCCTGTAGAGTACGGACGTCTCTCCCGGGCTTTATTCAAAGTTATTCCTCACAAGGGCTTATAACTGGGTCATCCTCAGCTAATTGCCACGGAAGATCGCCCTCGGCAAAGTTCTTCCAATCCCCAGCGGAGTTTATCATTGTCATCCCCAGTGGAGTTTATCATTGTTATCCCCAGCGGAGTCCATCATCGAAATCCTCAGCGGAGCTCTCATCAAAACTTCAGCGAAGTCTCTCTTCCCACAGAGCAATTCCCCTCAGGGTAATCTCTCCAACAAGTTTATTCCCCAATGGAGTCATCTTCTCCTACCGGTGTATTCTTGCAACCACCATCCCTAGCGGAAACGAAGAACTCTACTCTTCAACGTCAGCCCAGGATTTAATTCCCCAGCCGATCGTCAAGAATTTATTTTTCTAGACGAAAATACATTCATAAACATTTCACATTTCATACATCTTGCTTACATACATGATAAAGTGCGTACAACACTATCTCATGTTGAACATCATGACATCATGCATTTCATACATCATGACATTGCATACAACTGATGTTTTGCCTTTTCAGGGAAAAAGACAACCCAAAAGACAACTACCTTCAACTGTCACAATTCCAGATTCGATTCCTGTAACTAGCCAGGGCACATCTGTGAGTGATCAGTTTCCAGATTCGATTCCTGTATCTAGCCAGGGCACATCTGAAGAGTTTGAAGATTCGACTCCTGTATTCAGCCAGGGCATATCTGTTGACGACTAATTCCAGATTCGATTCCTGTATCCAGCCAGGGCATATCTGTTGACGACTAATTCAAGATTCGACTCCTGTATCCAGCCAGGGCATATCTGTTGACGACTAATTCCAGATTCGATTCCTGTATCCAGCCAGGGCATATCTGTAGACGACAATTCCAGATTCGATTCCTGTATCCAGCCAGGGCATATCTGTTGACGACCAATTCTAGATTCGATTCCTGTATCCAGCCAGGGCATATCTGTAGACGACAATTCCAAATTCGATTCCTGTATCCAGCCAGGGCATATCTGTAGACAACAATTCCAGATTCGATTCATGTATCCAGCCAGGGCATATCTGTAGACGACTATTTCCAGATTCGATTCCTGTATCCAGCCAGGGCATATCTGTTGACGACTATTTCCAGATTCGATTCCTGTATCCAGCCAGGGCACATCTGAAGAGTTTGAAGATTCGATTCCTGTATCCAGCCAGGGCATATCTGCTGACAACTAATTCCATATTCGATACTTGTATCAAGCCAGGGCATATCTGCATGAAGAGATCGAAGATCAACACCTGTAACAAGCCAGTAAAACATCTGTCTTTCTCAAAATACGCAAGTTCTCGCTAAGGAATTTCTTATGCGATCAACACTTCAGATGGCATCTATAAGCCCATCTCCCTATCCACCATCTCTCCAAATGGCATCTATAAGCCCATTCCCGACATCACATTGCTGATACTCCAACATGCGAGTGCAAATTTCAGGGCACTCTAGTGTCCAATCTCCTTTTACCCTCGAGTCACGAAAGGCAAACTTGCCAATCTAACTCTTCAGGTTCAAGAAGATTGAACAGGGGAAACTGTTGTACCCCAAAATTTGCCCTCCCATTTCCTCAACATTTTCTCATCACAAGACCCTTGGAGCTCAAGATCCAGTTAGTGTTTCCTCTACTCAAGACTTCTCCTTGCATTGTTGACCCAAATTAGGGTTTGTGTTTGCACAAAGATATTTTGACCTAAAATGACTAAGATGACTTTCATGCTTCATGTTGGACTCCCAAGTTTATCCATACCAATTTTTAAGTCTTGATTCCAAATTTTGCCCAGTCAATTGGACAGTTGACCTAGAAATCAGCTGTATTGGGGAAAAAGTCATATGTGGCCAATTGACAGTCAAATCTCATGAAAATTGACCCACATCAACATTATGAACTCACATGGACCATTTGATCAAGTTTGGATCACAATTCCACAAGAAATTTGATCAGATCACCAAAAGAGCAAAATGGTCATTTTTAGGGTTTTGACTGCACAAAGGCAATTGTTGACTGTTTGACCTATCCAATGGCAAACCAAGTTCACATATGGACTCAAGGACCCCATGTAATTGTCTTGACATACTCAACAAGTTCAAAAGATCCCAAATGCACAAGATTGACAGTTGAATTTCCTAGTCAATTGATCAATTTTTGACTGTATACTGAAAAGTCAAACTTTGACTTTTTGGTCAAAATCAAGTGTCAAGATTCATTTTTCATCAAAACATGCCAAATCATGAAACTTGTTCACCAAGAAACCAAGAAATGCAAATTAGGGTTTGAAATGGAATTTTTCATAACTTAGAATTTTTCTAAGTTATGGAAAACCCTAATTTTTTCCCAACTTTGCCCCACTTTTTCACCAAGATTCATTTGGATTCAAACAAAAGTCAAAACATGAAAGTTGTAGCTTGTTACATAATCTACAACTTTGATTCACAAAGTTTTCCCAAATGAGGCTTGTATCTCAAGTTATAAATTTTTGAATAAGGGCACTAAACCATTCATAACTTAGTGAAAATTTGACCTTTTTGACAAGGTTTTCTACCTAACTTCCAGGCCATTTTCCATACACTTCCACTTGGAATTTCAATTTGCATTTCAAATATGGATTGTAGTACACATTCCAAGCTTTCCAAAATGTCCAAGAACTTCTCAAACAACCTCATGGTTAGGGAGAATCGAATTTTTCAAAATGGGCAAAAGTTACTTTGATTCATGGCCATGTACATGTTCATACACTTTGCAAAGCAAACTAAAGGTTGGAGAAGCGTCCCTGAACTTCAAGAAAGCTATTCCAATCATCACCTTGCACTGAAAGTACCTCCATTGCCAGATACGATTCAAGCTGAACAGGTAAGTTCATGGACTTCTATCTCCCTATCCAGGCATTGTTAGCTCTAGGTTTGTGAATGAAAAATGTTCTACTCATGCCCCTGAAGCTGTACATATCTTTACTTTCTATTTATTTTGCATGTGCTATGAGAATTTAAGGTCTGAACATTGATGGAAACTTAGGTCAAGAATTAGGGATGGAGAAATTCTCTCTCATCTTAGAGAGTTAAGTCAAGTTCTTTATATGTCTGGATTCGTCTTTTAATGCTCTACATTTTTCATGTTGTGAGTTTTGCTTGAAAGTCCAGGAATCTGGAGATAGAAAACGCGCGTTTTTGTTCATGTTCAAACAGTCTGGAGGTTAAAGACAACCCTTTTGGGCTGGGCTTGGTTGTTTTTCCTATTTGCACCTCATTTCTACTTTTGCACCCCCTTAGCCCATTATGCTTATTCTTATGATTTTTTGACCTTTTCTTTTTGTTCTGACTTATTTATTTTTTCTCATAATATCAAAAATATAAAAATTATTTTTTAAACCATTTTTGTATTTATTAGGCATTTATTTGTTTAAATGGGTATTTGTACATAAATAAATATATAGATATACTCTTATTCAAAATACTAAAAAATAATG
Organism: Vicia faba; assembly: GCA_948472305.1. Taxonomy (NCBI): domain Eukaryota; kingdom Viridiplantae; phylum Streptophyta; class Magnoliopsida; order Fabales; family Fabaceae; genus Vicia; species Vicia faba. The sequence continues at coordinate 334,352,431 of OX451737.1, forward strand.
CAAACATGTTTATTTTCTGATTTTATTTTATATTACCTCTTGAAAACATTTTACATAAAATATACTTCTTTTTTTAAATATTAAATAGTTTATTTTTGTATATATAATATATATTTGGTAAATAATATAAATACTTATATATTTATTAGTATATTTAGGAAAGAATATAAAAGTAATACATTTTTATTTTTTTATTAATATTTGATCTCAAAAATTACTTTTTTACAAATATACTTCATTTTTATTTTATTTTTGTACATAATTAATAAACATTGTATATATTAAATAATAAATACCTTTTATTTGCAAAATTAGGGTTTTGCCCTAAATACATAAAAACTCCAAAAATTAATATTTTTTATTTTGTTTATTTGACATATAAAAAACACTTTTTTCATACATATAAAAAAACATTTTTTTTGCATCTTGCATATTTATTCTATTTTTATTTAATTATTGTATATTAAATAATTTGTATAATTCAATTTTGATGTAATAGTTAGGTTTAAATTCCTTGTCAAAATACCCCCATTTGAACATTTGTACCCCCCTTCCCATATATTGTGTTGTAATAACTTAGGAACTTTATTTTTTGCATTTTTAAAGCTTTCTAACTATACCATGCTAGAATTAGGATTTGTATGCAAATCAATTAACCAAAATAGTTTGACCTAATTTCAAGATAAACAAGCATGAAAATGGACAACACTAATCACACTTGCACCCCTAGGGTATTCCACTTGTTGCCTTCAATAATGGGCAATATTGCATGTTAGGTCTCTTTGGGCAAAACAAATACAATTCCAATGATCATAGTCCCTTGATGACGCTTTCGAAAGTTGCCTAAAAAATGATCAAGTCCCTCCAAGGAAAAATTGTCCAAAGATACTTGGCACCATTGCAATTATGGTCTAAACGATGACCCGCGCCCGTCCCTTTCACATCCTAACACAAGATTGTCCACCAAATGCAATGGTGGAACAAAATTGTTAAAAGGGTTAAAAACATAGGAGAAATCTTTGAGAAATTTAGGAGTAGACAAGCTCTTAGTTACTTGAATCAAACTTGCAAAACAAAACACTTGCCTATTTTTTAAACCACACATCACTACACTTTCAAAACAACTTTCAAAAAACATTGAAAACCTTTTCAAAGGACATACACCTTTGTATACATCCCAACATGGATCATTACAAAGGTTGCCACCACATTGGTCTCTTTTCAAAACATTTTCAAACCCACACACACACAAAGCACCATTTCAAACAATTGAAAATTAAGGCAAGTTGATCTAAGCAAGTAACTAAGAGCCCATGGATAACCATGGATAGAAAGGGTGCTAATACCTTCCCTTTCTATAATCTACTCCCCGAACCCAAGGAAACATCTCAAAGGTTTTTGCTGTGCTTTTTAACCTTTCCTTAGGATAAAATAAAAAGTCGGTGGCGACTCTTGCTCAACCGAAACATTTGCGAATAAAAAACGCAAACCTCAAGTCAGTTCCCCCACCGTATCACAATGACATTGCATGCAACTGATGTTTTGCCTGTTCAGGGAAAAAGACAATCCAAAAGACGACTACCTTCAACTGTCACAATTCCAGATTCGATTCCTGTATCTAGCCAGGGCACATCAGTGAGTGATCAGTTTCCAGATTCGATTCATGTATCCAGCCAGGGCACATCTGAAGAGTTTGAAGATTCGATTCCTGTATCTAGCCAGGGCATATCTGTTGACGACTAATTCCAGATTCGATTCCTGTACCAGCCAGGGCATATCTGTTGACGACTAATTCCAGATTCGATTCCTGTATCCAGCCAGGGCATATCTGTTGACGACTAATTCCAGATTTGATTCCTGGATCCAGCCAGGGCACATCTGAAGAGTTTGAAGATTCGATTCCTGTATCCAGCCAGGGCATATCTGTTGACGACTAAATTCCAGATTCGATTCCTGTATCCATCCAGGGCACATCTGAAGAGTTTGAAGATTCGATTCCTGTATCCAGCCAGGGCATATCTGTTGACGACTAAATTCCAGATTCGATTCCTGTATCCAGCCAGGGCACATCTGAAGAGTTTGAAGATTCGATTCATGTATCTAGCCAGGGCATATCTGTTGACGACTAATTCCAGATTCGATTCCTGGATCCAGCCAGGGCACATCTGAAGAGTTTGAAGATTCGATTCCTGTATCCAGCCAGGGCATATCTGTTGACGACTAAATTCCGGATTCGATTCCTGGATCCAGCCAGGGCACATCTGAAGAGTTTGAAGATCCGATTCCTGTATCCAGCCAGGGCACATCTGAAGAGTTTGAAGATTCGATTCCTGTATCCAGCCAGGGTATATCTGTAGACGACAATTCCAGATTCGATACCTGTATCCAGCCAGGGCATATCTGTGAGCAACCGATTGTAGATTCGACACCTGTATCTAGCCAGGGCATATATGCGTGAAGGGATTGAAGATCAACACCTGTAACAAACCAGGAAAACAACTGTCTTTCTCAAAGTGCGCAAGTTCTCACTAAGGAATCTCTTATGCGATCAACACTTCCAAATGGCATCTATAAGCCCATTCCCGACAAGGTTCTGTCACACCTTCAGATGGCATCTATAAGCCCATCTTCCTATCCACCATCTCTCCAAATGGCATCTATAAGCCCATTCCCGACATCACATTGCTGATACTCCAGCATGCGAGTGCAAATTTCAGGGCACTCTAGTGTCCAATCTCCTTTTACCCTCGAGTCACGAAAGGCAAACTTGTCAATCTAGCTCTTCAGGTTCAAGAAGATTGAACAGGGGAAACTGTTGTACCCCAAAATTTTCCCTCCCATTCTCTCAACATTTTCTCATCACAAGACCCTCGGAGCTCAAGATCCAGTTAGGGTTTCCTCTGCAAGACTTCTCCTAGCACTGTTGACCCAAATTAGGGTTTGTGTTTGCACAAAGATATTTTGACCTAAAATGCCTAAGATGACTTTCATGCTTCATGTTGGACTCCCAAGTTTATCCATGCCAAGTTTCAAGCCTTGATTCCAACCTTTGCCCAGTCAATTGGACAATTGACCTAGAAATCAGCTGTATTTGGGAAAAAGTCAACTGTGGCCAATTGACAGTCAAACCTCATGAAAATTGACCCACATCAACACTATGAACTCATATGGACCATTTGATCAAGTTTGGATCATAATTCCACAAGAAATTTGATCAGATCACCAAAAGGGCAAAATGGTCATTTTTAGGGTTTTGACTGCACAAAGGCAATTTTTGACTGTTTGACCTAGCCAATGGCAAACCAAGCTCACATATGAACTCAAGGACCCCATGGAATTGTATTGACATACTCAACAAGTTCAAAAGATCCCAAATGCACAAGATTGATAGTTGAATTTTCCAGTCAATTGATCAATTTTTGACTGTATACTGAAAAGTCAAACTTTGACTTTTGGTCAAAATCAAGTGTCAAGATTCATTTTTCATCAAAACATGCCAAATCATGAAACTTGTTCATCAAGAAATCAAAAATCACAAATTAGGGTTTGAAATGAAGATTTTTCATAACTTAGAATTTTTCTAAGTTATAAAAAACCCTAATTTTTTCCTAACTTTGTCCCACTTTCTCATCAAGATGCATTTGGATTCAAGGAAAAGTCAAAACATGAAAGTTGTAATCCATTGAAAAATCTACAACTTTGATTCACAAAGTTTCCTCAAAAGAAGCTTGTAGCTCAAGTTACAATTTTTGGAACAAGGGTACCAAACCATTCTTAACTTAGAGAAATTTTGACCTATTTTAGGCAAGATTTTTGCCTAACTTCAAGACCACTTTTCACATGCTTCCACTTGGAATTTCAATTTGCATTACAAAGATGGATTGTAGTACACATTCCAAGCTTTCCAAAATGTCCAAGAACTCATCAAACAACCTCATGGTTAGGAAGAATCGAATTTGGCAATTTGGGAAAAAGTCACTTTGTTTATGGCCAATGTACATGTTCATAACTTGTGCAATTTTTCAAATCAGCTTGCACAACTTGATTACAGGTCCTATATCCTATTTGCACTCATAAATTAAATGCAAACCCTTTGTGTTCAAGCCTTGCATTATGTGTTTAAGCATTACATGAAGGTTTAGTCCTAAAATAGAAAAAGCATTATGTCCATTTTTGAAAAAGTAGAACTTTATGTCAATTTGCAAATCAAGAGGTACACAGCAAATCTCCTTGGCACAAGTTTTTGAGCTAATCCCACTGATCAAGGGAAAGCTTAGCAGCACATTAGAGGGGCCTCCATCAGTCTAAAACACAACTTGGCATTTTGTTGCTTAAGTAAGAAGAAACTTGACATAACAACTCCCAACTCTCATCTCAGTAAACACAAGCCTAAGCAAAGTTATTGTGCACATTCTAAACATCAAACATAAGCTAAAACACAAGCCAACCAAGTTCAAAACATCCTCAAACACAGAATCACCATTAAACTGCACAAAAACAGGGTATTCTGCACTTGGACTTGGCTAGCTCATTTCCATCGTGCACCTTGGCCAAAAACACTTCAAACACATCCCACACCATCCCTTGAAACTGTTCCAAGCCCTAAGCACGACCTGTAACACCCCTAGCTAACATCACCATTTTCATATTTTCTGTTTTGCAGTTGAAGTGCCATAACACGATTCACTTGGTTTTGAAGCAAACTAAAGGTTTGAATAGCATCATGGGACATCAAGCAAGCTATACAAATCATTACCTTGCCTTGTAAGCATCTCCATTGTTGCACACGTTTCCAACTGAACAGGTAAATCTTTGGACTTCTATCTCTCAATGTAGGAAGAATTAGCTCTAAGTTTGTGAATGAAAAATGTCATGCTCATGCCCCTGAAGCTATACATATTTTTACTTTCCATTTATTTTGCATATGCTATGAGAATTTTAAGTCTGAACATTGAATAAAAACTAGGTCAGGAATTGGGGGAGAAGAAATTCTCTCTCATTTCTGAGAGTTAGGATGAGTTCTTTATATGTCCAGAATCGTGGTTTGATGCTTAACATTTTTCATGTTATGAGTTTGTGCTAAAAGTTCAGGAATCAAGATGTTTGAATCAGTGTAGGTGGCGCGCGTTTTTGACAAGTTTCTGGCCAGAGGTTGAAGAAGGTCCTTTGGGCTGGGCTTGTTTTATTTTTCTTATTTGCACCACATTTTCACTTTTGAACCCCATTGGCCCATTGTGCTTATTTGAAACATTTTTTGACTTTTTCTTGTTATTTCTGACTTATTTATTTTTTCTCATAATATTAAAAATATAAAAAATATTTTTCAAACCATTTTTGTATTTATTAGGCATTATTTGTTTAAATTGATATTTGTACATATAAGTAATATATAAATACTCTTTTATTTAAAATACTAAAATAATATAAATACTTTTTATTTTCTGACTTTTGTTTTATTTTATCTTTGAAAAAACTTTTATAAAAAAATACATTTTTGTAAATATTAAATATTATATTTTTATACATATATTTAGTATTTAGTGAATATTATAAATATTTAGGTATTTATTAATACATTTAGGTTAAAAACACTATAAAATAATACATTTTATTTTTTACTAATATTTAACTTAAAAATTACTTTTTTTCATATATTTTCTTTTCATTTATTTTTTGTACATAATTAATAAATATTACATATATTATATAATAAATACTCTTTATTTATAAAATTAGGGTTTTACCCTAGATCTATAAAAATACCAAAAATACATTAATTTTTTATTTTTATTTAGTTGATATATGATAAACATTTTTTCACATACATATGAAAACCTTTTTTTGCATTTTTGCATATTTATTTTATTTGAATATTGTGTAATTAAATACCTTGCAAAATTCCAATTTGATGTAATAGCTTAGGATTTAATTCTTGTCAAAATATCCTCATTTGAACATTTGTACCCCCCTTACCATATATTGTGTTGTAATAACTTAGGAACTCTATTCTTCGCATTTTAAAGCTTTTTAAATATGCCATGTTAGAATTAGGGTTTGTATGTAAATCAATTAACCAAAATAGTTTGACCTAAATTCAAGATAAACAAGCATGAAAATGGACAACACTAATCACACTTGCACCCCTAGGGTATTCCACTTGTTGCCTTCAATAATGGGCCATATTGCATGTTAGGTCTCTTTGGGCAAAACAACACAATTCAAATGATCATAGTCCCTCGATGACGCTTTCGAAAGTTGCCTAAAAATGATCAAGTCCCTTAAAGAAAATTGCCCAAAGATACTTGGCACCATTGCAATTATGGTCTAAACGATGACCCGCGCCCGTCCCTTTCACATCCTAACACAAGTTTGTCCACCAAATACAATGGTGGAACAAAATTGTTAAAAGGGTTAAAACATAGCAAAGATCTTTGAGAAATTTAGGGTAGATAGCTCTTGATTACTTGCCAACTTGCAAAACAAAACACTTGCCTATTTTTTAAACCACACATCACTACACTTTCAAAACAACTTTCAAAAAACATTGAAAACCTTTTCAAAAGACATACACCTTTGTATACATCCCAACATGGATCATTACAAAGGTTGCCACCACATTGGTCTCTTTTCAAAACATTTTCAAACCCACACACACACAAAGCACCATTTCAAACAATTGAAAATTAAGGCAAGTTGATCTAAGCAAGTAACTAAGAGCCCATGGATAACCATGGATAGAAAGGGTGCTAATACCTTCCCTTTCTATAATCTACTCCCCGAACCCAAGAAAACATCTCAAAGGTTTTTGTTGTGCTTTTTAACCTTTCCTTAGGATAAAATAAAAAGTCGGTGGCGACTCTTGCTCAACCGAAACATTTGCGAAAACAAACGCAAAACCTCAAGTCAGTTCTCCCACCGTATCACAAAAGTGATTCACAATTTTTGCATACAAAATTCTGTTTTTGCTCACTAATCATCTTTTATTTTTCATTATTAAAATATTTTTCCATTGTCTCAACTTTTTCTTCTAAAGATGAGATTTGTTTGTTTTGAGATGATATAGTTTTGTATAAAATTTTGTACTCATTTAAGAGTTCATTTATTACAACTTGTGCATCATTATCAAAGAGATAAAAATCATAACTAACCTCACTATCTTTATCATCAGAATGGTGTGAAGCCATCAATGCTAGATTTGCACTTTCGTCACTATCTGAATCGGATGAAGAACTTATCTCGTTATCTTCCCATGCAACAAAAGCCTTTTTATTCTTAAACTCCTTTTTTCTTTTGAATCCATTTTTCTTGGAGAGTTTCGGACAATTCGGATTTATATGACTTTGCTTGCCACATTCATAACATGTGACATCTTGTGTTGATGTGGAGGTTTCTTTATCCTTGTTCTTTGAAAATTTATTCCTTTTTACAAAGTTATAATTACCAAAATTGTTTTTAGATCCAAAGAATTTTCCTAACCTTTTAACAAGAAGCATGAAATTTTCGTCTTCATCCGGATTGTCTTCTTTTTGAACTTCTTTGTAATCAACCTTTAAAGCAATGATTTTAGATTTATTCTCTTAATTTTCATGTTTTTCCAATCTTCCAAGTTTCATCTCATATTCTTGAATTTTTCCAAATAATGTTGCGAAAGTCATTCGAGATAGATTTTTCTTTTCGGATATTGTCGTTACTTTTGGTTGACATTCCCGGGTTAAAGATCTAAGCACTTTAAGAATAAGTTCTTTGATAGTAATAGTTTTACCAAGAGCTTTCAAATGATTTGTTAAGTGCTGGAATCTTTTTTGCAATTCAATAATGGATTCTTCAGGCTGCATTCTGAATAACTCGTATTCTTGACTTAAGATATTTAATCTTGATCTTTTAACTTCAACGATTCCTTCATGAGTTTCTACCAAAGTATCCCATATTACTTTTACCGTTGTGAATGCCAAAACACAAAATAATTCATCCATACTAAATGTACCTTGAAGAAGATTGATTTCCTTTTTGTTATAAATGACCTTTTTCTTATCATTGTCATCCCATGAACCTTTAGGCTTTGACGTACCAACACCGTTGACAACACTTGTAGGAACAAATGGACCATTTTCAACGATATTCAGTATTTCTTCTCCTTGTGCTTCTAAATGAGCAGCCTTCATGCAGATTTTCCAAAAATCAAAGTATTCACCACAAAACAGAGGAGACTTGTTATTGCTACCACCATCTCTAAAAACTGAATTTTGATTTGTGGAAGTCATTCTGGATCTTTAGGAATATGTTACCTATAACTAGACTCTGATACCAATTGTAAGTATAAGGTTCGCCTAAGAGGGGGTGAATTAGGACTTTTAAAATTATTTATGATTTTATGAATCTTTGATCTTTCTTTTCCGATTTTTGGTTAAGTGATGAAATCAATAAAATGTGGAAAGTAAATGAACACCGGATATATACAGGTTCCCCTCACAGATCGAGAGTACTCCAGTCGTCTTGCTAACATGGAATAGATTTCACTATAGTTTAGAATAATTGTACAAGCCTAATCACACCAAAGGTGATGCCTTACCATTTAATCTATAGGGAGATCAAAGTCTTTTAAATCCTTTAATATCTTGAATACTAAGTGCAAGAAGAACAATCATTTTCAATGCACACACTTGCTTTTAACAATTCTAAATAGCAAGGGAAATAATAATGTATTCTGAATTTTTATAAGAGATTTTGAAATATGATATAATATATCAATCTTGTATTGATATTCTTCTTCAAGCAAAATAATTCTCAATAAAGGATACAATGTTCATAATGATGCTATGAAACTTAGAATAATTTTTAATGAAAAATGAGTGCAGAAAGTTTCAACAAAAATCTGGTGTAGAACACTTGAAAATTTGAAAGATAAAGAGTTTATGTAATTTTAATTGCAGATTGAAATGAGGTTTTAAATAATTATGAAATTATGAGTTTATATAGGCCTCTATACAGTCTTTCAAAATGGTATGATTCAATGGAAAGATGTCATGCTTCACAAACAAAAACACACAACTTTTCTGGACAATAGTCATATATATTTTTCATACTGTTTTGATGATAACCGGTTCCCATAAGTGAGTACCCGAGTACCACCTTTCTCAATGTTAAATTTTTTGAAAAACAATGTTGGGTAACCGGTTACCGTAACTGGGTAACCGGGTTCCCCAAGACAGTAGCCTTTTTATTTTTGTGAAACAATACATGGTAACTGATTACCATAACTGGGTAACCGGGTTCCCTAAGCCAGTTTTGAAAAAATTCTTTGAAAAAAGATGTGAAACATAAAATTATAATTTCCAAAACATGTTTGAAGATTTATGGCATGCATGAAACATTATTATGAACACTTGTATGCATATAGAGAGGTATGAATGCTTTATACCTTGACATTTGATTTGTTCAGAAAATATTTCTTCAAGACTTTGATAATTTTGACTTGATTAAGATGTCTTGACTTGAGTCATTTCATTTTGCAATCAATGATAGTTTGTCTTCATCAAAACTCTTTAGAAAACTTGTCTTCACAACGATGACATGAAAGAGAAAGAGAAGAAAGAAGAGGATTTAGGGTTATATATTTGAGAGGAAACATGAGAATTCAAAGTATATTAAACCGTGAAATGGGAGAGAGAGAAAAAGAGAGGGAAAATGAAGTTGATATTTTTGAAAGAGAGATATAACAAAACTGAAGGAATTGTTTAATAATAAAATAAGCCAATTCATTGTAGAAAGACAAAAAAGCCAACAATTTTAATAGGTGTAATATAAGTAAGGATGGGTAGTGTGGTCTTTTTCAAAGGATAGAAGGTTCTTATATGATAGATACACCCTCTTCTCTTAATCTTTCTTCACTACAACTCACTTCATTGAAATCTCCTCCAAGACACCATTCTTCATTCAAACTTTTTGATTTCCTCTCAACCAACCTTCTCCACACTGCTTTGCTAGATACCGCATTACAAGGGACATAAATGTTAACAAAATCGTACACAAAATCTTTCCTGTTAAATTGTAATTCAGTGTGTCGAAACTATGTGCCGAAAAGATTTGATTTGTTTTAGATTTAAATAGATTTGATTTAAGTCTAGAATATATTAGATTTGATTTAGTAAAAAAATAGATATTTTGGGCTTTGGGCTTAGTTTTCACAGTTTGTGAGCAGAGAGAAACTCTGCAGAAATTATTTGTCTTGTCTTATTTTCTTTGTTTGTCACATAATTAAACTGTTATTATGGTAGAAATTCATCATAGATATTTGGTGGATTTCCAACATCTGGTATCAAAATCTTTTATTTCAATTCAAGGTAAGTGTCAATCAAGAACGATTGAAGAATTCACGATGACAAGTTATGGGAATGCAAACTATCCAGCAACGCTACCAATTCTAAAAGTTGACAACTATGAGAATTGGTGCAAACAGATGAAAGTCTTATTCAGGTGTCAAGGTCTTTAGGACCTTGTAAAAGATGGAGTCAAAGCGCTTGGAGAAAACGCTTCGGAAGAAGAAAATAAGAAATACACAGAATCTGAGAAGCTGAGTTATAAAGCATTATTTATAATTCATCAATGTGTCAGCCCAGACAATTTCGAAAAGGTTAGTGATTCAGAATCTGCAAAAGAAGCTTGGGAGATCCCTGAGAAGTCTTTTGGAGGCGCTAATAAGGTGGAAGAAGTGAGGTTACAAACTCACAAAAGGATGTATGAACTGCTTCAGATGGAAGACACTGAAAGCATATCTGATTTCTTCACTAGAGTTACAAAACTAGTAAATCAAATCAAGATATGTGGAGAAACGTTAACAACAAGAGTTGTTGTTTCAAATATCTTGAGATCTTTAGCTTCTAAGTTCGACCACATAGTGGTGGCGATAGAATAGGGGGAAGACTTGTCAAAATTGACAAAGGAAGAGCTTCAAGGGACGCTTGAATCTCATGAACAAAGAATGAACAAAAGAGATGCAGGAAAATCGAAGATTGATGTGGACTTGCAGGCACATTCAGCAAAAGAAACCAAAGGCAAAGGAAAGTGTTTCGACAGAGGTAGAGGTGGCTACAACAATTCGAATGGTAGAGGAAACCAGATCAAAGGAAACGTGTCAAATCAAAGAAGGCCATACCAAGGCAACCAAAGAGGTGGTGTTACAAATAGAGGAAGAGGTGGTGGTCGAAAACCTGATAAGAGTCACATTCAATTTTATAATTGTCAGAAGTATGGTCACTATTCGAGTGATTGTCCAGAAAAACGAAAGAATCAAGAAAGTGATGCAAAGCTTGCAAAACAAGAAGAAGAAGAGATAATGCTGATGGTCACAATAAAAGATGAAGATAGATTCAAGGACCAATGGTACTTGGACTCAGGATGCTTATCACATATGTCTGGAAGGAAAGACTGGTTTGTCAATATAAAGCCCTAAATGAAAAATATGGTAAAATTTGCAAATGACAATACCCTAGAAGCTGAAGGTATTGGTGATGTTATGATCATGAGGAAAGATGGTAAAAGATCAGTAATCTCCAATGTGTTGTACATACCAGGCATGAAGAGAAATTTGCTCAGTATAGGATAGTTGTTCGAAAAGAATTATAAAGTTTCAATCAAAGATAAGATGATGAGAGTCGTTGATACAAATGGGATATTAATATTGAAGGCTCGTATGTCTCAGAATCGAACCTTCAAGATTGAACTAAATGTGATGGAGTACAGTTGCCTTTCGAATGCAGATAGCAGAGATGAATGGATATGGCATTATAGACTAGACCGTCTCAACTTCAGAGACATCAAAGATTTGAAGAGAAAAAAATATGGTTTCAGGAATTCCTGAAATTGACATTCCAAACGAGGTATGTGAGGAATGTGTGCAGGCGAAGCAACACAAGAATAGCTTCAGCAAGGATGTAGGAAGCAAGTCGAAGGCTATTCTTGAAGTCATATACTCTGATGTATGTGGACCAATCCAGGTGGATTCAATGGGAGGTAACAAATACTTTGTTACATTCATAGATGATTTCAGTCGAAAGCTGTGGACTTATCTGATCAAGAAGAAAAGTGAAGTGATCGAAGTATTTGCCAAGTTTCAGTCTATGGTCGAAAGACAAAGTGGTCGAAAGCTCAAAGTTTTGAGAACTAATGGTGGTGGAGAATATGTGTCGAAAGATTTCGACAAGCTATGTGAAAAGGAAGGGATTGTGCATGAGGTGGTGCCACCCTATACTCCATAACAAAATGGAATTTCAGAAAGGAAGAATCGAACCATCATGAATATGGTACTAAGTATGTTGAAAGGCAAGAGTTTACCTAAAGAGTTTTGGGGTAAAGCTGTTTCGACTGCAACATACATTTCAAACAGATGTCCTACGAAGAAGCTAGAAGGAATCACTCCAGAAGAATGTTGGTTTGGTGTGAAGCCTAGATTGATTCATATGAAGGTATTTAGATCTATTGCACATAAACATGTGCCAGATCAGTTGAGAAGAAAACTTGACGACAAGTCAAGTCAAATGATTCTAGTTGGATATCATTCAACAGGAGGCTACAAGTTGTTCGATCCAGAGAACAAGAAGATTGTGATCAGCAGGGACGTGATCATAGATGAGTTTAAAGAATGGGATTGGACTGAAAATGTCAAGAAAGATTCAGTGGGAATCCTATTTGAAGAACCAGAAAATCAAGTTGAAAGAGAAGTTCGACAAGAGGAACCAACAGATATACCAAGTACAAGCAGACCTTAAAGAACAAGACGCATGCCTGCAAGATTGCAAGATTGTATGATTACATCACATGATGTGATAGATGATGAAGGTGAGCTGGTACATTATGCTTTCTATGTAGATGTCGAACATGTTAATACAGCAGAAACATTGAAGGATTCGAAGTGGGTGAAAGCAATGAACGAAGAAGTGAAGTCTATCGAAGACAGCAACACTTGGTCACTTGTCGAATTGCCTCAAGGCAAGAAGGAAATTGATGTCAAGTGGGTATACAAAGTGAAAACGAATTTGAAAGGTGAAGTAACTCGACACAAAGCAAGGCTTGTGGCGAAAGGATTTCCACAGAAAGAAGGAATAGACTTCGATGAAATTTTTGCACCTATTGCTAGGATCGAAACAATCAGGTTGGTTGTTGGTCTAGCAGAAATAAATAGTTGGCACATATATTAGATGGACGTGAAGTGTACATTCCTAAATGGACCCTTAGACGAAGAAGTCTATGTTAAGCAACCAATTGGATTTGTGAAACATGACGAAGAAAGAAAGGTATACAGGATGCGTAAAGCCCTGTATGGATTGAAACAAGCTCTAAGAGCTTGGAATAAGAAAATTGATAGTTTCCTAAGGAAGAAGGAATTTGTAAAGTGCACAACTGAACATGGAGTATATGTAAAAAGAACCAAGAGTGAATTGCTTATACTATGTCTCTATGTAGATGATTTGTTGATAACAGGTAGCTGCAAAAGTGAGATCGAAGACTTCAAAGGTGATCTCAGTAAGGAATTTGAAATGTTTGATTTGGGTGAGATTTCATATTTCCTTGGTATCGAATTCTACAAGAGCAGTAGAGGTTTGATGATGCATCAAAGAAGATATACAGGAGAAGTTCTCAAGAGGTTTGAGATGAAAGAATGCAACTCAACTTCGACACCTTCCGAACCAAGACTGCAATTGTCGAAAGATGCAGATGAAGATGACGTTGATCCAACCCAATATAGAAGACTTATTGGATCATTGAGATACCTTTGTCATATAAGGTCTGACTTAGCATACAGTGTAGGTATGGTAAGTAGATTCATGCAGAAGTCAAAGGTTTCACATCTAGTAGCAGTGAAGAGGATACTAAGGTATCTCAAAGGAACTTTGGATTATGGCATTTTGTTTCCTGCAGCTGATAAAAGAAAAAATGCAAGTTAGTGGGATACACTGATTCGAGTTGGTGTAGTGATGCTGAAGATCGAAAGTCAAAAGCAGGATATGTGTTTATGCTAGGTGGTGCACCAGTTGCTTGGAATTCAAGAAAGGAACCAGTAGTGGCATTATCATCATGCGAAGCAGAATACATAGTTGTTTCTCTATGTGCATGTCAAGCAACTTGGATGGTGAACTTGGTCGAAGAGATAACAGGGAAAGATCATGGAGCAATTACCATGAAGATCGACAGCATGTCAGCTATCAATCTGGCGAAGAACCCAATAGCACATGGTCGAAGTAAGCACATTGAAATGAGGTTCCATTATCTTCGAGAGCAGGTAGCATACGGGAAGATAAATTTGAAACACTGCAGAACTGAGAATCAGATTGCAGACATCATGACGAAGGGAGTACAAGTCGAAGTATTCAGAAGACTAAGAGCCATGATGAACATAGATAGTTTAGACACAATGAATTAGGTGGTGTGTTAAATTGTAATTCAGTGGTGTCGAAATTATGTGTCGAAAAGATTTGATTTGTTTTAGATTTAAATAGATTTGATTTAAGTCTAGAATAGATTAGATTTGATTTAGTAACAAAATAGATATTTTGGGCTTTGGTTTTAGGGTGTAAGCTCGGTTATAAATAGAGGGAATAACCCTTATTTTTTGTAAGCAAATCAATTAAGTTGTATTCACAGAATTTGCTGTTGCAAGTTAATAACAAAGTTTTCACGGTTTGTGAGCAGAGAGAAACTCTGCAGAAATTATTTGTCTTGCCTTCTTTTCTTTGTTTATCACATAATTAAATTGTCATTGTGGTAGAAATTCATCGTAGATATTTGGTGGATTTCCAACATTTCCAACTAACATTTTTACCAACAAAATCTGAATCTCTAAATCTATAATTTAGCAATAAAGAACCTTTCTCCCACAAGATGACCATCCCTCCCGAGACACCATAAGAATTGCTTGATGTCCAATCCACCTCCTTCCTATCCCAAAAAGACTAAGGTAAGAAACAAGATAATTTGGTTTCTTGAATAAAGCAAATATCCACCTTACCCGATTGTATCAAAAAACTGACCCTCTTCCTCTTCGACGAGATCTCACCACCTCTAGTATTATACAATAATAAATTCATAGCAACATTGTCTTAGCCGCCTTCTTGACTACCGAACCCTCTTTATCTCTTTTCTCCATTGCCTCAACCAACTTAACACTAATACCATTATCGACACAAACAACCACCCTCAATTTTATAATAGAATCCCAAACTTTCCTCTCCACATTAAAATTAGAATTCTTTAAAAATCTATTATTACAACAGATAAATTTAGAGACGGTTAAAGAATTGCATTTAGAAAATGCATCGTTAAAAATAGAATCACCCTCTTCACTGTGAGCAGCAACTACATTAAGTCCGGAGGCCTTGAGCGAAGAACTTGCTTTCCTTGGTGCTATGCTAGCATAGTAAGATGAAACAAACTCCACCTTTTCTCCTAAGTCAACAACTGGCTTTACAATTTTTTTTAGTTTTGGATATATTCCTTTGTCAAACGACATTCTACCCATGTCATTAAGCCCAACAAAGCCTTATTATTTTGACAATATCTCCCGAGCCCACTGCCACTATTACTTTGTTCCTGTATCACTTCGCTCAAACTTTGGCACACCTTAGCATTCCTTTGGAACCTAGCTAAGTTAGCAAATAGCTTCCTTTCATCAAGAATAACATTGTCTAACTTGATTTTCAGCAGCTTCTCATCTGCGACATTACTGAAACGCACAAAACCATATCTTCTACCTATCCTATCTTTTTTAGGAGGAATGATCACTTCTTTGGAAATGTTGTTCATGATGATAAAAAAAGATATACAGTGACTGAAAAGTGGAAGCAGGGGTGCGGCTTAAAGCACTGGAGTGTGGAGCAGGGCATGGATGCTGCAAATACAAACCAGGAAGGGTGGGCCATGAATGTAAGAAAGAAAAGCCTAAGGTGAAAAACAGTGGCATCCTATTCAAGAGAAGGAGAAAAGTCAACCAAGTGAGGTATGCACTCCTAATAACCCTATAGAATCTACATCTATGCCATGGACTCAAGTGAATCACAATAGAAAACTGAGGGGAAAGGTTGTACTCCAAGATGTTCTGGAGGAGATACCTTATAATAATGTTTTTTATGCTCTTAGGATTGGGAAGGATCCTAAAGTGGGCACAGGTTATGTGCCATGATCATATTTTGGAATGTAAGAGAGTTGAATAGGA
Source organism: Vicia faba (assembly GCA_948472305.1). Lineage (NCBI taxonomy): Eukaryota > Viridiplantae > Streptophyta > Magnoliopsida > Fabales > Fabaceae > Vicia > Vicia faba. The sequence continues at coordinate 334,368,635 of OX451737.1, forward strand.
CAGGAAAATGTAGAGAGATTGCAACCTGTCTCAAGAGTCTACATCCTGACATTGGCATTTTAATTGAAACCAGAGTTAAGAGTCATAAGGCTAATATCATGAGGAATAAGATGGGGCAGTTTTGGTCCTATATTGATGACAACTATAAGCATCATGACAATGGTAGGCTTTGGATAACCTCAGATAGGACCAAAGTTCAGGTTAGAGAGACTGCTAGCATAGATCGATGGTTCACTTTGGTATCTACAATAATAGTGGTGAGTTAAGAATGTGGTGCACTATGATTTATGCTCACAATACCTTAGAGAAAAGGAAGAAACTTTGGAGTGACATAAAGGGCATTTCTAGTTCAGTGACTGGTCCCTGGTTTTTGATGGGGAATTATAATAATGTGATGACTATCTAGGATAGGATTGGTGGTAATCTTGTGCAGGAAAAGGAATATAAGGATTTCACGGGTATGATGGATAAAGTTGGGTTGTTTGAAAAAGCTAGTACGAGGGACCATTTTACTTGGTCTAACAACCATAATAGGAGCACAATCTACTTTAGAATTGATAGGGTTATTGGAAATGTTAGTTGGCATCAGCAACATATGGATAGTACTATGAAAGTTATGGCTCTAGGAGTATCTGATCATGCCCTTATGTGCCTGCAAAACCCTAGTTAGAGACAAATATTAGTAAGAGTTTTAAATTCCCTAATATTCTGGCTAATACTGAGGGTTTTCTAGAGGATGTGGAAGCTGATTGGAATAAATAGATTGAGGGAAAGCCTGTGTATAAAACCTAGAAAAAATTAGAGATTGCAGAAAGTTATCAGAGAGAAAAGTAAACCTTATCAGGGTATTGAAAAAAATTTGCAAAACTGCTAGAGATAACCTGTGCAAAGCCCAAGAGGATCTGTTAACTGATAGAATGTATGTGAACAGGATAATGAAGGTGAAGAGTTGTTCTCAGGAGGTTATTAGCTTAACCAATCTAGAAGAGAAATTGCTCAGGCAAGGGTCCAAAATTGACTGGAAAAAGCTTGGTGACAGCAACAATGTTTTTTTCTATGCAAATCTCAAAAGTAAATATAGGCAGACTCACATTAGCATGATGAAAGATAAATATGGTAATCAAGTGGTTGATAATAACCAATTTGAGAAGGAGGTTATTAGATTCTACAAGGATTTGGTGGGTACTATTGTCACCTCTCTTTAGAAGATTGATATAGAGGTAATGAGAGAAGGGAATCATTTAAATGGTGATCAGTGCAATATGCTCATAGCCCCTGTTACAGAGAAGGGGGTTCATAAGGCTTTGATAAAAAACAGTGACTTGACTGCCCTTGGAGTTGATGGTTATGGGGTCAAGTTTTTTAAGGCTATTTGGCACATAACTAAGCATGATATCATTGATGTTGTCAAAGATTTTTTTGCCAATGGGAGATTGTATAGAGCTGTAAATAGCACCCTTGTTACCATTATCCCAAAGCATGAGTCACCTTGTATGGTGAAAGATTTAGACCCATATCTTATTGCACAACCTTGTTGAAAATTATTTCAAAGGTGATGGCTAAAAGGTTGGGTAAGATGTTGGGTAATATGGTGGATGTGAGCCAAGTTGCTTTTGTCCCTAGCCAACATTTACATGACCATATCCTCTTAGCTTTTGAGTTGATTAGGGGCTATAGTGCCAGAGGAGGTGCTCCCAGATGTATGCTCCAAATGGACAAGCAAAAAGCTTATGACAATGTGGATGAGCATGCTTTGGAGGACATAATGGCTGAGCTTAGTTTCCCAAACAAGTTTATCAACTGGACTATGATTCTGGTAAGAACTGTTTCCTATAGATACAAAATCAATAGCAATGTGTCTGACTACTTACAAGCCAAAAGGGATTTAAGACAAGGTGATCCCTTGTCTCCCATTTTGTTTGTGTTTTTCATGGAGTACCTGTCTAGAATTCTGAAGAAGATGGGTTTAAATCCAAACTTTAACTTTCACTCAAAGTGTGAAAAGTTAAATATTATTAACCTGAGTTTTGCAGACGATTTACTTCTATTTACTAGAGGTGACACTGGTTATGTGGACCTAGCCTTGCAAGCTATGAGAAAATTTTCTGAGTCAACAAGGCTCGAGGTTAATCCTGGTAAATGGAAAGAAAATTTTGGAAATGTTGTTGATAGTGTCAAGCAAGGGATTTTGAAAGCTTCCAAGTTTGTGGAAGGATCTTTGCCTTTCAAGTATCTAGGCATCCCCATTGTCCAGTAGAAAAATGTCTATTAATAATTGTTTGGGTTTAGTTGATAAGATTGTGCATAGGATAAGGCATTGGAGCTCTAGGCTATTAAGCTTTGTAGAGAAAACTCAATTGACCAAAAGTGTGTTGTTTTCTACTAGCAATTTCTAGATTCAGTGTATACCTTTGCCTAAGCAGATAATTAAGAGGGTTGAGGATATTTATAGAACCTTTCTTTGGTTTGGTTATCTCTCGCAAATCTCCAGTTCCTTGGAAAAAAATTTGCACTCCAAAGATCAAGGGTGGGCTTAACATCATTTCTCTGCAAGTTTGGAGAAAATCTTGTTTGGCTAAGTATTTGTGGAACCTGAATGCAAAAGCGGATAGCTTGTGGATTAAATGGATTCACATCTATTACTTGAAAGGAATAGACATCATGTAAACCCCCATCAAAATTTCTGCCTCCTGGATAGTAAAAAATGTGATGAAGCTGAGAGAGGAGGTCACTAATATGCAGGATTGGAATAGGCTGATGCAGCAAGATATGTATTCCACCAGAACTATGTATCAGGCGTTTTTTTGGACAAAATCGGGATGCACCTTGAAGATAATAATTGTTGTTGCTTTTGCATGGAGATTGAAATCATATATCACTTGTTATTTGAGTGTCATGCTATCAAGTTGATTTGAGTAAATGTGTTAACTTGGATGTATCAGGACCATTGGCCTAAAGGTTGGAATGAGGAGCTAACTTGGTTCATTGACATTTGCAACAAAAAAAGGGTGGAAAGCTAGAGTGATTCAGTGTGCTTTCATTGAGACAGTTTATGAAAGCTAGAGATTTAGAAACTAGAGTTGTTTTGGGGATAAAATCTGCCAAAATACCATTGTCAATAGGATTATTGATGCAGTTATGTATAGGTGCTGGGACAAACCCAAGCTTAGGCAGCATGTGAGTAAGCTTCTTTTGCCTTAGCCTAGTTTTGTGTTTTGTTGGTTTTTTTGGCCTTAGTTGGATCCAAGTGATCACTTGTACTCATTGGTTTTTTTGAATCTTCAATAAAGTTATCTTTTGGTTCAAAAAAATGTTAATTGTAAATCACATGTATTCTTGTGATTCTATACATAATCATTTTGAGAAAGCTTATGATTGTGTGTGTTGGAACTTTTTGAGATACATGTTTGAAAATTTGGGGTTATGTGAGAAGTGGGGGAGGTGGATGGAAGACTGTATTCTTTATACTTCTTTTTTGATTTTAGTGAATGGTATTCCAACAAAAGATTTCAAAGGTATTAGGGGTTTGAGGTAGGGGATCCATTGTCTTCGTTCCTTTTCACAATTATAGTTGAGGGCCTAGCAGGACTAATTCGACAAACAACTCTTTTGAGGGAATTCGAAGGGTTTATGATTAATGAGGAAGTGGAACATCATCTTTAGTTTGTCGGTGTCACTATCTTGGTAGAGGAGAGAATTTGGTAGAATCTATGAAGTATAAAGGCAATCATGAGAGGGTTTGAACTAGTATCAGGGCTCAGAGTAAACATTTATAAAATCAAGGTTTTTGGAATCAACACAAGCTATAATTTCTTGGAGGGGGCTTCTCATTTCCTAAATTATTTGGTTCCAATCCCATTTAACATTTTGGAGATAGCATTCGGTTCAAACCCAAAAAGGATATTATCATGTCACGGAACAATAGAAAAGATAATAAGTAAGTTATCCTCTTGGAAAGGTAGAGTGTTATCGATCAGAGGTAGAATCACATTATTGAATTCAACCTTGAATAGCACTCTCATCTATTCGTTATCTTTTTACAAGGTCCAAAAAAGGTAGAAGACAAGATCATCAAAATTCAAAGAGAGTTCTTATTGTTTGTGATGGAAAAAAAACAAGAAATTTGTTGGGTGAGTTGGTTAGATGTGAGGAAAAGCAAAAAATAAGATGGGCTAGGAGTGAAACATGTTGAAGCTTTTAATGTGTCACTATTAAGCAAATGGAGATGGAGGTTCATTAATGAGAAAAAAGTTGTGTGGAAAGGATTACTATCACATATATATATATATATATATATATATATGGTTACTTGAAATTGAAGATGTGTAGCAATGAAGTATCAAAATTTGGTCAGAAGGATTCAGTTTGGTGGAGAGATATTTGACTGTTGGGAAATAATATGACATGAAATACAAACTGGTTTGTTGATAATGTTTCTTGCAGGTTAGGGAATGGAAAGGATATTTCTTTCTAGAAATACAAATGGCTCGGGCATCAACCTTTTATGTTAGTGTAGCATAATTGGGAGATTGGAATGGTAATGTGTGGAAGTGGAGCTTAGATTTAGATGTGGAGGAAGATCAGCAGGAATAATTGATTAAGTATAACTCTTTGATGTAAATTTTAACATAAATAAAACCAAACTATATTATCGAGGATAATGTGATCTGGACAAAGAGGGAGGGGTGAATTTTTGGTCAGAAAAGTGTATAGTATCTTGGTAACATCGATGAAGGTTAGCCATCGATTTAAGGAATCAACTATTGCTTTTAAGTCTTTGTGGAAAGCACATGTTCCAACAAAAATCAAAATGTTTGGCTGGAAATTCTTCTTATAGAGATTGCCCAAGGGACAAGAGCTACGAAAACGGGGAGTGATTCATAATGAACATCATTTGGTATGCATTTTCTATTTTATGGTGGAATAATCTTTGTAACATATGTTATTGTTTTGCTCGCATTTGTTGTGTGGTCTCAAGTCTACCAATTGTTTTCAATGGAGCCTTTAATGAAATCTGTCTTCGAGGATCATTTTCAAAATTTCTCGACCAACTTGAAGGGTATGGTTCAAAAGGGGGAGGAATGAGTAAGGCTAGGAGTTAGAGTTTCGATCTAGTTCGGTTCGAGGTCAGTTCCGGTATCTACTAGTTTCAGCTCTCTCAATTATAATTGTGGGGATCAAATTGTGATTTTTGTTATCAAATTCAGTGTCAATCACCATTAGACTAACTAACAAATGAGTTAGGATAGAAGTTAGAGTAATTTTTAAGATTGATGTAAAATGTCCCTTTAATATTTAAGTGAAGGGTCCAACTTTATTACAACACTAAAAGTTGAGTATTGGTCTAAAAATGTAAACCGGTCATATCATTAAAAAAAAATATATTTTTTCATTCTAATCATACTACTTTTAATAATTATAAATTAACCTTAATTATTAAAAATGTGATAGTGGCTATGTAAGCATAATTAAACCTATCATTAAACACACCATAAGAAAAAAAATGGCATATAGCTACCAATTTTTTTTGGCATATGTTACATTTAAAAACAAAAGCAGTATATAATGTAGCGATTCATTCTATTTTTTATTCGGTTTATTTTACTTTTTTTCTTCAAAATACTAATGAAGTTTTTTTTTTAAATGCTTCTAATAAGATAGTAAAAAAAATTAATAAGTTCGAGATACATAATTTAAATATAATTTTGTTTGTTATTTTTCTTAAATATATTTTTAAATAATTATAGTATAACAATTTTGTATTATTTTTAACAATTTTAAAAAATTTTAAATTTAAACAAAATATTTTAAAATATTTTTTAGAATTTTAATTTTACACTAAATATACTAATAAGAAAAATATAATCTAACAAAAAAATGGATAGATTACTCATTATGATGTTTTATAAGCTGACAAATGTAATTAAACATCTTTATTATAAATATTATTGTTAATAATTTTTTTACATTTGACTATATTATATTAAAAAAATATTTAATAGACAACGAAATATATTAATAAAAGTATAAAGGATAATCAACTCTACCAAACAAACAATCAAGGGATACACAAATATATATTAATTATACTTGTGAAAGAAATTGAAATTACTTCTAATATTTGTGAATGTAATATAAAAAAACTATTAAAAAATTTTTCGATGAGTAATTTTTTATAGGTGTCCACTTTCGCAATGAGTAGTTTTTTTATTTTAGGGGATTGAAAAATTTACGAAGATTATTATTTAAAGAAATTTTTTAAAAGAGTTAAATTTAAAAATTACCATATTTATAGAAATTAAAAATATATTTAACCCAAAAAAAATTAACAAAATATTTATAAAATATATGCTTTAAAATGATAAGTGAAGTACAATGTATGCTTAAATATATCTATAAAATATTTGTAGATTTTAAACAATTTCAACTTACACTAACTGAATACTTAATTATAAATATTTGACCAATAGAAAAAAAATAGGAAGCGTTTGTTATTATAAATGTGATATATGGTATTTGTCCTTTCTTCTTCCGACAATTTAAAGCAGTAAAAAAAAACGCATTTTTCAAAAAACAAACTTAAATTGCAAATGAAAATTATAATTAATGTATTTGGGAGTAAACCTGCAAATAATTAAAAATATGAGAAAAAGAGTTATCCACTGACAATCAATCATAATTTTATATTAAAATAAATTATATTTCAATTTTAAAATAATAACAATATAAAATAATTTTATATTTTCGGTACATATAAATTAAATCCTAAAAACATTATTTAATAGAGGTTTATGTGCATGTTTGGGTAAGTCATAAAGCAATGCATGAAACCAAAAGTTCTAACTAGTTGTCAATAGAGGTTTATGTGCATGTTTGGGTAAATCATGTTTTGATACTAATTCAGATAACATCCTTTGCTTCCTCTAAAGGCTACTTGTAAAACACATTTTATCTTGCTTCTTTGCATGTCCTATTCACCTTTTATAAATATATATATATATGAAGAATGAATAACTAGAGTACCCATCTATCTTCAATCACCTAACTATTAAAGAAAGACATTTCAAGTCATTTTTTAAGGTTTCAAGAAATGGAAAATGGGCTAAACCAAAGAAGGTAACTATTGATATGTATTCTTTTATTGATTTTCTTATAATGTAAAAACATTAGAATCTTTTAGTCCCTACTAATAACATATTACTTATATCATTTTCTAGAGTGTCATTTTCTAGTCCACAATCCCATAAAGAAACAAGAGATGATGAGTTTGTAACTGCAGTAGCAGCTGCAACATTTTCCATTTACTCATTAGAAGAAGCAGGGATACTTGATTTGAAGAAAATAAGAGATAGTCCCAAGTTTTCAAAGAACCAATCTATAGCAAGGCAACCAAGTTATGGTAAATAGACATTTACTTATATCATATATCTTTCCTAAAAATATTATAATTTTCTATTAAATTACATATAACAACATCACCTTAGGTGAAACTTCAAAGGAAAGAGCATTTAGAGAAGAAAGCAGGACTAGAGAAGGTGCTTTACCTCTAAGAAGTTCAAGTGGTATATCCTCAATTGGAGGGTATCAAAAGCAAAAAGGGATTATAATACATAACAAAAATGATAAGGCAAAAGCAGAAGCTTGGGAAAAGGCTAAGCTACAAAGGATTCAAAAGAGGTAATAGTTGTTAAAGTGATAATATAGAGTCAACAAATATAGATTTAGTATATTCTTGACAATGCAAGAAAATTCAGGTATGAGAAGATGAAGCTCCAAATCCTTTCTTGGGAAGGGGAGAAAAGAATCCAAGCCAAAATCCAAATGGAAAGGAAAAAGGTTAGCATTGAATTTGTTGGATTTCTACTTTTAAATTTTATGAACTCATGATATAATTTTCATGTAATTATTATAGAATGAAATGGATCATCAAAGAGAAAATGTAATAGAACATTACAAGAGAAAGATAGCAAGGTTAGATATGATTGGACAAAGAGCAATCAAAGAGTTGGAAGATCAAAGAAGAAAACAAGAGTTGAAAGTCAAAGAAAAAGCTAACAAAATTAAAAAAACTGGCAGGGTGCCTGTCACATGTTTCTGTTTCAAGTCTTTATAGGATCAAGTCATGGAATTCAGAACAAGAATCACCAAAGTTGAAAAAGATTGTGAAGTTAAATTTAAAGAATGTCTTCCTCAATTTGGCTTTAGCAATTTAATGATGATATACTTGAGAAAGATTATCTCTCAAATTGTTCACATAGTATTGCACTAGTTCAAATTTCATATTTAAAGTCAAGTCAAATTGTTATGGTTGTATGAAATGGATTACGAGTTATTCAATAAATTGGACTTATAATATTATGAACTAATTCACATTAGTGTAGTGGAAGAATAAAATTTATGGTATTTAACAGGACCGGTTTAAGGTTCAGCAGGATCGGTTTGTAATGTTGTTAACATTGGAGAATTTATGGTATTTAAAGTTAATTAAAATGTTAATTATGAAATTCTACAATTTATAGACGATACTATCTTTGTAGGTAAGGGATCATGGAAAAATTTATGGAGCATCATTCTGTGAAAACCACATGTAATCTATATGTAATTTATCTGTCCTGTTAAGCACTTAAGCTGAAATATAAACTTAAACTAATGAGATAAAAATCTCAGTAAGACTTATATGCAAAATATACAAGCCTATTAAAACATTTTCTTAGCTATAACTTTTTTAGTAGTAATGTTATAATTTCCTTTGTGTGATTAATTCTTTTGTCTACAGTGTAGATAGGATTAGAAATTTATAATCCCACTTGAAGTATCTCCAAGCATAACTCACACCCTCTTAGTACAGTCCATAAAGTTTGAAAATATTGCTTCTCTTCTTTGCACAAATCTCACAGTTGATAGGTGCATCTTTTATTCAGTTTCGATAACGTAACACTACTATCCGACTCCTTTTATCTGTTCTACAATCTATTACAATACAAATACCAAATTCCAACATCGTTCTTCCCAGACTTTTTTTACCGGATCCGTACTAAGTGTTGCCTTTGACATTTTTACTATCGATGACTGACAATATATGAATGTCTATTAACGATTAATCACACACAAATCATCTAAAAGAGGGAAAAACACAAATGAACACCAACAACTTAAGTACTTGTGAATTTTAAGCTAGTATACACCTAAAATTAGGACCCGTAAATCCAACTTCATTTTCCTAACCCTCTAACATACCCTTAATTAGGAACAATCATGTAGAACATTTCACAAACAGTTAATATGCAATATCTAAAACTAAGAAAAATGAGTAAGAATTCTTACCTCAAACCAAAGAAATGGAAAAAGTGAAATGAACTTTTAGATCTTTCCTCTAACAAGTAACAGCCAACCTTCAAAATCCCTTGGGTTTCGTTCTTGCTAACTGTTGAAGGGTTTTGTAATAACAAGAAACTTTGAGAACGAAACCCTAATTAATGTAATAAAGTAAAGTAGTTAGAGTGGGTGATGATGAATCAATGTTGAGATGAAATTGAATGGGAAAGAAACAACACCTGAATGTAAATTACAGTTTGATGGAGAAGAAGATGAACAACTGGGTTTCGTTTTCTGTAAATTTAGGGGTTTAGAAATTATTTAACTAACCTATGCCAGCGCTTTTAAACAAGCGCTTTCGTATCCCCCCCCCCTATGCCAGCGCTTTTTAAAAAGCGCCTTCATATCCCTCACCTATGCCAGCGCTTTTATAAAAGCGCTTTCGTATCCCCCACCTATGCCAGCGCTTGTTAAAAAGCGCCTTCATATCCCCCACCTATGCCAGCGCTTTTAAAAAAGCGCTTTCGTATCCCCCACCTATGCCAGCGCTTTTAAAAAAGCGCCTTCGTAGGTTTCCCTTTTTTTTAATTTTGTTTTTTGTGAAGGCTATGACAGCGCTTTTTCAATAAGCGCTTTCGTATCCCCCACCTATGCCAGCGCTTTTAAAAAAGCGCCTTCGTAGGTTTCCCTTTTTTTTAATTTTGTTTTTTGTGAAGGCTATGGCAGCGCTTTTTCAATAAGCGCTTTAGTAGAGGCGCTGGCAAAAGCAGTTTTTGGCGTAGTGATATCTTGTTTGACAACCCAATTGGATAAGTTTACCAACATTTATAGGTGGATAGATAAGAATCCACCATTGTTTCATATTGTTTTTAATAGAATATCTCTTATACTACATCAATGAATTTGCTTATAAAAATATATATTATTTCAAAATGGAAATATAGAGTTCAAATAAAGTAGTAGTTGATATTTTAAGTTTAAGAGAAATATATATTATTGTTTTATAAGAAATTATTTATTTTAGTTTGGGTAACACGTTAGTCATTTTAGTTTATAAAAGTGTATATATTAAATAAAAAAAATTTAAGTTGTAATGTGAAATTCACGTCATAACTATTAATTTGTTACTTAAATAATCACGTGACTGAGAGTGGGTAGTAAATTTATTGTAACGTGATTTCTATGTCACAAAATTGTAATATGAAAATCACGTCGCAACTCGCTTGCACAGAAATCTGAACATTATAGTGGGAACAGGCGTAACAGACACAGGAGTCAGAACAACACTTTATTTGCCACGTGATTTTCACGTCACTAATTTGTGACATGAAAATCACGTCACTAGTTAATTACATTTAACAATAAAATATTTTATTCAGCTTTTGTTTTTTTATAAAAAAAATTAAGTTGCGACGTGATTTACATGTCACAATTTTGTGACATGAAAATCATATCACTAATGTTTTTCTTTTTTTTTTTAAAAATTAATTGCTGAAATTTGTTCTTCTTTTATAATTAATTAAATTAATAAAATTAATTAATAAATTTAATATATAAATTAATAAACTAAATAAATTTAATATAATAAAATTAATAAATTAAAATTATAAATTTAAGATTTCTTAATTTAATATACTAAATAGGTTTAATTAATTAGTTTGTTACACAAATTCAAATTTGAAAGCAAAATAAAAAAATAAATTAATTCAACAGATCATTTTTATTGGGATAGTTGTCAATGTCAAAATTATTTTCGTTTTCTTCATTCTCCGGCTCTTGACCACGAACATTTTGATTTCCACCAAATTCTTGCATAAATTGTCTCATTTGCTGCTCCATATCAGTTTGCCTCTTCGTCATGACCTTCATTTGCCGCTGTTGCTCTTGCTCCATTACCTCCATTTTGGCCTCCATTTGGATCTTCATTGTCGCCTCACGTTGCACTAACTCCTGTCTCGCCTCATTTAACGCTAATTGTCTTACTGTTTCAAGTTGTCCTGGTGTCAAATTTGGTTGACGTAATCCTCATTCCCCCATCTCTAACTCTTTGAAAGAGAGTTCTATCCCCACTTCTCTAGGTGCCCGCCAAATTTTCACCACAAAAAAATAATCGTTAGATCCTTTTCCGCCAATGACTTGATCCCAAATATAAAAATGCACATCTGGATAAAGCGGCTCTCCCTCTCCCGGAGTATATTGAGGATTATGAATCAGAAAATTTACGAGTAATGTCTGATAATTCTCATACACATTCAATAAAAAAATTAAGTTAAATATATATTATATTATATTATATTATATTTAAAAGTGATTTTCACGCTACAACTTCTCAGTTGCCACGTGAAAATCACGACACAAAATTGTCATCAAATAAAAAAATATATAAACAACGTAAATTAAATAACTTACAAAAGTTTTTAGTGTACGTTCGTCAACAAAATCCCTCATTTTCTTTGTCCGAGTCTTTTTAACCAGTTCAATCATCAGTGGTGGTCTCCCCAAAGTCTTAGTCTAAATAATAAAATTAACTTCAATTAATAAAATATATTATGAATCAAAATATAACTTAAAAAACCATGTGTCAAACATGCTCTGCGGCACTTATACTTTCAACTGCATTAACGCAACCCCCTTTTCAAATGTCCTTATCTTTTTAAAATTTTCAGATTTAGCCTGAAATTCTGGTGGCTCTCAATATTTAATATTTAACAAGTTCCTCAAAAATCTCTTTACCTATCCAATTGGAACGGGTACTCTGAAGTTCCTAACGCTCTCTAACACGCCACATTATGTCACAAAATTGTCTTGACGTTCTGCCATAATAATTTTTTAATCAACTTCTCGTTCAATGGATTCCACACATATTTTTCCTGTAATCTTGTATGACATTAAAATAAATAGTTCGATAATTATAATGAAAAAGTCATTTATATAACAATAACTAAAAAATAAATTAATTACACCTTAAATTTGTTAAATTAAGCTTCTTAATTTTTCACGTGTTTGAAGGTCTTTCAAAATTATTTATACATCTTCTAAATTATATAATTTATAACCTTGACAGCAGTCAGACTCGGCAAGAAACTAAACAAAAATATTTTGAATTAGAAATATTAAATATAAATTTATATTAAAAATGAAAATATATACTTAAAAAATTTTATAAATAAGAAACTTACAAGCTTCCTTCGGACCAAATCCAAAATCTCTTGTCAATGACATGAATCTCACTCGGACCATCATTCTCTCGAATACCATTTACATCCAACTCATCATCATCCCTATCCACATATTCATCATCTGGTTGTGCATGATCATCCTCACGTGCAGATACATGTGTGGGATGTGGGGTGTGAGATCCTTCAATCTGTGTAGGATGTGGGGTGTTGGATCATCTAGTCTGTTGAAAGGATGAGGACATTTGTGTGGGATGTGGGGTACGAGATCCTCTAGTTTAGAATGTGAGATGCTGGATCCTCCGGTCCGCTGGAAGGATTAGGACATCTGTGTGGGATGTGGAAAATTGAGTCCTTCAATATACTTGAAGGATGAGGACATATGGGTCTGCAGAAAAAGAAAATCAGGTGACTTAACAAATGATGGTATCTCGGACGGGCTAATAAAAGACGAACTCCCAGATGGAAATGACATATTCTGAAAAGAGAATAATGACACAAAAGGATGAGTACTGGTCATGGACATAGGATCAATCTGACTCTGCAGGGGAGAACACGTGGCCGACTGAGATGCCTCACATGTTACTAACCTCGGGCGTTGGACTTCTTACCACTATCCTTACTCTTATCAATTCGAGGTGACATTTTACCAATTTATATAAACTACATGATTAATATATATACTATTTTTATTAATATACTCAATTTTTAAAAATAATAATATAAAATATGTACTTTTTTTTATTATAAAACAAATTATATATATATATATATATATATATATATATATATATATATATATATATATATATATATATATATATATATATATATATATATATATATATATATATATATATATATATATATATATATATATAAAACATCACAATATAAATATAGTTATGTTTTTAAAAACATCACAATATAATATAAAAAATTTAATTTCAATGAAAATATCTATTTACTTTATTTTTATTAAATAAAATTATTCTATTTTTAATGACATAAAATACTCTGTATTTATTCTGTTTTTTATAAAAACAAAAGTTTATTTTCTGTTTTACAAATTTTTTTTAAATATACTATTTTATAATATATAAATATAAATTTTTGTTTTTTTTATAATTTTTAATATTTTTTATATTCGGTTTTAACATTTCTGTTTTATGATATATATTTAATAAATAAAAAATAAATTTTTTTAATATACATAATTTCACTTTAAGTAAAAAAGTAAAATAATTTTTTGTTTTATTTTTCATTAACAAAAATTATAATATTGACCTAATAACAACTTTTAAAAAAATATCAAATTTAACTTAATTCTCTTCAATCTTCTTCTATTCAATTCTTGAAAAAAAAATTAACATAAATTAAAATCTCAATACAGTAGAAACATTAAAAAAAATTGTAAAAAAAAATTGAAACAAAATTATGAAGAGTATTATTACCTTTGTAAATTAGAAGTGGAATAGAAATTGAGATAGGGATGTATTATAGTAGAAAGAGAGAAACAAAGAAAAGAGGTATTGGAAGTGGAAGAAGAAAGAAAACAACTAAGAAGAATAAGTTATGTTTCTATGAAACGAATATATATATATATATATATATATATATATATATATATATATATATATATATATATATATATATATATATATATATATATATATATATATATATATATATATATATATATATATATATATATATATATATATATATATATATATATATATATATTGCACGTGATTTTCACGTCACAACTTTTCAATTGAAATTTGAAAATTTTAAACTTTCCATCATGTGTACGTTATAGCGTTTTGAATTATATATTTTATTTAATAAGTTGCGACGTGAGAATCACGTCATGATTTTTTTTCATAAAATATTCCCTGACTCCCCATGTGCTAACGTTAGTTTTTATATTTTATTATTAAAATATGTAGTGACTTGATTATCACGTTGCAACCTCACGTTTTTTTACCACGTGATAATCACGTCACAACTTCACTTCGCTGAAGAGCCATTTTCTTATAGTGATAATGATGATCTAAATCTCGCTTAGGATTAGGATATGCTAACTTTAAATTAATGTTTTAAAAAATCGAATTGGAAATCGAATATGTGAAATTTCCGATTTAAGGTTAAATTAATTCAACCGTTTGTTAAATAAATTAATAATATGAAACTAAATTTTATACATATATCATACGTAATCATATATTTATAATTTAATAAATTTCTGATTTAAGGTTCAATTAATTCAAACGTTTATTAAATAAATTAATAATATGAACTAAATTTTATACATATATCACACATAATCATATATTTATAATTTAATAAAATAAATATTTTAAGAGTCCATTACAAACTTAATACAATATATAATAACACAACTTAGTTATATACTTTATTTCAACTTTTATTTAAGAATAATTTGAACAAATTGAACTAATTCAAATCAAAATTAAAATAATAAAACATAATAACGTTCAAATAATTAAAAATATTTAAATTAAATAAATATTTTAAGTTTTAAAAAATGTAAAAGAATGGTCAATTCAATACATTATTTTAAACCGGATAATTTTATAAAATCGATTTTGATTTTTTGATTCAATTGATTTTAAACGGCTTAATTCAATTTTTCTGATTTCATTTCAATTTTAATCCACTAGCAATTTTAAAAAATCAAACTAAACAGATTCATCTCCAATTTTCAGTCCAACTGATTAAACCGACCCGTTCGATCGGATTTTTAATAGATTGCTTTAAACTACAATGCCATAAAAGCAGTGCTTTTTAAAACTAAGTAACAAATCAAATTATTTGGTACTATCTATCGGTATGGTGCTCTTTTTAATGGCAAAATAAATATATAGATTGTAGGAAATTGAAAAATAATCAATAAAACAAGATTCATTTATTTAATCGTATAATACAAGAAGTACAATACTATAAGAGTGATATAATAATAAAGAAGGAAGGAAAATCTCACCTCAAACAACGAAACAAAAAATTCAAAGAAAAACACTTCCAAATAATATAATAATATTATAACAATAGAGAAAAATTCACACATTTCTAAATCTCACCCAAAAAAGAAATTCAGGTCAGATCTCATACCATGAGAGCCACCATCAATTGAATATTAATCATCAGGATTTGTAAATAATACTGAATATATAATCATCAAGACTAAAACATGTTTCGCCCATAACATTTGCAGTAGGAATCATTCCAGCATATTACTCTCTTAGGATATCGACACATACTTTTGGGACAATGTGAATCTTTTGAACATGTAATTACCCCTGCTGTATGACAATATAACAAAATAATTTAATTTAAATTGGTTAAAATATTGTGTATAAAGGAAAGAAAATATTTGACAAAAGATAGAAATGACTTACCTTCAATGTTGGTTGCCACAAAAAATAAGAAAAGAAAGATAATCATAACAGAAACAATTTTGACAAATTTTTTCATATATCCCACTTTCACGTAACAATTGATTATTACTTAATAATTTATAAATCTCATCTTCTCCACCTATCATTTAAATAGTTTTCAAGATCTTATAGAGTGGTAAAAAACCATTTTGAAAATTTAAGTAATAATTTAATGTCTCTTAAGTAAATCAAAGAGTCGTGTATGCCCTTTCACTACATATGTTAAAGAGGCCAAATAAAAAATGTATCAATTATAAGAATTTATTCTTAAATTTTTACTAATTTTCTATCTTCATATATGATTTGGTAGTTCATTGTCTATAGGTCGATATCATCGGTTTTCTCACTGTCATCTATGAGTCGGTATTATTTTTCTTTATTGAGATGATGTTATCTTGTCTTCTTTTTGGGCTTTACCCCATTAGATTTGAGTCTCCTTTTTTCCAGTGGAGTTAAGTCTTCTCTAACGGAGTTAATTTCCTTTTCTCAAACGAGTTGGTAATCCTTTCTTAAAGATTACTTCTTTTTTGGCTTGTTGTTGGTATTGTAAGAATTTCCCTATTAAAATTCTTACTTTGCATTTTGATTCTTTAACTATGATTTTGGTTTTGTCTATTCATAGTTATCCCCAGAGTCGTGTCACTCCCCAGTGATTTATTTTCCTAGTTGAACTCTCTTAATTTATCTTGTGTCGTATCTTTGTCTATATTATTTTTGTTATTCCTAATAGTGTCTTGTCTCCCCTGTGGAGTTCGTCTTTTACATTCAGAATCATAAGCATTGCATGGTATCTTAGGGCCAAAAACAGGGTTTATTTTTGTATTTAAGTATCTTCAATCGCGCCGAGACAAAGATTTTAACCTCCGTATCTCCGGATATAACACATTTAAATAAGGGAAGTTGTTATACCCTAATTTTTGCTCCTAAGATCCTCCATTATTTTATATCATCACAATACATCAAGATCACATCTTTGGGATTGACTATCAATTCTACTCTCTCCTATCTTTAAGTTTGTCCTTGAGGGATCATCAAGCATCCTATATATATATATATATATATATATATATATATATATATATATATATATATATATATATATATATATATATATATATATATATATATATATATATATATATATATATATATATATATATATATATATATATATATATATATATATATATATATATATATATATATATATATATATATATATATATATATATATATATATATATATATATATATATATATATATATATATATATATATATATATATATATATATATATATATATATATATATATATATATATATATATATATATATATATATATATATATTACTGACCTCTCACCAAAATTCAAAAATATGTCTCGTTTGTTTTGTTGCATTCACAAGATATGACTTCCGATCAAGAAATCCAGGTGATGGTTCCCTAATTAGGGTTGTGGTTTGCTCAGGCTAAATACTGGTTCTCAAATACCTATTTTTCAAAGTTGTGATCTACAATCTTAGGTCACACTATTTTCAAGCTTCATTCAGTATGGTTAATGTGAGTTTGGTTGCTTAATTCCCAAGACCCTTCAAGATAGGTTCATGTGTTTATTGTCATGCCTTCTTCAACGAGTAATTTCAGGTTCAGACAATTGTGACATGGTTTAATCAATATTTCATCATCTCAAGTTCGTATATGCATCAAGGTTCTTTGGAATGCAAGAAAAGATCTAGTTTGCAAATTTGATTCAAAGTTGGTTGACTAAAAGTCAACATTTGCAAGTTCAAGTTCAAATGATCATAATTTTTTCAATATTTAATATTTTTGAGCGATTCTCTGAACACATGATTCCTTTTAACATCATCCTCAATATCTCTTTACAAGTCGAGAGCTAATCATGTATAGAATGCCATCAAAAATTTGAGTACATTAGAGGTTCCTCTGTGAATTTGACCAAATTGCAAGTGGCTTTCGTCCAACTTTCAAGGATCATAACTCTTTCGATTTTTATCATTTCGGGTTGATTCACTTTGCACGATACTCTTCAGGATTGCATTCACAAGATATGACTTCTGATCAAGAAACTCAGGTGATGGTTCCCTAATTAGGGTTGTGGTTTGCTCATGCTAAAGACTGGTTCTCAAATACATATTTTTCAAAGTTGTTATCTACAATCTTAGGTCACACTATTCTCAAGCTTCATTCAGTATGGTTAATATGAATTTGGTTGCTTAATTTTCAAGACTCTTCAAGATAGGTTCATGTGTTTATTGTCATGCCTTCTTCAATGAGTAATTTCGGGTTCTGACAAGTGTGAGCATGGTTTAATCAATATTTCATCATCTCAAGTTCGTATGTGCATCAAGGTTCTTTTGAATGCAAGAAAAGATCTAGTTTGTAAATTTGATTCAAAGTTGGTTAACTAAAAGTCAACATTTGCAAGTTTAAGTTCAACTGATCATAACTTTTTCAATATTTAATATTTTTGAGTGATTCTCCGAACACATGATTCCTTTTAACATCATCCTCGATATCTCTTTACAAGTCGAGAGCTAATTATGTATAGAAGGCCATCAAAAGTTTGAGTACATTAGAGGTCGCTTTGTGACTTTGATCAAATTGCAAGTGACTTTCATCCAACTTTCAAAGATCATAACTCTTTCAATTTTCATCATGTCAGATTGATTCCTTTTGCACGATACTCTTCCAGATGTCATCTATAAATTTGCTTTAAGTTTTTAAGTCAAATTGTGCTTAGAAAATTGTGGATTCTATTGTAATATTATAGGTCATTTTTTACCTCTAATTTTAGTTTACGCCATATAAGTTTTTTAAGGCAATAGATTTTTTCATGTGAAGTTTCATTCGTCAAGAATTGAACTGGAAAGTAGTGAGCTATGGTATGTGATTTTTAGTTTGAGAGTTCATGGATTCAAATTAATTCAAAGCTCCAATTTGGAATTCAAAAGATAGAGGGAATTACTTACCTTTATTAGTTTGGAATTACAAGTTAACGTTCATTCGTAATTCATTCAAGCCCATTTCAAGGTTCAAATTTCAAGTCAAAGTCTTATTCCAAATTTAAATTTTGAAAAGCATTCATCAAGAGAATTCAAGACCTCTTTGGCCTAATTACCAAGTTACATCTTTCAAATTCTCTTGTTCAATCCCTAGATACATTCAAGATTTAAGTCTTTTTTACTTAAACTTTAAAGATGTTACAAGGTTTCTCATAAATTACATGAAAGGTTACATAAAGAAATCAAAGTTTTACAAAATTGTTTGAAGTATAGCAAAGAAAAAGTTTCTAAACCTAGTGTATTTCAAACTAGCCTAAGGCTTCCCCATTTGTTTCTATTCTTCACCATGTTTGTTCTTGTCCTAAATACAATCAACAATGCTCAATTCACCAAGTATGAAAGAAGAACCAAGTGAAATACAAACATGTAGAGTATTGGATCGTTCATGGAACCAAAGCATCCTTTACAAGTTGCATTAAGTTCACAATATCTTAATTCTATCCAAAGATACGAAACTGACAAGTAAAAAGCCAAATGAACATCATTTTCCTTAAAGAAATATATGTCCAATATGGAAGAGATAAATATACTTCAAAGGATTCAAAATGCAAGGTTTTTGCAAGTATTATGACAAGTTGAGAAGCACCTTAGCATATAATCGAAACCTACAACCATCAAGGTTCAAGAAAGACAATTGAGCACAAGGTATTCTAAGGATTCCAAGTTATGTACAAGAAGTAGAAAATTTGCAACAAAAAAAAGTCACGAACTCAACATCATTCTAAGTAATTACAAAGGGGCCATGTTTATATTTCATTTACATCCCTATTCCTCATTCAACCCAGTCCACAACTAATTCCAATGATAGCAAATTAACAGGCCCAAACTTAACAAGAAATTAACAACAAAAAATGATGCAAAAAGAGCATTTCTGGACATAAACACAAGGATTTGGATTGGGCTATATAGCAAAAGTGTGATTCTCATTTCATAGCATCTGAACCCTATCTCAGTTCACAAAACCCTAAGGTTTGTAATGGTGTATAAAAGGATTGATTAAGAGTTGCTCAAGGGGTATTTTCAGACCACTTTCGCAATAGAAATAAGAAAACGAAAAAACTTACATACCTCGCCGAAAACTTCCTTTGATCTTCAGAAACACCAAACCTCGTCAAAACCCTTGCCTGACCGTCGCTCTTCCACCACCGTCCTTCACATTTTCGATACCTCTTCTGAACTTCTGAAGGTTGCCTTCCTCCTTTAAGACCATATACACCCTTATTTTCTTGATTCAGTGTTGTTTGTTGTTGTTTTTAAGTTTAGGTTTTCCGAAATCCTTTTTTCAAGATCTACAGATTTTCGCTAATTTTCTTCAAAAATTGTTTTGAAATTTGGATAGAGAAGAAGAAACTGATCATTTCTATGTAAACAAGTTTTGGTTTCTGAAAATTTTATGGCAGAGCCGTTGTGAGGATGGCTGACCGCCGCCGTGTCGTTCATCTTCTCCGCCCTTTTAGTTCTTCCTCTCCATCGCAAGTGATTCTTCTTTGTGGTATTTTGTGTTTTGTATTCTTGTTTAAAAAAAGAAAGAGAGATAAATGTTTGATCCTCCAAAAGAGAGAGAGAGAGAAAGTTTTCTTAGAAAAATGAGGAAATTGCTCTTGGAAATAAATTCTGACCATAAATTTTGTTTTCATTCAAAAATGCTTTCCCTCTCATTTTACTCGAGATCACTGACGGTCGGTACAGGAAGGATAAGTGGTCCCTCCGTCACTTGACCTCGTCGAAGATGATGAGTATTTTTGATTCTCCGCGCGTGTGCCCATGTTTTTTTACAGTGCAGTCTCATTCTAGATCATTGATCCTACATAAATATGCATGATTGACTTGACCCGAGGGCTACACGTTTTTCTGTTTTAATTTATTTTTGCTACTTTAATTTTAATTCGTTTTAACTTCAAAAATTCATAATAAATTAATTTTTCGTCCAAAATTTCTGGAAAAAAATCACAAAATTTATTTACCTCATTTCTGACTTAGTGTAATTTTTCTGAAATTTAATTTTACTATTTGATATTTGTAATTATTTTTTTACTTATTTGAATGATTTTAATTAATTAAAAAATATTTGTATGCATTAAAAAATTCTGAAGAAAATTGTGAATACTTCTTAACCTGTTTCAGACTTGCATTGATTTTATTGAATTTTTTATTAATGTTTATATACCTTTTTGTATTTCATCCATTTAATCCATTAAACATCAATTTTAATTCCATTTCTAACTTTGGTTGTTGATTTCTATCTCTTTTTTCATCTCTTTCTTTTTCTTTTGATCAATTTGGATAAGGCCTTTGAACTTAAAGTTCATTTAAGCTTATGGATAGTTGATAAACTTTTAACATTTTCAACTTACCTCTAGATGATCTTTTGATATTCAAGGTACTTGGCATTGGTGAAAGTTTGTCATGATGTATCTGCTATGACCTAGGTCTTGATCACCTTTGTTTTTAATTGTGCTACATGTTTGAGGAGTATGATTTCTATCGCTAACATGTATGGTACATAGATTGTTATTTACCAGCCTCGTATATTATTGACTTCTACATAAGTCCGTTTGCGATTGCTTAACATAGCGCTACATTTGTCCAGAATCAAAAACTAACTCTAACATTTATTGTATTAAACTTTACTTTATGCAACTTTAATTTCCGCACTTTACTTACCACTTCTATTTATGTCATTTACTTTTAGCATTTACATTCCATGCAACTTGTTTATGTTTATGCATTTTTTCCTTTGTTCACTTGGACTTTTATTTTGTGCTTAACTCATTAATAATCAACTTGAATAAAAGACTTATGGCTCTTTTTGGACTATCAGTTACTATCTTTGGCATATTGGAGTTTTAGAGCCTTGTTACTTTGAGATCTTGGAACCTTTGGATCTTGTATTGCCATGTTGTTATTCTGTCTGCGCATTGGGAAATTTTATGTGTATAGGTGTTTTTATTTTGATCTTAAGTGATTCATCTGATACATGGGCTAATAATGAAGATCTTGCTTTGCCAAGTTTAAGCTTTAGATAACACACCCTTTGATTAGAACAAACATAGTGGATCTCGTTGAGTACAAAGGATTTTTAGGGTGTTAATACCTTCTGTTTGCATAACCAGTCCCCATACCTTGATCTCTATTCTTTTGTGGATTGTATTCACTCTTTTCCCATTTTCTTTTGAAAACAATAAAGTGCAGTGGCGACTTTCACTTTGTAAGATAAGTTAATCAATGGCTTAGTCTCAATTTTTTATCGCTACAAAAAAATTAGAAACTTCACTGGGGATTCTTTCCTAAGTTGACCAATCCTAACTTTGTCTGTTATTTTTCTTCGGGTGTTTATCTATGTGCTTTACTTGCTATTGAATGCATTTCATTTTATTCCTTCATATGGTTGTTATTGTTGTTGAGTTGAATATTAGATTTTTTGTGTTTACTTTGGTGGGTGGGATGTTACTATAATGTAAAAGGCCCAGTACCCAGGCTAGAGAGAAACACTTAGGAACACATATGACTAGAGTGGATACATGACAAATAATATATGCAAATCCTACTAGTGCAGTCATGTGTGCCACCTGCAGATGAGGTTCATTGTGGGGCTCAAATGTTTGAAAATCAATTGTATTGGTCAAAAAGTCAACTATGGTCAACATACAGTCAAACTTCAAGATTTTTTGGTCAACATCAACATTTTGAAGTGATATTCATCATGTGATCAAGGGTTGATCATGATTTCCCAAGGAAAGTCCCCAAATCATCAAAAGTCGAGAATTGCCAAATTAGGGTTTCTTTAGGAGAAGTCAACTGAACTTTGACTGAGCATAACTTTCACATGCTTGATTAACTTTTCCCCAACCAAAGCCCATTATGAATAAAATTTAATTCTCTACAATTTTTCTTTTATTCTCAAGTCTAAAAAATGCTTCATTTGGAAAATATGAGCTCATACATTATAGGTCATTTTCAAAAGTTAACAAAAAAACACTTTTTGTCAAGGCAACTTACATCAAGATAATGTCTTCAAAAGCCAAAATTATCAACATAGAGACTGTATAGGACATCTTGAGATTTCCAAAAAGTCTAAGATCATCATCAAAAGTTGAAAATTGAGCAAGTTATGAGCTGCACAAGTTGGGGAATTTTGAGGAGATTCATGAAGTGTAAATTGAGCAAAATTGCAATTTTGAACCGATGAGCTTACTTTTTGGACTTCAAATATGTCCATAACATCTTATAGGACCTCTAAATCCATTTATACGTGGCTTTGATTTTTTATTCATATTTATCTTGATTTTATTTAATTTAAAATCAAATAAATTGAATAAAATCACAAGAAAATCATGGGCTATGCATATGGGATGGATTTGATCCACTTTGGAGCCCATTAATTCGCGCAAGATACATACAAGCTGTCTAGGTTCATGCAAATTCTAAAATGGCAAGAGATATCTCATTTTTGGCAAGTTTTGAATGTGTTTTATCTTGTTTTGTTAAGGCCATCAAAGCTTGATTCCTTGCCATGTTAGTAAGACACTCACTCTCTCTATATAAAGGCAAACCAAAGTAGATCAAGAGAGCATGAAATTTCTACATGCAAAAGCTCTCCAAAAACTCCAAAAAAATCAAAGAATTGGTGCAAGTCATATCTCAAAGTTCCAGCCTTTATCGATTGAAACCAAGCCTCAAGCCATCCTCCTGAAGTCCCTAGGAGTTTTTCCAAGGCCCAAGATCAGTCCATCACAAGCCTAGAACGCCCCCATTTGATAACACCGATTTGGTAAAGTTTAAAATTTCGAATCTTTGATTTTAATCACATTTCATGGCATGCTAACATTTGTTTGAGTTTATATGAATCTATAGATCAGG
Organism: Vicia faba; assembly: GCA_948472305.1. NCBI lineage: Eukaryota > Viridiplantae > Streptophyta > Magnoliopsida > Fabales > Fabaceae > Vicia > Vicia faba. The sequence continues at coordinate 334,392,532 of OX451737.1, forward strand.
TATGAGTGGGACCAAATATGCGCATCATGCACCTCCAGTTCCTGACCACCAGATTTCATCAGGCTAGATCCAAAGCCTCAAAGGCGCATCCCCATGATGAACCCCAAGAAGCATCCATCACTGGATCTCTAGGCGCCCGGGCCCTATTGTTAATGGGCCTAGGAATTTTTTGCTATTTCACACCCTTTAACTACTTTTTGCAGTGTGTGACCCATTTTCTTTTTCTTTTTTTATTGTTTTATTAATTTAATTTTCTTTAAATCTTTTTTTTTCTTTTTTACGAACATAAAAAATCAGAAAAATCAGAAAATCACAAAAAATAGTAGATTTAAGTTTTTATTAATTAAATTAGTCAATCATTTAATCACCTTTTTTTAATTAATTAACTGATTAAAATTAGGTTCTCATGATTTAATTATTTTTCTAAACAAAAATGAAAAACAACAAAAACATTTTCTTCCACTTAGATTTTTAGGGTTCTTTACATCTTTCTTTCTTTCTCCTCCGCGCGTTCATTTATTTTTATTCGTATTATTTCATAAATTATGTAATTGTCCAAAGATTGTAATAGCTTAATTTAGGACCCTTTATATTTTTCTTTCCCCTATTTTTTGGTTTGTAATTCCCCCATCCCGAAACATTGTAATAGCCTAGTTATTTTCCACACTTTATTTTCCGTACTTATATACAATTAACTGCTAGATGTATGCTAATAGGTTTGTATGGAAAGACTAAAAGCAAACACTAGAAAACCTAATATCCAAGATAAACGTAACTGAAACACAACACACTTTACACACACGCACCTCTAAGGTACCTCCACTTGTTGCCTTCAAAAAAACAATCACGTCCCTCGAACATGGGGACGCTTTAGTAAAGTCCCTCCAATACAAAAATATTATAGTCCCTCGATGACCCTTCGATGTTGCCTTCGGTAAACGATCTAGTCCCTTACGATAAAATTGCTAAAGTGCCCTACGAGTTACCTTCGTGATTGTATGATGACCTGCGCTTGTCCCTTAAACATCCAACGATAGGGCTACCTACTAACTAATAGTAAGATAGCATTGTCTAAAGGAAAAGAGGAAAAGAACAAATACCATTCGAGTAGGTAAACCGCTTATAGTTGCTTGCTCATAAAATTAAACAAAACAATTTTTCACATATACATCAACTCTTTTCTAAATATTTTCAAAGACAAATACTTTTTATACATTCTCAAACGAAATGAGAAACATTACAAAATTCGTTGCACTAAGGCATCTTTTCAAAAGTATTTTAAAAATACACTTACACAAAAAGCATTTTCAAAAGTGAACTAGCAACTAAGAGCCTGTAGATAACTACGGATGGAAAGGGTGCTAACACCTTCCCTTTCCATAACCTACCCCCTTACTCAGAAAAATCTCAAAAAGGTTGTTCCTGTTCTTTTCACCCTTTCCTTTGCTGGATAAAAGAAAAGTCGATGCTGACTCTTGCTAACCGCAACATTTGCGATTAAAACGTAAAACCAGTAAAGTCAATTCTCCGACCGTATTCTAGACACAAAATAAAAAATAACTCAAAACTCGCCGAACAAGATCGTGGAATTTGCTTTTGCCATGTAACCATCACGACCCCTGAGAGTCGACATATGCGAACCACCGAGCACCCCACCGTGCATCTATCACGACTCCTGAGAACCGATGTACGCGCGCCACCCAGTTATCGTACACCCATGTTACCGCTGCCACACGACTGAATTTATGCGAGGATAGAGTAAATGTTTGAGATATATTTTGGAATCATCCTGATTCCGTGAAGTTGTTCAACATGTTTTCCAATGCACTCATCATTGAATCAACACATAAGAATAACAAGTACAAGATTCCACTATTATAAATTGTCGGTGTTACCTCTACCGAGAAGACTTATTCTGTTTGGTTTACATTTTTGGAGAGAAAAAAAGAGGAAAATGTTACTTGGGCTTTAGAAGTAAGCTAGACAATGTTGAAGGATAAAGAAAACACATCGAAGGTTCACCAATCGCGATACCACGTTGATGAATTCAGTTATAAAGGCGTTTCCTACTTCATATCCATTACTTTGTAGGTATCACTTCACAAAGTATGTGAGACTTCGGTTTAAACTAACGATAGAGACCAAACAAATAAAGGGGGGAAATAGAAAAATGGCCAAAGCTAGTGTGATAGTGGAAAGAATAATAGATGCATGGAATGTTATAATAATTTCTTCTACGAAAGAATTATATGTCGATGTTGTTATACTTTTCATAAAGGTGTGTGAGAAATATCCAGGTTTGTTGTAATATGTTTAAAGTACAATTTTGGACCAGGTGAAGGAGAAAATTATTTGCGCTTGAATCAATTAAGTTATTGATCCATTGTCACGCGCAGATCAAAACAAGTATTTTGCAAAACGGTAGTTTAGTGACAATGGCTCGAGTCATATCACAAGGATTCTTGATTTTATTAACTAACAATAACAAATAATTGGGGGGTTTGGTTTTATAGTCTAATTATAAAAACAGATTAAAATATGTGATTATCAAATAAGCTAAAACAACAATTCTACTGATTTTAGTACCAACTTATCACTGGTTCATAAAACTTCAATCCCCTAACGAATTATATTCCCCTACCGATTACAACACCAATTAACAAGCAAAATTGACATTATAAGATTTCATTCCTATTTTTTGAATAAAGCAAACAGATCAGTACACTCACGAATTAAGCAAACATGATTCTAACATACGCAGTTTAACGATTAAGCAACGATAAAATATGATAAAAGTTAAGGAACATCAAACAATCGGTATAAATCAATATATTCTATATAACTTGATTTAAGCAAACAAGGTATATAGACTAATATTGAAAGGGAAAAGAAATTGGATTAAAGATTAAAAAACCTCAAAGTATGTGGAAACCGTAACCAACATAATTTGCCTTTGGGATTAGTTCCTCGTGATTCGTACAAGTTCCCCATTCTTTTTTGTGAATTGTAAAACATGATAATGAACATTACCACAACTGCCTAGGTAAGGGAAAAATAAGTAATTAGGGTCATAACCAAATTGGGTCTAAACAAAATTGTTTTTCTGGAGATTATATGAGTGCTTCTTATCAAGCAGATTACTCCTAATTTAAGTACATATTGTTTGACACAATTCTGAGTAACAACTCTTGTATATAAACAATTTACATGAAGATATTAAGAAATAACACAATCTGAGCAATAACTATTATGTTTTACGTATTTCTACAAAGATGAATCTAATCTAAAATAAGTGCAACATCTTGTAGTCTTCTTGTATTCATCTTCTTTGTTGAGCAAGCTGTGAGCAACAACTCCTTGCTTCTTCATAATTCTGTCAAGATGTATATTATTGATGATTTGAATTACATCTGGAAGAATTATTCATCTTTATCTTCTTTCTTCATTAAGTAAGATACGAGCAACAACTCCTTGCTTCTTCATGATTCTTTCAAGATGTATATGATTGGTAAATTAAATAACATCTTGTAGAATTCTTCATATTGTTATAGTGGATGATTGCTTCTATTTGGTTATGTTCTAATAGTGATATATTTTCTTTTTAACTTGAACATCAACAACCTGTGATTTGCAACTTGCAACTTTTAGCACCCAGCCAAGCAGCCTATGGCAAACTCATCAATATTCAACATCATGTGTTGAGCAACAACTAACCAACCAACAACTTTAAACATATGATTCTTTTCTTATATAGCCAAGCAAAATAGAGTCATTGGCTATTTGAAAAAGAGTCGTTACAAATAGTATTATGACGTCCTTATCTCTTATATACTTTAAGTTAGTAGAGAGGTAGTGGCATAAAGCTTTTCGTACTTTGTACTATTGTACTATGTTACCGTTATATTCTTTCCTTCTGCACTTCAGAGGCTTCTGCGAGCATGAGATTAGAAGAAGGAACATAACATACGGTCTTTATAACCTCAAGTCTTCAGATTCTTTAGAACTGCGTCTTCAGAGTCTTCAACACTTGTTCGCGAGAACCCGTTGTAGTGAACCTTTAAATCAGAAGAGCTTCAAGTCTTCAGAGTCTTAAGAATTGCGTCATTAGAGTCTTCAACACTTGGTCTTTAGAACCTATTTGTAGATGGCTTTGGACCTTTAGAACTTCAAGTCTTTGGAATCTTCAGACCTTCTGTCTTAGAATCTTTAGCACTTGGTTCTTTAAGAATCCTTAACTTCAGAACCTTGTTACTAGAAACACAAAGTCTTTAGCATCTGGACTTCAGTTAGAAACATTGTCTTCAGATCTTTTAACTTTGTCTTCTTTGGAACAAGTCATCTTTTAGAAACTAAGTTTTTAGAATCTTGACTTCAGTAGAAACTTTGTCTTCAGATCTTCTAACTTTGTTTCTTGAAACACACTGTCTTTTAGAAACATGAGTCTTCAACATCTGGACGTAAGTAACAACTTCTGTCTTTAGATCTTCTGAATGGTTTCCTTAGAACATGTTGTCTTTAGAAGCTTGAGTCTCCAGCATCTGGACATAAGTAACAACTTTTGTCTTCAGATCTTTTGACTGGTTTCTTCAGACAAATATCAGGGCTTACACTTCAAAGCCTTCTGGAGTGTCTTGCTATTGTTAAACAAAACTTGTGTAGCATAGAAGCAAAATCAATTCTCTTCTAATGTCTTGGTCACACCATTCATCAGAAGCAGAACCTATTTTTTAAGTACTCAACAATAATAAACATTAGTATAAGAAAATTGTTCATATAATCATACTCAATTTTTATCATCAAAACTCAGATAATATTGCAGAACCAAATATTGTTCTTACAATCTCCTCCTTTTTGATGATGATAGAACTATGTATTTTGATGACACAATTTTGTACATATAATCATAATCAGTGAAATTAGAAGAGTAAGAAATATTTATCCTTTTTCTGATACTCCCTATGAGTCAATGACTTTATGAAGATCGAATATCCTGATTCTGAACCATTAGAGTAAAACTCCCCCTAGTTCTAAAGATTAGATATCGAGATATTTAGATTCTTGACTTCATGAGACAATTTTCAACTTCTTTTTTTCTTTGTTCTTCTGGAAGACATATGCTTCTGCTTTTAATTCTTATGTTTTGATTATCACATTCTCAGACATTATACATCTTCTGAACATTATGATACCAAATTCAAGATAACTTTAACTTTTAGAAAGTTCTCAACTTCTGAACAGTATTGGGTCTATTTGATTCTTGAACATATGCTCATAGAGCATACATCTTCTAATATATGAACAATCAGTTCTTAAGAACTTTAACAGAGTTCTTTCATTTTGACTTGTCTTAGAATGCCTAGTGAACTTGTTCAGAGTTCCTTGGCTAATAATCAAATAGACAAGCACACATTAGTGGTTAAATGTATATCTTACATCAAAATTATTATAATAACTTTTTTCATTTCTTTAGGTTCATCAAAATTATTATACTTCTCCCCTTTTTGTTATCATAAAAAAGGTAACTAGTAAAATGATAGGATTCTCACTCAAGCAAATAACAGCAGTATTGTCACAAAAGATAGGAAGGTTACTCTCATAGTTCTGATAATCTTCTAGCTGATTCTTCATCTAGAGCATTTGAGTGTTGTTGAAATGTACTCTGCTTCTATTGTTGAAAGAGAAATTGTTGATTTCCTCTTGCTTGACCATGAGATTAGATTCTTTCCTAGAAACTAATAGTTTCCAGAAATACTTTTCGTCTCTAGACAGTCTTCAGCGTAGTCATGATAGAGCTTCTGACAAACCTTTCCACTCACTTTTTCTTTCTCAAGAATAGATGTTGGATGCATTAGAGTCTTTGCTATAATGCAGTCTGTCATGTTGAATTTATTCAGAAGTTCTTTGGTGTACTTACTTTGATGAATGTAAGTAGCCTCTGGTTTTTTATTAATTTGGATTCCCAAAGAGAACTTCAAATCTCCCATCATGCTCATTTCAAACTCAGTCTGCATTAGCTTATAGAATTCCTCGCAGAGGGGTAGATTAGAAGAACCAAAAATAATATCATCAACATAAATTTAAACAACTAGAATATCATTTTTGAAAGTTTTGCAGAAGAGTGTGGTATCAACCTTTCCTCTGGTAAATTTATTTTCTAGAAATAAATTACTCAATCTGTCATACCAAGCTCTGGGAGCTTGTTTCAAGCCATAAAGAGATTTATTTAGTTTAAAAACAAAGTCTAATTTCTCAGAGTTTTCAAAGCCAGGATGTTGTTTGACATACACTTCTTCTGAAATATAACCATTCAGAAAGGCACTTTTAACATCCATCTGTTAAAGGACAATGCTATGATTGACAGAAAAAGAAACTAACAATAGAATAGCTTCTAACCTGATGACTGGTGCAAAGGATTTTGTATAGTATATCCCTTCTTGTTGACTATAACCTTGTACAACTAATCATACTTTGTTTCTGACAACTTCACCCTTCTCATTGAGCTTGTTTCTGAACACCCATCTAGTTCCAATGACGTTGGATACTGTTGTACCCTAAAATTTGTCCTCCCATATTCTTCAAAGTTTGCCAAGTCAAAACTTCAAGATCCCCCAAGGGTTGCACAGTTCAAGGGCCTCCTAAACAGTCAAAATTAGGGTTTTTATTCTGATCAAGAAAATGAAGTTTCCAAGGGTCCAATCAAGTCCCACATGCCTATAAACATGGTCAAGCATCCTCATACAAAGTTTCAAGACTTTCAGCACAAAATTGCACATTCAAAACCCTAATTGCACTACAGTCAACTGTAGGGGCAAAATGGTCATTTGACAGTCAAAAGTGCAAATTTTTGGTCAACATCTCATTTTAAGGCCACAAACATAATTTGATCAATGCTTGATCATGATTCTCAAAGCTTGGCTCAAAAATCATCAAGATGCAAAAGTTTCCTTATTTGGACAGTTGAAAAAGTCAACTGTAAATTGACCAGGGCATAACTTTCACATGGATTATCAGAAAAATTCCATCCAAAGCTCATTTTGAATAGAAAGACATTTCCTACAACTCCTCTTCATACTCAAAGTCCAAGAAATGCTCTCACAAAAAGTTATCAATTTCAACATTATAGGTCATTTTCAAAAGTCAACAAAAAGGGACTTTAAGTCAAAGGCCATAACTTGAGATTGGTAAATCAAAATGACATGGGATCAAAGGCATTGGTTAGAGGACTCAAATACCTTTCCAAAATGTCCAAGAACATGAGCAAAGCTTAAAAATTGAGCAAGTTATTCCTTGTGGAAGTTGGGAAATTTTTGGATATTTTGAAAAGTCAACATTGATTCAAATGACCTAAAATTGCTAATGGGCCTCTTTTTCTTCCACAATTCATCATCCAAGACATGTGCACGACCACTTGGCCCAAAGGGAAGTTTTTCTTCATTTTTATTTATTTATTTGGATTTTTATTATTAATAATTCATTTAAATTAATTAAAATACATGAAAAATATAAAACCTAATGTTTCAAATCTTTTTATGCATATAATATCTCTAATATTTCGTGCAAATCAGATTAGGGAAGAATTAGGATGATTGGATATGATTGAGAGCTAAAAAGCATGAAAAAAGATTGAAAAATAATGGCTTGAAAATCAAATATTGCATAATCAATTCCTTGATTCTTTTGATCAGATTCTTGACCTAAATCATCCTCCTATACATACACAATCAAGACCTAATTCTCATGACCAAAAAGCTGCGCATAAACTCCATTATCAAACTCACACTTTTGGCCTAAAAATTTCAAAACTGAAAACAAGGTTAGAGGTTGATTCAAGCAAAGAGACGTATTCCATCACCTTCCTGAGGCTTCAAGGAAGGTTCCCAAATCAAAACCAACTATTCTAACACCAAGAAACGTAAGATTGATCGCACCCTGTCCAGAAAAAATTTCATGTTCTTGCATCACGAATCATACACTTTTTGCAATTTTTAACATGTGATTTATGTTCATTATGCAATCCTGAAGCTAACTGTGTGGTTTGATTTTGTTTTCGTGCCCCATATGAAGATTCACCATTAGAGACATCTAGGGTTTCCAGGTTTTCAATTTAGGCGTTTCTCATCCCTGTAAAATTAAGACACATCAATACCATGAATAAAACCAGCAGGTTGGGACGAATTGGAAGAGGCCATCGCGCCTAATTTCTGAGGCCACATGGCCTAATCGCTATTATCAGAATAAGCTTGTTTTGAGGGGGTTTAAAACCCCCGCTAACCTTTTGTATGTTTCAGGGAAAAGCGCACTAAGGAGGAAGACGATGATGTGTAGAGCATTGGTTGGTCCGTTTAAACTTTCGCGCGAAAAAGAAACCTTAACGCGTGTTTATTTTATTATATTTATTAATTGTATAATGTACAGAGAACTCAAACAGCATGGTTGGTAAAGCGCTTGGTTGGTAATGTTCAGGACCTGGGTTCGAGCCCCAGGTCCCCACCCCCTTTCATATTGTTTTTCATTTAATATTCATATGCAGTTTCAACGTATTGGACCACCATACGCCTTCAAAATCAAGCTGTTCACTTGGCCAATGAGATCAATCAGAGGGCCACGATCTGGAGAGCATGGGGAACTCTAGTCAACGCGTATACATGCCAGTGGAAAAGGTCAAAGAGGCCAAAGCTATTGGGCCCCAAATTGATGGACTTCACCCTCCAAATTAGGGGCAGACCCCCTTAGGTTTGCAAACTTTTTTTTACATTCTTTATTTCTTTTTTCATTATTTTTACTTTCTTTCAATTATTGTTTTTTTAATTAATTTAATATTTTCATAATATATAAAAAAAAACACCAAAAAATCAGAAAAGATAAAAAATAATAAATATTTTTATTTTAGTATTTTTGTAAATAAATTGCATTAATTCACTTAGTTTTAATTTATGGTTTAATCTTAACATTTTTCTTAATAAAAACCTAAAATTGGTAGAATTAGGGTTTATAATAATTTTTATCCCTTTTTATTTTCTTTCATAATAATTAAATATTTAATATTATTTACTTTTATAAATTAAAATTGCATGTAAAATAATTAGGTTTAATTTTAGGTTAAAGTTTAATACTTTCTTAACAAATAAAATTTTTTAGAATTAGGGTTAGTTTCTCAATTTCATTTAATTCTTTTTTCCATTAAAATCTTAAAATACCAAAAACAAATTTCTTTTTAATTTTATTAATTTAATAATAATTTAATTTAGTTTCATAAAAAAGGGGTCCAACGCCCTCGTTCCAACGTTAATTCAAATCGCGCATTTATTTTCTTTTCGTATAATTTTTATGTACCCCTCCCAAGGCCATGTAATATTTATCTTTCGCATTTTTAATTCTTTACTTTCTGTCAAATCGGGTTCTGGAAATTTTGGCGATGTGGACCCGCGCCTTTTGTAATAGCTTAGAACTTTACTTTTCTCGCACTTTTAACTGTTAATCAAGGCATGCAAGAATGAATGGACAAAAAAATAAAAACAAACGCATAGATCACCCATAACCTGACAAGACAAAAATAAATGAATCTGACACACAAATCACACACCACCCCTAGGGTACGCCTCACTGTTGCCTTGCCTCGAAAGGTGATCGTCGAGTAGAGGATGTCTTAGTAAGTCCTCATGATCCGGGAACCTGGCATGAGGGTAGCTTCTAAGGTGTCTTCCCATTGCTCTGGTGATCACCATGTCCCGAACCTCGAATTGACCCGAACACCTCCAACGGTGGTGCTACCTACCTCTCAATGGTGGGATGTCACTACTTTAAAGGACATCTACACAGACGAATTCCTTAGGGTAGGTAGACAACTCTAAGATACTTGCTCTAATTTCAAAAACAAATCAAAAATACTTTTCACACTAACACACTTTTCAAAAAGCTTTCGAAAGCAATTTTTCAAACACTCTTGAGGACCGATACAAGAGTCGAACTGAAATTTTCAAAGAAACTTTTTAAAACCCACAGTTGAAAAGCAAACAAACACTTTTGAAAACACAATGAGCAAGTATCTAAGAGCCCATGGATAACCATGGATAGAAAGGGTGCTAACACCTTCCCTTTCTATAACCTACCTCCCGAACCGAGAGCAATCTCTATAAGGAATTTTTCTGTGCTTTTGTCCTTTCCATTTGGAGAAAATAAAAGACGGTGGCGACTCTTGCTTCCGCGACATTTCGCGAACCAGCGTTAAACAGTCAGTTCCAGATCCACCGATCACAGAACTGGCGACTCTGCTGGGGACTCTTTATAAAGTGAGGTGTACCTTAGGGTAGTTCATAACTGTGTTTTCAATTGTATTGACTTGTCTGCTTTAACTTTGTGGGTTGCATGGGAGTTACATAGATCCTAACCCGGATCTGGGGATACCCTGTTTAGGTAGCATAAGCTGTGAGGGACCTGTCCGGCATAGACCGACACGGGTGAAACAGTGGCTACGTTGGTGTGGCACCTTGGTCTGTACCGATATCCCTTGTGTTGCAACGAGGAGAATATGGGTCTTCTGAGGAGTCATTAAGCACCAACAACCTTAGAACCTTAAATGACACAACTTGGCCTTTAGAATTGTAGTAGTATGCTACGCCCATTGAGGCTAAACTCTCGTGATGGTTCTGGCCGCAAGAAAAGATTGCGATGTTGGAGTTATGACCGATTGAGGGTAGTCAATGATATTGGGATCCTCTAAGAACCCGGTTACTTTGATAGGACAGGTATGAACCAACAAACTGAAAGAGGGTAGTACCTAGACCTCATGCTGGCCTAAACTCTAAGGGCTTGCCTTGTGTGACTTGTGTGCCTTACCATGTTTGCCTTTTTATCTATTTGTGGTGTGCTTTATCATAACATCATAACATCATGAGCATTGCATGCATCCTGCATAAGGACTGACCATTTCAAAGACAAGAGGGTTTCACCTTTGCTCTGTTTTGTAGGACATCATGATGCCTGTGCGAAGGAATACTATCCGGTTCAACTTTGTTCGTTCACCTGAGTTGCTTGAGGAGTTGGTTAGCAGAATTCCAAATACCACTTCCTTCATTCAGAGGCATGGTTCTCTTCTCAGTTTAGTCACTGCAAAGTGGGATCAACAGTTGATGAGTGTTCTGACCCAGTTCTATGACCCTCTGTACCAGTGCTTCACCTTTCAAGACTTCCAGCTGGTCCCTACCCTGGAAGAATTCTCTGATTTGCTTGGTATCCCTATCCTGGATCAGACTCCCTTTACTGGTTGGGAAAAGACCCTCAGGCTTGAGGATGTTGCTACAGCTCTTCCCTTGACACATCAAGAGGTAATGGACAACTGGGTAACTAGAAGCGGAGTTAAGGGTTTCTTGGCCAAGTTTCTGATTGGTAAAGCTAACAGTTTCTGGAATGACCTGGACTTTAGGGCATATGAAGACATCTTGGCTCTCCTAATCTATGGGTTAGTCCTGTTTCCTAATCCTGACAACTTCATCAATGTCACTGCCATAAGGATCTTTATGTCGCAGAATCCTGTGCCCACTCTCTTGGGTGACATCTTGCAACAACTTCATGCCCGTACTACCCGAAGACGAGGAACCCTATGGTGTTGTATCCCTTTGTTGGTGAGGTGGTCTATTTCGCACCTCCCTAAGTTCGTACTGAAGAATCAAGAAGGAAGAGGTTGGGCTCATAGGTTAATGTCTCTCACCGACAAAGACATCATTTGGACTTGCAGAGGTTTGGATGAGATAGCTGTCATTGATCGATGCAGAGAATACCCTAATGTTCCTCTGATTGGTACCCAAGGAGGGATCTCTTACAATCCATGTCTAGCGCTCCGTCAGTTTGGAAGAGCAAGAAGAGCAGGGCCTCATGAGATATTGGTGCCTCACATCAGTTTTGAGTTTCAGGTGGATAGTGACGAGCTGCGTCGTAGGTTCATCAAGGCTTGGGACAAAGTTCATAAAGCTGACCCACAAGAGCTGGGGCCAAAGACTTCTTTACCTATGGAAGCCTACTACAAATGGGTTCGCATCCGTGCTCAGAAGTTAGGTATGCCGTATGAAGCTGTCAGACCCGTCATTCTTGAGTGTCCTGACAAAGATGGTGTTCCTCCAACTGTCCTTCCTCCTCAGATACCTACTGATTATGAGACATTGAAGAGATCCTGGTCGCAAATGCGAGAAGAGCGGGATTCTTACCGGGAAAAGTTCAACGAGCAGGAATCAAAGATCCAGAAGCTGACAAAGCAGTTGGAGAATGAGAGAGCTCTGAATGCCTACATCCGTACTGAGAAGAGGAGACCATAGGATCAATAAGGAGCTCCGGATGTTCTTTTACAGTTTTATTTCCCTTTTAAGTATTTCCTTTCATGTAACCCTAAGGGAAACCTGTTGAATAATTTCAGTTTCAAAGTTGAATCTAATGAAGTGTGTTCCTTTTTGTTTACAAAGTTGATTCCCGATTGTCTTTGAAAACATAAATCATACGCATTCCATTCATCATGTGCATAGCAGGTTTTCTTCTTTTCAGGTTGCTTACCGTTCTTCGCTGTTTATTTCAGCATCATGAATCCTGACTCATCATCAACTGAAATGTCCATCAAGGCTCTTCAGGCGCAGAATGCGCAATTTCAGGAATTAATCAAGGGTTTGGCTCAAGGCCAAGAAGAGATGAAGGCTCTGCTCCTGAAGAAGGAAAAGAAGAAGAAGAGAAGAACTGTTCTGTTTAGCTCGGGCCGAAGGTTTGGCAACACTTTGCAGAATGAAGAGGCTGGTTCTTCCATTGGCAAGAGTACTCCTCAAGCAGAAAAAGGTCCTAGTCCGGTAGTCTCTGACAACGAGTCTGATTTTGATGAAGAGCAGTATCCTCCTGCAGAAGACAGATACAAGCAATTGGAGGATAGGTTGAATGCTATGGAGATCCAACAGGTACCTGGGCTGGATTTTGGAGATTTGGGTTTGTCTACCGGTGTGATTATTCCTCATAAGTTCAAAGCACCATCTTTCGCTAAATACGACGGGACGTCTTGTCCCAAGCTACATCTCAGGTCCTATGTTCGGAAGATTCAACCGTACTCAGCGGATAAGAATTTGTGGATCCACTTCTTCCAGGAGAGTCTTTCAGGGACTCATCTCGAATGGTTCTATCAGCTGGATGGGACCAAGGTTCGTAACTGGGAGGAGTTGGCTACTGCTTTCTACAAGCAGTATCAGTATAATGCCGACCTTGCCCCTACACGTACCCAACTCCAGGGTATGTCGTTAGGTTCAAGTGAAGGTTTTAAAGAGTACGCTCAGAAGTGGAGGGATCTGGCTGGCAGGGTGCAGCCTCCGTTGACTGACAGGGAGCTAGTAGACATGTTCTTGGGGACCCTATCTGGGCCATTTTTCAACCATCTTATTGGGAATTCTTCTGCTGGATTCACTGATCTTATTCTGACTGGAGAGAGAATTGAGGCTGGGTTGAAGTCTGGTAAGATTCCAAAGGGTGCATCGTCTAGTTCTGAGAAGAAACCCTTCAAAAAAGAGGCCAGTGTGGTGTATGGGCCTAGAAGGCAAGACAAACCAGAGCGCCGCCAATCTGTCAACGTGTTGGTGATTGCAAAGCCTGCCGCCGCTCCTCGGCAAGCTAACCAACCAAGGGCTGAGAGACCCCGGAGAGAGTTCACCCGTTTGAGTATGACATTGTCACAAATTTTGCCACAGTTGCTCTCAACCAACTTAGTAACCGTCAGAGAGGCTCCGAAGTTTGCAAATACTACGTCTCCTAAATACAACCCAAATGCCCGCTGTGCTTATCACTCCGATAGCCCGGGGCATTCCACTGATGATTGTTGGGCTTTAAGGAACAAGCTGCAGGACCTTATTGATGCAAAGGAGGTACAGTTTGAGGCATCTGAGAAGCCTAATGTGGTGACAGCTCCCCTGCCTGCTCATGGAGTGAATGCTATTAGGGACGAGGATGAAGTGGATGAAGCGGAGTTTGATAGCTGGATTTACCCGGCAACCGACAGTGGACCTAACAATTGGAGTGCAAAAGACAATCTACCTGTTTCTCTTGTTACTGAGTAATGAATTCCTATGTTTTTGTTATTTGTAATAAACAATATTTAAACTCTATGGCCCGGTGTCTTACCCGAGGCACCGTGGTTTTATTTGTGAGGGCATATAAATTGTCATTTCATATATCATAAATGAAAATCTTGGACGTTTTCTCGCATTTCAAATCTTGTGCTCCTTTTCTGTCTTTCTTTCCTTTACATATATTTCAAAACAGCTGTATTTACACACACACACTCACTCATACAGGTTTCAATCCACTCTGGATCTCACTGGTAACGACTCTGCTACTGCCAGTTATGACTTCGAAAATCCGATCAACTTAGCCGAAGACGAAGGTGAAGATGATTGCGAAGTGCCTGGCGAGCTTGCAAGACTGTTACTTCAGGAAGAGAGGGCAATTCAACCCCATGAAGAGCCAGTGGAAACAATAAACCTGGGTACTGAGGCAGACAGGAAAGAGGTAAAGATTGGTGCCAACCTAGAGCTCAGCGTGAAGCAACAGTTGACTAAGATTCTACATGATTATATGGAAATATTTGCCTGGTCCTACGAAGATATGCCCGGGTTGGATACCGATATTGTGGTCCATCACTTGCCAACTAAGGAAGACTGCCCTCCGGTAAAGCAAAAGGTACGTCGTATGCGTCCAGAGATGTCTGAGAAGATCAAAGCCGAGGTTATGAAACAGTTTGATGCCGGGTTTCTTGCAGTGACTTCTTACCCTCAGTGGGTTGCTAATGTGGTGCCGGTACCAAAGAAGGATGGAAAGGTCAGAATGTGTGTCGATTACAGGGATCTGAACAGGGCCAGCCCCAAAGATGACTTCCCTCTACCTCACATTGACGTCCTTGTTGATAATACAGCTCAACATAAGGTGTTCTCTTTCATGGATGGCTTTTCAGGTTATAATCAGATCAAGATGGCTCCTGAAGACATGGAAAAGACTACCTTTGTTACTCAGTGGGGCACATTCTGCTACAAGGTCATGCCTTTCGGACTGAAGAACGCTGGGGCAACCTACCAGCGTGCCATGGTCGCTTTATTTCATGACATGATCCATCATGAGATAGAAGTGTATGTTGACGACATGATCGCAAGGTCCCAGACTGAGGAAGAGCACCTAGATCATCTGCAAAAGTTGTTTGACCGGTTGAAACTGTACAAGCTGAGATTGAACCCGAACAAGTGCACCTTCGGGGTAAGATCTGGGAAGTTGCTAGGCTTCGTTGTCAGTGATAAAGGTATTCAAGTGGACCCTGCTAAGGTCAAAGCTATTCAAGAGATGCCAGTTCCCAGGACAGAGAAGGAGGTCAGAGGCTTTTTAGGACGCCTGAATTACATTGCTCGGTTCATCTCACACCTAACTGCTACCTGTGAGCCAATCTTCAAGCTGCTGAAGAAAGATCAGGTAGTACGTTGGAATGATGAATGTCAGGCTGCTTTTGACAGAATTAAAGAGGATCTCCAAGAACCACCCATCCTTATGCCACCAGTTGAAGGGAGACCTCTGATACTATACCTGACAGTACTTGACAACTCAATGGGGTGTGTGCTGGGGCAGCATGACGAGTCTGGCCGAAAAGAGCATGCCATTTATTACCTTAGCAAAAAGTTTACCGACTGTGAGACCCGATACTCACTGCTTGAGAAAACTTGCTGCGCTTTGGTATGGGCTGCTCGCCGGCTGAGACAGTATATGCTGACTCATACCACCTTGTTGATCTCAAAGATGGATCCTATAAAGTACATATTCGAAAAGCCTGCTCTGTCTGGGAGAATAGCAAGATGGCAGATGATCTTGATGGAATACGACATTCAGTACACAACCCAGAAAGCCATCAAGGGAAGTGTACTGGCAGACCACTTGGCACATTAGGCAGTAGATGACTATCAGTCAATGAACTTCGAGTTTCCAGACGAGAGCATCATGATTGTGACTGATTGTGAAGTACCTGGACCAGATGAAGGACCTGAGGAAGGATCCCGATGGTCTATGCACTTTGACGGAGCCTCCAACACTTTGGGTAACGGTATCGGCGCTATAATCATATCACCTCAAGGCACTCATACTCCACTCACTGCCCGACTATGTTTCAACTGTACCAACAACATGGCAGAGTATGAGGCGTGCATCATGGGTCTTCAAGCTGCGATCGACCTAAGGATTAAGTTTCTGAGTGTCTTCGGAGATTCCGCTCTCGTGATCAATCAGATCAAAGGAGAGTGGGATACGAAACATCCAAACCTGATTCCTTACAGAGAATGTGTGTTGACCTTGATCCCCCACTTCACGAAGATAACCTTTGAACACTTTCCGAGAGAGGAGAATCAGTTAGCGGACGCGTTAGCTACAATTTCTTCTATGTTCAAGGTTAAATGGGATAATTAGGCTCCCGGGATCATCATCTGGAAACTGGACGAACCGGCATACTGTTGCGATCTCGAGACGGAAGTGGTAACGGAGAAGCCTTGGTACCATGAAGTGAAGAGATATCTGGAAGCTCAGGAATACCCTGAAGGTGCCTCAGTCAATGATAAGAAGTTCCTGAGAAGGTTCGCAACAAAGTTCTTCCTTAGCAACGACATCTTGTACAAGCGAAACCATGATTCAACCTTACTGCGTTGTGTGGATAAGACTGAAGCAGAAAGGATCATGGAAGAGCTACATGAAGGGACCTTTGGTACGCACTCCAGTGGACATATAATGGCAAAGAAGATCCTACGGGCAGGATATTACTGGTCCACAATGGAAGCTGACTGCTATCAACATTCTCGGACATGCCATAAGTGCCAGATTTATGCAGACAAGGTGCATGTTCCTCCAGTTCCTTTGAATGTTCTGACTGTGCCTTGGCCGTTTGCAATGTGGGGCATAGACATGATCGGTGAGATTAAACCTACGGCATCTAATGGGCATCGCTTCATCCTAGTGGCGATTGATTATTTCACGAAGTGGGTCGAAGCAGCATCCTATGCTACGGTAACCAAGACTGTTGTGGCACGGTTCATTCGACATAACCTGATCTGTCGGTACGGCGTCCCTGAGAGAATTATTACAGACAACGGTACCAATCTGAATAATAAGATGATCACTGAGCTCTGCGAGCAGTTCAAAATACAGTACCACAATTCTTCTCCTTACAGACCGAAGATGAATGGGGTTGTAGAGGCAGCAAATAAGAATATCAAGAAAATCGTGCAGAAGATGACAATGACTTATAAAGATTGGCACGAGATGTTACCGTTCGCTCTACATGGGTATTGTACCTCAGCTAGGACGTCAACCGGGGCAACTCCTTTCTCCTTGGTTTATGGTATGGAGGCAGTCTTACCGATCGAAGTGCAGATACCCTCTCTCCGGATAATGAAGGATGCAAATCTGAACGAGGATGATTGGATCCAGACACGACTTGATCAGCTCAACCTTATTGATGAAAAAAGACTTGCTGCTATCTGCCATGGTCAGACGTATCAGAAACGGATGATCAGGGTATTTAACAAAAAGGTCAGACCACAGGAATATCAAGTTGGGGATCTGGTAATCAAGCGAATCATCCTTCCTCAGAGTGATCCAAGGGGCAAATGGACCCCTACGTACGAAGGGCCATTTGTGGTTAAACATGTGTTCTCAGGAGGAGCCATGATTCTAACCAATATGGATGGTGACGACCTTCCTCACCCCGCCAATGCAGACATAGTAAAAAGATACTACGCATAAAAAGACCCGCTAGGCTGACATGCCTAGGCAAAAATTAGGGCTTCCCGGCGAACCAAAAGGGTTCGGGCAAAATGAAGGGATGAAATGAAAAATCTGTACACCCGGCAAGTCGAAAACCTGAAAAGGCGGCTTGGGCAAAAATGGGTATCCCGGTGGACTGAAAACCCGAAAGGGCGGTCCAGGCAAAAATTAGGGATAAAAGCGTAATACTATGTCTCATTGGATCACTTTGCATCCAGAATCCGGTATCGATATCAAGTTCAGACGGCATCGATCAGTCAGCTTCATTCTTCGTTTAGGTCATCAAGTGATGAGACGCTCGGGGATATAAAGGCAATATCAGAGTTGAAACCCAGTGGGATCATTCATTTCACACAGCTGTTTTATTTTCTCTTGTACAAATTTGTATAAACTCTTCTGTTCGGCGGCGTTCTCTTACTAGGACGTCAGCCTCTTGTACATAAAACGCCTATTTACAGGCCATTCAAAAATCAATACAAATATATTTTTCAGTTAAAATTGCCAATTCTTTTTCCTTTTCTGTTTTGTTTTGCGAAGAACATCCAAGGTTCAATTTGTGATATATGCATTGACAATAATTTGCTAACTCATAAATATTTGCATGCGAAACAAAGAATTAATTACAGGTGACATTAGAAACAGGGGCAATAAAAGAGTTGTCTAAGTAATCTAATTGCTCTGTCCTCCAAGGTACCAAGGTAGGTTCAGCTAAAGAACATAACCAGACACCTTAATTCCCCAGAGAGTAAGTCAGCAAGTCAGTACACTCTCCTCGAGCAAAGTTATCAAATCTTAAGGAAGTTGAGTGTCCTCCAGCAGATCCCAACATTCCCCAGCACATCATTCTTAAACAAGCATCCCCAGTAGTCTTGGTCTAAAGATTGTTCCCCGGCGGTATATCAAACATTCAATGGAGCCACTTCCTCGATCCAGTTCAAACTTCCCCAGGAGTGTCCAATATAGTTCCCAAGGAAAGTTGGAATTCATCTCCCCAAGCAGTAAGCTTATCCCCAGTAGATTCTGGAAGCTTATCCCCGCAGAGCACGAGCGCGTCTCCCAGCTTTATTTAAAGAGTTATTTTCTTACTAGGATATAACTGGGTTATCCTCATCCAAAAGCCACGGAAAGGTCGTCGTCAACACAGTTCTTTCTTATCCCCAGCGAAGTCTATTAACACTTCCAACACAGCAAAGATATCCCCAACAAGTTATTATCAACAACTCAGCAAAGTATCTCTCTCCCCACAGAGTATTGCTTCCCAACAAGATCGTTAGAGTACTTTTCTCCCCGCAGAGTAATCCATTCGCCAAGTTTATTCCCCAACGGAGTTAGCTTCTCCTACCGGTATTCTTGCAACTATCATCCCCGGCGGAAGCAAAATCTATTCTCCAACATCAGCCTAGGAGTGACTTCCCGGCACCCGTCAAGGATTTACTTTCCTAGATGAAAAATACATTCATAAACATCTTCATACATTATAGCATGCATATACGCATCATGAACATACAATCTCACGTATTCAGAGAGCATCTCGCATGTCATACCACATGACATCGCATACAACTAACGCTTGTCTTTTCAGGACAAAAATACAAAAATGATTACCATCAATGGTCGCAACTAAAGATCCGATTCCTGAATCTTGCCAGGGTGTATCTGTTGATGACCAATTACCAGATCCGATTCCTGTATCTTGCCAGGGTGTGTCTGAAGAGTTCGAGGATCCGATACCTGAATCTTGCAAGGGTGTATCCGTTGAAGACTAACATTACCAGATCCGATTCCTGTATCTTGCCAGGGTGTGTCTGAAGAGTTCGAGGATCCGATACCTGATCTTGCCAGGGTGTATCCGTTGAAGACTAACATTACCAGATCCGATTCATGTATCTTGCCAGGGTGTGTCTAAAGAGTTCGAGGATCCGATGCCTGAATCTTGCCAGGGTGTATCCGTTGAAGACTAACATTACCAGATCTGATTCTTGTATCTTGCCAGGGTGTGTCTGAAGAGTTCGAGGATCCGATACCTGAATCTTGCCAGGGTGTATCCGTTGAAGACTAACATTACCAGATCCGATTCCTGTATCTTGCCAGGGTGTGTCTGAAGAGTTTGAGGATCCGATACCTGAATCTTGCCAGGGTGTATCCGTTGAAGACTAACATTACCAGATCCGATTCCTGTATCTTGCCAGGGTGTGTCTGAAGAGTTCGAGGATCCGATACCTGAATCTTGCCAGGGTGTATCCGTTGAAGACTAACATTACCAGATCCGATTCCTGTATCTTGCTAGGGTGTGTCTGAAGAGTTCGAGGATCCGATACCTGAATCTTGCCAGGGTGTATCCGTTGAAGACTAGCATTACCAGATCCGATTCCTGTATCTTGCCAGGGTGTGTCTGAAGAGTTCGAGGATCCGAGGCCTGAATCTTGCCAGGGTGTATCCGTTGAAGACTAACATTACCAGATCCGATTCCTGTATCTTGCCAGGGTGTGTCTGAAGAGTTCGAGGATCCGATACCTGAATCTTGCCAGGGTGTATCCGTTGAAGACTAACATTACCAGATCCGATTCCTGTATCTTGCCAGGGTGTGTCTGAAGAGTTCGAGGATCCGATACCTGAATCTTGCCAGGGTGTATCCGTTGAAGACTAACATTACCAGATCCGATTCCTGTATCTTGCCAGGGTGTGTCTGAAGAGTTCGAGGATCCGATACCTGAATCTTGCCAGGGTGTATCCGTTGAAGACTAGCATTACCAGATCCGATTCTTGTATCTTGCCAGGGTGTGTCTGAAGAGTTCGAGGATCCGAGGCCTGAATCTTGCCAGGGTGTATCCGTTGAAGACTAACATTACCAGACTCGATTCCTGTATCTCGCCAGGGCACGTCTGAAGAGTTTAAAGATTCAGCTCCTATAATCAGTCAGGACACATCTATACAAAGCATCTGAAAACCAGATCTTGCAACATGTCAGGTACTCATTTTTCTGTTGCAGGTACGCAAGTTCTCGCTAAGAAATCTCTTACGCGATCAACATCCAGGTGGCATCTATAAGCCCATCATCCTATTCATCAATCTCTAAATGGCATCTATAAGCCCATTTCCACCATCACTGCTACTATGTGAGCGCAAATTTCTGGGCACTCTAGTGTTCAATCATCTTCCACCCTCGGATTACGAAAGGCACGTCAGCCAATCTGCATCCTCAGGTCTAAGAAGATTGAACAGGGGCAACTGTTGTACCCTAAAATTTGCCCTCCCATATTCTTCAAAGTTTGCCAAGTCAAAACTTCAAGATCCCCCAAGGGTTGCACAATTCAAGGGCCTCCTAAATAGTCAAAATTAGGGTTTTTATTCTGGTCAAGAAAATGAAATTTCCAAGGGTCCAATCAAGTCCCACATGCCTATAAACATGGTCAAGCATCCGCATACAAAGTTTCAAGACTTTCAGCACAAAATTGCACATTCAAAACCCTAATTGCACTACAGTCAACTGTAGGGGCAAAATGGTCATTTGACAGTCAAAAGTGCAAATTTTTGGTCAACATCTCATTTTGAGGCCACAAACATCATTTGATCAATGCTTGATCATGATTCTCAAAGCTTGGCTCAAAAATCATCAAGATGCAAAAGTTTCCTTATTTGGACAGTTGAAAAAGTCAACTGTAAATTGACCAGGGCATAAGTTTCACATGGATTATCAGAAAAATTCCATCCAAAGCTCATTTTGAATAGAAAGACATTTCCTATAACTCCTCTTCATACTCCAAGTCCAAGAAATGCTCTCACAAAAAGTTATCAATTTCAACATTATAGGTCATTTTCAAAAGTCAACAAAAAGGGACTTTAAGTCAAAGGCCATAACTTGAGATTGGTAAATCAAAATGACATGGGATCAAAGGCATTGGTTAGAGGACTCAAAGACCTTTCCAAAATGTCCAAGAACATGAGCAAAGCTTAAAAATTGAGCAAGTTATGCCTTGTGGAAGTTGGGAAATTTTTGGATATTTTGAAAAGTCAACATTGATTCAAATGACCTAAAATTGCTAATGGGCCTCTTTTTCTTCCACAATTCATCATCCAAGACATGTGCACGACCACTTGGCCCAAAGGGAAGTTTTTCTTCATTTTTATTTATTTATTTGGATTTTTATTATTAATAATTCATTTAAATTAATTAAAATACATGAAAAATATAAAACCTAATGTTTCAAATCTTTTTATGCATATAATATCTCTAATATTTCGTGCAAATCAGATTAGGGAAGAATTAGGATGATTGAATATGATTGAGAGCTAAAAAGCATGAAAAAAGATTGAAAAATAATGGCTTGAAAATCAAATATTGCATAATCAATTCCTTGATTCTTTTGATCAGATTCTTGACCTAAATCATCCTCCTATACATACACAATCAAGACCTAATGCTCATGACCAAAAAGCTGCGCATAAACTCCATTATCAAACTCACACTTTTGGCCTAAAAATTTCAAAACTGAAAACAAGGTTAGAGGTTGATTCAAGCAAAGAGACGTATTCCATCACCTTCCTGAGGCTTCAAGGAAGGTTCCCAAATCAAAACCAACTATTCTAACACCAAGAAACGTAAGATTGATCGCACCCTGTCCAGAAAAAATTTCATGTTCTTGCATCACGAATCATACACTTTTTGCAATTTTTAACATGTGATTTATGTTCATTATGCAATCCTGAAGCTAACTGTGTGGTTTGATTTTGTTTTCGTGCCCCATATGAAGATTCACCATTAGAGACATCTAGGGTTTCCAGGTTTTCAATTTAGGCGTTTCTCATCCCTGTAAAATTAAGACACATCAATACCATGAATAAAACCAACAGGTTGGGACGAATTGGAAGAGGCCATCGCGCCTAATTTCTGAGGCCACATGGCCTAATCGCTATTATCAGAATAAGCTTGTTTTGAGGGGGTTTAAAACCCCCGCTAACCTTTTGTATGTTTCAGGGAAAAGCGCACTAAGGAGGAAGACGATGATGTGTAGAGCATTGGTTGGTCCGTTTAAACTTTCGCGCGAAAAAGAAACCTTAACGCGTGTTTATTTTATTATATTTATTAATTGTATAATGTACAAAGAACTCAAACAGCATGGTTGGTAAAGCGCTTGGTTGGTAATGTTCAGGACCTGGGTTCGAGCCCCAGGTCCCCACCCCCTTTCATATTGTTTTTCATTTAATATTCATATGCAGTTTCAACGTAGTGGACCACCATACGCCTTCAAAATCAAGCTGTTCACTTGGCCAATGAGATCAATCAGAGGGCCACGATCTGGAGAGCATGGGGAACTCTAGTCAACGCGTATACATGCCAGTGGAAAAGGTCAAAGAGGCCAAAGCTATTGGCCCCAAATTGATGGACTTCACCCTCCAAATTAGGGGCAGACCCCCTTAGGTTTGCAAACTTTTTTTTACATTCTTTATTTCTTTTTTCATTATTTTTACTTTCTTTCAATTATTGTTTTTTTAATTAATTTAATATTTTCATAATATATAAAAAAAACACCAAAAAATCAGAAAAGATAAAAAATAATAAATATTTTTATTTTAGTATTTTTGTAAATAAATTGCATTAATTCACTTAGTTTTAATTTATGGTTTAATCTTAACATTTTTCTTAATAAAAACCTAAAATTGGTAGAATTAGGGTTTATAATAATTTTTATCCCTTTTTCTTTTCTTTCATAATAATTAAATATTTAATATTATTTACTTTTATAAATTAAAATTGCATGTAAAATAATTAGGTTTAATTTTAGGTTAAAGTTTAATACTTTCTTAACAAATAAATTTTTTTAGAATTAGGGTTAGTTTCTCAATTTCATTTAATTCTTTTTTCCATTAAAATCTTAAAATACCAAAAACAAAGTTCTTTTTAATTTTATTAATTTAATAATAATTTAATTTAGTTTCATAAAAAAGGGGTCCAACGCCCTCGTTCCAACGTTAATTCAAATCGTGCATTTATTTTCTTTTCGTATAATTTTTATGTACCCCTCCCAAGGCCATGTAATATTTATCTTTCGCATTTTTAATTCTTTACTTTCTGTCAAATCGGGTTCTGGAAATTTTGGCGATGTGGACCCGCGCCTTTTGTAATAGCTTAGAACTTTACTTTTCTCGCACTTTTAACTGTTAATCAAGGCATGCAAGAATGAATGGACAAAAAAATAAAAACAAACGCATAGATCACCCATAACCTGACAAGACAAAAATAAATGAATCTGACACACAAATCACACACCACCCCTAGGGTACGCCTCACTGTTGCCTTGCCTCGAAAGGTGATCGTCGAGTAGAGGATGTCTTAGTAAGTCCTCATGATCCGGGAACCTGGCATGAGGGTAGCTTCTAAGGTGTCTTCCCATTGCTCTGGTGATCACCATGTCCCGAACCTCGAATTGACCCGAACACCTCCAACGGTGGTGCTACCTACCTCTCAATGGTGGGATGGCACTACTTTAAAGGACATCTACACAGACGAATTCCTTAGGGTAGGTAGACAACTCTAAGATATTTGCTCTAATTTCAAAAACAAATCAAAAATACTTTTCACACCAACACACTTTTCAAAAAGCTTTCGAAAGCAATTTTTCAAACACTCTTGAGGACCGATACAAGAGTCGAACTGAAATTTTCAAAGAAACTTTTTAAAACCCACAGTTGAAAAGCAAACAAACACTTTTGAAAACACAATGAGCAAGTATCTAAGAGCCCATGGATAACCATGGATAGAAAGGGTGCTAACACCTTCCCTTTCTATAACCTACCTCCCGAACCGAGAGCAATCTCTATAAGGAATTTTTCTGTGCTTTTGTCCTTTCCATTTGGAGAAAATAAAAGACGGTGGCGACTCTTGCTTCCGCGACATTTCGCGAACCAGCGTTAAACAGTCAGTTCCAGATCCACCGATCACAGATACCATTAGGTTTCTGAATAGGATCCCATATACCGCTCTTTGAGAATTGGTTCAGTTCTTCTTCCATAGACAAAATCAATCTTTATCTAGATGTGATTCTTCAATAGATGAAGGTTCTATTAAAGAAACTAAACCCAGAAGCACTTCATCAGAAAGTTTGAGAGTCAATATTGTTCTGACTGGAGCATTTTAACTTCCAAGAATGAGATCTTCAGGATGGGAGGATGTGATTATGTTCTTCCTTAGTTGAGGTTGATCAAAATGATTATCAATAATATCAGAAGAAGGAGCTTCTGATTCTTTATCTTTTTGAATCTTCTTCTCTGGCTCAGCAAACATTATAATTATATCTACAAGCTTTTCACACACCTTTAACTTTTCATAGTCAAGCTTATCATCAGATTTTACATGGATTAATTCCTCCACGATTCAGGATTATGTGTTATAGATTATGAACCCTTTAAAGCATTCAGAATATCCTAACATAAGACACTTTTGCGCATGATTTTCCAGATTCAAAAGCTAGACTATGAGATTCAGGGGATTCAATTCTTTGTTTCTTCTTTCCCTTTTTCTTTGGCTCAAAAGAGTTTGATCTTTTCTTTCCTTTTCTAACACCATAATCAACTTCTTAGTATGAACTTTAGTGTAATAAAAATTTGACATATCATGTCCTTCTTGTTTTATCATCTTATATGTACATTTTCCTTCAAAAAACTTCAAACTCATAGAAGTCTGATAGTCTATCAGCTGATTCTTCAAACAATTTTTCAGAATCCAGACTTTATTCAGAAGATGAGCTAGCATAAGCGATATCAGCAAAGCTTAGAAGCATTTCTCCAGAAGATTTAAAGTTTGGTCTTGTTCTGACAATAAACATCTTGATTACAAGAGTTTCAGAGCCAATAATCTTTCTTTTTTGGTTGCTTCTGACACTATCCACGCCTCTGGACTTAAGTTCCAAATCTTGGAACATATGCCTTTCGCCCATCGTGTGTTGCAAGAACCCTTTGTCCAAGTACCATAATTGGTGTTTCTGTAGCGCTCTTTGTTGTCATCAGAGTATGACTCATAATCAAGCATTAGTTTGCCTTCTGATGTTGCTTCTCTCTTGCTTGTCCTGGCCATGAATGCCACGTTTTCATGCTCTTCATCAGAGTCTTCATCTTTTGATTTTGAATCATCCCATGTTTCCATGAGACCCTTCTTAGCTTTGTAAGCCTTCTTAGGCTTCTTGTCTTTCTTGAGCTTTGGGTAATCATTTTTGTAATGTCCAGGCTCGTTGCACTCATAGCAAGTAACTTCTTTTTAAAAAGCATTCTTCTGACTGGAAGTAGACTCATCTCTTCCATATGTCCTTCGTTAACCTATGAACTTGTTTTTTTATGCTTCTAGATTTGACTGATTCTTCTGGATATCAAAGAAAGTTCATCATCATTTAAATCTTCTTCACATTCTTCCTTAGCTTGATAAGCCTTGGTCTTCCCAAAAGTAGACTTTAGAGCAACTTATTTTACCCTATTCTAAGGTTCATCATGATCAAGCTCTATTTCATGACTTCTTAAAGAGCTAATCAGCTCCTCAAGAGAGGTGTTGTTTAGATATTTTGAAAGTTTCAAAGCATTTACCACGGGTCTCCATTTGATAGGCAGACTTCTGATAATCTTCTTAACATGATTTGCTGCAGAGTAACCTTTATTCCTAACCTTAAGTCCTGCCACAAGAGTCTGAAATCTTGAAAAACATCGGTTCCATAAATTCTTCATCTCCCATCTTGAAGACTTCTTACTTTTGAATTAAAGCTATAGACTTTGTTTCCTTTACTTGTGCATTGCCTTCATGTGTCATATGAAGAGAATCAAAGATAGACTTTGCAGTCTCTCTATCAGTGATCTTCTCATATTCATTGTATGAAATAGAACTTAGATGAATGGTTCTTGCAATGTTGACCTAACTTGTTTAAGGTTATTCTTGATCATGATTTTGATTAATCAATGAGCGTTCTTTCCTCAGTAATGTCTTGACTTCTACAAAGTCTCTTTTGACAAAATCAATGATTAGATCTTCTTCATAAGATCTTTTGTCTGCTTGAATTTACGTTTTTATCATGAGGTTCTTTTGTATCATAAGATATTAGTCTTTCTTCTTTTGAAAAGATTCCTAATGAGATCTTATGAGAAAGTTAAGGGTGGACTAATCCGTTTCTTGAAAACATCTCATATTTCTCAATGGAATTTAATCAAAAGCATTCAACAGATATAAATTCTTATCTGGTGAATCTTTTCTTGTTAGCTTGTTCTTCAATTTTCTGGATTTAGACAGTAGTTGAAAATTGAATAACTATCACCTTAGAGTATTTCTTCACAAAACATCTGGGTCTTTATCTGACAATGTTAGGTGTTTGAATATCTATCAATAACAGAACCCGAATCTGATACCAATTGAAGGTGTGAATAAAATACAAGAAAGGGGGGGATTGAATTGGGTTTTTCTTTCTTGTAAAACTTTCTCTTCTAAGCATTATTCGTTGAACAATGCTTCTGATTGTTGCTTCTAATTAATGCTTCTAATTTGGTTCAGAAAAAATTAACTCTAAAGCATAAGAAAAAGTAAAGAACATGCGATATATCCTGGTTCACTTGAGAACCCCCAAGCTAATCTAGTCCACCCTTCCGAGGTGATTTCTCCTTGAACTCAAGGACTTAATCCACTATAATCAATCTGATTAAAATCGCACGGGAAACCGCCAATTGCTAACTCCAATGAAACATTCAGGGATCCAAACCGGATATAACATTCATTGACCCAACAAAATCTGATTCTCCAGAATCTCCTATCAGGATTTCCTTCCAGTGATATCCATCAGTGATCTCAGAAGGCTAATCTTCACTCAGTCCCCTTTGAGATATGACTACCATTGACCCAATAGAATCCGTTACCAGGATTTCATCTAGTATAACCATAACCAAAGTCTTCTCAAGTCTTTTGATCTTCACTCGATCACTTGAGTTTCCAACCAATTATAAACATAATGGTTTTCTGGAGATTATATGAGTACTTCTTATCAAGCAGATTACTCCTAATTTAAGTACATATTGTTTGACATAATTTTGAGCAACAACTATTGTATAAAAACAATTTACATAAAGATCTTAATAAATAACACAACCTTAGCAACAACTCTTGTGTTTTACATATTTCTACAAAGATGAATCTGATCTAAAATAAGTGCATCATCTTGTAGTCTTCTTGTCTTCATCTTCTTTATTCAGCAAGCTATGAGCAACAACTCCTTGCTTCTTCATAATTCTGTCAAGATGTATATGAATGATGATTTGAAACACATCTTGAAGAATTATTCATCTTTATCTTCTTTCTTCATTAAGCAAGATACGAACAATACCTCCTTGCTTCTTCATGATTCTTCTAAGAAGTATATGATTGATAAATTGAATAACATCTTTTAGAATTATTCATATTGTTATAGTGGATGATTGCTTCGATTTGGTTGTTGTTGTACCCCAAAATTTTCCCTCCCATTTTAATCAAAACATGCTCATTGAAGTCCTCAACTTGCCCAAGGATGCATAAGGATTAACCAGATAAATCTTTCTCCTAAGACAATGAGCCTCAAATTAGGGTTTCACTCCTCATCAAGATGTTTGACTTCCAAGGGTCCTAAGTGGTTTACATGGTCCTAACATGTCCTCAAGATCATCCATGTCAAGTTTCATACCTTGCACAACAAGTTTGCTCAGTCAATTGCTCAAATGCCTAAAAATCAACTGTGTTAGGTCAAAAGTCAATTGTGGCTTTTTTACAGTCAAAATTCAAATTTTTTGTCAACATCAATATTTTGAAGTGATATCTATCATTTGACCAAGGGTTGATCATGATTCCTCAAGGAATGCTCCTAATTCATCAAAACTCAAAAGTTGCTAAATTAGGGTTTCTATAGGAAAAGTCAACCAAACTTTGACCAGGCATAACTTTCTCACACTTTATCATAAATTTCTCATCCAAGGCTCATTTTTAATAGGATTCAATTACCTACAACTCATCTTCATCCCTCAAGTTCAAAAAATTCACTCATGAAAAGATATGAATTCAGACATTATAGGTCATTTCAAAAAGTCAACAAAAACACCTTTTGGGTTAAAGCTCCTTACATGAACATGGAAGATCCAATTTATATGAAACCAAAAGGGTTGTTTAGGGGGCATCCTAAGCTTTCCAAAAAGTCTAAGAACACCCTCCTAGGGTCAAAATTGAGGAAGATATGCATTGTCAAAGTTGGCCATTTTTGGAAATTTGCACAAAGTCAACAATGCCCAAAATGGCATTTTCTCCACATGAGCCTATCTTTTCAAGTTTGAAGCTTGTTCCTAACATGGCCCACGACCCATGAACCACTCTATGCCTCATTAACTTATTTATTTAATTTATTGTGATTTTATTCATTTAAAATTCAAATAAAATCAAAATAGATCATATTAGTTGCTTTTGGGATGATTTTGGCATTAAATAAAGATAATATATGCTGTCAAACAAAGATCAAATCGTGCAAGGGCTGATTGGAATAAGAATGGCATGATTTGGCTTGTTTTGGAAATAAATAATGCAAGGAACAAATCAAATCTTTTCCCCATGATTGTTCAAGATTGAATATGTTTTTGTTGACCTAATGCCTTATAATACATATACACAATGTTGCCAGACCTAAAACACACGAAAAGGCTGCCTCCATAAGTCCAGAAAAACTCCAATTTTTTACAAAAAAAAGTGTTGTTCAAATTCTGATTTAGAGGGAAATTCAAGGTGATTCAAAGCCAACAATCCGTTCCTGGAAGTGTTCTGAAGCTATTCCAATCACTCTCAAGGCACAAAAACTCCAGAATCGTAAGATACATGATTCAGTTTTCCAATTTTTCTTGATTTTCGATTACATGCATACATGCTTTTTCAATGAAATTTAACCATGTAGTCTTGGTTATTATAAAGTTTCTATGATTTCTGAATTATTTGATTGAGTTTTAAGTGCAGGAATAAAAGGATACCATGGCTAGGGTTCCAAGCTTCAAATCAGAGCTTTCTGATTTAGACATAACTGGGACAAACCAATGCCATCATCGTGTTCAGGGGACCAAAACGAGTTGATTCATAGACTCACCATTAATTTATATTGCATATTTTGAGGATTTTGATTTTTGCAGGGGCTTTAGTGACGCTTAATCTGTTGCTATAAGCTATAGTAACGGATGTAGTCTGTAGGTAAAAGTGTGGCCAAAAACAACAGTTATGGGGAAGAACACAATTAGGTGGCAGAACCCCATTGGGTAATGTTGTACCCCAAAATTTTCCCTCCCATACTTCTCAAGACATTGAGAGAATAATCTCCAAGTTGCTCAAAATTGCTCAAGTGTTGGACAGTCAAATCATCTCCTAAGGCAAGCAATCTCAAATTAGGGTTTTTTGTTGCATCAAGGTCCTTGAATCCAAATGACCTCAAGTGCTCCCCAATGTCCTGATATTTTCTCAAGTTCATCCATGTCAAATTTCAAGCCTTGCAGAGGAAGTTTGGTCAGTCAATTGCTCAAGAGGTCCAAAAATCGACTGTGTTAGGGCAAAAGTCAACTGTGACCTACAAATAGTCGAACTTCAAGATTTTTTGTCAACATTCTCATTTTGAAGGATATTTCATCATTTGATCAAGGTTTGATCATGATACATCAAGGATTGCTCAAAATTCATCAAGACTCAAAAGTTGCTAAATTAGGGTTTTGTAGGAAAAGTCAACTCAACTTTGACCAAGCATAACTTTCTCATACTTTATGAGAAATGACACATCCAAAGCTCATTTTTAAGAGGATGCAATTTCCTACAATCCATATTCATACCCCAAAATCAATAAATGCACTCACAAAAAGCTACAAATTTGGACATTATAGGTCATTTTTGAAAGTCAACAAAAACACCTTTTTTTCCAAAGCTTATAACTTGAGCATGGAATATCAAAATGAGATGAGACCAAAAGGGTTGGTTAGAGAACATCTCAAGGTTTATAAAAAGTAAAAGAAAACTTCCGAAAGTTCAAAATTGAAGAAGTTATGCATTGTTGAAGTTGGGCATTTTTCCAAAATTGCCAAAAGTCAACTATCCCCAAAACTTCAAATTTTGTCAAATGGGCCCATTCTTTTCCACTTGATTTGATCTTGTCACACTACATACGTGTCCTATCTTCAGTCTTGTGTCCATTTATTAATTTTTCTATTTTATTTGATTTTTATTGAGTTAATTCATTTTAAATCAATTTAAATCCAAATAAAATCCAAATATTGATCATTTAGGATCTTTTTGATTGATATATGTCTTAAATATCATCATGGACACAATCAAATCCGTATCATGAACAAAAAGATGGAATTTGGACAATTTTGGAAGGTTTTTCATGGAGGATCAAATCAAATCCTAAAACATCAATGCACAAGGATTGAGTCTACAAATGTTAACCTAATCCAATGCTGCATACATATAGAGGCAAAAGGCACACGAGTTGAAGGTTAGCGGCTGCATAAACATCAAAACCAAACTTGAAAAAATCGCAAAAAAGCTTGAAACTGAAATCTGTCTTAGAGGTGCTTTCAACACAAAATCTCAACACTATTCTCTTGCTGGACATCCACTGAGTGAGAAGCAATCCTTAACAAGCTCTGATACCTCCTCAATCGCACTGTAAGCTTCGCGTTTTACCGCCCTGTAGCCAAATTTATAACTCCTCATTCTTGCATTTTTTTGATAAATTATTGGCATGTTCATGATCCTTGTGTGATTTCTAAACTTTCTGCATTATTTGATTGTGTTTTTATAGCCTGTAACCCCCTAGCCGATTCTAGGGTTCTTGGTATTCGTTTTTGGGTGTTTTAATTTCAGGCAAAATCAATGCAAGTAATGGACATAGGCGTGTTCAGGAGGAAGAGACGATCATGACTATGGTCTTGGAATTGATTTTTATAGCCTAGAACTAATTTTAGGAGCAAGCTACAGATTTAGCTGCGGATGTAAATCCGCAGGTAAAAGAACCAGGTCCAGTGGGGAAGACAAAGACGTGGCCAGTTCCAATTCTCCCATTCATAATTTCGCGCTTATTTTTTTTTATATTCTGGCATAATAATTGTTTTTCCATATAATAATTGCTACCTAATATGTTAACAAATAAAACACGATGGTGCAGTGGTAGACGCGTTGCTCATTGACTCACAGGACCTGGGTTCGAATCCCAGGTCCCTAATATGTTTGTTGTATTTTTCTTCCAGATATTCCAGCGTGCCTCATGAACTGTGGTCCACCATACTCCCTCAAATCTCCAAACGCCAGATGGCCTTCAGGCCAAATCTGATGGCCCAGATGGGATGCCTACCATACACTCAAGTCAACGTGCTCGTGGAGAATCAGAAGGTCAACCAGGCTTCCAACGTAAATAGGCCTCTGAATTGCAAATTTCACCCCCAATCTGGGCCCAAACCCCTTGGTTATTTCTTTCTTTTATTTATTTATTTATTTATTTATTGTTTATTGTTATTTTTATTTTCTAATTAACCAATTAAACTTTTTCCTCATAAAATCAAAAAACCAAAAATATATTTTATTTATTAAAATTAAATTCAACATTTTTTTATTTTTAAATACTAACTTAATTAACTTAGTTTTAATTAGGTATAATTTTCAATATCTTTTGCAAATAATTAAAATTAATATAGATAATTAGGTTTTTTACTAACTTTGATCAAATTTAATTTATTTCTTTAAATATCCAAAATCCAAAAAATATTTTAATTAATTAATTAGTTTATTAATTTAATTATTAACTTAATTTAATTTCTTTTAATTCAAAAAATAACCAAAAATTACCTTCTTTCAAAAAAGGGTCAAAACCCTAAAAATGCATTTGATTTAATTTTCTGCACGCGATCTATTTTATCATATTGATGTAATTGTTTCCCGGAATGTAATAGTTTAATAGGACCTTTAATACTTTTTATCGCTTTATTTACTTTCCGCACTTTAAATTCAAGGGTTCCTTTTGGCGATGTAAATACCCGACGCCTTGTGATAGTTAGATTTAATTTCTGCAATTTAATTTCCACAACTTATAAACTGCTAGATGTTTGGTAATAGGGAATGCATGACAAGATTGAATGTATGAACCTAAAATCAACATAGCTCACCCATGACATGTACAAAGACAAATTAACTGAAAATAACACACTCGCACATGCGCACTCTTAGGGTACACCTCACTTGGTTGCCTTTGAACGTGGTCATTGAGTATAGTAAGTTTTAGAGGTCACCCTCTTGTCCAAAGATCATAGTTGCCTCGAAACGGTTGCCTCAGAAAAATGATCTAAGACATTAGGGTTACCGCTAAGGCGTCCTAACATTGCTTTAGTGACCACACGTCCCTTAATCGAATTGACCCTAAAACTCCAACGACGATGCTACCTACTCATCAATAGTGGGATAGCATTGTCTAAAGGAAGAAAACATAGAACGATTCCTTTTTCGAGTAGGTAGATGGTTCTTAAATACTCGCTCTCTCAAAACAAAACAAAAACTTTTCGCACTTACACTTTCCAAACAAAAACTTCTTTCAAACCCACAAACACAAAGAAAAGCAATTTTTGAAAACACTTTGAGCAAGTACCTAAGAGCCCGTGGATAACCACGGATAGAAAGGGTGCTAACACCTTCCCTTTCTATAATCTACCCCCCGGACCCGAGAAACATCTCGAAAAAGGAATTTTTATGTGCTTTTTTCCTTTCCTTGTTGGATAAATAAAAGACGGTGGCGACTCTTGCTTACCGCGATATTTTGCGAAAACAAACGCAAAACATAAACCAGCATTCCAAAAAACGGTCAGTTCTCTCCCACCGTATCACAGAACTGGCGACTCTGCTGGGGAAACTTAATAAGTGGGGTGTACCTTAGGATTAGATCATTGTGTTTTCAATTGCTTGATTTGTATGATTTATATTTGTGGGCTTGTATAGGAGTTACTATAGATCCTAACTCGGATCTGGGGATACCCTTTAGGTAAGTAGAAATAAACTGTGAGGGAACTGTACGGCATAGACCGATATGGTTGAAGCAGTAGCTACGACATTGGTGTGTCACTTTAGATTGTACCGATATCCCTTGTGCTGGAACAAGGAGAACATGGGTCATCTGAGGGGTCAGTAAGCACCAACTGACCTTAGAACCTTTAAATTGACCAACTTGTCCATAGAATAGTAGCAGTATGCTACACTCATTGAGACTAAACTCTCGCGATGATTCCGGCCGCAAGAAAAGGTTACTAAACTGGAATTATGACCGATTGAGGGTAGTAAGTGATATTGAGATCCTCTAGAACCCGGTTACTATTTTTAGGACAGGTTTAAACCAACTGAACTGAAAGAGGGTAGTACCTAAGCTCCTTGCCAACCTGAAATCTAAGGGCTGTCTGTGTGACTTGTGTGCCTTTACCATGTTTGCTGTTTGTGGATACTTGTGATGTGCTTTCCATCATGACATCATGACATCATAACATTGCATACATCTTGCATTGGACTAACCTATTTCAAAGACAGGAGGGATTCATCTTTGTTCTGTTTTGTAGGTCATCATGATGCCCATGCGTAGGAATACCATCCGGATCAACTTTGTCCAGGTTCCCACCTTGCTTAAAGATCTGATTGCAAAGATGCCTGATACTACTTCCTTCCTCAGAAGACATGGTTATCTTCTCAGTTTGGTAACCTCCAAATTGGACGAGCAAATGATGAGTGTTTTAGTCCAATTCTATGATCCGCTTTACCATTGCTTTACCTTCCAGGACTACCAGTTGGTCCCCACCCTAGAAGAATTCTCTGATCTGCTCGGTATCTCTATTCTGGAGCAGACCCCGTTTACTGGTTGGGAAAAGATTCTTAGGCCGAAAGAGATTGCTGCAGCCCTTCATTTGACCAAGGAGGAGGTAATGGCTAATTGGGAGACTAGAAGTGGAGCAAAGGGCTTTCTGACTAAGTTTTTGGTTGGTAAGGCTAACTATTTCTGGGATAGTCTAGACTTCAAGGCATTCGAGGATATTTTGGCTCTTCTGATATATGGCTTGGTATTGTTTCTGAACTCTGACTCTTTTGTTGATGTGAATGCGGTGAAAATCTTCATCTCTCGTAATCCTGTACCCACTCTCTTAGGTGACATTCTTCATCAGCTTTATGCTCGTACTGCCCGAAAGTGGGGGAACTTGATGTGCTGTGCTCCATTATTGGTAAGGTGGTTTATTTCGCACCTTTCCAAATCAGTGCTGAAGAACAAAGAAGGCATGGGCTGGGCCTATAGGGTTATGTCTCTCTCTCATAATGACATTGTGATCGGTGGAAATAGAACTGACTGTTTTTTAAGCTGGTTTCGCGAAATGTCGCGGAAGCAAGAGTCGCCACCGTCTTTTATTTTCTCCAACATGGAAAGGACAAAAGCACAGCAAAATTCCTTATGAGAATGTTTCTCGGTTCGGGAGGTAGATTTA
This sequence comes from Vicia faba, assembly GCA_948472305.1. Classification (NCBI taxonomy): domain Eukaryota; kingdom Viridiplantae; phylum Streptophyta; class Magnoliopsida; order Fabales; family Fabaceae; genus Vicia; species Vicia faba. The sequence goes on from OX451737.1 coordinate 334,427,845, forward strand.
TAGAAAGGGAAGGTGTTAGCACCCTTTCTATCCATGGTTATCCATGGGCTCTTAGGTACTTGCTCTTATGTTTTCAAAATGTTTGCTTTTCAAAATGTGAGTGGGTTTGAAAAAGTTTCATTGAAAGATTTCTGAGTGACTCTTGTATCTGTCCTCAAGAGTGTTTGAAAAATTTGTTTTGAAAGCTTTTGAAAGTGTCAGTGTGAAAAGATTTTTGTTTTGTTTTTTTAGAGAGCAAGTACCCATGAGTCATCTACCTACCCTAAGGAATTAGGCTGTGTAAAAGTCCTTAAGGTAGTGCCATCCCACCATTGAGAGGTAGGTAGCACCACCGTTGGAGGTGTTCGGGTCAATTTGATTGTAGGGACAGTGAGGTCAGCGAAGCAATAGTAGGACACCTTAGAAGTAACCCTAATGTCCTAGATCCTTTTTTATCCGAGGCAACCGTTTCGAGGCAACTGGATCTTAGACAGGAGGGCGACCTCTAAAACACCCTATACTTGACGACCACGTTCGAGGCAACCAGTGAGGCGTACCCTAGGAGTGGCATGTGCTTGTGTGTTGTTTTCATGTTATGTTTATCTTTGAACATGTTATTTGTGAGCTACAGATTGATTTTATTTGTCATTTAGTCTTGCATGCATTTTAACAGTTAAGAGTGCGGAAAATAAAGTGCATAAATATGAATCTACGCTATTACAAGGCGCGGGTCTATACATCGCCAAAAACATAACCCGTTTTGAAAATAAATGCAGAAAAGTAAATAAAGCGGTAAAATCCTAATTAACTATTACATCCTTGGAAACAAATACATAAAATAGAATCAAAAAATAATAGTGCGCGAAAGAAATTAAATCGGGACGTCCTTAGGGTTTTGACCCTTTTTGAGAAAATATGAGTTTTGGTCCTTTTTTGCAAGAAAGTGATTTTTTTTGGTTATTTTTGAATTAAATGGAATTAAATTAAATGAACAATTAAATTAAATTAAATAATGAAAATATTTTTGGATTTTTGAGTTTTTAAAGAAATAAAATAAATTGAATTAATGCTAATAAAAACCTAATATTCTAAATTGATTTTAAATATTGCAAAAAATATCAAAAGTTAAATCTAATTAAAGCTAAATTGATTAAATTAATTTATTTACAAAAATAAAAGTGATGAAGTTAATTTTAATAAATAAAATATTTTTTGTGTTTTTTATTTTATTAGGAAAAAATGTTAATTGATTAGTGATTAATAAAAAGAATAACGATTAATTAATTAAAGGAACATAATACAAATAAAGAGAGAGAGTTTAGGAGTATACAAGCCTGATTGAAGGGGTGAAACAATTATTGGCGTCATGTGTAAACTGTTTTGTTTTGGCCATTTGGCTTTTGGCCATTTGTGTTCTGGCCTCAACGTTCCTTAATGAACCTGCATGGGATCCTGTCTAAAATCTGCAGTATTGAATCTCATGAACACATTAAATAAAATCATAAAATGCAAATAAAGCCAATATATGAAGAAATTTAATGTTTAGGCACAATATGGCATGTATGAATGATTATACCTTTTGATCATGGAGATCAAATAAATCTTACCCTTACTGGAAAAGTAGTAACATGAATGCTTTTATGCCCTTTTGATCATGGAGATCAAGCCAGCATTACCCTTACTGAAGAAGTAGTGAGATGTTGGTTTGTAACTGAGATGACTTGTTTGTAGTGAGAGAGGGATTTGTAATAAGGATTTCAAGGTTTTAGGGTTCTTGAAAGAATTTGATATTCTAACAGTGTTGTGGCAAAGTTTTTTTCTCTTTTCTTGTTTGTGTGAAAAGAATGTTGTTGTACCCCAAAATTTGCCCTCCCATTTCCTCAACATTTTCTCATCACAAGACCTTTGAAGATCAAGATCCATTTAGGGTTTCCTCTGCTCAAGACTTCTCCTTGCACTGTGGACTCAAATTAGGGTTTGTGTTTGCCTAAGGATGTTTTGACTTAAAATGCCTAAGATGACTTTCATGCTTCATATTGGACTCCCAAGTTTACCTATACCAAGTTTCAAGTCTTGATTCCAAGTTTTGCCCAGTCAATTGGACAGTTGACCTAGAAATCAGCTGTATTGGGGAAAAAGTCAACTGTGGCCAATTGACAGTCAAACCTCATGAAATTTGATCCACATCAACATTATGAACTCATATAGACCATTTGATCAAGTTTGGATCACAATTCCCCAAGAAATTTGATCAGATCATCAAAAGGGCAAAATGGTCATTTTTAGGGTTTTGACTGCACAAAGGCAATTTTTGACTGTTTGACCTAGCCAATGGCAAACCAAGCTCACATATGGACTCAAGGACCCCATGGAATTATCTTGACATGTTCATCAAGCTCAAAAGATCCCAAGTACACAAGATTGACAGTTGAATTTCCCAGTCAATTGATCAATTTTGACTGTATACTGAAAAGTCAAACTTTGACTTTTTGGTCAAAATCAAGAGTCAAGATTCATTTTTCATCAAAACATGCCAAATCATGAAACTTGTTCACCAATAAATCTCAAAATGTAAATTAGGGTTTGAAAATGGAATTTTTCATAACTTAGAATTTTTCTAAGTTATGAAAAACCCTAATTTTTTTCCAACTTTACCCCATCTTTTCACCATGATCCATTGGGATTCAAACAAAAGTCAAAACATGAAAGTTGTAGTTTGTTGCATAGTCTACAACTTTGATTCACAAAGTTTTCTCATTTGAAGCTTGTATCTCAAGTTATAATTTTTTGAATAAGGGCACTAAACCATCTTTTAACTTAGTGAAATTTGACCTATTTTGACAAGGTTTTCTACCCTACTTCAAGGCCACTTTTCATACCCTTCCACTTGGAATTTTGATTTGCATTTCAAAGATGGATTGTAGTACACATTCCAAGCTTTCCAAAATGTCCAAGAACTCATCAAACAACCTCATAACTTGAGAGATTCGAATTTCACAAGTTGGCAAAAATTCACTTTTGTTCTTCATCAAGACATGTTCATAACCTTGCCAATTTGAAATCAGTTTGCTTTATGCTTGATTACAGGTCCTTGAACCATTTCATACTCAATAATTTAATGCATATTCAATGTGTTAAGGTCATGTTCTTTGTGTTCTAACATTGCATAATGGTTTAATCCTAAACTAGATAAAGTGGAATTTCCATTTTTGAAAAGTTAGCTTTATGTCAAGTTTGTAATCCAACAAGTACATGAAAGATCTGCTTTGCACAAGATTATGTGCATAACAAACTGATCAAGAGAGGCTTATGCAGCACATTAGGAGGCCCCCTACTAGCCTAAAACAACCAACTTGCTTTTGTAGCTTAAGTGTGAAGAAACATCCATAACTTAGGCTAACTCTCTTCTCAGCATAGAAACACAAGAACAAAGTTATCAAACACCTTCCATAGAACACAACCAAGCTTTGGCACGAATCCTTGACCACCAAAACACCCTCCATCTCAGAATCATCCTCAAACTGCAAAAACAGAGTTGCCTCTGCAGTTTGAGTGTCAACTCCCATTTCCCTCGAGCATTCTTACCAAAATCAATCCATACACATTCCCTAGCATATATGCAAGCTAACCATGACCTAAAACCTGACCTGTAATCCCTCTAACAGCTTCCACCATTTTCATTTTTTCCTCTTGCAGTTGAAGTTCTATAGCTTGATACAAGAAGTTTCAAGACAAAGTAAGCATTGAACAAGCATCCCTGGACCTCAAGGAAGCTTTTCCAATCATTACCTTGCACTAGAAGTTCCTCATTCTCCAGATAGAAGTTCAACTGCACAGGTAAAACTTTGAACTCGTATCTCTCTTATCATGCATCTTTAGTCTTAAGTTTGTGAAGAAACAAGGTTCTACTCATAGCCCTGAACATGTACATATCTTTACATTTCATTTCTTTTGCCTGAGTAGAGAGAATTTGGAGTTTGAAAATGGCAGAAAAACTAGGTTAGGATTTGGGGGAGGAGAAATTCTCCCTCATCTTAGAGAGTTAGGTCAAGTTCTATACATGGTTGGAATCGTCTCTTCATGCTGAGCATTTTTCATGTTATGAGTTTTTGTTAAAAAGCCAGGAATCAGGAGTTAGCAGCTGGAGTACAGGGCGCGCGTTTTTGAACGTTATTGAACGAAGGTTGAAGATGAAGCCACATGGGCTGGGCCTGTGTGGTTTCTTCTTTTTGCACCCTATTTCCATTTTCTCACCCCCCAAGCCCATTTGTCTTATTTTTGATTCTTTTTGACTTTTTCTTTTTTTGTTTGACTTGTTTATTTTTTCTCAGCACATTAAAATTTTGAAAATATTTTTCTCATCATTTTTTGAATTTATGGCATATTTATTTAGTTATTTCTTTTGTTTATACATAAATATATACATATTTTTATTTAGAATAAATACAAAAAATAGTGTAAATGCATTCATATACATTTTTATTTTTATTTACCTTCTGAAAATATTTCACATAAAAAATACCTTTTTTTATTAAAATATTAAATATATATTATTTTTGCACATAATGCATATTTAAGAAATTAATATATATATAGATATATGTTTGTTAATATATTTAAGTTAAAATATAAAAATACTTGAATTTTTCACTTTTATTAATATTTGATACAAAAATACTTTTTTCATAATATACTTCATTTTATTTTTATTTTTGTACATAATAAATAAATACTTGTATTAAATCAATTAATATCCATTTTCATTAAAATTAGGGTTTTTTGCCCTAAATTCAAAATACTCCAAAAAATAATATCTTTAATATTTTTCACATAAATAACATTTTTTCTCATACATGTACAAAACATTTTTGCATCTTGCATTTTTATTCCATCTTTATTTATTTAATTATTGTACATTATTTACATTGCAAACATTCAAAATGATGTAATAATTTAGGTTTACAATTACTTGTCAATATCCCCATTTGAACATTTGTACCCCCCTTCCCATATTTGGTTTTGTAATAGCTTAGTAATTTAAATTTCGCACTTTATTGCTTTCTAATGATAACATGTTAGAATTAGGGTTTGTATGCGAAAAAACGATAAAAAATAGTTTGACCTAATACAAGATAAACAAGCATGAAAATGGACACACAAATCACACTTGCACCCCCTAGGGTATTCCACTTGTTGCCTTCAAATAAATGGGCCATATTGCATGTTGAACTTCTTTGGGCAAAGCAAACAATTTGAATGATCATAGTCCCTCGACAAACTTTTCAAAAAAAAAACAAAAATAAATGATCAAGTCCCTTAAAGAAATTGCCCAAAGACATTTAACGTCGTTGCAATTATGGTCTAAACGATGACCCGCGCCTGTCCCTTTCACATCCTAACACAAGGTTGCCCACCAAATACAATGGTGGAGCAAACTTGTTAAAAGGGTTAAAGTATAGCAATAATCTTTTGAGAAATTTAGGAGTAGATAACCTCTTAGTTACTTGAATCAACTTGCAAAACAAAACACTTGCCTAATCTCAAAATCACACATCACTACACTTTCAAAACAACTTTCAAAAACAAATGAAAACTTTTTTTCAAAAGACATACATCTTTGTATACATCCCCACATGGATCATTACAAAGGTTGCCACCACATTGGCCTCTTTTCAAAAACATTTTCAAAACCCACACACTCAAGCACCATTTAAAACAATTGAAAACAAAAGGCAAGTGATCTAAGCAAGTAACTAAGAGCCCATGGATAACCATGGATAGAAAGGGTGCTAATACCTTCCCTTTCTATAATCTACTCCCCGAACCCAAGAAAACATCTCAAAAGGTTTTTTGCTGTGCTTTTTAACCTTTCCTTAGGATAAAATAAAAAGTCGGTGGCGACTCTTGCTAACCGCAACATTTGCGAATACAAACGCAAACCTCAAGTCAGTTCTCCCACCGTACCACAGAACTGGCGACTCTGCTGGGGAATACTTTTAAAGTGGAGTAACCTTAGGGTTTAGATCACCTTTGTTTTCAATTGTTTGCTTTGTTTGCTTTTGCATTTGTGGGCTTTGTATCGGAGTTTTATAGATCCTAACCCGGATATGGGAAATACCCTTTTTAGGTAGCATAATCTGTGAGGGACCTGTCCGGCGTAGACCGACATGGTTGAAGCAGTGGCTACGTTGGTGTGGCATCTTAGTCTGTACCTATATCCCTTGTGTTGTAACGGGGAGAATATAGGTCTTCTAAGGGGTCATTAAACACCAACCAACCTTAGAACCCTAAATTGACCAACTTGGCTATTAGGACAGTAGCAGTATGCTACACTCATTGAGGCTAAACTCTCGAGATGGTTCTGGCCGCGAGAAAAGATTGCAATGCTGGAGTTATGACCGATTGAGGGTAGCCAATGATTTGAGATCCTCTAGAACCCGGTTACTTTTGATAGGACAGGTTTTAACCAACAAAACCAAAAGAGGGTAATACCTGAAACTCATGCTGGCCTGAAACCTAAGGGTGTCTTGTGTGACTTGTGTGCTTTATTTGCCTATGTGAATACTTGTGATGTGCTTCATCATAGCATCATGCCACCATACCATTGCATGCATAAAAAGCTAACCCATTTCAAAGACAAAAAGGTTTCATCTTTGCTCTGTTTTGTAGGACATTATGATGCCCGTGCGTAGAAATACTGTCCGGCTCAACTTTGTTCAACCACCAGTTTTACTCAAGGATTTGGTTGGAAGGATTCCAAACACTACCTCCTTCATCAACAGACATGGTTCTCTCCTTGGCTTGATCACTGCAAAATGGGACCAACAACTGATAAGTGTTCTGACCCAGTTTTATGACCCTCTGCATCATTGTTTCACCTTTCAAGACTTCCAGCTGGTTCCTACCCTGGAAGAGTTCTCTTATCTGCTTGGGATCCCTGTCTTGGAACAAACCCCATTCACTGGTTTGGAAAAGACTCCTAGGCCTGAAGAGATTGCTGCAATTCTCCCCTTGACCAAAGAAGAGATATTGTCCAACTGGGAAACTAGAAATGGGGTCAAGGGCTTTTTGGTCAAATTTCTGGTTGGCAAGGCTAATGATTTCTGGAATGACTTGGACTTCAAGGCATATGAGGATATTCTGGCTCTTTTGATCTATGGTCTGGTATTGTTTCCCAACCCTGACACTTTTATCAGTATCCATGTCATAAGGATCTTCATGTCTCGGAATCCGGTACCCACTCTTTTGGGTGATATTCTACAACAACTCTATGCTCGTACTGCTCGAAAACGGGGGACTCCGTGGTGTTGTGCTCCTTTGCTAGTAAGGTGGTTTATTTCGCACCTTCCTAAGTTCGTGCTGAAGAATGAAGAAGGAAAAGGTTGGGCTCAGAGGTTAATGTCTCTCACTGATAATGACATCACCTGGACTCTCAGAGGTTTGGATGAGGTAGCTGTTATCGACCGTTGCGGAGAATACCCTAATGTCCCGTTGATTGGTATCCAAGGAGGAATCTCTTACAATCCGTGTTTAGCTCTCCGTCAGTTTGGAAGAGCCAGAGGAGATGGGCCTCATGAAATGCTGGTTCCTCACTTCCATTTTGAGTTTCAGGCAGGCAGTGACAAACTACGCCAGGGATTCATTAGAGCTTGGGACAGAATCCACAAAGCTGACCCACATGAGTTAGGACCAAAGACTTCTCTACCATTGGAGCCCTATTGCAAATGGGTCCGCATCCGTGCTCAAAAGTTAGGTATGCCGTACGAAGCTGTCAGACCAATCATCCTTGAATCTCCCGATGAAGATGGGGTTCCTCCAACTGTCCTCCCTCCTCAGATACCTACTGATTTTGACACCATGAAGAGATCTTGGGCACAACTTAAGGAAGAAAGGGATTTCTATCGGGAGAAGTTCAACGAGCAGGAAAGGAAGATCCAGAGGCTGACTAAGCAATTGGAGGAAGAACGGGTCCTGAACAACTACATCGGCACTGAAAAGAGGAGGCCATGGGAGCATTGATGAGCTTTGATGTTTCCTTTTGTAGTTTTATTTCCTTTTCAGTATTTTTCATTCCTGTAATGCCTAAGGGCAAGTTGTTGAACAATTGAAATTTTCATCTAATGAAGTGTGTTTCCCTTTTTGTCTACAAAGCTGAATCTTGTTTGTCTTTGAAAACATAAAGCATACACATTCCATTGCACCATATGCATAGCAGGTACCCTATTTCACAGGTTGCTTAATTTTTCGCTGTTTGTGTGCACAGTCGTCATGAATCCAGAATCCTCCAGTGAGCAAGCAATCAAGGCCCTTCAGGCCCAAAGTGCACAATTTCAAGAGATGGTCCTAAGCCTAGCCCAAGGTCAGCAAGAGTTGAAGACTCTACTCATGAAGAAGAAGAAGAAAAAGAGGACCGCATTGTTCAACACCGGACGCCGATTTGGGAACACACTCCACAATGAAGCTGATCCAACCACTTATTCTGCTGAGAAAAACAGTCCCCAAGGGGGAAGAGCTCCTAGTCCCGCAGTCTCCGACAACGAGACGGACTATAACGACGAACAGTACCCACCCGCTGCTGACAGGTACAAACAATTGGAGGACCGCTTGAGCGCCATGGAAATCCAGAATGTGCCAGGACTGGATTTCGGAGATTTGGGGCTATCTTCTGGGGTAGTCATTCCACACAAGTTTAAGGCGCCTGCCTTCGCCAAGTATGATGGGGTCTCCTGCCCAAAGCTGCATCTAAGGTCATACGTAAGGAAAATCCAACCTTACACGGCGGATAAGAACCTCTGGATTCACTTCTTCCAAGATAGTCTCTCGGGGTCACAGCTTGAATGGTTCTACCAATTGGATGGAGCTAGCATCCGACACTGGGAAGATTTGGCAACCGCATTCTACAGACAATACCAATACAATTCCGATCTCGCTCCTACGCGTACCCAACTTCAGGGTATGTCTCTAGGGACGGGTGAAGGGTTCAAAGAGTACGCTCAAAAATGGAGAGATTTGGCTGGCAGGGTGCAGCCTCCATTGACTGATAGAGAGCTGGTTGATATGTTTCTGGGGACGTTGTCCGGTCCGTTTTTCAATCATTTGGTTGGTAACTCCTCCGCTGGGTTCACAGATCTAATATTAACGGGAGAAAGAATTGAAGCTGGCATCAGGTCAGGCAAGATACAGAAGGCTGCCTCTACAAGTGCTGAGAAGAGGCCGTTTAAGAAAGAAGCAAGTGCCGTCTATGGTCCTAGAAGACAAGTCAAGCCCGAAAGTTGCCAAGCCGTCAATGCTTTGGTCATCTCCAAACCTGTTGCTGCTCCTCAGCAGTACAATCAACCAAGAAGTGAAAGGCCCAAGAGGCAGTATACCCGACTGAGTATGACATTATCTCAAATTTTACCCCAACTGTTATCCACCAACCTGGTGACCCTCAAAGAAGCTCCTAAGGTCGTCAACACTGCGTCTCCTAAATACAACCCAAATGCCCGGTGTGCTTATCATTCTGATAGTCCCGGGCACACTACTGATGATTGCTGGGCCTTGAGAAACAAAGTGCAAGATCTGATCGACGCAAAGGAAATTCAGTTTGAAGCGCCAGAAAGACCAAATGTTGTAACAGCTCCTATGCCCCAGCATAGGGTAAACGCCATTGAGGAAGAAGTGTACGCTGTTTCGGTAGATGAAGTTGTTACCCCTCTGAAGACTGTTAAGAAGAACCTACTGCGGGCCAGTTTATTTCCGGGTTGCGGCGAAGGTTGCCTATTCTGTGCTATTTCCCCATCTGATTGTCCCTTGCTAAGGTTAGGCATCCAAGGCCTGATGGATAGCAAGGAGATTCTATTCAAAAAGACTGCTGTTCAATTGGTTCCGATGAAAGAAGTTTCCGTGATTACCATCTTCAAAAATCCAATCAAGGCTCCCCCGAAGAAGCCTATTCAAATCTTGACAGTTACGCCGGTGATCATTACTGTCCCGGGACCCCTCTCCTACGTATCTGATAAAGCTGTCCCCTGGCATTATGGGGCAGACGTGTATGTAAATGGAATCAAGCAAGAATTCGACGCTAGTGCCAGTATCTGCGATTTCACTGGTCCAGCCAAGGTCACCCGCAGTGGCAGGCTCTTCTCGCCTGACATTGCGCCGCCCGCTATTCGAAAACCCCTCCTCATAAAACCTACAAGTTTATCTAGTCCTGTTGCTGATCAAATTGTGTCCTCTGCTGCCGAGTCATCAAATGCTCGGGGCAAAGGGATTGAAGAAGAGCCTGCCCGGATGGAGGCGCCGATACCCATAAATGCTGAGGCCTCCCGACAAGAAATGGAGGAGATTCTGAAAATAATAAAGAAAAGTGATTTTAATGTTGTCGAGCAGTTGGGGCATACACCCTCCAAGATCTCCCTGCTCTCCTTATTGCTATGCTCCGAGGCCCATGCTAAGGCCTTGATCTCATTTCTCAAGACGGCCCATGTGCCGCAAGAGACGTCTGCAGTCCAGTTCACTGATTGCATAGCGAATCTGACGGCGGACAACGACTTGGGTTTTTCAGATGCTGACCTGACCGCAAAAGGGAGAGACCACAACGATGCCCTGCATGTCTCTATTGAATGCAGGGGCACTACTCTGGCACATGTATTGGTGGACACCGGTTCTTCCTTGAATGTTCTACCGAAAAAGGCTTTGGATCGTCTGGATTATGAAGGCCTGGAGTTGAAACCCAGCAATATCATCGTCAGGGCCTTTGACGGTTCCAAGAGGATGGTTCATGGAGAGGTTAACATCCCTATTCGTGTGGGCTCTCAAGTGTTTGACTCTACCTTTTACGTGATGGATATACGTCCATCGTACTCTTGTCTGTTGGGTCGACCTTGGATCCATAAAGCTGGGGCAGTGACCTCCACCTTGCACCAGAAGCTGAAGTATCCCGTCAGGGGGAAGATCGTCACTGTACAAGGAGAAGAGGAGTATATGGTGAGCCATTTGAATTCCTTCAGGTACATCGAGATGGACGGAGAGTTTATTGAAACCCCCTTCCAGCATTTCGAGGAGGTGCATCCAATTTCAGCAGCTGCAGAGACAATGGCCGAAGAGAATGATTCCTTGAAGATGGCTTCCCTAAGGGATGCCCGGGCTGTGGTTCAGAAAGGTAATTGTGCACACTGGGGTCAGCTTCCTGACTTCACTCAGAAGAACGACAAGTTTGGGCTAGGCTTTACTGCAGAGGCTCAAAGGGCGATGCGCAAAGAAAAGATCGGAAAGGCTCCGGTGTTTATTTCCAGCTCAAGGGTGAACGCTATTGAGGAAGATGTGGAGGAAGCAGAGTTTGACAGTTGGATCTACCCGACTACCAGCAACGGACCAAGCAACTGGACGGCAAAGGATTTTACCCCTATCACATTTGTCACGCAGTAATTGATTTCTTTTGATTTCCAATTTGTAACAAACAATATGTTAAAACTTTGTTGGCTCGGTGTCCTACCCGGGACATCGTAGCTCCATTTGTGAGGGCTTTTTGTATGACATTTTCATATATCATCAATCAAAACATTGGACGTTTGTTGCATTTCAAATCTTTTGCTCTTTTCCTTTCTGTGTTATATATATTGCAAAACAGCTGTATTTACACACACTCACTTATACAGGTTTCAATCCACTCTGGATCTTACTGGTAACAGCTCTGCTACCGCCAATTATGACTTCGAAAATCCGATCAACTTGGCCGAAGACGAAGGTGAAGATGATTGCGAAGTTCCTGGTGAGCTCGCAAGACTGCTACTCCAGGAAGAGAGGGCTATTCAACCACATGAAGAGCATGTGGAAACAATTAACCTGGGTACTGAGACAGATAGGAAAGAGGTCAAGATTGGTGCCAATCTAGAGCTCAGCGTGAAGCAACGATTGATCCAGATGCTACAAGACTACATGGAGATTTTTGCTTGGTCCTATGAAGATATGCCCGGTTTGGATGCCGACATTGTAGTTCACCACCTGCCAACCAAGGAAGATTGCCCTCCGGTAAAGCAAAAAGTCCGACGGATGCGTCCAGAGATGTCTGAAAAGATCAAGGCCGAGGTTATGAAGCAGTTTGATGCCGGGTTCCTTGCAGTAACTTCTTACCCTCAGTGGGTTGCCAATGTGGTGCCAGTACCAAAGAAGGACGGTAAAGTCAGAATGTGTGTCGACTACAGGGATTTGAACAGGGCCAGCCCCAAGGATGACTTCCCCCTACCTCACATTGATGTCCTTGTTGACAATACAGCTCAACACAAGGTGTTCTCCTTCATGGATGGTTTTTCAGGGTATAATCAGATTAAGATGGCTCCGGAAGATATGGAGAAGACTACCTTTGTGACTCAGTGGGGCACCTTCTGTTATAAGGTCATGCCATTCGGATTGAAAAATGCTGGGGCAACCTATCAACGTGCCATGGTTGCTTTGTTTCATGATATGATCCATCATGAAATTGAGGTATACGTTGATGACATGATTGCAAGGTCTCAAACTGAGGAAGAGCACCTTGACCATCTGAGGAAGTTGTTTGACCGACTCAAGTTATACAAGCTGAGGTTGAATCCCAACAAATGCACCTTTGGGGTAAGATCCGGAAAGTTGCTAGGTTTCATTGTAAGTGATAAAGGTATTCAGGTGGACCCTGCCAAGGTGAAAGCCATACAAGAGATGCCGACTCCAAAAACAGAGAAAGAAGTCAGAGGTTTCCTAGGACGACTGAATTACATTGCCCGATTCATCTCACATCTGACTGCTACTTGTGAGCCAATCTTCAAATTGCTGAAGAAAGATCAAGTAGTACGCTGGAACGATGAATGTCAGGCCGCCTTTGAAAGGATAAAGGAATATCTCCAAGAGCCACCCATTCTTATGCCACCGGTGGAAGGAAGACCTCTGATACTATACTTAACAGTGCTTGATAATTCAATGGGGTGTGTGCTGGGGCAGCATGACGAGTCTGGCCGAAAAGAGCACGCTATTTATTACTTGAGCAAAAAGTTTACCGACTGTGAGTCTTGTTACTCACTGCTTGAGAAAACTTGATGCGCTCTTGTATGGGCTGCTCGCCGGCTGAGACAGTATATGCTGACTCACACTACTTTATTGATTTCAAAGATGGATCCCATCAAGTACATATTTGAAAAGCCCGCTCTGTCTGGAAGAATAGCGAGATGGCAAATGATCTTGACAGAATATGATATCCAGTATACAACTCAGAAAGCAATTAAGGGAAGTGTACTGGCGGATCATTTGGCACACCAACCTGTGGACGATTACCAATCATTGAACTTTGATTTTCCCGACGAAGACATCATGGTGGTAACTGACTGTGAAGTACCTGGACCGGATGAAGGACCTGAGGAAGGATCCCGATGGTCTATGCATTTTGATGGGGCCTCCAATGCTTTGGGTAACGGCGTCGGCGCTGTAATCATATCTCCCAAAGGAACTCATACTCCCCTCACCGCCCGATTATGTTTCAGCTGCACCAACAATATGGCAGAATATGAGGCATGCATCATGGGTTTACAAGCTGCAATCGACTTAAGGATAAAATTTCTAAGTGTCTTCGGAGATTCCGCTCTCGTGATCAATCAGATCAAAGGCGAGTGGGATACTAAACACCCGAATCTTATTCCTTACAAGGAGTATGTGTCGACCTTGCTCCCTCACTTTGAAGAGATAACTTTTGAGCATTTCCCCAGAGAGGAGAATCAGCTAGCGGACGCACTAGCCACGATGTCTTCAATGTTCAAAGTTAAATGGGACAATGAGGCTCCCCGAATCATAATCTGGAAGTTGGACGAACCGGCATACTGTTGCGAGCTCGAGGCTGAAAAGGTGACTGAAAAACCCTGGTATCATGAGGTGAAGAGGTACTTGGAAGCTCAGGAATACCCTGAAGGTGCGTCTGTCAATGATAAGAAGTTCATGAGGAGGTTTGCTGCAAAATTCTTCCTCAGCAACGGCATTCTCTACAAACGGAATCATGATTCGACTCTGCTGCGTTGTGTGGATAAAGCTGAAGCTGAGAAAATCATGATGGAACTGCATGAAGGTACATTTGGAACACATTCCAGTGGGCACACCATGGCTAAGAAAATCCTTCGGGCAGGATATTTCTGGTCCACAATGGAAGCCGATTGTTACCAGCACTCCCGAACTTGTCATAAATGCCAGATCTATGCTGACAAAGTGCATATCCCTCCGGTTCCTTTGAATGTCCTAACGGCACCTTGGCCTTTCGCAATGTGGGGCATCGATATGATCGGTGAGATCCGACCAACAGCATCCAATGGGCATCGCTTCATCTTGGTGGCAATCGACTACTTCACAAAGTGGGTTGAGGCAGCTTCCTACGCCACAGTAACCAAGAGCGTCGTGGCGCGTTTCATCCGGCATAATCTAATATGTCGGTACGGCGTCCCGGAAAGAATCATTAAGGACAATGGTACCAATCTCAATAACAAAATGATCACTGAACTCTGTGAACAATTCAAGATACAGCACCACAATTCTTCTCCCTACCGGCCGAAGATGAATGGGGCTGTAGAGGCAGCCAATAAAAATATCAAGAAAATTGTGCAGAAGATGACAGTGACCTATAAAGATTGGCACGAGATGTTACCGTTCGCTCTTCATGGGTACCGCACCTCAGCAAGGACATCAACCGGGGCAACTCCCTTCTCCTTGGTCTATGGCATGGAGGCAGTCTTGCCAATCGAGATCCAGATACCCTCTCTCCGGATAATGAAGGATGCAGACTTGAATGAAGATGATTGGATCCAAACTCGACTTGATCAATTAAATCTGATTGACGAAAAGAGGCTCACTGCTATCTGTCATGGTCAAACGTATCAGAAACGGATGATCAGGGCATTTAACAAGAAAGTCAGACCACAAGAGTATCAAGTTGGGGACCTGGTAATCAAACGCATCATCCTTCCTCAAAGTGATCCCCGGGGCAAATGGACCCCTACTTACGAAGGGCCATTTGTGGTTAAGCGTGTGTTCTCAGGAGGAGCCATGATCCTAACCACCATGGATGGTGACGACCTTCCTCACCCCGCCAATGCAGACATAGTGAAAAAATACTACGCATAAATAAAAGACCCGCTAGGTTGACATACCTAGGCAAAATAAGGGCTTCCCGGCGAACCAAAAGGGTTCGGGCAAAAATAAGGGATGAAATGAAAAAATCTGTACACCCGGCAAGTCGAAAACCTGGAAGGGCGGCTTGGGCAAAAATGGGTATCCCGGTGGACTGAAAACCCGAAAGGGCGGTCCAGGCAAAAGTTAGGGATAAAAGCGTAACACTATGTCTCATTGGATCACTTCACATCCGGAATTCGGCATCAACTATCTGGCTTCAGATTGCGGCATTGACCAATCAGCTTCATCTTCAAATTGGACAGCAAAGCGATGAGACGTTCGAAGACATAAAGGCAATAGCAGAGTTGGAACCCAGTGGGATTGTTCACATAGCTGTTTTGTTTCCTTTTTCAAATTGTAAACTCTATACTATTTGGCGATGTCCTCTTACTAGGATGTCAGCCTCTTGTACAAAAACGCCTATTCACAGGCAAAGTTTAAATCAATACAAATTCACTTGTTCATACAAATTACCATTGTTTTCCTTTTTTCTGTTTTGTCTTGCGAAGAACGTCCAATGATCATTTTTGATATATGCATTCGACATTAAATTGCTGATTCATAAATATTTGCATATAAAACAAGAGATTAATTACAGGTGACATCAAAGACAGGGGCAATGTGGAGTTGTCTAATGCAGTCTGGTTGTTTTGTCCGCCAAGGCACCAAGGTAGGTTCAACTGAAGAATGTGGCCAGATCATCTCAAATCCCCGCAGAGTAAAACAGGATGCGACAATACTTTCCCCAGGCAGAGTTGGTCCCCCGTCGATCCTAAAAAGGCACAACATCCCCAGTAGATTCTGCAAGCTTATCCCCGGCGAAGTACGGACGTCTCTCCCGAGTTTTATTTAGAGTTATTTCCTCACAAGGACTTATAACTGGGTTATCCTCAGCTAAAAGCCACGGAAGATCGCTCTCGGCCAAGTTCCTTCAATCCCCAGCGAAGTCTATCTTTGGTATTCCCAAGCAGAGTTTATCTTTGGAGTTCCCCAGCGGAGTTTATCATTATCCTCAGTGGAATCCATCGTTAAAGTCCTCAGCAGACCTCTCATCAGAACTTCGGCCAAATATCTCTTCCACAGAGCAATTCTCCGGCCGTTCGTCAAGGATTTATTTTCCTAAGATGAAATTACATTCATAAACATTTTACATTTTCATACATATTGCTCACATACATGATGGAACGCATACAACATCTCATGTTGAACATCATGATATCATGCATATCATACATCATGACATTGCATACAACTTACGTTTTTGCCTTTTCAGGAAAAAGACAATCTCAAAAACGACTACCTTCAACTGTCACAATTCCAGATTCGATACCTGTATCTAGCCAGGGCACATCTGAGAGTGACCATATTTCCAGACTCGACTCCTGTATCTAGCCAGGGCACGTCTGAAGAGTTCGAAGATTCGATTCCTGTATCCAGCCAGGGCACATCTATCAACTACAACGTCTCCAGATTCGATTCCTGTATCCAGCCAGGGCATATCTGTTGACCACATTTCCAGACTCGACTCCTGTATCTAGCCAGGGCACGTCTGAAGAGTTCGAAGATTCGATTCCTGTATCCAGCCAGGACACATCTATTAAACGACTATTTCCAGATTCGACTCCTGTATCCAGCCAGGGCACATCTGAGCAACCAATTGTAGATTCGATACCTGTATCTAGCCAGGGCATATCTGCATAAGGAGACTGAAGATCAAACACTTGTAACAAGCCAGGAAAACATCTGTCTTTCTTAAATACACAAGTTCTCGCTAGGGAATCTCTTATGCGATCAACACTTCCAAATGGCATCTATAAGCCCATCCCCGTCAAGGTTCTGTCACATCTCCAGATGGCATCTATAATCCCATCTCCCTATCCACCACCTTTCCAAATGGAATCTATAAGCCCATTCCCGACACCACGTTGTTGAGACTCCAGCATGCGAGTGCAAATTTCCGGGCACTCTAGTGTCCAATCTCCTTTTACCCTCGAGTCACGAAAGGCAAACTTGCCAATCTAACTCTTCAGGTCCAAGAAGATTGAACAGGGGCAACTGTTGTACCCCAAAATTTGCCCTCCCATTTCCTCAACATTTTCTCATCACAAGACCTTTGAAGATCAAGATCCAGTTAGGGTTTCCTCTGCTCAAGACTTCTCCTTGCACTGTGGACTCAAATTAGGGTTTGTGTTTGCCTAAGGATGTTTTGACTTAAAATGCCTAAGATGACTTTCATGCTTCATATTGGACTCCCAAGTTTACCTATACCAAGTTTCAAGTCTTGATTCCAAGTTTTGCCCAGTCAATTGGACAGTTGACCTAGAAATCAGCTGTATTGGGGAAAAAGTCAACTGTGGCCAATTGACAGTCAAACCTCATGAAATTTGATCCACATCAACATTATGAACTCATATAGACCATTTGATCAAGTTTGGATCACAATTCCCCAAGAAATTTGATCAGATCATCAAAAGGGCAAAATGGTCATTTTTAGGGTTTTGACTGCACAAAGGCAATTTTTGACTGTTTGACCTAGCCAATGGCAAACCAAGCTCACATATGGACTCAAGGACCCCATGGAATTATCTTGACATGTTCATCAAGCTCAAAAGATCCCAAGTACACAAGATTGACAGTTGAATTTCCCAGTCAATTGATCAATTTTGACTGTATACTGAAAAGTCAAACTTTGACTTTTTGGTCAAAATCAAGAGTCAAGATTCATTTTTCATCAAAACATGCCAAATCATGAAACTTGTTCACCAATAAATCTCAAAATGTAAATTAGGGTTTGAAAATGGAATTTTTCATAACTTAGAATTTTTCTAAGTTATGAAAAACCCTAATTTTTTTCCAACTTTACCCCATCTTTTCACCATGATCCATTGGGATTCAAACAAAAGTCAAAACATGAAAGTTGTAGTTTGTTGCATAGTCTACAACTTTGATTAACAAAGTTTTCTCATTTGAAGCTTGTATCTCAAGTTATAATTTTTTGAATAAGGGCACTAAACCATCTTTTAACTTAGTGAAATTTGACCTATTTTGACAAGGTTTTCTACCCTACTTCAAGGCCACTTTTCATACCCTTCCACTTGGAATTTTGATTTGCATTTCAAAGATGGATTGTAGTACACATTCCAAGCTTTCCAAAATGTCCAAGAACTCATCAAACAACCTCATAACTTGAGAGATTCGAATTTCACAAGTTGGCAAAAATTCACTTTTGTTCTTCATCAAGACATGTTCATAACCTTGCCAATTTGAAATCAGTTTGCTTTATGCTTGATTACAGGTCCTTGAACCATTTCATACTCAATAATTTAATGCATATTCAATGTGTTAAGGTCATGTTCTTTGTGTTCTAACATTGCATAATGGTTTAATCCTAAACTAGATAAAGTGGAATTTCCATTTTTGAAAAGTTAGCTTTATGTCAAGTTTGTAATCCAACAAGTACATGAAAGATCTGCTTTGCACAAGATTATGTGCATAACACACTGATCAAGAGAGGCTTATGCAGCACATTAGGAGGCCCCCTACTAGCCTAAAACAACCAACTTGCTTTTGTAGCTTAAGTGTGAAGAAACATCCATAACTTAGGCTAACTCTCTTCTCAGCATAGAAACACAAGAACAAAGTTATCAAACACCTTCCATAGAACACAACCAAGCTTTGGCACGAATCCTTGACCACCAAAACACCCTCCATCTCAGAATCATCCTCAAACTGCAAAAATAGAGTTGCCTCTGCAGTTTGAGTGTCAACTCCCATTTCCCTCGAGCATTCTTACCAAAATCAATCCATACACATTCCCTAGCATATATGCAAGCTAACCATGACCTAAAACCTGACCTGTAATCCCTCTAACAGCTTCCACCATTTTCATTTTTTCCTCTTGCAGTTGAAGTTCTATAGCTTGATACAAGAAGTTTCAAGACAAAGTAAGCATTGAACAAGCATCCCTGGACCTCAAGGAAGCTTTTCCAATCATTACCTTGCACTAGAAGTTCCTCATTCTCCAGATAGAAGTTCAACTGCACAGGTAAAACTTTGAACTCGTATCTCTCTTATCATGCATCTTTAGTCTTAAGTTTGTGAAGAAACAAGGTTCTACTCATAGCCCTGAACATGTACATATCTTTACATTTCATTTCTTTTGCCTGAGTAGAGAGAATTTGGAGTTTGAAAATGGCAGAAAAACTAGGTTAGGATTTGGGGGAGGAGAAATTCT
Organism: Vicia faba; assembly: GCA_948472305.1. Taxonomy (NCBI): domain Eukaryota; kingdom Viridiplantae; phylum Streptophyta; class Magnoliopsida; order Fabales; family Fabaceae; genus Vicia; species Vicia faba. The sequence goes on from OX451737.1 coordinate 334,447,217, forward strand.
CCCTCATCTTAGAGAGTTAGGTCAAGTTCTATACATGGTTGGAATCGTCTCTTCATGCTGAGCATTTTTCATGTTATGAGTTTTTGTTAAAAAGCCAGGAATCAGGAGTTAGCAGCTGGAGTACAGGGCGCGCGTTTTTGAACGTTATTGAACGAAGGTTGAAGATGAAGCCACATGGGCTGGGCCTGTGTGGTTTCTTCTTTTTGCACCCTATTTCCATTTTCTCACCCCCCAAGCCCATTTGTCTTATTTTTGATTCTTTTTGACTTTTTCTTTTTTTGTTTGACTTGTTTATTTTTTCTCAGCACATTAAAATTTTGAAAATATTTTTCTCATCATTTTTTGAATTTATGGCATATTTATTTAGTTATTTCTTTTGTTTATACATAAATATATACATATTTTTATTTAGAATAAATACAAAAAATAGTGTAAATGCATTCATATACATTTTTATTTTTATTTACCTTCTGAAAATATTTCACATAAAAAATACCTTTTTTTATTAAAATATTAAATATATATTATTTTTGCACATAATGCATATTTAAGAAATTAATATATATATAGATATATGTTTGTTAATATATTTAAGTTAAAATATAAAAATACTTGAATTTTTCACTTTTATTAATATTTGATACAAAAATACTTTTTTTCATAATATACTTCATTTTATTTTTATTTTTGTACATAATAAATAAATACTTGTATTAAATCAATTAATATCCATTTTCATTAAAATTAGGGTTTTTTGCCCTAAATTCAAAATACTCCAAAAAATAATATCTTTAATATTTTTCACATAAATAACATTTTTTCTCATACATGTACAAAACATTTTTGCATCTTGCATTTTTATTCCATCTTTATTTATTTAATTATTGTACATTATTTACATTGCAAACATTCAAAATGATGTAATAATTTAGGTTTACAATTACTTGTCAATATCCCCATTTGAACATTTGTACCCCCCTTCCCATATTTGGTTTTGTAATAGCTTAGTAATTTAAATTTCGCACTTTATTGCTTTCTAATGATAACATGTTAGAATTAGGGTTTGTATGCGAAAAAACGATAAAAAATAGTTTGACCTAATACAAGATAAACAAGCATGAAAATGGACACACAAATCACACTTGCACCCCCTAGGGTATTCCACTTGTTGCCTTCAAATAAATGGGCCATATTGCATGTTGAACTTCTTTGGGCAAAGCAAACAATTTGAATGATCATAGTCCTCGACAAACTTTTCAAAAAAAACAAAAACAAATGATCAAGTCCCTTAAAGAAATTGCCCAAAGACATTTAACGTCGTTGCAATTATGATCTAAACGATGACCCGCGCCTGTCCCTTTCACATCCTAACACAAGGTTGCCCACCAAATACAATGGTGGAGCAAACTTGTTAAAAGGGTTAAAGTATAGCAATAATCTTTTGAGAAATTTAGGAGTAGATAACCTCTTAGTTACTTGAATCAACTTGCAAAACAAAACACTTGCCTAATCTCAAAATCACACATCACTACACTTTCAAAACAACTTTCAAAAACAAATGAAAACTTTTTTTCAAAAGACATACATCTTTGTATACATCCCCACATGGATCATTACAAAGGTTGCCACCACATTGGCCTCTTTTCAAAAACATTTTCAAAACCCACACACTCAAGCACCATTTAAAACAATTGAAAACAAAAGGCAAGTGATCTAAGCAAGTAACTAAGAGCCCATGGATAACCATGGATAGAAAGGGTGCTAATACCTTCCCTTTCTATAATCTACTCCCCGAACCCAAGAAAACATCTCAAAAGGTTTTTTGCTGTGCTTTTTAACCTTTCCTTAGGATAAAATAAAAAGTCGGTGGCGACTCTTGCTAACCGCAACATTTGCGAATACAAACGCAAACCTCAAGTAAGTTCTCCCACCGTACCACAAATGTGATTATATAATGGAAATTAGGGTAAAGAAAATGGGCTTTGAGTGTGCAATTGGGCCTCCAATGTTCACTTGAGTTCGTCACTTTCCAGGCTAAATCGCAGGGACTTAAGTGCAATTTTTGAAGTTGAAATGTGAAAACAAAATGTAGCCGGTATCGAGAACTAACTCCTGTCCGAAAATCGACTCAATCGGATAAACGGTGAATTAGTTATGAATTTTTGAAGTTTCAGCTCAGACAAACTTATTTTGGGCTCCAGTGTCGACTCTGACACGTTCTTCAATAAAAAACTGGTATTGATCGGTGCATAATTTGGTCTCGACTTTTGAATAAAAGTTGTACATCTATGAGTCAATGACCTTGTGTAAAAATATGAGCCCAATCCGATAAAAATTGACCGAGTTATGAATTTTCGAAGTTTCGGCCCAGATGAAATAATATTCAGCATTCAGGATTTTCAGCGCGTCACGCACTCTGAGCAAAAAACGAAGGCCTTTTGAATACCGTTTGAACTCAATACTTTCTGTGAAAATGTATCCAACTCAATTTGTGAAATTTTGGCGCCGGAACCAGCTCGATACGATGAAAATCGACCAAGTTATGATTTTCCGAACATGACGCAAATAAATTTCTGACACAAATTTCCTGTACGGAAATACTTGATAAATCCGCATTTTTGAAGACCTTCTGATCGAAATTGGCTTCCAGCCGTGAGAGATGAAAACATAGATAATGTCAAGACGGAATTTTGGCCACCGGAACGGGTTCAAAACGAGCCACGATCTTCAAGTTATGAATTTTTTAGCGCGTAAAAACTGCACTTCCAGCACACTTTTTCACCATATTTCTTCGAGAAAACTCACACATTCGGATACCTTCTTTAAAGAATTGACTCTTGAGCCGAACCTGAATTTGAGAATACGTTATCAGAGATATCTTGGCGAAATAACACCTGAATATGACGCGCCGGATTGGACTTGTGAATTTTTCTTGAAATGTTTTGAGAAATATGAGAGGGCAAATTTTAGGGTACAACAGTTGCCCCTGTTCAATCTTCTTAAACCTGAGGATGTAGATTGGCTTGCGTGCCTTTCGTGATCCGAAGGTGGAAGATGATTGAACACTAGAGTGCCCAGAAATTTGCACTCGTATAGTAGAATATCAGCAATGTGATGTCGGGAATGGGCTTATAGATGTCATTTGGAAGTGTAGTGGATAGGAGGATGGGCTTATAGATGCCATCTGGAGATGTAACAGGATCTTGTCGGGAATGGGCTTATAGATGCCATTTGGAAATGTAATGGATAGTTAAATCTAAATAAGAAATATAATAGCTTCTGTGTCTGGAGCATATCTAGTCTATATCTAATTGCTGACGTCTGAATAAATAGTAGAATGACCGACGCGTCTGGGGTATATCCATATTTTATCTGAGTGAGTGACAGAGTATTATCCGAATCCGGATCGTATCTGGAATATCTTTTGAATGAATCTGGACTAAACAATAGAATAACATCCGGGTCTGGAACATCTCTAAGTTGTCTTTAAAAGTTTGAATCTGAATAAGCAGTAGAATAGCGTCGGGATCTGGAGCATCTCTAGGCCATCTCTGGAGAGAAATCTGAATAGGAAAAAGAATAACATCCGGATCTGGAGTATCTCTAAGCCATCTCTGACAGAAAACTCTGAATAAGCAAAAGAATAGCGTCCATGTCTGGAGCATTTCCAAGCTATCTCTGAAAGGAAACTCTGAATAAGCAAAAGAATAGCGTCCATGTCCGGAGCATTTCCAAGCCATTTCTGGGAAGAAACTCTGAATAAGCGATAGAATAGCATCCGGGTCAGGAGCATCTCTAAGCCATTTCTGGAAGAAACTTTGAATAAGCAAAAGAATAGCATCCATGTCTGGAGCATTTCCAAGCTATTTCTGAATAAGCAACTCTGAATAAGCAACAGAATAGCATCCGGTTCTGGAGCATATCTGAACTATCTCTGAGAAGAAACTTTGAATAAGCAAAAGAATAGCATCCATATCTGGAGCATTTCCCAGCTATCTCTGAATAAGTAACTCCGAATAAGCAACAGAATAGCATCCGGTTCTGAAGCATATCTGAACTATCTCTGAGAAGAAACTTTGAATAAGCAAAAGAATAGCATCCATATCTGGAGCATTTCCAAGCTATCTCCGAAAAGAAACTCTTGAATAAGCAGAAGAATAGCATCCATGCCTGAAGCATCTCTAAGCTATCTCTGAAGAGAAAATCTGAATAAGCAAAAGAACAGCATCCATATCTGGAGCATTTCCAAGCTATCTCCGAAAAGAAACTCTTGAATAAGCAGAAGAATAGCATCCATGCCTAGAGCATCTCTAAGCTATCTCTGAAGAGAAAATCTGAATAAGCAAAAGAACAACATCCATATCTGGAGCATCTCTAAGCCATTTCTGGGAAGAAACTCTGAATAAGCAATAGAATAGCATCCAGGTCCGGAGCATCTCTAAGCTATCTCTGAATAAGCAAATCTGAATAAGCAACAGAATAGCATCCGGTTCTGGAGCATATCTGAACTATCTCTGAGAAGAAACTTTGAATAAGCAAAAGAATAGCATCCATATCTGGAGCATTTCCCAGCTATCTCTGAATAAGTAACTCTGGCGAGATACAGGTATCGAATCCATAATCAATCGCTCACAGATATGCCCTGGCTAGATACAGGTATCGAATATGGAATTGCGACAGTTGATAGTAATCATCTTTGGATTGACCTTTTTTCCTGAAAAGGCAAAACGTTAGCTGTATGCAGTGTCATGATGCATGAACTGCATGATATTAAGATGTCCTCAAAAATAAATGAGATTTGTGATATGATGCGTATGCATGCTATAATGTATGAAAATGTGATGTTTATGAATGTATTTTCGTCTAGGAAAAGAAATCCTTGACGGATGACGGGAAGTTAACTCCTGGGCTGATGTCGAGAGTAGAGTCTCTCGCTTCCGCTGGGGATGATGGTTGCAAGCGTAAACCGGTAGGAGAAGATGACTCCATTGGGGAATAAACTTGTTGGAGAGATTACTCTGCGGGGAAATACTCTGTGGAAAGAGATACTTCGCTGAGGTTTTGATGATAACTCCGCTGGGGGTTCCGCTGATAAGCTCTGTTGGAAGAATTTGATGGACTCCGCTGGGGGATAGGAAGAACTTCGCCGAGGACGATCTTTCCGTGGTAATTAGCTGAGGATAACCCAGTTATAAGATCTGGTGGGGGATAACCTTTTGAATAAAGCTGGGGAGATGCTTTGTCACTCTGCGGGGGACAAGCTTCCAGAATCTACTGGGGATAAGCTTCCAGAATCTACTGGGGATAAGCTTCCAGAATCTACTGGGGATATCCTTCCAGAATCTACTGGGCAGATTGATTCAACTTTCCTGGGGAAACTTTTGACTATACTGGGGAAGTGGCTCCACTGGGGTGTTTGTATTCCGCCAGGGAACAATCTTATATTAAGACTGCCGGGGATGCTTGCTTAGGAACATCTGCATACTCCGCTGGGGAATATTAAGATCTTCTGGGGATACCCGACTTCCTTAGGGATGACAGTAGCCTAACTCTGCTTGGGGATGTTAGAACAAAGTTTGAATCTACTACCCTAAGTTTAAGTTTTGATGATAACAAAATGAAAGGATATATTAATTATGTGATTCATATAAGAACTATTTGCTACCTAAAATATTACCTTCTGTTTTGCAGAAACTCTGATAGGTATCAGCAAATGTACATCTTAATCAGCATCAGAATATTGGTTATCAACGTCAGCATCAGAAGATGCTATATCAGAATACCAGAATCAGAAGAACAACTCACGCGAATGCTGAAGCTTGATGAACAGAACTGCGCTCAACACTCTGATAAAGACAACAACAGTTCATCAGCACTTAAGCAGAGTCAGAATGAGGCCAAGCCAGAACACGCTTTAAGTAGCAACGGTACTGTGCATTCAAGGCGAATTATTACCAACGACATCATTCCAGACAAGATCTGCTCAATAAGGAAAGTTTGTTATTGGCATTGAATCAAGATTATTGCTCCAACGTTCAACAAATTCAGTGCTATATAAACAAGACAATGAAGATTGAATTGGCTAATGCTCTACATCATATTACACGCCTAAAAGCTAATCATCATCTTCCTTCTCTCAGTTTGCTAAACGCTTCATATTTCCTTACTCAGTATTTTAGCAATCTAGTTTCATAAGCTTAAGTTGTGTAATATCACAGTTGTGATAAACAGTTTTGTAGAAAACATTCACACACCTAGATTTCTCTTCTTTGTAAGAAAGTGTTTCCTTGACAAACCGGGTTGTGGTTTGCATCAAGAAGGCTTTAGCAGTTGTTAAAGCAGATTGTAATATTCAGTTGAATATAGTGGATTAAGACCTCGTTGGAGAGAGGCGAAATCACCTTGACGGGTGGACTGGAGTAGTTTGAGATCAAACGAACCAGGATAAAAATATCTTGTTCATTGCATTGATTTTCAGTTTTACAATTCAACCCCCCTTCTTGTGTTTTTTCACTTCTTCAATTGGCATCAGAGCGCCTGGTTCTGAGCTAAAACACTTAACCGTGTCAGTACAAGATCCAGCGTCAGAAAAACACAATGGCAAGAACTTATTCTCACACCAGCAATGACAACCATGAGGACAGAGACAGATTCAGCGGCAAACCTCCAGTCTTTGATGGAGAAAATTTTGATTACTGGAAAGACAGAATTGAAAGCTTCTTTCTGGCACATGATGCTGATCTGTGGGATATGGTGACAGATGGATACACGTACCCTGTGAATGCAAGCGGTCAGAAGATTGATAGAAAAACAATGACTGACCAACAAAAGCGTGACTTCAAGAATCACCACAAGGCCATAACCATCCTTCTCAGCGCCATCTCGTATGCTGAATATGAAAAGATCTCTAACAGAGACACAGCAAAAAACATGTTTGACTCACTCAGAATGACGCATGAGGGCAACGTTCAGGTCAAAGAAAGTAAAGCTCTGGCACTCATTCAAGAGTATGAGGCGTTCAAAATGGAAGAAAGTGAATCCATTGAAACAATGTTCTCAAGATTCCAGATTCTGGTAGCTGGTCTCAAGGTTCTGGATAAAAGGTTACTCTACTGCTGATCACGTCAAGAAAATCATCAGAAGCTTACCCAAGCAGTGGAGGCCAATGGTTACAGCTTTGAAGCTAGCAAAAGATCTCAACAAAATTTCTCTGGAGGAACTTATTAGCTCCCTCAGAAGTCATGAGATAGAGCTAGAAGCTGATGAACCCCAGAAGAAAGGTAAGCCTTTAGCATTAAAATCTAACAAAAAATCGGAGTCTAAAGTTTTGCAGGCAGTTGAAGAAACATCTGATGGATCCTCATCAGAAGAAGACGAACTCTCCCTCCTCTCCAGAAGAGTGAATCAACTGTGGAAGCAGAGGCAAAGAAAGTTCAGGAATCCCAGAAGATCTGATCAGAATGAGTCTTCTTCCAGATACAGAAGGACAGATTCTTCCTCTGGATACAGAAGATCTGAAGGCTCCTCAGGAAGCAGAAAGCCAAACACCAAGGACATCATCTGCTATGAGTGCAATGAGCAAGGACACTACAAGAGTGACTGCCCAAAGCTTCAGAGGGAAAAGCCCAAAAAGAAGTTTGGAAGAGAAAAGAAGAAAAGTCTCATGGCTACATGGGATGACTCTGACTCGTCTGAAGCTGACTCAGAATCAGATGATGAGAGAGCAAACATAGCTCTCATGGCCAACATTTCAGAAGATAGTGAAGCTTCTGAATCAGACTCAGAATCAGATACTGAAGAGGTATTTCCTGACTTTGCTGTTAATTTTACCAAGGCTGAACTTGCTGAAAGCCTTAATGAAATTCTGGAAAGGTATCAGCAGATTAGAGTTAAATTCAGAGACCTGAAAAAGAATCTTGAATCTGACTCTAATAAGACTGAGAGTCTTAAATTGGAGAATTCTGAGCTGAGAATTAAAATTTCAAAATTAGAAAATACTTTACAAAACTCTCAGAAGGAACCAATTTCTGAAACTCCCAGCAACGCTGATGAGATCATCAAGGAGTATGATCACAGTTTCCAGAAGTTTCTTGCTAAAAGCATAGATAGAAGCAAAATGGCTTCAATGATCTATGGAGTTAGCAGAAACGGCAGGAAGGGAATAGGATACCAAGGTAAGGTTCCTACACCAAAGAATGTCATGGATTTAACCATTAAACACACTCCTCTAAATTCACATTTTGTGTATGGTCACACACATGATATTAAATACACTAGCAGTAAGTACTCTGTGAAACCAAAATTCAACCAGAGTTTTGGTAAATCTAACAAATCAGGACCCAAGAAAATATAGGTACCTAAGGATAAAATAATACATGTTGCAGATATCTTTAGCAGCAAATCAGAAATACCAGTCATGGTACCTGGACTCTGGCTGCTCGCGACACATGACGGGAAGAAGGCATATGTTCCAAAGCCTGGAACTTAAGCCTGGAGGCCACGTTGGCTTTGGAGGCAATCAGAGGGGAAAGATCATTGGCTCTGGAACTGTAGGTAATGGAAATCTTCCCTCTATTAATAATGTTCTTCTAGTAGATGGATTAATGCATAATCTGTTATCCATAAGTCAATTAAGTGATAACGGTTATGATATAATCTTTAATCAAAAATCATGTAAAGCTGTTAGTCAGAAAGATGGGACTATCCTGTTTAATGGAAAGAGGAAAAACAACATTTACAAAATCAAACTTTCTGAACTGAAAAGTCAGAATGTAAAGTGCCTTCTGTCTGTTAACAACGAGCAGTGGATCTGGCACAGAAGATTGGGGCATGTTAGTATGAGAAGAATATCTCAGATTAACAAACTCAATCTGGTCAGAGGACTTCCTAATTTGAAGTTCAATTCAGATGCTCTGTGTGAAGCATGTCAGAAAGGCAAGTTTGCAAAACCTTCCTTTAAATCTAAAAATGTTGTTTCTACCTCTAAGCCATTAGAACTTCTGCACATTGACTTATTTGGACCAGTTAAAACTGCTCCAGTCAGTGGCAAGAAGTATGGGTTAGTAATCGTAGATGACTATAGCAGATGGACATGGGTAAAGTTCTTAAGACACAAGGACGAGTCACACTCTGTGTTTGTTACCTTCTGTAACCAAGTTCAGAATGAAAAGGATCTTAGAATCGTTAAAGTCAGAAGTGATCATGGTGGAGAATTTGAAAACAAATATTTTGAGTCATTCTTTAATGACAGAGGCATTCTGCATGATTTCTCTTGTCCTAGAACTCCCCAACAAAATGGAGTTGTAGAACGAAAGAACAGAACATTGCAAGAAATGGCCAGAACCATGATTAATGAGACAAACGTTGCTAAGATCTTCTGGGCAGAGGCAATAAACACAGCGTGCTACATTCAGAATAGAATCTCAATAAGACCTATTCTGGAAAAGACTCCATATGAATTGTGGAAGAACAGAAAGCCCAACATTTCATATTTTCATCCTTTTGGATGTACTTGTTTTATGTTAAATACAAAGAATTATTTGAACAAGTTTGACTCTAAAGCACAGAAGTGTATTATGTTAGGATACTCTGAATGCTCAAGAGGGTACATAGTATACAATACAGAAACACAGATTGTGGAAGAATCAATCAGTGTTCGTTTTGATGATAAGCTTGACTCTGAAAAGTCAAAGCAGAATGAAGTTTTTGCAGGAATGGAAATTGAATTTACAGGTTCTGAAGACAAGTCATCAGAAGCTCTCAACATAGACACTCCTTCAACGTCTGAAAGGAGCACGGCTAGCAATCCTATAACAGCTGATGATCAACCTCAGAAGAGAATACCCAGAAGCAGCTTGGATCACCCAGAAGAGACTATCTTAGGAAGAAAGGAAGATCCAATCAGAACAAGAGCAAGCTTCAGAAACTCTGAAGAAACCCTCATGGGACTTGTTTCTCTGATTGAACCTTCTTCTATTGATGAAGCACTTTTGGATAATGACTGGATTCTAGCAATGCAAGAAGAGCTGAATCAATTCACCAGAAATGACGTATGCGATCTTGTTCCCAGACCAAAAGGATTCAACGTCATTGGAACAAGATGGGTGTTCAGAAACAAGCTAAATGAACAAGGTGAAGTCATCAGAAACAAAGCACGACTGGTTGCACAAGGTTATAGTCAGCAAGAGGGGATAGACTATACAGAAACCTTTGCCCCAGTCGCCAGGTTGGAATCTATCAGACTTTTAATTTCATTTGCTGTTAATAGAGCCATCCCTCTATATCAGATGGATGTCAAAAGTGCATTCTTAAATGGTTATATAGAAGAAGAGGTTTATGTGCACCAACCCCCTGGTTTTGAAAATACAAAACATCCAGAACATGTTTTCAAACTAAAGAAGTCACTATATGGTCTGAAACAAGCTCCCAGAGCTTGGTATGAAAGGCTAAGTAACTTTCTGTTAGAAAATGAATTCACCAGAGGGAAGGTGGACACTACCTTATTCTGTAAGTCAGTTAAGAATGACATCTTAGTCTGTCAAATTTATGTTGATGATATTATTTTTGGTTCTACTAATCCTTCTCTTGGAAGAAAATTTGCTAAGTGTATGCAGGCAGAATTTGAGATGAGCCTCATGGGGGAATTGAAATTCTTTCTAGGAATTCAGATCAATCAAACTCCAGAGGGAACTTACATTCATCAGAGCAAATACATCAGAGATCTTCTGAAGAAATTTGACCTCTCAGAATGTAAGCCATCAGAGATTCCAATGCATCCCACGTGCATTCTGGAAAGAGAAGAGGTAAGCAAAAATGTAGAACAGAAAGTCTACAGAGGTATGATTGGTTCTCTCCTGTATCTGACAGCTTCAAGACCTGATATATTATTCAGCGTATGTATTTGTGCTAGATTCCAATCAGATCCTAGAGAATCTCACTTAACAGTTGTTAAGAGAATTTTCAAGTATCTGAAAGGTACTACTAATCTGGGTTTGTTTTATAGAAAATCTAGTGATTACAGTTTAGTAGGCTACTGCGATGCTGACTTTGCTGGAGACAGAGTAGAGCGTAAAAGTACTTTTGGAAGCTGCCAGTTTCTGGGAGAAAATCTGATCTCTTGGTCCAGCAAAAGGCAATCCACAATTGCGCTATCAACAGCAGAAGCTGAGTACATAGCAGCAGCAGGATGTAGCACATAAATGCTCTGGATGAAAAGTCAACTTGAAGACTTCCAGATTTTTGAGAGTAACATCCCTATACTCTGTGACAATACTTCTGCTATTTGCTTAAGTAAGAATCCCATTTTACATTCTAGAGCTAAGCATATAGAAATAAAACATCATTTCATTAGGGACTATATTCAGAAAGGAATTTTGAACTTAAAATTTATAGATACAGACCATCAATGGGCTAATATCTTCACAAAACCCCTTTCTGAAGATAGGTTCAATTTCATTCTGAAACATCTCAGCATGAAAATCTGCCCAGAGTGAAAATGTTTTAATTCCATATATTTATCTTCAGAATGTATTTGTTTTACTGTGAACTTCTGATCAATCTCTTTTCAGAAAGATAGAACATGCATATTGTATCAGATGCTAGTCTTAAAGATCTGAGCGTTTCAGCTCAAGGATAGACGTGCTGATCACTAAATCAAACAAGTGTCATCCAATCATAAGCAAATCTCTGAAGCAGAACGTGTGCACGCTTCTGAGAAGGCAAAACGCTGATTGGGTGCATTGAGACACATGTCTGGTAACCGTTTTAAGTATCTTTCTCAAATCCCCCAAAATCAGCAAGCATTAATTGAAAGTAATCATGTTTTTAAAACGTAATCATGATTCTATTCCTATTTATTGAAACCGTTTACACTTTCAAAATATTCTGAAGCCTATTTAAGAACGTTAATTTCTCACATTAATCTTTTACAGTTTCTCATTATCTCTCAAATATTTTCTGCATTCTCTCTGTGTTCATCTCTTTCAATCTTAAACCTTTTTTCTCAGTTTTCTCACAAAAACCCTAAGTGTGAACATGGCAACCTCCAACAGTGCTTCTGCAGGTTCTCAGAAGAAAGCTTCCTCTAAACAGTACCAAGTTCCATTCAGAACACTCCTTACTCCAGTGAAGAATCTTGAAGTGTTATCTGAACTGATTATTGATTTTGGCAGTCTGAAAGAGAATGGCTTTGATTTAACAGAAGAAGTTAGGGCACAGAAATGGGAAAGGTATTTTGACAGGCTGGTTGGACCAACATTCCCAATGTTAGTAAAGGAGTTATGGATTCATGAAACTGCTTCAACGCATCAAGTCACCTCCTACATAATGGGAAAGAAGATTGTGATCACTGAGGATCACATAGCAAAGTTGATTGGTTATAGTGGCGGTGGCGTCCGCTGTATTGATATGGCTGAAAGATGCTCTGACATTGGTGTCATAGCAGAACCGATTTTCACCCTTGGGGTGCCCAGCAGCAAAATCAAAGACCTCAAGGATCACCACAGAGTTTGGGCGAAGATAATTCTGGGGTGTTTTAATCATAGGAAGCCAACTAGTTCCCTTGATTACATAAATATAGATCAGCAGTTTCTGATCTATTTTATCAATCAGAAGGTAAAAATCAACTTGGCTCATCTTCTGTTTAATCACCTCAGAACAAGCGTGAAGGAAACCAGGGAAGAAGAAAGAACCAAGAGGGATTGGATACCCTTTGGAAGGTTAATATCAGATATTCTGACTGAGAATAGGCTGATAGAGCACTTGATTGAAGCTCAAGAGTTAAGCACCATTGAACCAACTGTTGGCAAGCCTCTGAACGCGAAGAATCTGAAGAAAATGAAGTTAATAGAAAATATCAGAAAGGAACCCAGCGTTACTCCTACTGCTGACATCACCAGCAGAAGAGTCCCACTGAGTGATTTTCCCTTATTCTCTGAGATAGAATCTAAACCAGTGGTGGTTCTCAGATATTTGGACGCGTGCAAGGCTGATGGTACAGATCCCAAGCTGAATATCAAAGATCTGCACCAACCTCAACCAGAAGTTACAATGAAGAAGACGAAGAAAAGGAAGGCCCCTTCAGAAGGAACATCCCAGCAGACACCCAAGAAAAGAGGTAATTTATCTGCTGCTTCTGTTTTAAATTCTTCTGCTATGCCAACATCTATCCCAACTCTAGCTTCTCATGCAATCCCAATTCCCATCCCAACAATATATGAAACCGAACCAGAAGATGACCCTTCTGAGGCACTACAACTCAGAAGACCCCGCACCAAACATCCCAAACCAACAATATCAACAACATCAGCAATTGACAAAGTTCTGTCTGACATTGATCAACATGCCTCTGATCACCCTTCCAATAATCCAAACTCTGAACCACAAATTGTCCACTCCCCTCAACCAGAACAACCTCTCTCACCCATTCCAGAAGAACCACATATTCCTGAACAACCAGAAATTCCTCCTCCTTCTCCACAACCAGCAATTCCTTCTCCCTCTCCTCAACCATAAATTCATCCACCATCACCTCAACCATCACCTTAACCTGAGTTTCATCATTCTGAAACTCCATCTCCTCCACCTTCTGAACCGCATTCTCCTCAATCATCTGAGCCACAACCTCTGGCAATCCAGCTGCCATGTGGAACAACAGTAACAATGGCCCAGCTGCCATCCTCGCCTGAAACCACACCACCAAACACTCCCAAAACCCCAAACAGTCCAATCATTATCTCTGATTCTCCCACTCCATCTCCCAAACAAACAGCTCCTAAGCAAACCACAGAAGACCCCAGCAGGACCTTCATAGATTTAACAATCCTTGACTGTCTTGCTGATCTGAAAAATAAAATAGCCATTCCAAAACCAAAACAGCCAGATGTTGGCTCTGGTATTATGAATTTTGAAACAGGTTTGCAGCAGTGGATTGCTTCTCTGAAGCAAATCTGTCCTGGAATGATTGATCCAGCTGCCTCTGACCAGCTCTGGTCACAATTCAGAATTTGGGTACGTGCTGAAGCCCTCAAGTTGCAGGATATCAACTATGAGCAGGCACAACAGAACTTCAGCAAGCTGCTGAAGGAAGTTGAAAGTCAGCTGCCACAGGAAGACTTGCTCCTTCTGGATAGTGTGCCATGGTCTGAGAAGCGTCCAGCTTCAAAGGTGCAACCAGAAGAAGACCAGACTATTCAAGCTGAAGCCAGTCAAGCTGAAGATGTTGCAGAAAGCTCTCAGAAGCTCCCTGCTTCTGATGTTTCTCAAGCTGCCTTGGACAGGCAAACTCTGGAAGAGCTAAAGCTGAATGATATCCGTCTGCAGCAAAGGATGGATGAAAATGACCAGAAGATGAAAGAAAGGATGGATGTGCAGGATAGCAAGATAGATACAGTAGTCAGCATGGTGCACAAGCAGACTGAGACTGCTGATCAGATCAAAGCAATGTTGAGACTCTGTTCACACGCCTTCCTCCCCAACCTTAGATTTTCATTCATGCCATTTTCATGTTTTCTTTGCATATCTTCTGTACTGTTTTGTCTGGCTCTGAATATTTTAATATGACAAGTTTTTCTGCTCTAAATGTTTTAACACATCACTTACACTTTTTGATTGCTGACAAAAAGGGGGAGAACAAGAATTATATTTTTCAATAACGGATTACTAAGACAGAAAATCTCAAACATTCTAACTCTGATATACTTGAATATGTTTTCTGTTTTTGCTTAAGTCTACAGGTACAAGAATGCTCTCTGATATTCTGAAGACTAAAGCTTTGATACTCTGACCCAAAGCAAAGCTCTGATATTCTGACCTGAAGCTCTGCTCTGATAGTCAAAACTCTGATATTCTGATGTTCAAAGAAAGGCAATAAAGATCTGATCTTGAAGAACTCTTGGAATTAAAAAGGGAAGTAATAAATTCAGGGGGAGTATCTCTCAACTCTGATATCTCTTTGTCCCTTATCTTTGATAACCTCTTACTCTGATACATCTTATCAATTAGTTATCTCTGATACTTTTTCACGTTATTTTCAATTAAAAATATCTAGTTTTTGTCATCATCAAAAATGGGGAGATTGTTAGAACAAAGTTTGAATCTACTACCCTAAGTTTAAGTTTTGATGATAACAAAATGAAAGGATATATTAATTATGTGATTCATATAAGAACTATTTGCTACCTAAAATATTACCTTCTGTTTTGCAGAAACTCTGATAGGTATCAGCAAATGTACATCTTAATCAGCATCAGAATATTGGTTATCAACGTCAGCATCAGAAGATGCTATATCAGAATACCAGAATCAGAAGAACAACTCACGCGAATGCTGAAGCTTGATGAACAGAACTGCGCTCAACACTCTGATAAAGACAACAACAGTTCATCAACACTTAAGCAGAGTCAGAATGAGGCCAAGCCAGAACACGCTTTAAGTAGCAATGGTACTGTGCATTCAAGGCGAATTATTACCAACGACATCATTCCAGACAAGATCTGCTCAATAAGGAAAGTTTGTTATTGGCATTGAATCAAGATTATTGCTCCAACGTTCAACAAATTCAGTGCTATATAAACAAGACAATGAAGATTGAATTGGCTAATGCTCTACATCATATTACACGCCTAAAAGCTAATCATCATCTTCCTTCTCTCAGTTTGCTAAACGCTTCATATTTCCTTACTCAGTATTTTAGAAATCTAGTTTCATAAGCTTAAGTTGTGTAATATCACAGTTGTGATAAACAGTTTTGTAGAAAACATTCACACACCTAGATTTCTCTTCTTTGTAAGAAAGTGTTTCCTTGACAAACCGGGTTGTGGTTTGCATCAAGAAGGCTTTAGCAGTTGTTAAAGCAGATTGTAATATTCAGTTGAATATAGTGGATTAAGACCTCGTTGGAGAGAGGCGAAATCACCTTGACGGGTGGACTGGAGTAGTTTGAGATCAAACGAACCAGGATAAAAATATCTTGTTCATTGCATTGATTTTCAGTTTTACAATTCAACCCCCCTTCTTGTGTTTTTTCACTTCTTCAGGGGAGAGTGTTGGTGACTTGCTAGAGATACTGTGCCCTTTCGGGGCTGCTGGGTTACCAACTCTGCTCGGGGGAGAGTGTTGTTGAATCTTGTCTTACTCTACGGGGAGTGAAGGTATCTTGGCCCTGTTCTTCAACTGAACCTGACCTGGTACCTTGGTGAGCAAAGCAGCTGTACAGTTTGGACAATTCTTATTGCCCCAGTTTCTACGGGAGAAGGTACCTGTGGAGGCCTTTGACAACTGCCGATTGACAAATCTTCTTCTGGTGGGCAAGTGACAAGATGACAGGACATAGTCGTACGCTTTTGATCCCTAACTTTTTCCTGGACCGCCCTTTCGGGTTTTCAGTCCATCGGGATACCCCTTTTTGCCCAAGCCGCCTTTTCAGGTTTTCGACTTGCCGGGTGTACATATTTTTTTTATTTTCATCCCTTATTTTGCACGGACCCTTTTTGTTCGCCGGGAAGCCCTTATTTTTGCCTAGGTGTGTCAACCTAGCGGGTCTTTGATTATGCGTAGTACTTTTCTGACTATGTCCACGCTCTCAGAATGCAGGGAGTTGTCACGGTCAGTAATGCAGTGTTACCATACTGTGATCGGTGGATCTGGAACTGACTGTTTTAAAGCTGGTTCGCGAAATGTCGCGGTAAGCAAGATTCGCCACCGTCTTTTATTTTCTCCAACAAGGAAAGGACAAAAGCACAGAAAAATTCCTTATGAGATTAGCTCTCGGTTCGGGAGGTAGATTTATAGAAAGGGAAGGTGTTAGCACCCTATCTATCCATGGTTATCCATGGGCTCTTAGATACTTGCTCATTGTGTTTTCAAAAATGTTTGTTTGCTTTTCAAGGTGAGTGGGTTTGAAAAAGTTTCGTTTAAAATTTCAGTTCGACTCTTGTATCAGTCCTCAAGAGTGTTTGAAAAATTATTTTTGAAAGCTTTTTGAAAAGTATAGGTGTGAAAAGAAGTTTTTAATTTGTTTTGAATTAGAGCAAGTATCTACGAGTCATCTACCTACCCTAAGGAATTAGTCTGTGTAAATGTCCTTAAGATAGTGCCATCCCACCATTGAGAGGTAGGTAGCACCACCGTTGGAGGTGTTCGGGTCAATTCGAGGTTCGGGACATGGTGATCACCAGAGCAATGGGAAGACACCTTAGAAGCTACCCTCATGCCAGGTTCCCGGATCATGAGGACTTACTAAGACATCCTCTACTCGACGATCACCTTTCGAGGGGCAAGGCAACAGTGAAGCGTACCCTAGGGGTGGTGTGTGAATTGTGTGTCATTTTCAGTTTATCGTTTGTCTTGTCATGCATTGGTGATCTACGCTTTGATTTTATTTTTGGGCATTCATTCTTTCATGTTATTGTTTAACAGTTAAAGATGCGGGAATTTAAAGTGCGGAAAAGGTAAATGTCCTACGCTATTACAAGGGCGCGGGTCTACAACGCCAAATTAATCCAGACCCGATTTAAAATAGAATGCGGTAAATAAATGTCTAATAGCTATTACAGGGCTTTGGAACAAATACATTATATTCACAAAAGAAATAAATGAAACGCGCGAACAAAAACGTAATCGAACGCGAGGGCGTTGAACCCTTTAAAGGAATTAAAATAAAATTAATAGAATAATTAAATTAAATAAAAGGAAAGAACTTATTTTTTATATTTTTTGTATTTATGACATTAAAGAAAATTAAATTAATCAAAAGTCAAATAATTAATTCTAATTCTAATTGTTTTTAATTTGTTAAAGAAAATGCATTAAAGTTAAAACCTAGAATTAAAACTAATTAATTATAAAATTTATTTACAAAATTAATAGTTGATGATAAAATAATAAAAATATTTAATTAATTAAAAAAGATAAAAAGTGCTAAAGGCCTATTTTTGTTATTTTTGGTTTATTGTGAAAAAGAATTAAATTATAACCTAAAATTAAATCTAAATTAATTACATACAAATTTGTTTATGAAAATACTTAAAATAAAATATTTTATTACTTTTTTCTTTTTTCTGATTTTTATATGTTTTTTATATTTTGAAAATATTAATTAATTAAAATAAAGCAACAATTAAAAGAATATAAAAATAATAAAAAGAAACAAAGAAAAGAAAGAAAATTGTAAAACCTAAGGGGGTGAAACCCCTAATTTGGAGGTAAAGTCCATGGAGATTCTGGCCCAATAAGCATGGTCCATTTGACTTTCCAGGTAATATGTTGTAGCGTTGACTGGATCTTATGCTGTTCCTCCAATCTACACCCTTGATCTGATGGACCTGGACAGATGGACGCTGATTTTTTGAGCGTATATGGTGTGCTTTAAGGCTGAATCTGCACGTGAATGTTAATGGCAAAATAATATTGAAAACATGCAGACCTGGGGCTCGAACCCAGGTCTTGTGGTTTACCATTCAAACGCGTTGCCAGTTGTGCCAAGTTGCTTATTTGTAAATTAAATAATAAACAAAATTTATAAACAAAATAACGCGTTAGTGTTATAAAAATAAAAAAAATGCGCGCTGGATTTAAACCAGCCAATCACAGCATGACAAGCAATCGTCTTCTCCAATGTTTTATTTTCCTTAAAATGTCAAAGCATTGGCAACGGTTTTCACACCGTTTCAGAAAAGGCTTTTGCAAAAAATAACGATTAGAGCTCAGACGCTCATAAATTGAGCGCGAGGGTGCATTTGAGATCGTCCAAGCGCGCTGATTCGAGTGATGGTGGTCATGAGTCTCAATTTTTCCTTGGGTGAAAAGCCCCAATTCCAAAGTCCTATAACCCTAGAAATCAAACATGGTGAAATCGTACACAACGCATAATAATACAATTAAAGTATATGGTTAGCTTGCAAATGCTTCACTGATCACAAATATATGAACAAAATATCATGAATGAGCCTAGAATATAAAACACGATAATGAAAATAAAGTGAGAAAGGCTAGCTTCTATACAATGATTCAGGAGGTTATGGACTTGGAAATCTATGAAGACACGTTGCTGAAGGCCTAAGGAAGATGATGAGATGAAAATCTCAGCTCGAATCGCCCCCTAATGTGATTTTCAGAATTGAGATTTTTGCAAAAAAAGTGTGAATGTCCTTTTAAGGTTCCTGCGCAGCTTAGTGTTTAAAATGGTTTTTGATCACTTGTATATCTCTTAGGCAATGTGTATGAATGGGAATTAAAGCCAATAAAGCCTTGCATTGATGTTTTGGATTTTCACATAAACCACCATTATCAACTTTCCATTTTGAGTCCATTTTTGAATTCTTGCCTTGTTTAATCCCTTGCACGAATTTTGGTAGGCACATAATGATGTTTCAAGGCTAGTAAAAACCAAATATTCCCTTTTAAATTAATTTTTGAATTTCTTTTGATTTTAAAAGATTTAAAATTAATTAAATCCAATAAAAATCAATAAAAATGAAAAAATTAATAAAAAAAATCTGAAATAAAAGGTGGGACACGTGGGAAGCATGGCCAAGTTAATTCAAGTGGAAAAAGTGGGCCCCTTTTGTCAAAAATGAGATTTCAAGGATAAATGATTTTGGCCATTTCACAAAAATTTCCCAACTTCTCCAATGCATAACTTGCTCAATTTTTAAGATTTGCTCATGTTCTTGGACATTTTAGAAAGGTCTTGAAGTCCTCTAAACAATGCCTTTGGTCCCATGTCATTTTGATTTACCAATCTCAAGTTATGGCCTTTGACTTAAAGTTCCTTTTTGTTGACTTTTGGAAATGACCTATAATGTTGAAATTGATAACTTTTTGTGAGAGCATTTCTTGGACTTGAAGTATGAAGATGAGTTGTAGGAAATGTCTTTCTCTTCAAAATGAGATTTGGATGGAATTTTTCTGATAATCCATGTGAAAGTTATGCCCTGGTCAATTTCAGTTGACTTTTTCAACTGTCCAAAAATAGAAACTTTTGCATCTTGATGATTTTTGAGCCAAGCTTTGAGAATCATGATCAAGCATTGATCAAATGATGTTTGTGGCTTCAAAATGAGATGTTGACCAAAAATTTGAACTTTTGACTGCCAAATGACCATTTTGCCCCTACAGTTGACTGTAGGGCAATTAGGGTTTTTGACTGTGCAATTTTGTGCTGAAAGTCTTGAAACTTGATATGAGGATGCTTGACCATATTTGTAGGCATGTGGGACTTGATTGGGCCCTTGGAAACTTCACTTTCTTGATCAGAACAAAAACCCTAATTTTGACTGCTTAGGAGGCCCTTGACTGTGCAACCCTTGGGGAGATTTTGAAGCTTGACTTGGCAAATCTTGAAGAATATGGGAGGGCAAATTTTGGGGTACAACAGTTGCCCCTGTTCAATCTTCTTAGACCTGAGGATGCAGATTGGCTGACGTGCCTTTCGTAATCCGAGGGTGGAAGATGATTGAACACTAGAGTGCCCAGAAATTTGCGCTCACATAGTAGCAATGCGATGATGGGAATGGGCTTATAGATGCCATTTGGATGTTGATTGTGTAAGAGATTCCTTAGCGAGAACCTGCATACCTGCAAAAATAGAAAACGATTACCTGACACGTTGCAGGAGCTGATTTTCAGATGCTTTTGTGTAGATACGTCCTGACTAGTTACAGGAGTTGGGTCTGGAGCTTCAAAAAATGATGAATGAACCAGGGGTGGTTACTACCTTAGCATGAATGGTAAGAGAACCTTGGGTGACTTTAACTTCAACAACGCTCGTTGAGAAAATCTTGGTGGGAATTACCATCTTCGCAGTATCGGGGAGAGAACCAAAGGCCATTATAATCTGAAAGGGAATCACCTCACTCACCGTCGGAGAGGGAACCCTAGGAAATTATAATCTGAAAGGAATTATCACCTCACTCACCGTTGGAGAGGGAACCATTGGAAAAGGAAATATCGCCTCACTCACCGTCGGAGAGGGAACCATAGGAAAGGAATTATCGCCTCACTCACCGTCGGAGAGGG
Source organism: Vicia faba (assembly GCA_948472305.1). NCBI lineage: Eukaryota > Viridiplantae > Streptophyta > Magnoliopsida > Fabales > Fabaceae > Vicia > Vicia faba. The sequence continues at coordinate 334,468,232 of OX451737.1, forward strand.
AACCATAGGAAAGGAATTATCGCCTCACTCACCGTCGGAGAGGGAACCATCTGAAAAGGACTTACCACCTCACTCACCGTCGGAGAGGGAACCGTAGGAGATTATCACCTCACTCACCGTCGGAGAGGGAACCATCTGAAAAGGACTTACCACCTCACTCACCGTCGGAGAGGGAACCGTAGGAGATTATCACCTCACTCACCGTCGGAGAGGGAACCATCTGAAAAGGACTTACCACCTCACTCACCGTCGGAGAGGGAACCATAGGAAAAGGAATTATCACCTCACGCATCGTCGGAGAGGGAACCATAGGAAAGGAATTATCGCCTCACTCACCGTCGGAGAGGGAACCATCTGAAAAGGACTTACCACCTCACTCACCGTCGGAGAGGGAACCATAGGAAAAGGAATTATCACCTCACGCACCGTTGGAGAGGGAACCATAGAAAAAGGAATTATCACCTCACGCACCATCGGAGAGGGAACCATAGGAAATTATAATCTCAAAAGCGGGCGTCTGAGAAAAACCTTTAATAACTTCTACTGAGTCTTTGTCAGAAAATCTGTTTGGGGTCGATTTAGCTGGACTAGAGAAGGCCTTGGACTGGATAAGAAATCTTCGGGGTCGATTAACTGAACCGGTCTAGGTCTTGAAATATGATTGAGAAATTAGCTGAACTTTCCTGAAAGAATAGAGGTCAGTCATATGCAATGCATGATATGGATCAAGCAATGATGTTCTCAACATAAATGAGATTTGTATGATATAATGCGTCTATGCATGCTGTAATGATGTATGTGATGTTTAGGAATGTATGCTTTCGTCTAGGAAAGTAAATCATTGACGGGTGCCGGGAAGTCATATCCTGGGTTGATGTTGAAGAATAGATTTTGTTTCCGCTGGGGATGATAGCTGCAAGAATACCGATAGGAGAAGATGACTCCGTTGAGGAATAAACTTGGCAAATGGAAGATTCTGCGGGGAGAAAAGATACTCTAGCGACCATGCTGGGAAGCAATACTCTGTGGGAAGAGGGATGCCTTGTTGAGTGTTGATGATAACTTGCTGTGGGTACCATCGTTATATTGGAAGTGTTAATGGACTTCGCTGGGGATAAGAAGACTCTGTCGAGGACGCTCTTTCCGTGGCTTTTGGCTAAGGATAACCCAGTTATATCCTGTTAAGGAAATAACTCTTTAAATAAAGCTGGACGACGCGTTCGTGCTTTGCGAGGATAAGCTTCCAGAATCTACTGGGGATAAGCTTACTGCTTGGGGAGATGGATTCCAACTTCTTGGGGAAACTGGATTGGATCCTCCTGGGGAAGTTTTTGAGATGTATCGGGGGAAGTGACACCACCGAATGTTTGATATGCCGCCGGGGAACAATCTTTAGACCAAGACTACCGGGGATGCTTGTTAAGACTACATATGCTGCTGGGGAATGTTGAGATCCACTGGAGGATACCCAACTTCCTTAAGGTCTGATAACTTTGCTTGAAGAGGAGTGTACTGGCTGCTTACTCTCTGGGGAGTTAGGATATCTGGTTTTTAGCTGAACCTACCTTGGTACCTTGGAGGATAGAACAATTAGATTGCTTAGACAACTCTTTATTGCCCCTGTTTCTAATGTTACCTGTAATTAATCCTTTGTTTCGTATGCAAATATTTATGAGTTAGCAAATTATTGTCAATGCATATATCACAAATTGAACCTTGGACGTTCTTCGCAAAACAAAACAGAAAAAGAAAAAACAATTGGCACTTTTAACTGAAAAGTATATTTGTATTGATTTTTGAATGGCCCGAAAACAGGCGTTTTGTGTACAAGAGGCTGACGTCCTAGTAAGAGAACGCCGCCGAACAAAAAGAGTTTATACAAAAGAAAATAAAACAGCTGTGTGAAATGAATGATCCCACTGGGTTTCAACTCTGCTATTGCCTTTATATCTCCGAGCGTCTCATCACTTGATGACCTAAACGAAGATGAAGCTGATTGATCGATACCGTCTGAACTTGATGTAGATACCGGATTCTGGATGCAAAGTGATCAATGTGACATAGTATTACGCTCTTATCCTTAATTTTTGCATGGACCGCCCTTTCGGGTTTTCAGTCCACCGGGATACCCATTTTTGCCCAAGCCGCCTTTTCAGGTTTTCGACTTGCCGGGTGTACAGATTTTTTCGTTTTCATCCCTTCATTTTGCCCGAACCCTTTTGGTTCGCCGGGAAGCCCTAATTTTTGCCTAGGCATGTCAGCCTAGCGGGTCTTTTTTTATGCGTAGTATCTTTTTACTATGTCTGCATTGGCGGGGTGAGGAAGGTCGTCACCATCCATATTGGTCAATATCATGGCTCCTCCTGAGAACACATGTTTAACCACAAATGGCCCTTCGTACGTGGGGGTCCATTTTCCCCTTGGATCACTCTGAGGAAGGATGATTCGCTTGATTACCAGATCCCCAACTTGATATTCCTGTGGTCTGACCCTTTTGTTAAATGCCCTGATCATCCGTTTCTGATACGTCTGACCATGACAGATAGCAGCAAGTCTCTTTTCATCAATGAGGTTGAGCTGATTAAGTCGTGTCTGGATCCAATCATCCTCATTCAGGTTTGCATCCTTCATTATCCGGAGAGATGGTATCTGCACTTCAATCGGTAAGACTGCCTCCATACCATAAACCAAAGAGAAAGGAGTTGCCCCGGTTGACGTCCTAGCTGAGGTACGGTACCCATGTAGAGCGAACGGTAACATCTCGTGCCAATCTTTATAGGTCACTGTCATCTTCTGCACGATTTTCTTGATATTTTTATTTGCTGCTTCTACAGCCCCATTCATCTTCGGTCTGTAAGGAGAAGAATTGTGGTGCTGTATTTTGAACTGTTCGCAGAGCTCAGTGATCATCTTGTTATTCAGATTGGTACCTTTATCTGTAATGATTCTCTCAAGGACGCCGTATCGGCAGATCAGGTTATGCCGAATGAACCGTGCCACAGCAGTCTTGGTTACTGTAGCATAGGAAGCTGCTTCGACCCACTTTGTAAAGTAATCAATCGCTACAAGGATGAAGCGGTGCCCGTTAGATGCCGTAGGTCTGATCTCACCAATCATGTCAATGCCCCACATTGCAAAAGGCCAAGGTGCGGTCAGAACATTCAGGGGAACTGGAGGAACATGCACCTTGTCTGCATAAATCTGGCACTTATGGCATGTCCTGGAATGTTGGTAGCAGTCAGCTTCCATTGTGGACCAGTAATATCCTGCCCGAAGGATCTTCTTCGCCATAGTGTGCCCACTGGAATGCGTACCAAAGGTCCCCTCATGCAGCTCTTCCATGATCCTTTCTGCTTCAGTCTTATCCACACAACGCAGTAAGGTTGAATCATGGTTTCGCTTGTACAAGATGTTGTTGCTAAGGAAGAACTTTGCCGCGAATCTTCTCAGGAATTTCTTATCATTGATAGAGGCACCTTCAGGGTATTCCTGAGTTTCCAGATATCTCTGCACCTCATGGTACCAAGGCTTCTCAGTCACCAACTCAGTCTCGAGATCACAACAGTATGCCGGTTCGTCCAATTTCCAGATGATGATCCGGGGAGCCTCATTGTCCCATTTGACTTTGAACATAGAAGACATTGTGGCTAACGCGTCCGCTAACTGATTCTCCTCCCTTGGGAAATGTTCAAAGGTTATCTCTGTGAAATGGGGGATCATTGTCAACACACATTCTTTGTAAGGAATAAGATTCGGATGTTTCGTATCCCACTCGCCTTTGATCTGGTTGATCACGAGAGCGGAATCTCCGAAGACACTCAGAAACTTGATCCTTAAGTCAATTGCAGCTTTGAGTCCCATGATGCACGCCTCATACTCCGCCATGTTGTTGGTGCAGTTGAAACATAGCCGGGCAGTGAGTGGAGTATGAGTGCCTTGAGGGGATATGATCACAGCACCGATACCATTACCCAAAGCATTGGAGGCTCCGTCAAAGTGCATAGACCATCGGGATCCTTCCTCAGGTCCTTCATCCGGTCCAGGTACTTCACAATCAGTTACTATCATGATGCTTTCATCCGGAAACTCGAAGTTCATTGACTGATAGTCATCTACGGCCTGATGTGCCAAGTGGTCTGCCAATACACTTCCCTTGATGGCTTTCTGGGTTGTGTACTGAATGTCGTATTCTGTCAAGATCATCTGCCATCTTGCAATTCTCCCAGACAGAGCAGGCTTTTCGAATATGTACTTTATAGGATCCATCTTTGAGATCAACAAGGTAGTGTGAGTCAGCATATACTGTCTCAGCCGGAGAGCAGCCCATACCAAAGCGCAGCAAGTTTTCTCCAGCAGTGAGTATCGGGTCTCACAGTCGGTAAACTTTTTGCTAAGGTAATAAATGGCATGCTCTTTTCGGCCAGACTCGTCATGCTGCCCCAGCACACACCCCATTGAGTTGTCAAGCACAGTCATCTATAGTATCAGAGGTCTCCCTTCAACCGGTGGCATAAGGATGGGTGGTTCTTGGAGATACTCTTTGATTCTGTCAAAAGCAGCCTGACATTCATCATTCCAACGCACTACCTTATCTTTCTTCAGCAGCTTGAAGATTGGCTCACAGGTAGCAGTTAGGTGTGAGATGAATCGAGCAATGTAATTCAGGCGTCCTAAAAAGCCTCTGACTTCCTTCTCTGTTCTGGGAACTGGCATCTCTTGAATAGCTTTAACCTTGGCAGGGTCCACTTGAATACCCTTGTCGCTTACAACGAAGCCTAGCAACTTCCCAGATCTTACCTCGAAGGTGCACTTGTTCGGATTCAACCTCAGCTTGTACAATTTCAGACGGTCAAACAATTTCTGCAGATGATCAAGGTGTTCTTCCTCAGTTTGGGACCTCGCGATCATGTCGTCAACATACACTTCTATCTCATGATGGATCATGTCATGAAATAAAGCAACCATAGCACGTTGGTAGGTTTCCCCGGCGTTCTTTAGTCCAAAAGGCATGACCTTGTAGCAGAAGGTGCCCCACTGAGTAACAAATGTAGTCTTTTCCATGTCTTCAGGAGCCATCTTGATCTGATTGTAGCCTGAAAAACCATCCATGAAAGAGAACACCTTATGCTGAGCTGTATTATCAACAAGGACATCAATGTGAGGTAGAGGGAAGTCATCTTTGGGGCTGGCCCTGTTCAGATCCCTGTAATCGACACACATTCTGACCTTACCGTCCTTCTTTGGTACCGGTACCACATTAGCAACCCACTGAGGGTAAGAAGTCACTGCAAGAAATCCGGCATCAAACTGCTTCATAACCTCGGCTTTAATCTTCTCAGACATCTCTGGACGCATACGGCGGACCTTTTGCTTAACCGGAGGGCAATCTTCCTTAGTTGGCAAGTGATGGACCACAATGTCGGTATCCAACCCGGGCATGTCTTCGTAGGACCAGGCAAAGATCTCCATATAATCATGCAGCATTTGAGTCAACCGTTGCTTCACGCTGAGCTCTAGGTTGGCACCAATCTTTACCTCTTTCATGTCTTCCTCAGTACCCAAGTTTATTGTTTCCACTGGCTCTTCATGGGGTTGAATTGCCCTTTCCTCTTGAAGTAACAGTCTTGCGAGCTCGCCAGGCACTTCGCAATCATCTTCACCTTCGTCTTCGGCTAAGTTGATCGGATTTTCGAAGTCATAACTGGTAGTAGCAGAGTCGTTACCAGTGAGATCCAGAGTGGATTGAAACCTGTATGAGTGAGTGTGTGTAAATACAGCTGTTTTGCAATATGTAAAGAAAGGAAAGAAAAAGAGCGCAAAATTTGAAATGTGAAAAACGTCCAATGCTTTTATTTATGATATATGACAGTGACAAACAAAAGCCCTCATAAATAGAACCACGGTGCCCCGGGTAAGACACCGGGCCATACAGTTTCAAGTTATTGTTTATTACAAATCCAAAACAAAGAAGTTCATTACTGGGGAACAAAAGTTATGGGTGTAAAGTCTTTAGCAGTCCAATTGGTCAATCCACCAACAGTCGTCGGGTAGATCCAGCTATCGAACTCTGACTCCTCCACTTCGTCTTCCTCTCCAATAGCATTCACTCCTGAGTAGGTGATGAGCACAGGAGGTCTTCCAATTCTCGCCTTGCGCACTGCCTTCTGAGCTTCTGTGGTGAAACCCAGCCCAAACTTGTTAGTCTTAGGAGTAAGATCAGGGAGCTTGCCCCAGTTTGCACATTCACCTCTTTCGATCACAGCCTGAGCGTCCTTTAAGGAGGCCATTTTCAAAGGAGAAACCTCTTCAACCACTGCTTCTGCTGCTGCCAAAGTTTGTGGCACCTCCTCAAAATGTTGAAAGGGGGTCTCAATGAACTCCCCATCCATTTCCACGTACCTGAAGGAGTTGAGGTGGCTGACCATGTATTCCTCTTCCCCTTGCACTGTTACAATTTTCCCCCTGACCGGGTATTTGAGCTTCTGATGCAATGTGGAGGTCACAGCTCCAGCCTTGTGGATCCACAGGCGACCCAGCAAACAAGAATAGGATGGACGGATGTCCATCACGTAGAATTTTGAATCAAATACCAGTGACCCAACCCTGATTGGGATGTCCACCTCACCATGTACCATTCTTTTGGACCCGTCAAAGGCCCGGACAACAATGTTACTTGGTTTGAGCTCTAGACCCTCACAGTCCAGCCTATCCAGAGCTTTCTTGGGCAGCACATTTAATGAAGAACCTGTGTCAACCAACACGTGAGCAAGGGTAGTGCCCCTGCATTCAATGGAGACATGCAGGGCATCATTATGGTTCTTCCCTTTCGCTGTCAGATCGGCATCAGAGAAACCCAGGCCATTATCAGCGGTTAGGTTGGCCACACAGTCAGTGAACTGGTCAGCAGACGTCTCTTGGGGTACGTGGGCTGTCTTTAAGAAAGCAATCAGAGCCTTGGCATGGGCCTCTGAACACAGCAGCAGTGACAACATGGAGATTTTGGAGGGGGTGTGCCCCAGCTGTTCGACAACGTTGAAATCACTTTTCTTTATTATCTTGAGGATTTCTTCCATTTCCTGCCTGGAAGCCTCAACAATGGTCTTCGGTGCCTCCGTCCGGGCAGGCACATCAGCAGCAATCCCCTTGCCCCGAGTATCAGATGACTCGGCAGCAGGGGTGGATACTTGGTCAGGGGGAGAAACAGGCACACTGGCAGGTGTGAAGACCAAAGGCCTATGAATTACCGGAGGAGCAATGTCTGGCGAGAATAGTCTTCCACTACGAGTGACCTTAGGAGGCCCAGTAATGTTGGAGATACCAGCATCAATGTTGAACTCTTGTTTCACACCCAGAACGTAAACATCTGCCCCATAGTGCCATGGGACAGCCTTATCAGACTTGTAGGGGATGGGCCCCGGAACAGTAATGGTGATGGGAGCAATCTTGTGAGCCGGCAAAATTTGGATAGGCTTCTTTGAAGGAGCCTTGGAAGGGTTGTTGTAGATGGTAACAATTGAAACTTCTTCAACAGGAGCAGTAGGAACAACAGTCTTTCTGAACAAAATCTCTCTATTATCTATCAGGTTTTGGACGCCTGACTTCAGCAGAGAACAACCAACAGGGGAAGCAACACATAGAGGGAAACCTTCGCTACATCCCGGAAATAAACCGGCTAGCAACAGGTTCCTCTTGACCGTCAGCAACGGAGTAGCAACATCATCCACCGAAGCCACATACAGATCCTTCTCAACAGCATTCACTCCATGCTGGGGCATGGGAGCGGTCACAACATTCGGCCTCTCAGGCGCCTCAAACTGTATCTCCTTTACATCAATAAGGTCCTGGACCTTATTCTTTAGGGCCCAACAGTCATCTGTGCTATGCCCTGGGCTATCAGAATGATAAGCACAACGAGCATTCAGATTGTACTTAGGAGATGTAGTATTGGGAAACTTCGGAGCCTCCCGGACAGTCACCAAATTGGTGGATAGCAACTGTGGCAGGATCTGTGATAAGGTCATGCTCAAGCGGGTAAACTCTCTCCGGGGTCTTTCAGCCCTTTGAGGATTGGTCGGCCGAGGAGCGGCAGTAGGCTTGGCAATCATTACCGCACTGACAGATTGGCGGCGCTCCGGTCGCTCTGGTCTCCGGGAGCTATATACAGCACTAGCCTCCTTTTTGAAGGGTTTCTTTTCAGCATTGGAGGAGGCAACCTTCTGTATCTTCCCCGATTTTATACCGGCCTCGATCCTTTCACCAGTCAGGATCAGATCAGTAAATCCAGCAGAGGAATTACCAATGAGATGATTGAAAAATGGACCAGATAGGGTCCCCAAAAACATATCCACCAGCTCCCGGTCTGTCAACGGTGGCTGCACCCTGCCAGCCAGATCCCTCTATTTCTGGGCGTACTCCTTAAAACCTTCACCCGACCCTAGCGACATACCCTGGAGCTGGGTACGCGTAGGAGCGAGGTCGGAATTATATTGATACTGCTTGTAAAAAGCAGTGGCCAGATCCTCCCAGTTACGAATGTTGATTCCATCCAGCTGATAGAACCATTCGAGGTGAGTCCCTGAAAGACTCTCCTGGAAGAAGTGGATCCAAAGGTTCTTGTCTGCTGTGTAAGGCTGGATCTTCCTTACATAAGAACGGAGGTGCATCTTGGGACAGGAATCCCCGTCATACTTTACAAAGGCAGGTGCCTTGAACTTGTGTGGAATCACCACCCCAGTAGATAACCCCAAGTCTCCGAAATCCAGTCCAGGCACACGCTGAACTTCCATAGCTTTTAATCTGTCCTCCAATTGCTTGTACCGGTCTTCAGCAGGAGGGTACTGTTCGTCGTTGAAGTCTGTTTCAGTATCAGAGACCACAGGAGTAGGGACCTCCCCTTCTTGGTGACTACCTTCCCCCACAGATGGAGTAGTCCTCTCAGCCTCATTTCGCAAGGTGTTCCCGAGTCTGCGCCCAGTGTTAAATAGCACAGTCCTCCTCTTCTTCTTATTCTTCTTCAGAAGCATGGTCTTCAACTCTTGTTGGCCTTGAGCCAAACCTTTGATCAGCTCCTGAAATTGGGCGTTCTGCGCCTGGAGAGCCTTGATAGATGCCTCAGTTGATGATTCAGGGTTCATGATGCTGAAATAAACAGCGAAGAATAGTCAGCAACCTGAAAAGAAGAGTACCTGTGATGCATATGATGAATGATATGTGTTTATGCAATGCATTCGAAGGGTTCGAAAATTCAAATTTGTTGTAGACCAAAAGGAACACACGTTATTATTAAGAAAAATAATTGTTCAGTACATTAAAGCCTCATGGGCAAATATTACAAAACAGATCAGTCCCAAAAGACACTACGCATCCTCTTCGGAGCAATATAGGTATTGAGATTCCTCTCCTCGTGCAGTAGGCGGGTGAGCTCCAGGACCTTTTTCTCACTGGCATGTAGATTGGTTTCCAGAGAATTCCGTTCTTCCTTAAGCTGGATCCAACTCTTCTGCATCTCTTCCCAGGACGTGGGCATGTCAGGATGTTGAATGGTATAGGACACCTCTCCTTCCAAGTCTGGCTCTTTGATCACGGGGAGAACATGAGGATAGGGCATCACCAGCTTCTGGGAGCGGGCTCGTACCCATTTGAGATAAGGCTCCAATGGGATGGAGTTCCTGTGTCCCAAGGTCTTGCTGTCTATTTTGCTGGGCATCCTCCAAGCTTTGATAAATTTCTAGTGAAGTCCTTGCGTATCCTTGTCGAAGTCAAAAACTATGTCAGGAATTAACATCTCATGAGGGCCATCTTTCCGAGCATAACCAAACTGTCTCCAAGCCAAGCATGGGTTGTAAGTAATACCTCCTCTAATTCCAAGTAAAGGAATATTAGGGTACTCCCCACAACGATCAATGATAGTGACATCCTCTCTGGACCGAGAACACCAATGTATATCTGCATGTGTAAGAGTCATCAACCGTTGTGACCACCTCAAACCTCGCTCGTTCTTCAAAACTGATTGTGGAAGGTGCGAAATAAACCACCTTCCCAGGAGGGGAGTGCAGCACATAAGAACACCCCTTTTTCTCATGGTTCGAGTGTAACATGAGTGAAGGATGTCCCCCAGCAACGTAGGTATAGGATTCCTGGACATGAAGACCTTGACAGCACTGATATCTATAATCTGATCTGGTTTAGGGAACAACACCAACCCATAGACAAGGAGGGCTACAACTTCTTCAAAGGCTTGCAGGTCAAGGGAATTCCAACACTCTTGGGCCTTCTCAAACAGAAACTTTGCCAAGAATCCTTTGATACCATTTCTGGCTTCCCAATGCCCCTTGATGTCAGATGGTTGTAGGCACAATGCTTTAGCCACTTCTTCAAGTTTTGGTTCCCTTTCCGTACCGTTGTAGGGTAGTTGATTGAGAATGGGAATCTTCAGAAGTTGGGAAAACTCTTCTAGAGTAGGCACCAGCTGATAATCCGGGAAAGTAAAACAGTGATGCAGAGGGTCAAAGAATTGGAAAAGGACTTTTACCATCTCTTCTTCAATATTGGTATTGACCAGGCTGATGAGTCTACCATGCCTTTCACTGAATGACGAGTTCTCGGGAATCCTGGATGTAAGCTCCTTAAGCTGAGGAGGGACCCTTATAAGGTTGATCTGAATTGTCTTTCTGCGGATAGTTTCCATGTCCTACAAAACAAGAACAAAGATGAAGATTCGAACCCCTGAAATGATTAGTGGATGCATATGATGCTGTATGATGTCATGATGCTAAGGTTAGACACACCACAAATATTTACAAAGGCAAACATGTAAGGCACACAAGTCACACAAGACAAAGCCCTTAGAGTTTAGGCTAGCATGGGGTCTGGGTATTACCCTCTTGAAGTTGGTGGGCTCAAACCTGTCCTATCAAAGTAACCGGGTTCTAAGGATCTCAATATCATTGAATTGCTTTCATTGTTCATCGTTTCGATTTAGCCACTGACTGGCGATCAAAATATCCCAAGAAAACAACCCTCAATTGAGTGTAGTATCGAGTATCAACCGACTTCGGAGTACACCAAAGTAGTTATCTCACTACCCTAAAGAGGCCAAGATGGTTCAATTAAGGTTCCTAAGGTCTGTTGATGCTTCACGACACCACGCAGAGGCCCCGTACTCTCCTTGATTGACTCAAGGGTTACCGGTACACACCAAAGTGCCACATCAACGTAGCAGACTGCTTCAACCATGTCGGTATACCCCGCACAGTTCCCTCACAGCCTTGTTGCTACTTTCTAAGAAGGTATCCCCAGATCCGGGTTAGGATCTATAGAACTCCCAAGACAGTCCCACAATTTAAAGCAAACAAATCAAAGCAATTGAAAACACAGTGATCTTAGTCCTAAGGTACACCTCACTTTAAAGATTTCCCCAGCAGAGTCGCCAGTTCTGTGATCGGTGGATCTGGAACTGACTGTTTTAAAGCTGGTTCGCGAAATGTCGCGGTAAGCAAGAGTCGCCACCGTCTTTTATTTTCTCCAACAAGGAAAGGACAAAAGCACAGAAAAATTCCTTATGAGATTAGCTCTCGGTTCGGGAGGTAGATTTATAGAAAGGGAAGGTGTTAGCACCCTTTCTATCCATGGTTATCCATGGGCTCTTAGATACTTGCTCATTGTGTTTTCAAAAATGTTTGTTTGCTTTTCAAGGTGAGTGGGTTTGAAAAAGTTTCGTTTAAAATTTCAGTTCGACTCTTGTATCAGTCCTCAAGAGTGTTTGAAAAATTGTTTTTGAAAGCTTTTTGAAAAGTGTAGGTGTGAAAAGAAGTTTTTAATTTGTTTTGAATTAGAGCAAGTATCTACGAGTCATCTACCTACCCTAAGAAATTAGTCTGTGTAAATGTCCTTAAGATAGTGCCATCCCACCATTGAGAGGTAGGTAGCACCACCGTTGGAGGTGTTCGGGTCAATTCGAGGTTCGGGACATGGTGATCACCAGAGCAATGGGAAGACACCTTAGAAGCTACCCTCATGCCAGGTTCCCGGATCATGAGGACTTACTAAGACATCCTCTACTAGACGATCACCTTTCGAGGGGCAAGGCAACAGTGAAGCGTACCCTAGGGGTGGTGTGTGAATTGTGTGTCATTTTCAGTTTATCGTTTGTCTTGTCATGCATTGGTGATCTACGCTTTGATTTTATTTTTGGGCATTCATTCTTTCATGTTATTGTTTAACAGTTAAAGATGCAGGAATTTAAAGTGCGGAAAAGGTAAATGTCCTACGCTATTACAAGGGCGCGGGTCTACAACGCCAAATTAATCCAGACCCGATTTAAAATAGAATGCGGTAAATAAACGTCTAATAGCTATTACAGGGCTTTGGAACAAATACATTATATTCACAAAAGAAATAAATGAAACGCGCGAACAAAAACGTAATCGAACGCGAGGGCGTTGAACCCTTTAAAGGAATTAAAATAAAATTAATAGAATAATTAAATTAAATAAAAGGAAAGAACTTATTTTTTATATTTTTTGTATTTATGACATTAAAGAAAATTAAATTAATCAAAAGTCAAATAATTAATTCTAATTCTAATTGTTTTTAATTTGTTAAAGAAAATGCATTAAAGTTAAAACCTAGAATTAAAACTAATTAATTATAAAATTTATTTACAAAATTAATAGTTGATGATAAAATAATAAAAATATTTAATTAATTAAAAAAGATAAAAAGTGCTAAAGGCCTATTTTTGTTATTTTTGGTTTATTGTGAAAAAGAATTAAATTATAACCTAAAATTAAATCTAAATTAATTACATACAAATTTGTTTATGAAAATACTTAAAATAAAATATTTTATTACTTTTTTCTTTTTTCTGATTTTTATATGTTTTTTATATTTTGAAAATATTAATTAATTAAAATAAAGCAACAATTAAAAGAATATAAAAATAATAAAAAGAAACAAAGAAAAGAAAGAAAATTGTAAAACCTAAGGGGGTGAAACCCCTAATTTGGAGGTAAAGTCCATGGAGATTCTGGCCCAATAAGCATGGTCCATTTGACTTTCCAGGTAATATGTTGTAGCGTTGACTGGACCTTATGCTGTTCCTCCAATCTACACCCTTGATCTGATGGACCTGGACAGATGGACGCTGATTTTTTGAGCGTGTATGGTGTGCTTCAAGGCTGAATCTGCACGTGAATGTTAATGGCAAAATAATATTGAAAACATGCAGACCTGGGGCTCGAACCCAGGTCTTGTGGTTTACCATTCAAACGCGTTGCCAGTTGTGCCAAGTTGCTTATTTGTAAATTAAATAATAAACAAAATTTATAAACAAAATAACGCGTTAGTGTTATAAAAATAAAAAAAAATGCGCGCTGGATTTAAACCAGCCAATCACAGCATGACAAGCAATCGTCTTCTCCAATGTTTTATTTTCCTGAAAATGTCAAAGCATTGGCAACGGTTTTCACACCGTTTCAGAAAAGGCTTTTGCAAAAAATAACGATTAGAGCTCAGACGCTCATAAATTAAGCGCGAGGGTGCATTTGAGATCGTCCAAGCGCGCTGATTCGAGTGATGGTGGTCATGAGTCTCAATTTTTCCTTGGGTGAAAAGCCCCAATTCCAAAGTCCTGTAACCCTAGAAATCAAACATGGTGAAATCGTACACAACGCATAATAATACAATTAAAGTATATGGTTAGCTTGCAAATGCTTCACTGATCACAAATATATGAACAAAATATCATGAATGAGCCTAGAATATAAAACACGATAATGAAAATAAAGTGAGAAAGGCTAGCTTCTATACAATGATTCAGGAGGTTATGGACTTGGAAATCTATGCAGACACGTTGCTGAAGGCCTAAGGAAGATGATGAGATGAAAATCTCAGCTCGAATCGCCCCCTAATGTGATTTTCAGAATTGAGATTTTTGCAAAAAAAGTGTGAATGTCCTTTTAAGGTTCCTGCACAGCTTAGTGTTTAAAATGGTTTTTGATCACTTGTATATCTCTTAGGCAATGTGTATGAATGGGAATTAAAGCCAATAAAGCCTTGCATTGATGTTTTGGATTTTCACATAAACCACCATTATCAACTTTCCATTTTGAGTCCATTTTTGAATTCTTGCCTTGTTTAATCCCTTGCACGAATTTTGGTAGGCACATAATGATGTTTCAAGGCTAGTAAAAACCAAATATTCCCTTTTAAATTAATTTTTGAATTTCTTTTGATTTTAAAAGATTTAAAATTAATTAAATCCAATAAAAATCAATAAAAATGAAAAAATTAATTAAAAAAATCTGAAATAAAAGGTGGGACACGTGGGAAGCATGGCCAAGTTAATTCAAGTGGAAAAAGTGGGCCCCTTTTGTCAAAAATGAGATTTCAAGGATAAATGATTTTGGCCATTTCACAAAAATTTCCCAACTTCTCCAATGCATAACTTGCTCAATTTTTAAGCTTTGCTCATGTTCTTGGACATTTTAGAAAGGTCTTGAAGTCCTCTAAACAATGCCTTTTGTCCCATGTCATTTTGATTTACCAATATCAAGTTATGGCCTTTGACTTAAAGTCCCTTTTTGTTGACTTTTGGAAATGACCTATAATGTTGAAATTGATAACTTTTTGTGAGAGCATTTCTTGGACTTGAAGTATGAAGATGAGTTGTAGGAAATGTCTTTCTCTTCAAAATGAGCTTTGGATGGAATTTTTCTGATAATCCATGTGAAAGTTATGCCCTGGTCAATTTCAGTTGACTTTTTCAGCTGTCCAAAAATAGAAACTTTTGCATCTTGATGATTTTTGAGCCAAGCTTTGAGAATCATGATCAAGCATTGATCAAATGATGTTTGTGGCTTCAAAATGAGATGTTGACCAAAAATTTGAACTTTTGACTGCCAAATGACCATTTTGCCCCTACAGTTGACTGTAGGGCAATTAGGGTTTTTGACTGTGCAATTTTGTGCTGAAAGTCTTGAAACTTGATATGAGGATGCTTGACCATATTTGTAGGCATGTGGGACTTGATTGGGCCCTTGGAAACTTCACTTTCTTGATCAGAACAAAAACCCTAATTTTGACTGCTTAGGAGGCCCTTGACTGTGCAACCCTTGGGGAGATTTTGAAGCTTGACTTGGCAAATCTTGAAGAATATGGGAGGGAAAATTTTGGGGTACAACACATACCACCAAAAGATCTTCGTTTGATCGTCCAATTCCCCAAGTGATCCAGATGGAGATTTGCCCCAAGTTGGTTGGCCTTTTGAGAGATTCTCCGAATCTTGACTTAACTGCCCCAGATGATGGACAATGACCATGCCGTGCCTTTTGATTGGAAGTGCTTTTGTTCATTAGACATTCGTCGTGCGAACTTCTATGCTATTCAAATAAATAGTCATATGCAAGCAATGTTATATTAAAAATGCAAAGCTTATGTCTGTCTTGAAGTTTTTGTGAAAATGCATTTTTTTTCATAAAAACAAGTGAATTTTTTGTAAACTGTGATGTCAACTCGTCATTTTACCGCAAGCCTTAAGGAGTCAGGATACCTTTCGTAACAGTATGCTTTCGAACTAACCCATGCTTCAGCTAGGAATTTTAAGGGTTGTAGCGTGGCCTGGTTCATGGTTTAAGAAACAAAGGATAAAGGCTCAAATTATTTGTACCCACCCGCTCTTCGTGATGTTCTTCAAACCTAAACTCAGCTGATCATGCGTTAGACCTTGTTTGAGTCTTTGTCCTGATATTCTGGTGATGGTTCGGATATTGACAGTTTATTTTGAATAGGCAGTCATTTCCTTTTTTGTTGAGGGTTTGTAGGACCTCTTTCTTTTTTGATTTCGTTATCCCTGTTTTTTTGCCTGAACTGTTCCTTTTTGTGATTATAGTCAGCGGGATGCCCAAGTTTTGTAAGTCTCCTTCATAGGTTTTGACTTATTGGGCTTTTATTTCTAAGAGATAATGACTGCCTGTCTTTATGATTACCTGAAACCATCACTGTCTTTTCGTCTCGGAAGGACTTCTTTGATGCTATTCGCTGTGCACTTGGATCCACTGAGAGAACTACCCTGCCCCGGGTTATGATTAAGGGTTTTAATTTTCGAAAAGAAAACTCCTACTTCTTTGGCTCAAAGGGGTTGACGAGGGATTATCTTCCTTATAACTCAAGTGTTTAGGAATTGAAACAATGCCTGTACCTCATCAGCGGGGTCTGTTCAAAAGCATACTGTAAATCGTGGTATCGTTTTCGTCATCCTCCTTCAAGGGGCTTAGAATTATTAATCGAGCGTTGAACATCACAAAAAATGAAAGCAATTTTGAATATAGCGAATGCGAATATATTGATTCAAAACAGATATATGCGATGCATTGATAAAGTAATAAAGTTTGCTATGACAATAATTGTTTGTATGAACAAAGAAAATACAACTTGAACATTCGAATGAACAAAAAGTCTTCTAGTCTCAGGACTTGTCACTTCAAATGGTGAATCTCGCAGGGATAGTAGAAGAACTCGACCTGACCATCTGGGGTGAATTCCACTGCTCCCTCATCAATCAGGTCTTGAATTTTGTTCTTCAAAGTCCGACAGTCATCGGTGTCATGTCCAGGACAGTCAGAATGGTATGCACACCTTGCATCAGGATTGTACCTTGGGGAGGCTGTGTTGGGATTCTTAGGAGGGTCCCTTAATGTCACCATATTCAATCTTAACAGGTGTTGTAAAACTTGAGACAGCGGCATGTTGAGCTTGGTAAATTTCCTTTGGTCAACCCGTTGCTTTTGGTGAGGTTGATGCTGGGCTTGTGACCCTGAAGCAAGCTGAGGAGCTTTTCCCTTGTCTTCTTGCCCCAAAGGTGGTTGAATGATGACTTGATCTTCAACCTTAGATGTTTGCCCCAGTTGGTTATCCCGAAGCAGTTGGTTGACGAGAACCCTGAGTTCTTCTTGTCTTTGAGCTAAGTCTTGAATGAGAGCCATCTGCCCCAGCATCTGGGTTCTCATTGTATCTACCTCAGCTTGCAGACGTTTCAGCCGTTCGTCCTTATCGTCTTCTGGACTGTTCCTGACCAAAGTCCCCATGAGGAGTGTTCTAAGCTCTTCCTTCCCCTTGGATAGATTTAGGAGGATCTCCCCGAACCGAGTCTCTTGAGCATGAAGATCCTGGTTGCCTTGTTGGGAAGCCATTGCTGAAATAAACAGCGAAGAAGGTAAGTGACCCGTAACAAGGGTACCTGTTATGCAATGATGTGTATGTATGCATGCAATGTTTTCAAGGATCTCGCGGGGTAAACAAGAAAATTGTTTGCATTTGAATTTGTAGCTTGATTGAAGGAACTGCATATTGTTGAGAATCCTTCTTCAAGAGTCAAGGCTCACCATATCGAGTGGGTCATAGCCCCTGACTCAAGTTATCAACTTTGGCTAGAGGAAAATAAATCCCCTTTTGCCCCTTGCTAGACAGTTGGTTCATTATGACCTGCATCACAGACCCTTGAGATCCTTGAAATGGGTTAGTCCTTATGCAGGATGCATGCAATGGTATGATGTTATGCTATGCATGGAGTAATGTAAGTAGGCCTTGTAATGAGTCCCAATTAAGGACTGTAAATAAAACCTGCAAGAAACTCGTGTTGTTAGATAACAAGTATGCAAGTAGTTCAAGTTTGAAGGTACACAAGTCACACAAGATAGCCCTTAGAGTTTAGGCCAGCATGAAGTTTGGGGTACTACCCTCTTGAAGTTGGTGGGCTCAAAACCTGTCCTATCAAAAGTAATCGGGTTCTAAGGATCTCAATATCATTGGGTTGTTTTCTATGTTCATTGTTTTGATTTAGCCACTGAACTGGCGATCAAAATATTCCAAGAAAACAACCCTCAATGAGTGTAGTATCGAGTATCTACCAACTTCGGACTGCACCAAAGTCGGTCATCTCACTACCCTAAAGAGGCCAGGATGGTCAAGTAAGGTTCCTAAGGTCAGTTGATGCTTCACGACACCACGCGGCGGCCCCGTACTCTCCTTGACTTGACTCAAGGGTTACCGGTACTCACCAAAGTGCCACATCAACGTAGCAGACTGCTTCAACCGTGTCGGTATACCCCACACAGTTCCCTCACAGTCTTGTTGCTAATTTCTAAGAGGTATCCCCCAGATCTGGGTTAGGATCTATAGAACTCCCAAAACAGGCCCACAATATTAAAGCAGTCAAAACAGGTAATTGAAAACATAAGTATGATTTATCCTAAGGTACACCTCACTTTAAGTATCCCCAGCAGAGTCGCCAGTTCTGTGATCGGTGGAAATAGAACTGACTGTTTTTTAAGCTGGTTTCGCGAAATGTCGCGGAAGCAAGAGTCGCCACCGTCTTTTATTTTCTCCAACATGGAAAGGACAAAAGCACAGCAAAATTCCTTATGAGAATGTTTCTCGGTTCGGGAGGTAGATTTATAGAAAGGGAATGTGTTAGCACCCTTTATTTCCATGGTTATCCATGGGCTCTTAGGTACTTGCTCTTATGTTTTCAAAATGTTTGCTTTTCAAAATGTGAGTGGGTTTGAAAAAGTTTCATTGAAAGATTTCTGAGTGACTCTTGTATCTGTCCTCAAGAGTGTTTGAAAAATTTGTTTTGAAAGCTTTTGAAAGTGTCAGTGTGAAAAGATTTTTGTTTTGTTTTTGTAGAGAGAAAGTACCCATGAGTCATCTACCTACCCTAAGGAATTAGGCTGTGTAAAAGTCCTTAAGGTAGTGTCATCCCACCATTGAGAGGTAGGTAGCACCACCATTGGAGGTGTTCGGGTCAATTCGATTGTAGGGACAGTGTGGTCACCGAAGCAATAGTAGGATACCTTAGAAGTAACCCTAATGTCCTAGATCCTTTTTTATCCGAGGCAACCATTTCGAGGCAACTGGATCTTAGACAGGAGGGCGACCTCTAAAACACCCTATACTTGACGACCACGTTCGAGGCAACCAGTGAGGCGTACCCTAGGAGTGGCATGTGCTTGTGTGTTGTTTTCATGTTATGTTTATCTTTGAACATGTTATTTGTGAGCTACAGATTGATTTTATATGTCATTCAGTCTTGCATGCATTTTAACAGTTAAGAGTGCGGAAAATAAAGTGCGGAAATATGAATCTACGCTATTACAAGGCGCGGGTCTATACATCGCCAAAAACATAACCCGTTTTGAAAATAAATGCACAAAAGTAAATAAAGCGGTAAAATCCTAATTAACTATTACATCCTTGGAAACAGATACATAAAATAGAATCAAAAAATAATAGTGCGCGAAAGAAATTAAATCGGGACGTCCTTAGGGTTTTGACCCTTTTTGAGAAAATATGAGTTTTGGTCCTTTTTTGCAAGAAAGTGATTTTTTTGGTTATTTTTGAATTAAATGGAATTAAATTAAATGAACAATTAAATTAAATTAAATAATGAAAATATTTTTGGATTTTTGAGTTTTTAAAGAAATAAAATAAATTGAATTAATGCTAATAAAAACCTAATATTCTAAATTGATTTTAAATATTGCAAAAAATATCAAAAGTTAAATCTAATTAAAGCTAAATTGATTAAATTAATTTATTTACAAAAATAAAAGTGATGAAGTTAATTTTAATAAATAAAATATTTTTTGTGTTTTTGATTTTATTAGGAAAAAATGTTAATTGGTTAGTGATTAATAAAAAGAATAACGATTAATTAATTAAAGGAACATAATACAAATAGAGAGAGATAGTTTAAGAGTATACGAGCCTGATTGGAGGGGTGAAACAATTATTGGCGTCATGTGTAAACTATTTTGTTTTGGCCATTTGTGTTCTGGCCTCAACGTTCCTTAATGAACCTGCATGGGATCCTGTCTAAAATCTACAGTGTTGAATCTCATGAACACATTAAATAAAATCATAAAATGCAAATAAAGCCAATATATGAAGAAATTTAATGTTTAGGCACAATATGACATGTATGAATGATTATACCTTTTGATCATGGAGATCAAATCAATCTTACCCTTACTGGAAAAGTAGTAACATGAATGCTTTTATGCCCTTTTGATCATGGAGATCAAGCCAACCTTATCCTTACTGAAGAAGTAGTGAGATGTTGGTTTGTAACTGAGATGACTTGTTTGTAGTGAGAGAGGGATTTGTAATAAGGATTTCAAGGTTTTATGGTTCTTGAAAGAATTTGATATTCTAACAGTGTTGTGGAAAAGTTTTTTTCTCTTTTCTTGTTTGTGTGAAAAGAATGTGATTATATAATGGAAATTAGGGTAAAGAAAATGGGCTTTGAGTGTGCAATTGGGCCTCCAATGTTCACTTGAGTTCGTCACTTTCCAGGCTAAATCGCAGGGACTTAAGTGCAATTTTTGAAGTTTAAATGTGAAAACAAAATGTAGCCGATATCGAGAACTAACTCCTATCCGAAAATTGACTCAATCGGATAAATGGTGAATTAGTTATGAATTTTTGAAGTTTCAGCTCAGACAAACTTATTTTGGGCTCCAGTGTCGACTCTGACACGTTCTTCAATAAACAACTGGTATTGATCGGTGCATAATTTGGTCTCGACTTTTGAAGAAAAGTTGTAGATCTATGAGTCAGTGACCTTGTGTAAAAATATGAGCCCAATCCGATAAAAATTGATCGAGTTATGAATTTTCGAAGTTTCGGCCCAGATGAAATAATATTCAGCATTCAGGATTTTCAGCGTGTCACGCACTCTGAGCAAAAAACGAAGGCCTTTTGAATACCGTTTGAACTCAATACCTTCTGTGAAAATGTATACAACTCAATTTTTGAAATTTTGGCGCCAGAACCAGCTCGATACGATGAAAATCGACCACGTTATGATTTTCCGAACATGACGCAAATAAATTTCTGACACAAATTTCCTGTACGGAAATACTTGATAAATCTGCATTTTTGAAGACCTTCTGATCGAAATTGGCTTCCAGCCGTGAGAGATGAAAACATAGATAATGTCAAGACGGAATTTTGGCCACCGGAACGGGTTCAAAACGAGCCACGATCTTCAAGTTATGAATTTTTTAGCGCGTAAAAACTGCACTTCCAGCACACTTTTTCACCATATTTCTTCGAGAAAACTCACACATTCGGATACCTTCTTTAAAGAATTGACTCTTGAGC
Organism: Vicia faba; assembly: GCA_948472305.1. Lineage (NCBI taxonomy): Eukaryota > Viridiplantae > Streptophyta > Magnoliopsida > Fabales > Fabaceae > Vicia > Vicia faba. The sequence goes on from OX451737.1 coordinate 334,489,394, forward strand.
CGAACCTGAATTTGAGAATACATTATCAGAGATATCTTGGCGAAATAACACCTGAATATGACGCGCCGGGTTGGACTTGTGAATTTTTCTTGAAATGTTTTGAGAAATATGAGAGGGCAAATTTTGGGGTACAACAGACATTATCTGGACTCTCAAGGGTATGGATGAGGAGGCTATCATTGATCGCTGTGGGGAGTATCCCAATGTTCCACTATTAGGAACCCATGGAGGAATTTCTTACAATCTGTGCTTGGCCTTACGTCAGTTTGGGAGAGCCAGAAAAGAAGGACCTCATGAGCTGTTAATGCCTAATATCATCTTTGATTTTCAAGGGGATAGCGACGAGCAACGTCGCAGATTCATAAGGGCCTGGGATAGAGTTCACGGATCTGATCCACATGAGCTGGGTCCAAAGACTTCTCTTCCAATGGAGCCATATCTCAGATGGGTTTGCATTCGTGCCCAAAAGCTGGGTATGCCATATGAAGTCGTCCGACCTATCATTGTTGAAGTTGCTAATGAAGAGGGGGTTCTTCCAACCATCCTACATCCTTACATGCTCACTGACATTGGGGCACTGAAGAGATCTTGGATGCAATTGAGGGAAGAACAGGATTCCTACCGAGAAAAGTTCAACGAGCAAGAGCAAAAGATCCAGAGTTGACTAGGCAGCTGGAGAACGAGCAGATTCTCAATGACTATGTCTGCACCGACAAGAAGAGACCATGGGAGCACTGATTATCCTTTGATTATTTCCTTTCCAGTTTTTATTTACTTTTCAGTATTTCCATTCTTGTAACGCCTTAAGGGCATCAGTTGAACAATTTGAATTTTGAAGTTTATCTAATAAAGTGTGTTTCCTTTCTGGTTTACAAATTTGAATCTCTTGTCTGTCTTTGAAATCATAATCATACGCATTTCATCCCATGCACTTCATAACAGGTACCCATTACAGGTCTCTTATCTTCTTCGCTGTTTATTTCAGCACTCATCATGTCTTCTGAACCTTCAACCGAGCAAGCAATCAAGGCCCTCCAGGCCCAGAATGCCCAATTCCAAGAGCTGTTCATGAATCTAGCTAAGGGTCAGCAAGATCTGAAGACCCTGATTCTGAAAGAGAAGAAGAAGAAGCAGAAGAAGAAGAAGAAGAGGACCATCCTGTTTAACACAGGGCACAAGTTTGCAAACAGGCTACAGAATGAAGTTGATTTGACCACCTCATCTGAAGGGAAAGATAATCAGGAAGAAAGGAGGGCTCCTAGCCCTGTGGTCTTCGACAACGAGACGGACTTCGATGAAGAACAGTATCCTCCAACCGAGGATAGATACAAGCAACTGGAGGACCGGTTGAGTACTAAGGAAGTTCAGAAAGTACCGGGGCTGGACTTTGGTGATCTAGGTATATCATCTGGGGTAGTGATTCCCCACACGTTTAAGGCACCAGCCTTTGCTAAGTATGACGGAGTTTCTTGTCCGAAGTTGCACCTCCGGTCATATGTGAGGAAGATTCAGCCGTACACCGCTGATAAAAACCTATGGATCCATTTCTTTCAAGACAGTCTCTCAGGGACTCAGCTTGAATGGTTTTATCAGTTGGACGAAGCCAATATTCGCAGTTGGGAAGATTTGGCTACTGCTTTCTACAGGCAATATCAATACAACTCCGACCTCACTCCCACGCGTACCCAACTCCAGGGTATGTCAATGGGAACGGGTGAAGGATTCAAAGATTATGCGCAGAAATAGAGGGACCTCGCCGGAAGAGTGCAACCACCCTTGGCTGATCGGGAGCTTGTGGATATGTTTCTGGGGACCCTGTCTGGTCCATTTTTCAACCATCTGATTGGAAGCTCTTCATCTGGGTTTACAGAGCTTATTATGATCGATGAGAGGATTGAGGCTGGTATTAAGGCTGGTAAGATACAGAAGGGTGCTTCATCAAGCACCGAGAAGAAGCCCTTTAAGAAAGAGTCCAGTGCTGTCTACAGTTCGAGGAGCCAGAGTAGACCTGAATGCCGCCAAGCTGTTAATGCGGTTGTTATTTCAAAACCTGCTGGTGCTCCTCAGCACAACAATCAACAAAAGGATGAGAGACCTCGAAGTCAATTCACCCGTCTCAACATGGCATTATCTCAAATTCTTCCACAGTTACTAAAGACCAACCTGGTGATTCTAAAGGAAGCTCCGAAGAATCCAAATACAACATCACCAAAGTACAACCCTAATGCCCGTTGTGCTTTTCACTCTGATAGCCCGGGGCATAATACATATGATTGTTGGGTTTTGAAGAACAAGGTACAGGACTTTATTGATGCTAAGGAGATCGAGTTAGGAGCACCAGAAAAGCCTAAATAAGATGCAGGGGTGAATGCTATCGGGGATGACGATGATGAAGAGTTTGATATCGACAGTTGGATCTACCCGACTGCCAATGGTGGACTAAGAAACTGGACGGTGAAGGATTCTATGCCCGTTTATGTTATCACCCAGTAATGAAACTTCTTGTTTTGAATTTGTAACAGACAACGTTTGAAACTTTACGGCCCGGTGTCTTACCCGGGGCACTGTGGCTTCATTTGTGAGGGCTTTATGTGTGTCATTTTCGTATATCATTAATAAAAGCATTGGACGTTCTTGCATTTCAAATTTTGCGCTCCTTGTTTTTCTTTATTATATATTGCAAAATAGCTATTTTACACACACTCACATATACAGGTCTATATCCACTCTGGATCTCACTGGTAACGACTCTGCTACTGCTAGTTATGACTTCGAAAATCCTATCAACTTAGCCGAAGACGAAGGTGAAGATGATTGCGAAGTGCCTAGTGAACTTGCAAGACTGTTACTTCAGAAAGAGAGGGCTATTCAGCCGCACGAAGAGTCAGTGGAATCAGTGAATCTGGGTACAGAGACAAACAAGAAGGAAGTTAAGGTCGGTGCAAATCTGGAGCATAGTGTGAAACAACGGTTGATTGAGATTCTGCATGACTATGTTGAAATATTTGCCTGGTCTTACGAAGATATGCCCGGTTTGGATACTGATATTGTGGTTCATCGCCTGCCTACCAAGGAAGACTGTCCTCCGGTAAAATAGAAGGTCCGCCGAATGCGCCCAGAAATGTCTGAGAAAATCAAGGCTGAAGTTATGAAACAATTTAACGCCGATTTTCTAGCAGTTACTTCTTACCCTCAGTGGGTGGCCAATGTGGTTCCTATGCCGAAGAAAGATGGTAAGGTTCGGATGTGTGTCGACTATAGGGATCTGAACAGGGCAAGCCCTAATGATGACTTCCCTCTGCCTCATATCGATGTTCTGGTTGACAACACTGCTCAGCACAAGGTATTCTCCTTTATGGATGGTTTCTCTGGTTATAATCAGATTAAAATGGCTCCCGAAGACATGGAGAAGACGACCTTTGTCACTCAGTGGGGTACCTTTTGCTATAAAGTCATGCCTTTTGGACTGAAGAACGCTGGGGCAACGTATCAGCGTGCCATGGTTGCTTTGTTTCATGACATGATCCATCATGAGATTGAAGTATACGTTGATGACATGATTGCAAGGTCCCAGACTGAGGAAGAACACCTTGTCCATCTCCATAAGTTGTTTGACAGGTTGAAGTTGTACAAACTGAGGTTAAACCTGAACAAGTGCACCTTCGGGGTGAGATCTGGTAAACTGCTGAGTTTCATTGTAAGCGATAAAGGTATTCAAGTGGATCCCGCAAAAGTGAAAGCCATACAAGAGATGCCGGCTCCCAGAACAGAGAGAGAAGTCAGAGGCTTCCTGGGACGTCTGAACTACATTGCCCGATTCATCTCGCACCTGACTGCTACTTGTGAGCCAATCTTCAAGCTGCTGAAGAAAGATCAAGTAGTACGTTGGAACGATGAATTCCAGGCCGCTTTCGAAAGGATCAAAGAGTATCTCCAAGAGCCACCCATTCTGATGCCTCTAGTTGAAGGGAGACCCTTAATCTTATACTTGACAGTACTCGATAACTCAATGGGGTGTGTGCTGGGTCAGCATGACGAGTCTGGCCGAAAAGATCATGTTATTTATTACCTTAGCAAAAAGTTTACCGACTATGAGACCCGATACTCACTGCTCAAGAAAACTTGTTGCGCTTTGGCATGGGCTGCTCGCTGGCTGAGACAATATATGTTGACCCATACTACCCTATTGATATCAAAGATGAATCAAATCAAGTATATCTTCAAAAAGCCTACCTTGTTCGGAAGAATAGCAAGATGGTAGATGATCTTGACGGAGTATGACATCTAATATACGACCCAAAAGGCAATCAAAGGAAGTGTGTTGGCAGACAATTTGGCACATCAGGCAGTGGATGATTACCAGTCTATGAACTTTGAATTCCCAGACGAGAATATCATGTTGGTAACTGATTGTGAGACACCTGGACCGGATGAAGGACCTGAGGAAGGATCTCGATGGTCTATGTACTTTGACGGAGCATCAAACGCTTTGGGTAATGGCATTGGCGCCATGATCATATCTCCTAAAGGCTCTCATACTCCGTTTACCGCCCGACTATGTTTCAACTGCACCAACAATATGGCGGAGTATGAAGCATGCATCATGGGTCTTCGAGTAGCAATTGACCTAAGGATTAAGTTTCTAAGTGTCTTCGGAGATTCCGCTCTCGTGATCAGTCAGATCAAAGGCGAGTGGGATACGAAACACCCGAACCTTATTCCTTACAAGGAGTATGTATTGACGTTGCTTCCCCATTTCGAAGAGATAACCTTTGAACACTTCCCTAGAGAAGAGAATCAGTTGGTGGACGCGCTGGCTACGATGTCTTCTATGTTCAAAGTCAATTGGGACAGCGAGGCTCCCTGGATTATTATTAAAAGATTGGACGAACCTGCACATTATTGTGATATTGAGACTGAAGAGGTAGCGGATAAACCCTGGTTTCATGAGGTGAAAAGGTATCTTGAGGCTCAAGAATACCCTGAGGGTGCATCTGTTAATGACAAGAAGTTTCTGAGGAGGTTTGCGGCGAAGTTCTTCATCATTAATGGTATCCTTTACAAGCGTAACCATGATTCGACCTTACTGCGTTGTGTGGATAAGATTGAAGCAGAAAGGATCATGGCGGAGTTACATGAAGGTACTTTTAGAACTCATTCCAGTGGACACACCATGGCAAAGAAAATCCTTCGGGCAGGATATTATTGGTCCACAATGGAAGCTGACTGTTATCAGCATTCTCGGACGTGTCATAAGTGCCAAGTCTATGCTGATAAGGTGCACATACCTCCAGTACCTCTGAACATCTTGACGGCACCTTGGCCTTTTTCAATGTGGGGCATTGATATGATCGGCGAGATCAGACCTACGACATCCAATAGGCATCGTTTCATCCTGGTAGCAATTGATTACTTTACAAAGTGGATTGAAGCAGCTTCCTTTGCTACAGTAACCAAGAACATCGTGGCACGGTTCACTCAGCACAATTTGATCTGTCGATACGGTGTACCAAAGAGGATCATTACGGACAATGGTACCAATCTCAACAACAAGATGATCACTGAGCTCTGCGAGCAATTCAAGATACAACATCATAACTCTCCTCCTTACCGGCCGAAGATGAATGGGGTTGTAGAAGCGGCTAATAAGAACATTAAGAAGATTGTGCAGAAGATGACAGTGACATACAAAGACTGGCACGAGATGTTACCGTTTGCTCTTCATGGGTACCGTACCTCAGCACGGACGTCAACAGGGGCAACACCCTATTCCTTGGTTTATGGCATGGAGGCAGTCTTGCCCATTGAAGTTCAAATACCCTCTCTTCGGATCATGAAGGATGCAAGTTTGAGTGAAGATGACTGGATTCAGACCCGACTTGATCAGCTGAACCTAATCGACGAAAAAAAACTTACTGCTATTTGTCATGGTCAGACGTACCAAAAACGGATGATCAAGGCATTTAACAAGAAAGTTAGACGACAAGAGTATCAAGTTGGGGATCTGGTAATCAAGCGCATTATTCTACCTCAAGGTGATCCCAGGGGAAAATGGACTCCTACTTATGAAGGGCCATTTGTGGTTGAGAATATTTTCTGAGGAGGAGCTATGATTCTAACCACCATGGATGGTGACGACCTTCCTCACCCTGTCAATGCAGACATAGTAAAAAGATACTACGCATAATCAAAGACCCGCTAGGTTGACTGGCCTAGGCAAAAATAAGGGCTTCCCGGCGAACCAAAAGGGTTCGGGCAAAAATAAGGGAGGAAAATGAAAAAATATGTACACCCGACAAGTCGAAAACCTGAAAAGGCGGCTTGGGCAAAAAAGGGTATCCCGATGGATTGAAAACCCAAAAGGGCGGTCCAGGAAAAAGTTAGGGATCAAAGCGTAACACTATGTCTCATTGGATCACATTGCATCCAGACTTCGGTATCGACTATCAAGCTCGGATGACTCTAATCAATCTGATTCATCTTCAACCAAGCAGCAAAGCGATGAGATGCTCGAGGATATAAGGGCAATAGCAGAGTTGGAACCCAGTGGGATTATTCACATAGCTGTTTTGTTTTCTTTTCACAAATTGTGTAAATTCTATTATTCGGCGGTGTTCTCTTACTAGGACGTCAGCCTCTTGTACAAAAACGCCTATTTACAGGCCAAACTTCAAAATCAATACAAATTTATTTTCAGAGAAATTTCAAACTATTTTTCCTTTATCTGTTTTGTTTTTGCAAATAGCGTCCAATGTTCATTTTTTGATATATGCATTTGACATTAATTGCTGCTCATAAATATTTACATGCGAAACAAAAGACTATTACAGGTAATATCAGAAACAGGGGCAATAAAAATTGTCCAAGCTGTATAGTTGCCCTGTCCACCCGGTACGACGGTAAATTTAGCTGAAGAATATGGCTAAGATACTTTCACTCCCCGTAGAATAAGGCAGTAATGGTAGCTCTCCCCCAGCCGAGACTTGCAACTATGAATGAATCAATAAAGCTTTCCCCAAGCAGAGTTGATCTACCATTAGCACTGAAAAGGCTTGATATCCTCGACAGTCTCAATATTCCGCAACGGAGTATAAGAATGTTCCCCAGCAGAATACAAGATAGCCCCAGTGGAGTCAATATTTCCCCATCGCAGTCTGAAGAAGCTTCCCCAACGGAGTTGAACCATCATCCCCAGTAGACTCTGGAAGTTTATCCCCAGCGGAGTACAAAAATAATTCTCCCCAGCCAAGTTCGAAGGATCATTCCCAGCAGAATTCAGAGGATTATCCCCACAAAAGTCTAAGAGGGTTATCCCCACAAAAGTGTAACAGGGTCATCCCTAACAAGTCATAACTGAAAGATCATCCTCAGCGAAGTTCTTTCCTTTCACAAACAGGAATTCAATCCTCAGCAGATTCGGTATCACCAACAACGGTAATCCATCCCCAGTGGAATTTATCAGTGGAACCCTCAGAAGAGCATCTCTTCCCCACAGAGTAATCCCCTTTATCAGTTTATTCCCCAACGGAGTTCTCTTCTCCTGCAGGTTTATTCTCAAAATCACCTTCGTTCATCATCCCTAGCAGAAACGAAGAATTCAAACTCTATTCTCCAGCAGCTATCCGGGATCTATTTTCCCCAGCTAAAACATTACATTTCCATACATCATGATACATGCATAAACGCATCATACCATACAGTCTCATTTATGTTGAGAACATCATTGCTTGATCCTTATCATGCATTGCATATGATTGACCTTTACCTTTCAGGAAAGATGCAGTTAAATTCTCAGCTATATCAAAAGACCTTCTCTGGTCTAGTTAAATCGATTCCTAAAGATTTTTCTGATGCCGATCCAGTCAAAGGCCTTCTCTGGTCCAATTAAATCAATTCCTAAAGATTTTTCTGATGCCGATCCAGTTGAAGTTATTCCAAGACCTTGTCTGGTCCAGTTAACTTAATTCCTAAAGATTTTTCTGATGCCGATCCAGTCAAAGGCGCCAAGACCTCCTCTGGTCCAGTTAAATTGATTCCTAAAGATTTTTCTGATGCCGATCCAGTTGAATTTGATCCAAGACCTTGTCTGGTCCAGTTAAATCGATTCCTAAAGATTTTTCTGATGCCGATCCAGTTGAAGTCAGTCAAAGGCCGTCTCTGGTCCAATTAAATCGATTCCTAAAGATTTTTCTGATGCCGATCCAGTTGAAGTTATTTCAAGACCTTGTCTGGTCCAGTTAAATCGATTCATCAAGACTTTTTTGATGCCGATCCAGTCAAAGGCACCAAGACCTCCTCTGGTCCAGTTAAATCGATTCCTAAAGATTTTTCTGGTGTCAATCCAGTTGAAGTTATTCCAAGACCTTGTTTGGTCCAGTTAAATCGATTCCTAAAGATTTTTCTGGTACCGATCCAGTTGAAGTTATTCCAAGACCTTGTCTGGTCCAGTTAAATCGATTCCTAAAGATTTTTCTGATGCCGATCCAGTCACATGCACCAAGACCTCCTCTGGTCCAGTTAAATCGATTCCTAAAGATTTTTCTGATGCCGATCCAGTTGAAGTAAGTCAAAGGCCTTCTCTGGTACAGTTAAATCGATTCCTAAAGATTTTTCTGATGCCGATCCAGTTGAAGTTATCCCAAGACCTTGTCTGGTCCAGTTAAATTGATTCCTAAAGATTTTTCTGATGTCGATCCACTCAAAGGCCTTCTCTGGTCCAGTTAAATCGATTCCTAAAGATTTTTCTGATGCCGATCCAGCCAAAGGCGCAGAGACCTCCTCTGGTCCAGTCAAATCGATTCCTAAAGATTTTTCTGATGCCGATCCACTTGAAGTTATTACAAGACCTTGCCTGATCCAGTTAAATTGATTCCTAAAGATTTTTCTGATCCAGTCAAAGTTTATTCCAAGACCGTGTCGGGTCTAGTTAAATCGATTCCTAAAGATTTTTCTGACACCGATCCATTCGAAGTTCAGACCGCCTATCAAAAATCTCCAAATGGAATCTGTAAGCCCATTCCCGACATCACAATGTTGATACCACTTCATGCGAGTGCAAATTTCTGGGCACTCTAGTGTTCAATCATCTTCCACCTTCGGATCACGAAAGGCCCGAAAGCCAATCTATATCCTCAGGTTTAAGAAAATTGAACAGGGGCAACTGTTGTACCCCAAAATTTTCCCTCCCATACTTCTCAATACATTGCAAGAATAATCTCCAACTTGCTCAAAATTGCTTAAGAGTTGGACAGTCAAATCATCTCCTAAGGCAGGCAATCTCAAATTAGGGTTTTTCGTTGCATCAAGGTCCTTGCATCCAAATGACCTCAAGTGCTGCCCAATGTCCTAATATGTTCTCAAGTTCATCCATGTCAAATTTTAAGCCTTGCAGAGGAAGTTTGGTCAGTCAATTGCTCAAGAGGTCCAAAAATCGACTGTGCTGGGGCAAAAGTCAACTGTGACCTACAAATAGTCAAACTTCAAGATTTTTTGTCAACATTATCATTTTGAAGGATATTTCATCATTTGAACAAGGGTTGATCATGATTCATCAAGGATTGCTCAAAATTCATCAAGACTCAAAAGTTGCTAAATTAGGGTTTTGCTGGAAAAGTCAACTCAACTTTGACCAAGCATAACGTTCTCATACATTAAGAGAAATGACCCATCCAAAGCTCATTTTGAATAGGATGCAATTTCCTACAATACATATTCATACCCCAAGATCAAGAAATGCACTCACAAAAAGTTACAAATTTGGACATTATAGGTCATTTTTGAAAGTCAACAAAAACACCTTTTTTTCCAAAGCTTATAACTTGAGCATGGAATATAAAAATGAGATGATACCATAAGGGTTGGTTAGAGAACATCTCAAGGTTTCTAAAAAGTCCAAGAACACTTCCGAAAGATCAAAATTGAAGAAGTTATGCATTGTTGAAATTGGGCATTTTTCCAAAATTGCCAAAAGTCACCTATCCCCAAAACTTCAAATTTTTGTCAAATGGGCCCATTCTTTTCCACTTGATTTGATCTTGTCACACTACACACGTGTCCTATATTCAGTCTTGTGTCCATTTATTATTTTTTCTATTTTATTTGATTTTTATTGAATTAATTCATTTTAAATCAATTTAAATCCAAATAAAATCCAAATATTGATCATTTAGGATCTTTTTGATTGATATAGGTCTTAAATATCATCATGGACACAATCAAATCCGTATCAAGCCATATCATGAAAAAAAGATGGAATTTGGACAATTTTGGAAGGTTTTTCATGGAGGATCAAATCAAATCCTAAAACATCAATGCACAAGGATTGAGTCCACAAATGTTAACCTAATCCAATGCTGCATACATATAGAGGCAAAAGGCACATGAGTTGAAGGTTAGAGGCTGCATAAACATCAAAACCAAACTTGAAAAAATTGCAAAAAAGCTTGAAACTGAAATCCGTCTTAGAGGTATTTTCAACACAAAATCTCAACACTATTTTCTTGCTGGACATCCACTGAGTGAGAAGCAATCCTTAACAAGCTCTGATACCTCCTCAATCGCACTGTAAGCTTCGCGTTTTACCGTCCTATAGCCAAATTCATAACTCCTCATTCTTGCATTTTTTGACAAATTATTGGCATGTTCATGATCCTTGTGTGATTTCTAAACTTTCTGCATTATTTGATTGTGTTTTTATAGCCTGTAACCCCCTAGCCGATTCTAGGGTTCTTGGTATTCATTTTTGGGTGTTTTAATTTTAGGCAAAATCAATGCAAGTAATGGACATAGGCGTGTTCAGGAGGAAGAGACGATCATGATTATGGTCTTGGAATTAATTTTTATAGCCTAGAACTAATTTTAGGAGCAAGCTACGGATTTAGCCGCGGATGTAAATCCGCAGGTAAAAGAACCAGGTCCAGTGGGGAAGACGAAGACGTGGCCAATTCCAATTCGCCCATTCATAATTTCGCGCTTATTTTTTTAATATTTTGGCATAATAATTATTTTTCCATATAATAATTGCTACCTAATATGTTAACAAATAAAACACGCTGGTGCAGTGGTAGACGCGTTGCTCATTGACTCACAGGACCTGGGTTCGAATCCCAGGTCCCCAATATGTTTGTTGTATTTTTCTTCCAGGTATTCCAGCGTACCTCATGAACTGTGGTCCACCATACTCCCTCAAATCTCCAAACGCCAGATGGCCTTCAGGCCAAATCTGATGGCCCAGATGGGATGCCTACCATACACTCAAGTCAACGTGCGCGCGGAGAATCAGAAGGTCAACCAGACTTCCAACGTAAATGGGCCTCTGAATTGCAAATTTCACCCCCAATCTGGGCCCAAACCCCTTGGTTATTTCTTTCTTTTATTTATTTATTTATTGTTTATTGTTATTTTTATTTTCTAATTAACCAATTAAACGTTTTCCTCATAAAATCAAAAAACCAAAAATATACTTTATTTATTAAAATTAAATTCAGAATTTTTTATTATTTTTAAATACTAACTTAATTAACTTAGTTTTAATTAGGTATAATTTTCAATATCTTTTGCAAATAATTAAAATTAATATAGATAATAAGGTTTTTTACTAACTTTGATCAAATTTAATTTATTTATTTAAATATCCAAAAATCCAAAAAATATTTTAATTAATTAATTAGTTTATTAATTTAATTATTAACTTAATTTAATTTCTTTTAATTCCAAAAAATAACCAAAAATTACCTTCTTTCAAAAAAGGGTCAAAACCCTAAAAATGCATTCGATTTAATTTTCCGCACGCGATCTATTTTACCATATTGATGTAATTGTTTCCCGGAATGTAATAATTTAATAGGACCTTTAATACTTTTTATCGCTTTATTTACTTTCCGCACTTTAAATTCAAGGGTTGCTTTTGGCGATGTAAATACCCGACGCCTTGTAATAGTTAGATTTAATTTCCACAATTTAATTTCCGCAACTTATAAATTGTTAGATGTTTGGTAATAGGGAATGCATGACAAGATCGAATGTATGAACCTAAAATCAACATAGCTCACCCATGACATATACAAAGACAAATTAACTGAAAATAACACACTCGCACATGCGCACTCTTAGGGTACACCTCACTTGGTTGCCTTCGAACGTGGTCATTGAGTATAGGAAGTTTTAGAGGTCACCCTCTTGTCCAAAGATCATATTTGCCTCGAAACGGTTGCCTCAGAAAAATGATCTAAGACATTAGGGTTACCGCTAAGGCGTCCTAACATTGCTTTAGTGACCACACGTCCCTTAATCGAATTGACCCTAAAACTCCAACGACGATGCTACCTACTCATCAATAGTGGGATAGCATTGTCTAAAGGAAGAAAACATAGAACGATTCCTTTTTCGAGTAGGTAGATGGTTCTTAAGTACTTGCTCTCTCAAAATAAAACAAAAACTTTTCGCACTTACACTTTCCAAACAAAAACTTCTTTCAAACCCACAAACACAAAGAAAAGCAATTTTTGAAAACACTTTGAGCAAGTACCTAAGAGCCCGTGGATAACCACTGATAGAAAGGGTGCTAACACCTTCCCTTTCTATAATCTACCCCCCGGACCCGAGAAACATCTCGAAAAAGGAATTTTTCTGTGCTTTTTTCCTTTCCTTGTTGGATAAAATAAAAGACGGTGGCGAATCTTGCTTACCGCTATATTTTGCAAAAACAAACGCAAAATGCAAACCAGCATTCCAAAAAACGGTCAGTTCTCTCCCACCGTATCACAGGTAATTTGAATCATGCGTGCGTTTTTGGGAAATACCACTTTGCTTGCTTTATGTTTTATTTGTCTTATCATATTAACGAATGAATAGGCTAGAAAAGTTGGTCAAGGAGGAGAGGTATAAAGTTAACGTCCTGGGTTCGATCCCAGGCGTGTGCTTTTGTGTTTTTCTCACTATTTCTCTACAGATTCCATGTGCTGCACGCCCTGGTCCATACTATGCGCCTTAAGATCCTGCCCACCAGGTCCACCATCAAGCAGATCCAGTGTCCCAGAACTTAAGGTCCACCATGACCCTCCAAAGGTGAACCTCATGAGATCACACGTAGTCTTTGGGCCAACGATCTTGGGCCTAACGAATTCAACTCCTCACACCCCCCAGGCTGGAAACAGCAACAACAGGCCCAAAATTATTTCTTTTCTTTATTTCTTTTGTTTTTAATTATTTGTTAATTATTTTTATAATTAGGGTTTTTTATAATTAAAATTAATTTTTGAAAATTAATTATTTTAATTATTTCAACATTGTTTATTTTGTTAAGTAAAATTAATTAGAAAATTAGGTTTAATTTGCAAATTTCAACTATTTTTCTCAATAAAAAATACAAAAATATTTTTTAATTAATTAGATTTTTTAGGCTTCTAATTTATCCTCGTATTCAATTTGTCTCGCACGCATTTACTTATTTATAATTCTAATTATTGTAATTGTTTCGAGGTTTGTAATAGTTTTTAATTAGGGTTTATTTTACCGCTTATTACTTACTGTTTAATCCCAGTTTGGTTATGTAACCCCCTCCCCGAGGCCTTGTAATAGTTAGGACTTTAATTTCGCGCACTTTACTTTCTGCTATTATAAACTGCTAGATGTATGGATAATAGGCTTGTATGCGAAAGACATATGAAATTAAAATGGTAGATAACCCTAATTGTGCAAAGATGAATAAAGTGAAGAATGACACGTGCATATGCTCACTCCTAGGGTTTTCCCCACTTTGGTTGCCTTCGGTAAATGATTATGAAGTATAGGGAATTTTAGTGGTCGTCCTCCAGTCCTGAAAGATCAAAATGACCCATTTGAATGTTGCCTCGGAAAGATCTTTAGGATTTTAGGGTAATTACTAAGGTTTCCTAACCATTGCTTTTGTGACCGTAATTGTCCCTTTGAATGTCCCTTAAACTCCAATGACGGGGATACCTACTCCTTAATAGTAGGATAACACTGTCTGAAGGAAACGAGAACGAACAGTCTTTTTTGAGTAGGTAGAAACTCTTAAGTACTTGCTCAAAACAATAAAAACTCTTTTACACAAACACTTTCAAAACAGTTTTCAAAAACAACTTTGTCACACTCTTGAGGAAAGATACAAGGGTTACCACGAAGTTAAACAAAAAACTTTTCAAAACATACACAAGCAATTTCAAAATGACCAAGTACCTAAGAGCCTGTGGAAAACCACAGATAGAAAGGATGCTAACACCTTACCTTTCTATAATCTACCCATGTACTCAGAAACATCTCGAAAAAGGTTTTTTCTATTCTTTTTCCTTTTCCTTTGTTGGATGAAATAAAAGTCGGTGGCGACTCTTGCTTACCGCGACATTTGCAAACAAAAAAACATAAACTATTATAACAGTCGGTTCTGCCACCGTATCACAGAACTGGCGACTCTGCTGGGGAAATAAATAAGTGGGGTATACCTTAGGATCTAGTTCATTTTCAAAAATTGCTTTCTTGTTTTCTTTGCCTGCTTTATCTTCAAGGGTTTTTGTTTGGGTATTATTGAAGATCCTACACCCGGATCTAGGAACACCTTTTAGGTAAGTAGCAATAAACTGTAAGGGAACTGTGCAGGGTATACCGACATGGTTGAAGTAGTAGCTACGTTGATGCGACACTTTGGTTGGTACCGGTAGCCCTTGAGTCAATCAAGGAGAATACAGGGCCGCTGCATGGTGTCATAAAGCATCAACTGGCCTTAGAACCTTTAATTGCACAACTTGGCAAATAGGACATAGCGAGATGGCCGACTTTGGTGTATTCCCAAGGTCGACAGTTACTTGATGCTACACTCATTGAGGTTTGAATCCTGAGTTTTGTTTGGTTGCGAGTCAATTGCCTATTGAACGAAGCTTGGGGGAAATATCAGTGATATTGAGATCCCTTAGAACTCGGTTACTATTTATAGGAAAGGTTGAACCAATCCATCTTCAAGAGGGTATGACCTTAAAACTCATGCAGGTTTTAAACCTAAGGACTTGGTGTGACTTGTTTGTTGCTTGCTATACATGTGATTTCTTCGCATAATCATGACATCATAAGCATGGCATATCATACTAACCATTTCAAGGATTTTCTAGGGCTCATCTTTGCTTTGTTTTGTAGGACATGGCATCCGCCCGCAGGAACACTATCCAGATTACCTTGTCAAAGTACCTCCTAAACTAAAGGACTTAGCATTAAGGATTCCTAAAAGCTCTCCCTTCACTGAAAAACATGGTCGGCTGCTCAACTTGGTCACTTCAAAACCTGATGAAGAATTGTTAAAAGTGCTATTTCAGTTCTTTGACCTTGCACCACTGCTTCACCTTCCCAGATTACCAACTAGTGCCTACTATGGAGGAATTTTCTCGATTATTAAGGGTACCTATTATTGATCAGTTACCTTTCAACGGTATAGAAAGACATCCAAAGCCTGAAGAGATTGCTCGAGCTTTGTCCTTACAACGGTCTGATGTAGTGACAAATTGGGAAACTAGGGGAAGTGCCCAAGGAATCCCGGTTAAATTTCTATTCGAGAAAGCTCACTGTTTTTGGGATACCCTGGATTTATAAGCTTTTGAAGAGGTATTGGAACTCCTCATCTATGGGATGGTACTATTCCCTAACACGGACTAACTCGTAGATGCGAATACGATTAAGGTTTTTCTGTCTCATAATATGGTGCCTACATTACTCGGGGATATTCTACACTCTCTGCATGCTCGCACTCTAAAGAGAAGGGGAACCCTCCTGTGTTGCACCCCTATATTGGATAGGTGGTTTATTTCACACCTACCCAGGTCTATTTTGAAGAATGAGCAGGGTATGAAATGATCTTATAGACTGATGTCCCTTACACATTCAGACAATCATTGGTGTTCACAATCCTCGGAAGATGTTACCATCATCGATCGTTGTGGTGAATTCACTAATGTCCCTCTCTTAGGCCTTAGAGGAGGAATCACTTATAACCCTTGTTTGGAACGGCGACAGTTTGTTTATGCGAGAAGGGATGGTCCTTATGATACACTTATCCAAGGAATTGCCTTCGACAATGAGAATTATTCTCAGGGTTACCGTAAAAGGTTCATGCGAGCTTGGAGCATGGTACATAAAGTTGATAGAAAGACACTGGGGCACAAGAATTCCATCCCTCTTGAGCCTTATCTCAGATGGGTACGAGCCCGTGCCCAAAGTCTTATGATGCCTTACCATGCTGTCCTACCAACGATTATGGAACCAGTTGCTGAAGGAGACACTTCTCATCTTATTCTCCATCCTGACATGCCAACTGCTCATGAGGAGTTACAAAAATCCTGGGTTCAACTCAAGGAGGAACGAGATACATTTGAAACTCAATTATATGCCAGCGAGAAGAAGGTCCTGGAACTCACTAGGCTACTTCATGAAGAGAGGAATATAAACGCCTACACTGCACCAAAGAGGATGCGCTCATGGGAGACCTAATTTTAAGTTTTGTTTTGTTTAATTGTAAGCCTAAAAGGCACTCTTTGTAACAATTCGAACTTATTAATACAATTAACGTGTGTTTCTTTTGGTTAAACAAATTTGAGCCTTTAAGAATCCTTGAAATAATTGCATACGCATATCATCCATGACATTGCATGAACAGGTACCATAACAGGTTTCTCATCTTCTTCGCTATTTATTTCAGCAATAATGTCTTCTGAACAAAGCATCAAGAATCTACAGGCACAAAATGCCCAATTTCAGCAAATGCTCGTAGCCTTAGCTAAGGGGCGGGAAGATTTGAAGGCCCTTATTTTGAAGGAGAAGAAGAAGAAAAAAAAAGAAGAAGAAGACCGCTGGTGTCCTTAATCTAGGCAAAAGATTCAAGGGGCCATTGAAGCAACCAGTCGATTTGACCTCCTCGTCCAAAGAAGGGGAGAATCAGGAGAGAGAGAGAGAGAGAGAGAGAGAGAGAGAGAGAGAGAGAGAGAGAGAGAGAGAGAGAGAGAGAGAGAGAGAGAGAGAGAGAGAGAGAGAGAGAGAGAGAGAGAGAGATAGAGATAGAGAGATAGATAGATAGAGAGAGAGAGAGAGAGAAGGGATGAGGACCCTAGCCCTGAAGTTTCTGATAATGACACAGACTACAATGATGAACAATATCCTCCCACTGAGGATAGATATAAACAGTTAGAGGATCGACTGAGCGCAATGGAGATCCAGAGAATACCAAGGCTGGATTTTGAAGAGCTGGGTTTGGTATCTAGGGTAGTCATCCCACATAAGCTTAAGGCTCCTTTTTTTGCGAAGTATGATGGGGTGTCTTGTCCCAGGCTTCATCTTCGTTCCTATGTGAGGAAGATTCAGCCTCACATTGCTGATAGGAACTTGTGGGTCCATTTCTTTTAGGACAGTCTGTCTGGGAATCAGATTGAATGGTTCTATCAACTGAAGGGGACCAATGTCCGCGACTGGGAGGATTTGGTTGCTGCTTTTTACAAGCAGTATCAATTTAACACTGACCTTGCCCCTACCCGTACTCAAATCCAGAGTATGTCCATGGGTGCAGGTAAAGGTTTCAAGGATTATATATAGAAGTGGAGAGATCTGATAGGGAGAGTCCAACCCCCTTTGTCTTATAGGGACTTGGTTGACATGTTTCTTGGGACGCTGACTGGTCCATTCTTCAATCACTTGATTGGTAGCTCCCCAGCTGGGTTCGCCGAGCTGATATTGATTGGAGAAGGGGTAGAAGCTGGGATCCGGAGCGACAAGATATATCAAGATACCTCGTCAAGTTCAGTTAAGAAGCCCTTCACGGGTAAGAAGGAGGTCAATGCCATTTATAGCCCAAGAGGTCAGAGCAGAGCTGAATGCCGTCCAACGGTAGGTGTTGTGATACATAGGCCTGCGGATACCCAACAACGAAACAATCAGCAAAGGGTAGAAAGACTGTGAAGGTAGTTTATCCAAATTAATATGACATTGACTGAAGTTTTACCCCATCTATTAAGATCCAACTTGGTAATCTTGAAGGAGGCTCCCAAGAATACTAACACCACATATCCTCGGTATAATCCAAACGCTCGGTGTGCTTACCATTATGAGAGTCCTGGCCATGATACAAATTACTGCTGGGCTCTGAGAAATAAGATACAGGATCTAATTGAAGCCAAGGAGATTGAGTTTGATGCTCCAGAGAAGCCTAATGTCATAACTTCTCCCATGCCCAAGCACAACCATGGAGTTAATGCCATTGATATTGATCTGTTTATTACCTTTGTTGATGAAGTTTTCACTCCTCTCATGACTGTCAAGAAGAATTTGTTGCTGGCCGGTTTATTTGCGGGTTGTGGTGAAGGTTGCCACATGTGTTCATCTCTGCCCTCTGGTTGCTATTTGTTGAAAGCATGTGTTCAACGCCTGATGGATAACAGAGTGTAATACGGTGGCAGAACCAGACTGTTTTAGGAAAATGCTAGTTTGTGTTTTGCGTTTGTGTTTGCAAAATGTCACGGTAAGCAAGAGTCGCCACCGAATTTTATTTTATCCAACTGGAAAGGAAAAAAGCACAGAAAAATTCCTCTTTCGAGATTTTGAGTACGGGGGGTAGATTATAGAAAGGGAAGGTATTAGCACCCTTTCTATCTGTAGTTTTCTACGGGCTCTTAGGTACTTGCTCATCATTTAAAAATTTGCTTCCGTGTTTGTGTGTTTTGAAAAGTTTTTATTTTACTTCGATTTAACCCTTACTTCTGTCTTCAAGAGTGTTACGAAGTCGTTTTGAAAACTTTGTTTGAAAAGAGTGTAAGTGTGAAAAAGATTTATTTTGAGCAAGTACCTACTAGCATCTACCTACTCGAAAAAAGAGTGTTTCTGTTCTTATTTTTCAAACCGAATGGCATGACCTTATAGCAGAAGGTGCCCCACTGAGTCACAAAGGTAGTCTTTTCCATATCCTCCGGGGCCATCTTGATCTGATTATACCCTGAAAAACCGTCCATGAAGGAGAACACCTTGTGTTGAGCAGTGTTGTCAACAAGGACGTCAATGTGAGGTAGAGGAAAATCATCCTTGGGGCTGGCCCTGTTCAAATCCCTGTAGTCGACACACATTCTTACTTTACCGTCCTTCTTCGCTACTGGCACTACATTAGCAACCCATTGAGGGTAAGAAGTTACTGCTAGAAATCCGGCGTCGAATTGCTTCATAACCTCAGCCTTGATCTTTTCGGACATCTCTGGGCGCATGCGGCGAACCTTTTGCTTTACCGGAGGGCAGTCTTCTTTAGTTGGCAGGTGATGAACTACAATGTCGGCATCCAAACCAGGCATATCTTCATAGGACCAAGCAAATATCTCCATGTAATCCTGTAGCATCTGGATCAATCGTTGCTTCACGCTGAGCTCTAGATTGGCACAAATCTTGACCTCTTTCCTATCTGTTTCAGTACCCAGGTTAATTGTTTCCACCGGCTCTTCATGTGGTTGAATAACCCTCTCTTCCTGGAGTAGCAGTCTTGCGAGTTCACCAGGCACTTCGCAATCATCTTCACCTTCGTCCTCGGCCAAGTTGATCGGATTCTCGAAGTCATAACTGGCGGTAGCAGAGCTGTTGCCAGTGAGATCCAGAGTGGATTGAAACCTGTATAAGTGAGTGTGTGTAAATATAGCTGTTTTGCAATATATATAACACAGAAAGAAAAAAAAAGAGCATAAGATTTGAAATGCAACAAACGTCCAATGTTTTGATTGATGATATATGGAAATGTCATACAAAAAGCCCTCACAAATGGAGCTACGATGCCCCGGGTAGGACACCGAGCCAATAAAAGTTTTAACACATTATTTGTTACAAATTGGAAATCAAAAGAAATTAATTACTGCGTGACAAATGTGATAGGTGTAAAATCCTTTGCCGTCCAGTTGCTTGGTCCGTTGCTGGTAGTCGGGTAGATCCAACTGTCAAACTCTGCTTCCTCCACATCCTCCTCAACAGCATTCACCCTTGGGTTGGAGATAAACACCGGAGCCTTTCTGATCTTTTCCTTGCGCACAGCCCTCTGAGCCTCTGCGGTAAAGCCCAGCCCAAACTTGTCATTCTTTTGAGTAAAGTCAGGAAGCTGACCCCAGTTTGCACAAATGCCTTTCTCGATTACAGCCCGGGCATCCTTCAAGGATGCCATCTTCAACGGAAAGTCTTCTTCAACTACTGCTTCAGCTGATGCCAAAATTGGAGGTACCTCCTCAAAATGCTGAAAGAGGGTTTCAATAAACTCCCCGTCCATCTCGATATACCGGAATGAATTCAAGTGACTCACCATGTATTCCTCCTCACCCTGCACAGTAACAATCTTCCCTTTGACAGGGTATTTGAGCTTTTGGTGTAACGTGGACGTTACTGCCCCAGCTTTGTGAATCCAGGGTCGACCCAACAAGCAGGAGTAAGATGGACGAATATCCATTACATAGAACGTTGAGCCGAAAACTTGGGAACCCACACGAATAGGGATATCTACTTCACCGTGCACCATCCTCTTAGAACCGTCGAAGGCTCTAACAATGATGTTACTAGGTTTCAACTCCAAACCCTCACAATCCAAGCGATCTAATGCCTTCTTGGGTAAAACATTCAGGGAAGAACCGGTATCCACTAACACATGTGCGAGAGTAGTGCCCCTGCATTCTATGGAAACATGCAGGGCATCATTGTGATTTTTCCCTTTGGCGGTAAGGTCCGCATCTGAGAACCCCAAGCCACTGTCAGCCGTCAAATTAGCCACACAGTCGGTGAATTGATCCGCGGAAGTCTCTTGCGGCACATGGGCCGTTTCCAGAAATGATATCAGGGCTTTTGCATGGGCCTCTGAGCATAGCAGCAATGATAGCATAGAGATTTTGGAGGGAGTATGCCCCAACTGTTCAACAACATTAAAGTCACTCTTTTTGATAATTTTAAGAATTTCCTCCATTTCTTGCTGGGAGGCTTCCACAGCAGTCTTCTTTGGTGCCTCCGTCCTGGGAGGCAAATCGGTAGCAACTTCTTTGCCCCGAGTATCAGAAGACTCGGCGGCAGTAGTAGACACAGGAACTTGAACTGGAACATGCACACTTGCGGGTGTGATGGTGAGAGGTTTTCGGATAACTGGCGGTGCAATGTCAGGCGAGAAGAGCCTGCCACTGCGGGTAATCTTGGCGGGACCAGTGATGTTACTGATACTGGTATTGGTGTTGAACTCCTGCTTCATCCCGAGCACATACACATTGGCTCCATAATGCCATGGGACCGCTTTATCAGACTCATACGGGAGAGGCCCCGGGACAGTAATAGTGATGGGTGCAACAGACATAACTTGGACTGGTTTCTTTACGGGAGCTTTGGCAGGATTGTAGATTGTGACAACAGATATTTCTTCAACGAAAACAGACGGAACAACAGTTTTCTTGAATATAATTTCCTTGCTATCCATCAGGATTTGGATGCCTGATTTCAGCAGTGGACAACCGGTAGGGATAAGAGCACACAGGAGGCAACCCTTACTACAACCTGGAAATAAACCGGCTAGTAGTAAGTTCCTCTTAACAGTCAAAAGAGGGGTAACAACTTCATTCACCGAAACAGCATACAATTCTTCCTCAATGGCATTTACCCTATGCTGGGGCATAGGGGCAGTTACAACATTCGGCCTCTCAGGCGCTTCAAACTGAATTTCCTTCGCGTCGATAAGATCTTTCACTTTGTTTCTCAAGGCCCAGCAATCATCAGTAGTGTGCCTGGGACTATCAGAATGATAAGCACACCGGGCATTTGGGTTATACTTAGGAGACGCAGTATTCACGACTTTAGGAGCTTCTTTGGTGGTCACCAAATTGGTTGATATCAGTTGAGGTAAAATTTGAGATAAGGTCATACTCAGCCGAGTATACTGCCTCTTGGGCCTTTCACTTCTTTGTTGATTGTACTGCTGAGGAGCAGCAACAGGTTTTGAAATGACCAGAGCATTGACGGCTTGGCGACTTTCTGGCTTGACTTGTCTTCTAGGACCATAGACGGCACTTGCTTCTTTCTTAAACGGCCTCTTCTCAGTACTTGCAGCAAAAACCTTCTGAATCTTTCCTGACTTGATGCCAGCTTCTATTCTCTCGCCCGTTAAGATCAGATCAGTAAACCCCGCGGAAGAGTTACCAATTAGATGATTGAAGAAAGGCCCAGATAGGGTCCCTAGAAACATATCAACAAGTTCACGATCGGTTAAAGGAGGCTGCACCCTGCCAGCCAAATCCCTCCATTTTTGTGCGTATTCTTTGAATCCTTCGCTTGTTCCTAACGACATACCCTGAAGTTGGGTACGAGTAGGGGCAAGGTCAGAATTGTATTGGTATTTTTTGTAGAAAGCGGTGGCCAAATCTTCCCAATTCTGGACACTGGTTCCTTCTAGCTGATAAAACCACTCCAACTGAGCTCCAGAAAGGCTGTCTTGAAAGAAATGAATCCAGAGGTTTTTATCTGCCGTATAGGGTTGGATCTTTCTCACGTAGGACCTAAGATGCATTTTGGGGCAGGACAGCCCATCATACCTTACAAACACTGGAACCTTGAATTTTGGGGGAATCACAATCCTGGAAACCAAACCCAAGTCTTCAAAATCCAAACCCGGAATTCTCTGTAGCTCCATGGCGGCTAATCTGTCTTCTAAACCCTTGTATTTATCATCAGCTGGAGGGTATTGCTGGTCAGAATAATCTTCATCCTCTTCAACCTCTTCTTCTTCCGCATCAGACTCGGAAGGCACCGCAACTCCATCTCTTTTACTGGTCCCTTCATCCGAAGTAGGAGGAAATTCAAGCACTCTTCGAGCTTCTCCATCAAATCTTCTCACCAAAGTAGCCACCCCGAGTCTCTTTTTCTTCTTCTTCACTGGGTCTTTGTTCCCCAATTGAGTCTTGATATCCTCCTGACCCTTAGCCAAGGTCATCAGGAGTTGCTGGAACTGTGCATTCTGAGCCTGTAGGTCTTTGATTGTTTGCTCGAGATCCATCCTACTGAAATAAACAGCAGACAGATAAGGAAACCTGGAATGAGACCTGCTTATGCACATGATGAATGGTATGCTTATGTATGCAATGCATTCAAGGATTTAGGACATTCAAAAATTTTTTAGACAAAAAAGAGCGCACGTCATATTAATAAGAAGAAATTTGTCAGTACATAAATGCCCCATGGGCCAAATATTACAAAATAAACTTCTTAAGGCAGAAAGACGTTGCGCATCCTCTTTGGTGCGATGTAGGTATTGAGGGCCTCTTGCTCGTGGAGTCGGCGGGTAAGCTCTAGAACCTTCTTTTCACTGGCGTAGTAGCTAGTTTCAAAAGTATTCCGTTCCTCCTTGAGCTGAATCCAACTTTTCTGCATTTCCTCCCACGATGTAGGCATGTCTGGATGTAGGATGGTGTAGGGAACCTCTTCCTCATTGACGGGCTCTTTAATCACTGGGAGTATATGAGGATAAGACATCATCAGACTTTGGGCTCGGGCTCGTACCCACTTGAGATAGGGCTCAAGAGGGATAGAGTTCTTGTGTCCCAGAGTCTTGCTATCAACCTTGTTGAGTTTTCCCCAAGCTCTGATGAACCTTTGGCGAAGTCCTTGCGCATCGTTGTCGAAGTCAAAAACTAGGTCAGGAATTAACATGTCATGAGGGCCATCCCTCCGTGCATATCCAAATTGCCTCAAAGCTAGGCAAGGGTTGTAGGTGATACCCCCTCTAATTCCAAGTAAAGGAACATTAGGAAATTCTCCGCAACGATCGACAATGATGACATTTTCTCTAGACCGAGAACACCAATGCACATCAGAATGAGTGAGAGTCATCAACAGTTGGGACCACCTTGTACCTTGGTCATTCTTCAAGACAGACTGTGGAAGGTGCGAAATAAACCACCTTGCAAGGATAGGAGTACAACACATGAGAACACCTCTCTTTCTCATTGTTCGTGTGTAAAATGAGTGAAGAATGTCCCCAAGCAATGTCGGTATTGGATTTCTGGACAAGAAGATTTTGACGGCGTTGACATCTACCAATTGGTCAGGATTTGGGAACAAGACCAACCCATAGATAAGGAGTGCCACAATCTCTTCAAAGGCTTGTAGGTCCAATGAGTTCCAACATTCTTGTGCCTTCTCAAACAAGAATTTTGCTAAGAATCCCTTGACGCCGCTTCTGGTTTCCCAATGACCCTTGATGTCGGATGGTTGTAGATGTAATGCTCGAGCAACATCTTCCGGCTTTGGTTCCTTTTCCGTACCGTTGAAGGGTAGTTGATTAAGGATAGGAATTCTCAGGAGTTGAGAAAACTCCTCCAAAGTGGGTACCAATTGATAATCAGGGAAAGTGAAACAGTGGTGAAGAGGGTCAAAGAACTGGAATAGCACTTTCATCATGTCTTCTTCAATGTTGGTGTTGACTAGGTTGAGCAGTCTACCATGTCTTTCACTGAAGGATGAGTTTTCCGGAATTCTTGAGGTGATCTCCTTGAGCTGAGGAGAGATTCTCACAAGGTTGACTTGAATGGTATTTCTGCGAGGAATTTCCATGTCCTACAAAACAAGAACAAAGATGAAGATCCAAAACCCTTGAAATGGTTAGAGAATGCATATGATGCTTCATGATGTTTATGATGTATGCACAAAACATATGTACAAGCAAATCACACCAAACCCTAGTTTCAGGCTTGCATGGGGTTTCATAGGTAAGTACCCTCTTGAGTGTAGTTGGCTTAAAAACCTGTCCTATAAATAGTAACCGGGTTCTAAGGAGCTCAATATCACTGGATTGTTTTCATTGTTCATTGTTTTGGTTTAGCCACTTAACTAGCGACCAAAATATTCTAAGAAAACAACCCTCAATGAGTGTAGTATCGAGTATCTACCAACTTCGGACTGCACCAAAGCCGGTCATCTCACTACCCCTAATAAAAGGCCAAGATGGTCAAGTAAGGTTCTAGGTCATTAGTGCTTAGTGACATCACTCAGCGGCCGCGTACTCTCCTTGATTGAACTCAAGGGTTACCGGTACTCACAAATATGTCGCACTAATATAGCTATTGCTTCAACCGTGTCGGTATACCCCGCACAGTTTCCACAACGTATTGCTATCTATGAATGTTTCCCAAAATCCGGGTGTAGGATTTGCAAACCCAAACAATAGAGCCAAAGTATAAAGCAAACAATTCAAACAATTAGTCATGCAAGAGGGTGATCTAAGCCCTAAGGTTACTCCACTTTTAAAATTCTCCCCAGCAGAGTCGCCAGTTCTGTGATACGATGGGAGAACTGACTATGGTTTTGCGTTTGTTTTCGCAAATGTTTCGGTTGAGCAAGAGTCGCCACCGACTTTTTATTTTATCCTAAGGAAAGGTTAAAAAGCACAGCAAAAACCTTTTGAGATGTTTTCTTGGGTTCGGGGAGTAGATTATAGAAAGGGAAGGTATTAGCACCCTTTCTATCCATGGTTATCCATGGGCTCTTAGTTACTTGCTTAGATTACTTGCCTTTTGTTTTCAATTGTTTTAAATGGTGCTTGTGTGTGTGGGTTTTGAAAATGTTTTTTTAAAAGAAGCCAATGTGGTGGCAACCTTTATAATGATCCATGTGGGGATGTATACAAAGATGTATGTCTTTTGAAAAGATTTTCATTTGTTTTTGAAAGTAGTTTTGAAAGTGTTGTGAGGTGTGTTTTAAAAAATAGGCAAGTGTTTTGTTTTTGGCAAGTTTGATTCAAGTAACTAAGAGGTTATCTACTCCTAAATTTCTCAAAGTTTATTGCTATGTTTTAACCCTTTTAATAAGTTTGTTCCACCATTGTATTTGGTGGACAATCTTATGTTAGGATGTGAAAGGGACGGGCGCGGGTCATCGTTTAGACCATAATTGCAACGGTGTTAAGTATCTTTGGGCATTTCCTTTAAGGGACTTGATCATTCAATTTGTTTGTTTTGCCCAAAGAGACCTAACATGCAATATGGCCCATTTTTGAAAGGCAACAAGTGGAATACCCTAGGGGGTGCAAGTGTGATTTGTCCATTTTCATGCTTGTTTGTCTTATACTAGGTCCAACTATTTTGTTCATTTTTTTTATTCGCACATAAACCCTAATTCTAGCATTGTATTTTAGAAAGCGATAAAGTGCGAAATTTAAATTCCTACGCTATTACAACACAATAATATAGGGAGGGGGGTACAATGTTTCAAATGGGGAGGTATTTAGACAGGAAATTGAATCTAAGCTATTACATCAATATTGAATATTTGCAAGGTAATTTAATTGCATAAATAAAATAAAAATAGAACAAATATGCAAGAATGCAAAAAAATGGGTTTTTTATATGTATGAAAAAAAAAGAGGATTATTTATGTAAAATAAAAAGAAAATAAAAAGATATTATTTTTTGGAGTTTTTGAATTTAGGGTAAAACCCTAATTTTTATTAAATGAAAGGTATTATTATCTAATTTAATACAAGTATTTATTTATTATGTACAAAATAAAATAAAGTGAAGTATTTGTCAAAAATGTATTTTTACATTAAATATTAATAATAATAAAAAAAAACAAAAGTGTATATATTTGTATTTACCCTAAATATATTAAAAATATATGTATATATATATGTATTATTTTAAATATGTATTATATATATAAATAATAATAATTTTTAATATTAAAAAAAAAGTATTTTTTTATGTAAAATATTTTCAGAGGGTATAATAAAATAAAAATGAAAATAAAAGTATTTTTACATATTTCTCAATATTTTAATGAAATGTATATATTTATTTATCTAAGTATTAATTAAAAAAAAACCATATAAATACCTAATAAATTAAAAAATGGTGAGAAAAAATATTTTTATATTTTTTATGTCATGAGAAAAAATAAACAAAGTCAATCAAAAAAGAAAAAGGTCAAAAAGTCAAAGAAATAAGCAAATGGGCCTTGGGGGTGTGAAAGCAAAAGAGTGGTGCAAATAAGAAAAGTATTCCAGGCCCAGCCCAGAACCAGTCATCTTCAACCTCTGAACATCACCCACGCGTTTTCTATCTCTTGATTCCTGGACTTTCAAGCAAAACTCATAACATGAAAAGTGTAGAGCAGGAGAAGACGAATGCAACCATGTAAATAACTTGACTTAACTCTCTAAGATGAGGGAGAATTTCTTCTCCCCCAATTTCTGACCTAACTTTTATGCCATGTTCAGACTCAAAATTCTTGCAGCACACATAACATAAATGAAATCTAACTATATGGGCATGTTCAGGGCTATGATTGTGACATATTTCCTTCACAAACCTAAAGCTAACAATGCCTAATAAGAGAGATAGAACTTCATGAAGATACCTGTTCAGTTGGAATCGTGCTTTGCAATGGAGGAGTTTTCAGAGCAAGATGATGATTTGTATAGCTTCCTTGAAGTGTAAGGATGCTATTCCAAGTTCTACTTTGTCTTGAAGCTCCCTGAATCGTGCTAGAGAACTTCAACTGCAAAACAGAAAAACAAAAATGGTGAAGTGGCTTAGAGGTGTTACAGATCGTGCTTTTGCTTTTGGTTAGCTTGCATAGATGGTATGGAAGGTGTGTGAACTGGTTTGGGCAAGAGAGCTCAAGAGAAATGAGAGATAGCACTCAAACTGCAGGGCCTGCCCTGTTTTTGCAGTTTGAGAGTGATTCTGAGATGGAGGGTGTTTTGAAGGCAAAGGGCTCGTGTATTAGCTTGGTTATGTTGTGTGAAATGTGTTTGATAACTTTGTCTAAGTGTTCTTGAGCTGATATGGTAGTTGGTATGAGTTATGCAATGTTTCTTCACTCTTAAGCAAACAAAGGCAACTTGTGTTTCTAGGCATGTAGAGGACCCCTAATCCTGCTGCAAAGCTTCTCTTGATCAGAGTGATTTGTTCATAATCTTGTGCTAAAGAGGTTTGGTTTGTACTTGCTTGATTTATCAATTGACATAAAGCATGACTTTTCAAAAATAGCTATTTTGCTTTATCTAAAAATGGATTAAACTTGTATATAATACTTGAACTCATAGAATAACACTTTGACACAATGAACAAGCATTAAATTATTGAGTGTAACTTGGTTTAGGGACCTGTAATCAAGGGCATGCTGGTTTTGAGAAGTTTGCATAACTTATGAACATGAAAAATGGCCAATTCAAAAGTGAGTTTTTGCTATATTGTGAAATTCGATTCTCCCTAACCATGTGGTTGTTTGAGAAGTTCCATGACATTTTGGAAAGCTTGGAATGTGTACTACAATCCATCTTTGAAGTGCAATTTGAAATTACAAGTGGAAGTGTATGGAAAATGGCCTTGAAGTGGGGTAGAAAAACTTGTCAAAATAGGTCAAAAATTCACTAAGTTAAGAATGGTTTAGTGCCCTTATTCAAAAATTTGTAACTTGAGATAAAAGCTTCAAATGAGAAAACTTTGTGAATCAAAGTTGTAGATTATGCAACAAGCTACAACTTTCATGTTTTGACTTTTGTTTGAATCCAAATGAATCATGGTGAAAAAGTGGGGCAAAGTTGGGGAAAAATTAGGGTTTTCCATAACTTAGAAAAATTCTAAGTTATGAAAAATTCCATTTTAAACCCTAATTTGCATTTCTTGGTTTCTTGGTGAACAAGTTTCATGATTTGGCATGTTTTGATGAAAAATGAATCTTGACTCTTGATTTTGACCAAAAAGTCAAAGTTTGACTTTTCAGTGTACAGTCAAAATTGATCAATTGACGGGGAAATTCAACTGTCAATCTTGTGTACTTGGGATCTTTTGAGTTTGTTGAGCATGTCAAGACAATTCCATGGGGTCCTTGAGTCCATATGTGAGCTTGGTTTGCCATTGGCTAGGTCAAACAGTCAAAAATTGCCTTTGTGCAGTCAAAACCCTAAAAATGACCATTTTGCCCTTTTGATGATCTGATCAAATTTCTTGTGGAATTGTGATCCAAACTTGATCAAATGGTCCATATGAGTTCATAATGTTGATGTGGGTCAATTTTCATGAGATTTGACTGTTAATTGGCCACAGTTGACTTTTTCCCCAATACAGCTGATTTCTAAGTCATCTGTCCAATTGACTGGGCAAAACTTGGAATCAAGACTTGAAACTTGGTATGGATAAACTTGGGAGTATAATATGAAGCATGAAAGTCATCTTAGGAATTTTAGGTCAAAACATCTTTGTGCAAACACAAACCCTAATTTGGGTCAACAGTGCAAGGAGAAATCTTGAGCAGAGGAACCCTAATTGGATCTTGATCTTCAAAGGTCTTGATGAGAAAATGTTGAGGAAATGGGAGGGAAAATTTTGGGGTACAACAGTTGCCCCTGTTCAATCTTCTTGAACCTGAAGAGTTAGATTGGCAAGTTTGCCTTTCGTGGCTCGAGGGTAAAAGGAGATTGGACACTAGAGTGCCCGGAAATTTGCACTCGCATGTTGGAGTCTCAACAATGTGATGTCGGGAATGGGCTTACAGATGCCATTTAGAGAGATGATGGATAGGGAGATGGGCTTATAGATGCCATCTGGAGATGTGACAGAAACTTGTCGGGAATGGGCTTATAGGTGCCATTTGGAAGTGTTGATCGCATAAGAGATTCCTTAGCGAGAACTTGTGTATTTGAGAAAGACAGATGTTTTCCTGGCTTGTTACAAGTGTTTGATCTTCAATCTCTTTATGCAGATATGCCCTGGCTAGATACAGGTGTCGAGTCTACAAATGATTGCTCACAGATGTGCCCTGGCTGGATACAGGAATCGAATCCGGAAATAGTTGTCAACAGATATGCCCTGGCTGGATACAGGAATCGAATCTTCGAACTCTTCAGACGTGCCCTGGCTAGATACAGGAATCGAGTCTGGAAATGTGGTCAACAGATATGCCCTGGCTGGATACAGGAATCGAATCTTCGAACTCTTCAGACGTGCCCTGGCTAGATACAGGAATCGAGTCTGGAAATGTGGTCAACAGATATGCCCTGGCTAGATACAGGAGTCGAATCTGGAAATGTTGTAGTTGAAGGTCGTTGTCTTTAGGATTGTTTCTTTTTCCTGAAAAGGCAAAAACGTAAGTTGTATGCAATGTCATGATGTATGATATGCATGATGCCATGCTGTTCACATGAGATAGTGTTGTATGCACTTTATCATGTATGTAAGCAAGATGTATGAAATGTGGAATGTTTATGAATGTATTTTCGTCGTAGGAAAATAGATCCTTGACGATCGACCGGAGAATTGCTCTGTGGAAGAGATACTTTGCCGAAGTTTTGATAGGAGCCCCGCTGAGGACTTTGATGATGGATTCCGCTGGAGATAATGATGATAAACTTTGCTTGGGGAACACCAAAGACAAAACTCCTGCCGGGGACTGAAAGAACCTTGCCGAGGGCGATCTTTCATGGCAATTAGCTGAGGATAACCCAGTTATAAGCCCTTGTGAGGGATAACTCTGAATAAAGCTCGGGAGAGACGTCCGTATTCTGCAGGGAACAAGCTTTCAGAATCTACTGGGGATAAGCTTTTAGACCTGCCGGGGAAAGCTGGTGACTTCACTGGGGAAAGTATTGCTAAATCTCGCCTTACTCTGCGGGGAGCTGAGATCGTTTGGTCACATTCTTCAGTCGAATCCACCTTGGTACCCTGACGGACAAAGCAACTAGACTGCATCAGACAATTTCACATTGCCCCTGTTTCTGATGTCACCTGTAATTAATCTTTCGTTTCATGTGCAAATATTTATGAATCAGCAATTTAATGTCAAATGCATATATCAAAAATGAACATTGGACGTTCTTCGCAAGACAAAACAGAAAAAGGAAAAAACAATGGCAATTTGTATGGGCTAGTGAATTCGTATTGATTTGAATTTTGCCTGTGAATAGGCGTTTTTTGTACAAGAGGCTGACATCCTAGTAAGAGAATGCCGCCGAATAATCACAGATTTTGACAATTTTGAAAAGAAAACAAGACAACTCTGTGAACAATACTACTGGGTTCCAACTCTGCTATCGCCTTTATGTCTCCGAGTGTCTCATCGCTTTGCTGCCTAGTTGAAGATGAAGCTGATTGGTCGATGCCGAAGTCTGAGCCAGATAGTTGACGCCGAATTCCGGATGCGAAGTGATCCAATGAGACATAGCGTTACGCTTTATCCCTAACTTTTGCCTGGACCGCCCTTTCGGGTTTTCAGTCCACCGGGATACCCATTTTTGCCCAAGCCGCCCTTTCAGGTTTTCGACTTGCCGGGTGTACGGATTTTTTCATTTCATCCCTTATTTTTGCCCGAACCCTTTTGGTTCGCCGGGAAGCCCTAATTTTTGCCTAGGTATGTCAACCTAACAGGTCTTTTATTTATGCGTAGTATTTTTTCACTATGTCTGCATTGGCGGGGTGAGGAAGCTCGTCACCGTCCATGGTGGTTAGGATCATGGCTCCTCCTGAGAACACATGCTTAACCACAAATGGCCCTTCGTATGTAGGGGTCCATTTGCCCCGGGGATCACTTTGAGGAAGGATGATGCGTTTGATTACCAGGTCCCCAACTTGATACTCTCGTGGTTTGTCTTTCTTGTTAAATGCCCTGATCATCCGTTTTTGATACGTTTGACCATAACAGATAGCGGTGAGTCTCTTTTCATCAATCAGATTTAATTGATCAAGTCTAGTCTGGATCCAGTCATCTTCACTCAGATCTGCATCTTTCATTATTCGGAGAGAGGGTATCTGCACTTCAATTGGCAAGACTGCCTCCATGCCATAGACCAAAGAGAAGGGAGTTGCCCCGATTGACGTCCTTGCTGAGGTACGGTACCCATGAAGAGCGAACGGTAACATCTCGTGCCAATCCTTATAAGTCACTGTCATCTTCTGCACAATTTTCTTGATATTTTTGTTAGCTGCTTCTACAGCCCCATTCATCTTCGGCCGGTAGGGAGAAGAGTTGTGGTGCTGTATCTTGAATTGTTCGCAGAGCTCAGTGATCATCTTGTTGTTGAGATTGGTACCATTGTCCGTAATGATTCTTTCCGGGACGCCGTACCGACAGATCAGATTATGCCGGATGAAACGTGCCACGACGCTCTTGGTTACTGTGGCGTAGGAGGCTGCCTCAACCCACTTCGTGAAGTAATCGATCGCCACCAAGATGAAGCGGTGCCCATTGGATGCCGTCGGTCGGATCTCACCGATCATATCAATCCCCCACATTGCAAAAGGCCAAGGTGCCGTCAGGACGTTCAGAGGAACCGGAGGAATATGTACCTTGTCAGCATAGATTTGGCATTTATGACAAGTTCGAGAGTGTTGGTAACAATCAGCTTCCATTGTGGACCAGAAATATCCTGCCCGAAGGATTTTCTTAGCCATGGTGTGTCCACTGGAATGCGTTCCAAATGTACCTTCATGCAGTTCTTCCATGATCCTTTCTGCTTCAGTCTTATCCACACAACGCAGTAAGGTTGAATCATGGTTTCGCTTATACAGGATGTCGTTGCTAAGGAAGAACTTTGCTGCAAACCTTCTTAGAAACTTCTTGTCGTTGACAGATGCACCTTCAGGGTACTCCTGAGCTTCCAAATATCTCTTCACCTCATGGTACCAAGGTTTCTCAGTCACCAACTCAGTCTCAAGATCACAACAGTATGCTGGTTCGTCCAGTTTCCAGATGATGATCCGGGGAGCCTCATTGTCCCATTTGACTTTGAACATGGAAGACATCGTAGCTAACGCGTCCGCTAACTGATTCTCCTCTCTTGGGAAATGTTCAAAGGTTATCTCTTCAAAGTGGGGAAGCAAGGTTGACACATACTCCTTGTAAGGAATAAGATTTGGGTGTTTCGTATCCCACTCGCCCTTGATCTGATTGATCACGAGAGCGGAATCTCCGAAGACACTCAGAAACTTGATCCTTAAGTCGATTGCAGCTTGCAGACCCATGATACATGCTTCATATTCTGTCATGTTGTTGGTGCAGTTGAAGCATAATCGGGCGGTGAGTGGAGTATGAGTTCCTTTGGGAGATATGATTACAGCGCCGACGCCGTTACCCAAAGCATTGGAGGCTCCATCAAAATGCATAGACCATCGGGATCCTTCCTCAGGTCCTTCATCCGGTCCAGGTACTTCACAGTCAGTTACCACCATGATGTCTTCGTCCGGAAAATCAAAGTTCAATGATTGGTAATCGTCCACAGGTTGGTGTGCCAAATGATCCGTCAGTACACTTCCCTTAATAGATTTTTGAGTTGTATACTGGATGTCATATTCTGTCAAGATCATTTGCCATCTCGCTATCCTTCCAGACAGAGCAGGCTTTTCTAATATGTACTTGATGGGATCCATCTTTGAAATTAATAGAGTAGTGTGAGTCAGCATATACTGTCTCAGCCGGCGAGCAGCCCATACTAGAGCGCAGCAAGTTTTCTCAAGCAGTGAGTAACGAGACTCACAGTCGGTAAACTTTTTTCTCAAGTAATAAATGGCGTGCTCTTTTCGGCCAGACTCGTCATGCTGCCCCAGCACACACCCCATTGAATTATCAAGTACTGTCAAGTATAATATTAGAGGTCTTCCTTCCACTGGCGGCATAAGAATGGGTGGCTCTTGGAGATATTCCTTTATCTTTTCAAAGGCAGCCTGACATTCGTCGTTCCAGCGTACTACTTGATCTTTCTTCAGTAATTTGAAGATTGGCTCACAAGTAGCAGTCAGATGTGAGATGAATCCGGCAATGTAATTCAGTCGTCCCAGGAAGCCTCTGACTTCTTTCTCTGTCTTAGGAACTGGCATCTCTTGAATGGCTTTAACCTTGGCGGGGTCCACTTGAATACCCTTATCACTTATAATGAAGCCTAGCAATTTTCCGGACCTCACCCCAAAGGTGCATTTGTTTGGGTTCAACCTCAGCTTGTATAACTTCAGTCGGTCAAACAGTTTCCGCAGATGATCAAGGTGTTCTTCCTCAGTTTGGGACCTTGCAATCATGTCATCAACATATACCTCAATCTCATGATGGATCATATCATGAAATAAAGCAACCAAGGCACGTTGATAGGTTGCCCCAGCATTTTTCAAACCGAATGGCATGA
Source organism: Vicia faba (assembly GCA_948472305.1). Taxonomy (NCBI): domain Eukaryota; kingdom Viridiplantae; phylum Streptophyta; class Magnoliopsida; order Fabales; family Fabaceae; genus Vicia; species Vicia faba. Next base: position 334,523,535 of record OX451737.1, read on the forward strand.
CCTTATAGCAGAAGGTGCCCCACTGAGTCACAAAGGTAGTCTTTTCCAAATCCTCCGGGGCCATCTTGATCTGATTATACCCTGAAAAACCGTCCATGAAGGAGAACACCTTGTGTTGAGCAGTGTTGTCAACGAGGACGTCAATGTGAGGTAGAGGAAAATCATCCTTGGGGTTGGCCCTGTTCAAATCCCTGTAGTCGACACACATTCTTACTTTACTGTCCTTCTTCGGTACTGGCACTACATTAGCAACCCATTGAGGGTAAGAAGTTACTGCTAGAAATCCGGCGTCGAATTGCTTCATAACCTCAGCCTTGATCTTTTCGGACATCTCTGGGCGCATGCGGCGAACCTTTTGCTTTACCGGAGGGCAGTCTTCTTTAGTTGGCAGGTGATGAACTACAATGTCGGCATCCAAACCAGGCATATCTTCATAGGACCAAGCAAATATCTCCATGTAATCCTGTAGCATCTGGATCAATCGTTGCTTCACACTGAGCTCTAGATTGACACCAATCTTGACCTCTTTCCTATCTGTTTCAGTACCCAGGTTAATTGTTTCCACCGGCTCTTCATGTGGTTGAATAGCCCTCTCTTCCTGGAGTAGCAGTCTTGCGAGTTCACCAGGCACTTCGCAATCATCTTCACCTTCGTCCTCGGCCAAGTTGATCGGATTCTCGAAGTCATAACTGGCGGTAGCAGAGCTGTTGCCAGTGAGATCCAGAGTGGATTGAAACCTGTATAAGTGAGTGTGTGTAAATATAGCTGTTTTGCAATATATATAACACAGAAAGAAAAAAAAAGAGCATAAGATTTGAAATGCAACAAACGTCCAATGTTTTGATTGATGATATATGGAAATGTCATAAAAAAAGCCCTCACAAATGGAGCTACGATGCCCCGGGTAGGACTCCGAGCCAATAAAAGTTTTAACACATTGTTTGTTACAAATTGGAAATCAAAAGAAATTAATTACTGCGTGACAAATGTGATAGGTGTAAAATCCTTTTCCGTCCAGTTGCTTGGTCCGTTGCTGGTAGTCGGGTAGATCCAACTGTCAAACTCTGCTTCCTCCACATCCTCCTCAACAGCATTCACCCTTGGGTTGGAGATAAACACCGGAGCCTTTTTGATCTTTTCCTTGCGCACAGCCCTCTGAGCCTCTGCGGTAAAGCCCAGCCCAAACTTGTCATTCTTTTGAGTAAAGTCAGGAAGCTGACCCCAGTTTACACAAATGCCTTTCTCGATTACAGCCCGGGCATCCTTCAAGGATGCCATCTTCAACGGAAAGTCTTCTTCAACTACTACTTCAGCTGATGCCAAAATTGGAGGTACCTCCTCAAAATGCTGAAAGGGGGTTTCAATAAACTCCCCATCCATCTCGATATACCGGAATGAATTCAAGTGACTCACCATGTATTCCTCCTCACCCTGCACAATAACAATCTTCCCTTTTACAGGGTATTTGAGCTTTTGGTGTAACGTGGACGTTACTGCCCCAACTTTGTGAATCCAGGGTCGACCCAACAAGCAGGAGTAAGATGGACGAATATCCATTACATAGAACGTTGAGCCAAAAACTTGGGAACCCACACGAATAGGGATGTCTACTTCACCGTGCACCATCCTCTTAGAACCGTCGAAGGCTCTAACAATGATGTTACTAGGTTTCAACTCCAAACCCTCACAATCCAAGCGATCTAATGCCTTCTTGGGTAAAACATTCAGGGAAGAACCGGTATCCACTAACACATGTGCGAGAGTAGTGCCCCTGCATTCTATGGAAACATGCAGGGCATCATTGTGATTTTTCCCTTTGGCGGTAAGGTCCGCATCTGAGAACCCCAAGCCATTGTCAGCCGTCAAATTAGCCACACAGTCGGTGAATTGATCCGCGGAAGTCTCTTACGGCACATGGGCCGTTTTCAGAAATGAAATCAGGGCTTTTGCATGGGCCTCTGAGCATAGCAGCAATGATAGCATAGAGATTTTGGAGGGAGTATGCCCCAACTGTTCAACAACATTAAAGTCACTCTTTTTGATAATTTTAAGAATTTCCTCCATTTCTTGCTGGGAGGCTTCCACAACAGTCTTCTTTGGTGCCTCCGTCCTGGGAGGAAAATCGGTAGCAACTTCTTTGCCCCGAGTATCAGAAGACTCGGCGGCAGTAGTAGACACAGGAACTTGAACTGGAACATGCACACTTGCGGGTGTGATGGTGAGAGGTTTTCGGATAACTGGCGGTGCAATGTCAGGCGAGAAGAGCCTGCCACTGCGGGTAATCTTGGCGGGACCAGTGATGTTACTGATACTGGTATTGGTGTTGAACTCCTGCTTCATCCCGAGCACATACACATCGGCTCCATAATGCCATGGGACCGCTTTATCAGACTCATACGGGAGAGGCTCCGGGACAGTAATAGTGATGGGTGCAACAGACATAACTTGGACTGGTTTCTTTACGGGAGCTTTGGCAGGATTGTAGATTGTGACAACAGATATTTCTTCAACGGAAACAGACGGAACAACAGTTTTCTTGAATAGAATTTCCTTGCTATCCATCAGGCTTTGGATGCCTGATTTCAGCAGTGGACAACCGGTAGGGATAAGAGCACACAGGAGGCAACCCTTACTACAACCCGGAAATAAACTGGCTAGTAGTAAGTTCCTCTTAACAGTCAAAAGAGGGGTAACAACTTCATTCACCGAAACAGCATACAATTCTTCCTCAATGGCATTTACCCTATGCTGGGGCATAGGGGCAATTACAACATTCGGCCTCTCAGGCGCTTCAAACTGAATTTCCTTCGCGTCGATAAGATCTTGCACTTTGTTTCTCAAGGCACATCAATCATCAGTAGTGTGCCCGGGACTATCAGAATGATAAGCACACCGGGCATTTGGGTTATACTTAGGAGACGCAGTATTCACGACTTTAGGAGCTTCTTTGGTGGTCACCAAATTGGTTGATATCAGTTGAGGTAAAATTTGAGATAAGGTCATACTCAGCCGAGTATACTGCCTCTTGGGCCTTTCACTTCTTTGTTGATTGTAATGCTGAGGAGCAGCAACAGGTTTTGAAATGACCAGAGCATTGACGGCTTGGCGACTTTCTGGCTTGACTTGTCTTCTAGGACCATAGACGACACTTGCTTCTTTCTTAAACGGCCTCTTCTCAGTACTTGCAGCAACAACCTTCTGAATCTTTCCTGACTTGATGCCAGCTTCTATTCTCTCGCCCGTTAAGATCAGATCGGTAAACCCCGCGGAAGAGTTACCAATTAGATGATTGAAGAAAGGCCCAGATAGGGTCCCTAGAAACATATCAACAAGTTCACGATCGGTTAAAGGAGGCTGCACCCTGCCAGCCAAATCCCTCCATTTTTGTGCGTATTCTTTGAATCCTTCGCTTGTTCCTAACGACATACCCTGAAGTTGGGTACGAGTAGGGGCAAGGTCAGAATTGTATTGGTATTTTTTGTAGAAAGCGGTGGCCAAATCTTCCCAATTCCGGACACTGGTTCCTTCTAGCTGATAAAACCACTCCAACTGAGCTCCAGAAAGGCTGTCTTGAAAGAAATGAATCCAGAGGTTTTTATCTGCCGTATAGGGTTGGATCTTTCTCACGTAGGACCTAAGATGCATTTTGGGGCAGGACAGCCCATCATACCTTACAAACACTGGCACCTTGAATTTTGGGGGAATCACAATCCCGGAAACTAAACCCAAGTCTTCAAAATCCAAACCCGGAATTCTCTGTAGCTCCATGGCGGCTAATCTGTCTTTTAAACCCTTGTATTTATCATCAGCTGGAGGGTATTGCTGGTCAGAATAATCTTCATCCTCTTCAACCTCTTCTTCTTCCGCATCAGACTCGGAAGGCACCGCAACTCCATCTCTTTTACTGGTCCCTTCATCCGAAGTAGGAGGAAATTCAAGCACTCTTCGAGCTTCTCCATCAAATCTTCTCCCCAAAGTAGCCACCCCGAGTCTCTTTTTCTTCTTCTTCACTGGGTCTTTGTTCCCCAATTGAGTCTTGATATCCTCCTGACCCTTAGCCAAGGTCATCAGGAGTTGCTGGAACTGTGCATTCTGAGCCTGTAGGTCTTTGATTGTTTGCTCGAGATCCATCCTACTGAAATAAACAGCAGACAGATAAGGAAACCTGGAATGAGACCTGCTTATGCACATGATGAATGGTATGCTTATGTATGCAATGCATTCAAGGATTTAGGACATTCAAAAGTTTTTTAGACAAAAAAGAGCGCACGTCATATTAATAAGAAGAAATTTGTCAGTACATAAATGCCCCATGGGCCAAATATTACAAAATAAACTTCTTAAGGCAGAAAGACGTTGCGCATCCTCTTTGGTGCGATGTAGGTATTGAGGGCCTCTTGATCGTGGAGTCGGCGGGTAAGCTCTAGAACCTTCTTTTCACTGGCGTAGTAGCTAGTTTCAAAAGTATTCCGTTCCTCCTTGAGCTTAATCCAACTTTTCTGCATTTCCTCCCACGATGTAGGCATGTCTGGATGTAGGATGGTGTAGGGAACCTCTCCCTCATTGACGGGCTCTTTAATCACTGGGAGTATATGAGGATAAGGCATCATCAGACTTTGGGCTCGGGCTCGTACCCACTTGAGATAGGGCTCAAGAGGGATAGAGTTCTTGTGTCCCAGAGTCTTGCTATCAACCTTGTTGAGTTTTCCCCAAGCTCTGATGAACCTTTAGCGAAGTCCTTGCGCATCGTTGTCGAAGTCAAAAACTAGGCCAGGAATCAACATGTCATGAGGGCCATCCCTCCGTGCATATCCAAATTGCCTCAAAGCTAGGCAAGGGTTGTAGGTGATACCCCCTCTAATTCCAAGTAAAGGAACATTAGGAAATTCTCCGCAACGATCGACAATGATGACATTTTCTCTGGACCGAGAACACCAATGCACATCAGAATGAGTGAGAGTCATCAACCGTTGGGACCACCTTGTACCTTGGTCATTCTTCAAGACAGACTGTGGAAGGTGCGAAATAAACCACCTTGCAAGGATAGGAGTACAGCACATGAGAACACCCCTCTTTCTCATTGTTCGTGTGTAAAATGAGTGAAGAATGTCCCCAAGCAATGTCGGTATTGGATTTCTGGACAAGAAGATTTTGACGGCGTTGACATCTACCAATTGGTCAGGATTTGGGAACAAGACCAACCCATAGATAAGGAGTGCCACAATCTCTTCAAAGGCTTGTAGGTCCAATGAGTTCCAACATTCTTGTGCCTTCTCAAACAAGAATTTTGCTAAGAATCCCTTGACGCTGCTTCTGGTTTCCCAATGACCCTTGATGTCGGATGGTTGTAGATGTAATGCTCGAGCAACATCTTCCGGCTTTGGTTCCTTTTCCGTACCGTTGAAGGGTAGTTGATTAAGGATAGGAATTCTCAGGAGTTGAGAAAACTCCTCCAAAGTGGGTACCAATTGATAATCAGGGAAAGTGAAACAGTGGTGAAGAGGGTCAAAGAACTGGAATAGCACTTTCATCATGTCTTCTTCAATGTTGGTGTTGACTAGGCTGAGCAGTCTACCATGTCTTTCACTGAAGGATGAGTTTTCCGGAATTCTTGAGGTGATCTCCTTGAGCTGAGGAGAGATTCTCACAAGGTTGACTTGAATGGTATTTCTGCGAGGAATTTCCATGTCCTACAAAACAAGAACAAAGATGAAGATCCAAAACCCTTGAAATGGTTAGAGAATGCATATGATGCTTCATGATGTTTATGATGTATGCACAAAACATATGTACAAGCAAATCACACCAAACCCTAGTTTCAGGCTTGCATGGGGTTTCATAGGTAAGTACCCTCTTGAGTGTAGTTGGCTTAAAAACCTGTCATATAAATAGTAACCGGGTTCTAAGGAGCTCAATATCACTGGATTGTTTTCATTGTTCATTGTTTTGGTTTAGCCACTTAACTAGCGACCAAAATATTCCAAGAAAACAACCCTCAATAAGTGTAGTATCGAGTATCTACCAACTTCGGACTGCACCAAAGCCGGTCATCTCACTACCCCTAATAAAAGGCCAAGATGGTCAAGTAAGGTTCTAGGTCATTAGTGCTTAGTGACATCACTCAGCGGCCGCGTACTCTCCTTGATTGAACTCAAGGGTTACCGGTACTCACAAATATGTCGCACTAATATAGCTATTGCTTCAACCGTGTCGGTATACCCCGCACAGTTTCCACAACGTATTGCTATCTATGAATGTTTCCCAAAATCCGGGTGTAGGATTTGCAAACCCAAACAATAGAGCCAAAGTATAAAGCAAACAATTCAAACAATTAGTCATGCAAGAGGGTGATCTAAGCCCTAAGGTTACTCCACTTTTAAAATTCTCCCCAGCAGAGTCGCCAGTTCTGTGATACGATGGGAGAACTGACTATGGTTTTGCGTTTGTTTTCGCAAATGTTTCGGTTGAGCAAGAGTCGCCACCGACTTTTTATTTTATCCTAAGGAAAGGTTAAAAAGCACAGCAAAAACCTTTTGAGATGTTTTCTTGGGTTCGGGGAGTAGATTATAGAAAGGGAAGGTATTAGCACCCTTTCTATCCATGGTTATCCATGGGCTCTTAGTTACTTGCTTAGATTACTTGCCTTTTGTTTTCAATTGTTTTAAATGGTGCTTGTGTGTGTGGGTTTTGAAAATGTTTTTTTAAAAGAAGCCAATGTGGTGGCAACCTTTATAATGATCCATGTGGGGATGTATACAAAGATGTATGTCTTTTGAAAAGATTTTCATTTGTTTTTGAAAGTAGTTTTGAAAGTGTTGTGAGGTGTGTTTTAAAAAATAGGCAAGTGTTTTGTTTTTGGCAAGTTTGATTCAAGTAACTAAGAGGTTATCTACTCCTAAATTTCTCAAAGTTTATTGCTATGTTTTAACCCTTTTAATAAGTTTGTTCCACCATTGTATTTGGTGGACAATCTTATGTTAGGATGTGAAAGGGACGGGCGCGGGTCATCGTTTAGACCATAATTGCAACGGTGTTAAGTATCTTTGGGCATTTCCTTTAAGGGACTTGATCATTCAATTTGTTTGTTTTGCCCAAAGAGACCTAACATGCAATATGGCCCATTTTTGAAAGGCAACAAGTGGAATACCCTAGGGGGTGCAAGTGTGATTTGTCCATTTTCATGCTTGTTTGTCTTATACTAGGTCCAACTATTTTGTTCATTTTTTTTATTCGCACATAAACCCTAATTCTAGCATTGTATTTTAGAAAGCGATAAAGTGCGAAATTTAAATTCCTACGCTATTACAACACAATAATATAGGGAGGGGGGTACAATGTTTCAAATGGGGAGGTATTTAGACAGGAAATTGAATCTAAGCTATTACATCAATATTGAATATTTGCAAGGTAATTTAATTGCATAAATAAAATAAAAATAGAACAAATATGCAAGAATGCAAAAAAATGGGTTTTTTATATGTATGAAAAAAAAAGAGGATTATTTATGTAAAATAAAAAGAAAATAAAAAGATATTATTTTTTGGAGTTTTTGAATTTAGGGTAAAACCCTAATTTTTATTAAATGAAAGGTATTATTATCTAATTTAATACAAGTATTTATTTATTATGTACAAAATAAAATAAAGTGAAGTATTTGTCAAAAATGTATTTTTACATTAAATATTAATAATAATAAAAAAAAACAAAAGTGTATATATTTGTATTTACCCTAAATATATTAAAAATATATGTATATATATATGTATTATTTTAAATATGTATTATATATATAAATAATAATAATTTTTAATATTAAAAAAAAGTATTTTTTTATGTAAAATATTTTCAGAGGGTATAATAAAATAAAAATGAAAATAAAAGTATTTTTACATATTTCTCAATATTTTAATGAAATGTATATATTTATTTATCTAAGTATTAATTAAAAAAAACCATATAAATACCTAATAAATTAAAAAATGGTGAGAAAAAATATTTTTATATTTTTTATGTCATGAGAAAAAATAAACAAAGTCAATCAAAAAAGAAAAAGGTCAAAAAGTCAAAGAAATAAGCAAATGGGCCTTGGGGGTGTGAAAGCAAAAGAGTGGTGCAAATAAGAAAAGTATTCCAGGCCCAGCCCAGAACCAGTCATCTTCAACCTCTGAACATCACCCACGCGTTTTCTATCTCTTGATTCCTGGACTTTCAAGCAAAACTCATAACATGAAAAGTGTAGAGCAGGAGAAGACGAATGCAACCATGTAAATAACTTGACTTAACTCTCTAAGATGAGGGAGAATTTCTTCTCCCCCAATTTCTGACCTAACTTTTATGCCATGTTCAGACTCAAAATTCTTGCAGCACACATAACATAAATGAAATCTAACTATATGGGCATGTTCAGGGCTATGATTGTGACATATTTCCTTCACAAACCTAAAGCTAACAATGCCTAATAAGAGAGATAGAACTTCATGAAGATACCTGTTCAGTTGGAATCGTGCTTTGCAATGGAGGAGTTTTCAGAGCAAGATGATGATTTGTATAGCTTCCTTGAAGTGTAAGGATGCTATTCCAAGTTCTACTTTGTCTTGAAGCTCCCTGAATCGTGCTAGAGAACTTCAACTGCAAAACAGAAAAACAAAAATGGTGAAGTGGCTTAGAGGTGTTACAGATCGTGCTTTTGCTTTTGGTTAGCTTGCATAGATGGTATGGAAGGTGTGTGAACTGGTTTGGGCAAGAGAGCTCAAGAGAAATGAGAGATAGCACTCAAACTGCAGGGCCTGCCCTGTTTTTGCAGTTTGAGAGTGATTCTGAGATGGAGGGTGTTTTGAAGGCAAAGGGCTCGTGTATTAGCTTGGTTATGTTGTGTGAAATGTGTTTGATAACTTTGTCTAAGTGTTCTTGAGCTGATATGGTAGTTGGTATGAGTTATGCAATGTTTCTTCACTCTTAAGCAAACAAAGGCAACTTGTGTTTCTAGGCATGTAGAGGACCCCTGATCCTGCTGCAAAGCTTCTCTTGATCAGAGTGATTTGTTCATAATCTTGTGCTAAAGAGATTTGGTTTGTACTTGCTTGATTTATCAATTGACATAAAGCATGACTTTTCAAAAATGGCTATTTTGCTTTATCTAAAAATGGATTAAACTTGTATATAATACTTGAACTCATAGAATAACACTTTGACACAATGAACAAGCATTAAATTATTGAGTGTAACTTGGTTTAGGGACCTGTAATCAAGGGCATGCTGGTTTTGAGAAGTTTGCATAACTTATGAACATGAAAAATGGCCAATTCAAAAGTGAGTTTTTGCTATATTGTGAAATTCGATTCTCCATAACCATGAGGTTTTTTGAGAAGTTCTTGGACATTTTGGAAAGCTTGGAATATGTACTACAATCCATCTTTGAAGTGCAATTTGAAATTCCAAGTGGAAGTGTATGGAAAATGGCCTTGAAGTGGGGTAGAAAAACTTGTCAAAATAGGTCAAAAATTCACTAAGTTAAGAATGGTTTAGTGCCCTTATTCAAAAATTTGTAACTTGAGATACAAGCTTCAAATGAGAAAACTTTGTGAATCAAAGTTGTAGATTATGCAACAAGCTACAACTTTCATGTTTTGACTTTTGTTTGAATCCAAATGAATCATGGTGAAAAAGTGGGGCAAAGTTGGGAAAAAATTAGGGTTTTCCATAACTTAGAAAAATTCTAAGTTATGAAAAATTCCATTTTAAACCCTAATTTGCATTTCTTGGTTTCTTGGTGAACAAGTTTCATGATTTGGCATGTTTTGATGAAAAATGAATCTTGACTCTTGATTTTGACCAAAAAGTCAAAGTTTGACTTTTCAGTGTACAGTCAAAATTGATCAATTGACGGGGAAATTCAACTGTCAATCTTGTGTACTTGGGATCTTTTGAGTTTGTTGAGCATGTCAAGACAATTCCATGGGGTCCTTGAGTCCATATGTGAGCTTGGTTTGCCATTGGCTAGGTCAAACAGTCAAAAATTGCCTTTGTGCAGTCAAAACCCTAAAAATGACCATTTTGCCCTTTTGATGATCTGATCAAATTTCTTGTGGAATTGTGATCCAAACTTGATCAAATGGTCCATATGAGTTCATAATGTTGATGTGGGTCAATTTTCATGAGATTTGACTGTTAATTGGCCACAGTTGACTTTTTCCCCAATACAGCTGATTTCTAAGTCATTTGTCCAATTGACTGGGCAAAACTTGGAATCAAGACTTGAAACTTGGTATGGATAAACTTGGGAGTATAATATGAAGCATGAAAGTCATCTTAGGAATTTTAGGTCAAAACATCTTTGTGCAAACACAAACCCTAATTTGGGTCAACAGTGCAAGGAGAAATCTTGAGCAGAGGAACCCTAATTGGATCTTGATCTTCAAAGGTCTTGATGAGAAAATGTTGAGGAAATGGGAGGGCAAATTTTGGGGTACAACACATACATCTAACATTTAATATTTGTGAAAATTAAAATGCGGAAAATAAAGCTACGCTATTACAAGGCTTCGGGTAGGGGGATTAATTACATAGCCAAAAACCCGTAAAACGATAAATGAAAGAAAAGTCCTAATTAAACTATTACATCCCATAAGCAGTTACATTAATATTGTAAAAATAAATAAACGCGCGCGATGAAACGAGAACGAGAGAAAATTAGGGTTTTGACCCCGTCTAATCTAATTAAAAGAAAAAATCATTTTTTTGTTATTTTTGATTATTTTAAGAAAAAATAGAGTTTTAATTAAATATGATACAAATCTAATTACTAATTAATTTAAATTAAGAAAATTAATTATTTTTGACCTATTTTTATATTTTGGTTATTTTGAGAAAATAAAATAAAAATTAAATTAAACAAACCCTAATTTTCTAATTTATTTTAATTTATTTACAAAAGAATTAAAGTTACCCTAAAATCAAATTAAACTAATTAAATTAATTTATGGTAAAAAAATAAAACCTAAACCTAATTTGATGAAAATTGATTTTTATGAGTTTTTATAAAAAATAATTAATTTGTGTTAGAAATTTAAATTAAATAAAATAAATAAAAGCAAGAATATAAAAGAAAAAAAGAAATGGGCCTTGTGATCAACAAACAGGGGGGGTGCCAATAGTAGCTTTTGGGCCCAAAAGCAAGGGTCCATGTTGACCTTCATGATCCAATGTTGCAAGTTGACTAGGGAGCATCATGGACCTCCAATGAATGGGCGTGAGATTTGGCCTTCTGGAGATCTGGTGATTGAGCCTTGAGGGCACATGGTGAACCCCTTTACCTGTACACGCACATGATTATACAAGACAAAATGTTATGAAATAATATGGGGACCTGGGATTCTAACCTAGGCCCTATGGCTTTTCCCTTCGCCTCACAACCAACTGAGCCAGCGTGCTTGTTTGTATAAAAGATAAAAAACAATGATTATATTAAAAAAAACAACATGTTAACTTTCAGCGCGCGAATTTTCAAATGGGCTAATGGAGTGGTGCCACACAATTCTTCTTCTTCCTCACTCCGTTGGTAAAAGTCCAAGACTTTTACCTACGGACACAACCTGTAGCTATAACCCCTGCAATTTTCCAAAATGTCATACACGCACCATAAATGAAAACTAATGCTACAGACTAATTCGCCTTGGCCTTGTGAACATCATGGTACCTCTCTTTTGGGCCAATTTTACCTGTACAAGAAAATCCCAAAACGAAACAAGAAACCCTAAAAATGGTGGATCTCTGTATGGTTAGCAAAAATGCAATTAATTGCTACCATTAGCTTGAAAATGCTTCAAGGATTCAGAATATATAAATAATTCATGCTACAAATGCCAAAATAATAATATTGGATTTCAAAAAGGGAGGGATGTCGTGAAGCACTTGCCTCGCGTTTTTGGGTACAAAAACACTTGATTTTGATTGGTATGGACTCCTTGTACACCCAGGAAGCGAATGAGATAGCTTGGGAGGCTTGAGAATGCCTGGAAGTATGAAAAACAGATTGCTACTTTTCTTGAGTTTTTCCAAGTTTGTTCTTCACTCTACACGCCTCTAACCCTTGTGCATTTGGTCTGCAAACGTTCTATATATGTCCTTGAGTGAATTAGGTTTACAAGTTTGCTCTAAATCTTTTTCAATTATGGTCATTGATCAAGATTTGATTCTCATTCAAATCTTTCTAAAACAAGCCAAAATCCAATATTTTTGTGTACATTTGAAGCTTCCACGATTTGATCTCATTGCCAGCTATTCATGGACCTGAAATATGCACAAAATCTCAAGGTTTAAATGATTTTGATATTTTCATGATTTATTATTGATTTTATTTGATTTAAATGAAACAAAAATCAAAATAAATGACAAAAATAAAATAAAGGCAAGTGGTAAGGATCATGGGTCGTGGATCATGTTACAAACTCAATACAGGCACAAAAGTTGGGCCCATTTGACAAAAATTGCAATTTGAGACATATTTGACTTTTGGTAATTTTGCAAAATAGGTCAATGTGATACGGTGGGAAGAGAACTGACTGTTTTTGGAATGCTGGTTCGCGTTTTGCGTTTGTTTTCTCAAAATGTCAAGGTAAGCAAGAGTCGCCACCGTCTTTTATTTTATCCAACAAGGAAAGGAAAAAAGCACAAAAAAATTCCTTTTTCGAGATGTTTCTCGGGTCCGGGGGGTAGATTATAGAAAGGGAAGGTGTTTGCACCCTTTCTATCCGTGGTTATCCACGGGCTCTTACGTACTTGCTCAAAGTGTTTTCAAAATTTACTTTTCTTTGTGTTTGTGGGTTTGAAAGAAGTTTTTGTTTTGAAAAGGAGTGTAAGTGCGAAAAGTTTTGTTTTGAAGGAGCAAGTACTTAAGAACCATCTACCTACTCGAAAAAGGAATCAATCTGTGCTAATGTACTTTAGACAATGCTATCCCACTATTGATGAGTAGGTAGCATCGCCGTTGGAGTTTTAAGGGTCAATTCGATTAAGGGACGTGCAGTCACTAAAGCAATGTTAGGACGCCTTAGCGGTAACCCTAATGTCTTAGATCATTTTTCCGAGGCAACCGTTTCGAGGCAACTATGATCTTTGGACAAGAGGGCGACCTTTAAAACTTCCTATACTCAATGATCGCGTTCGAAGGCAACCAAGTGAGGTGTGCCCTAGGAGTGCGCATGTGCGAGTGTGTTATTTTCAGTTAATTTGTCTTTGTACATGTCATGGGTGATCTATGTTGATTTTAGGTTTTGAACGATTAATCTTGTCATGCATTCCCTATTACCAAACATCTAACAGTTGATAAGTTGCGGAAATTAAATTGCGGAATTTAAACTAACTATTACAAGGCGTCGGGTATTTACATCGCCAAAAGCAACCCTTGAAATTAAAATGCGGAAAATAAATAAAGCGATAAAAATAGTAAAGGTCCTATTAAACTATTACATTCTGGGAAACAGATACAATAATATGGTAAAATGGATCGCGTGCGGGAAATTAAATCGAGTGCATTTTTTAGGGTTTTGACCCTTTTTTGAGAGAAAGTGATTTTTTGGTTATTTTTGAATTAAAAGGAAATAATACTAAGTTAACAATTAACTAAATAAATAAATTAATTAAAAAAAGTATTTTTGGATTTTTGATATTTAAAGAAATAAAATAAATTTGATTTAAAGTTAGTAAAACCTAATTATCTAAATTAATTTTAAATATTGCAAAAGATATTAAAAATTATACCTAATTAAAACTAAGTTAATTCAATTAATATTTATTTACAAAAATAAAGTGCTGAATTTAATTTTAATAAATAAAATATATTTTTTGATTTTTGATTTTATTAAGAAAAAAAAGATTAATTGGTTAGTTTAAATAATAAAAACAATAAATAAATAAATAAAAGAAAGAAAGAAAAATAAATAACCAAAGGGGGGTTCTGGGCCCAAAAGGAGTTGAGATAGCAATTTTCAAGGCCCAACAGGCGCTGGCCCGGGTTGACTTTCTGGAATTCCCTGCATGCACGTTGACTAGGTCTTATGATGGACTTTCATTCTTGACCACCAGATCTGGCCTGGGGCCATCTGGCAAATGATTAGGTGATGGTGTATCATGTACCATGCGCTTGGTCTTGTACTGGAATATCTGAAAGAAAAATACAACAAATATGTTGGGGACCTGGGATTCGAACTCAGGTCCTGCAAGCCATTGAACAACACGTCTACCACTACGCCACTGCTTTCCATTTGTTATTATAATAGACAATTATTATTATATGGGAAACATCAATAATATGCCAGAAAATTAAAAAACGCACGCCAAGTGTTTGAATGGGCTAATTAGACAGGGACACGTCTTCGTCTTCTCCACTGAACCCTGGTTTTTTTTACCTGCGGATTTGCATCCGCAGCTAAATCCGTAGCTTGCTCCTAAAATTAGTTCTAGGCTATAAAAATCAATTCCAAGACCATAGTCATGATCGTCTCTTCCTCCTGAATACGTCCATGTCCCTTAATGGCCTTAATTTCACCTGAAACTAAAACGCCCAAAAAAACAATCCAAGAACCCTAGGTTCGGCTAGGGGGTTACAGACCATGAAAATGCAATTCAATAATGCAAAAAGCTTCTAAATGGAACGATAAGCATGAGTATGTAAAGATTTTGCAAGAAAAGTGCAAGAACTATGAGATACAAATTCAACTGAAAAGTGATTTTCAGAGAAACTTACAGCGCGATTAAGAGGGTGAAAGAGCTTGCTTTTGATTGCTTCTCACTCAGTGGATATCCAGCAAGAGAATAGTGTTGAGATTTTGTGTTGGAAGCACCTCTAAGACGGATTTCAGTTTCAAGCTTTTTTGCAATTTTCTCAAGTTTTTCTTCTGATTTTGCAGCCTCCAACCTTTAACTCGTGCCTCTTTAGCTTGTATATGTAATGAGCATTGGATTAGGTCAAATAATAGGTCTTAAATCTTTGTGCATTGATGTTTTAGGATTTGATATGACCCTCCATTGAAAACCTTCCAAAATTGTCCAAATTCCATCTTTTTGTTCATGATATGGCTTGATACAGATTTGATCATGTCCATGATGACAATTAAGACCTATATCAATCAAAAAGATTCCAAGTGATCAATATTTATATTTAAATTGATTTAAAATGAATTAATTCAATAAAAATCAAATAAAATAGAAAAATTAATAAATGGACACAAGACTGAAGATAGGACACGTGTGTAGTGTGACAAGATCAAATCAAGTGGAAAAAAGTGGGCCCATTTGACAAAATTTGAAGTTTTGGGGATAGTTGACTTTTGGCAATTTTGGAAAAATGCCCAACTTCAACAATGCATAACTTCTTCAATTTTGAACTTTTGGAAGTGGTCTTGGACTTTTTAGAAACCTTGATATGTCCTATAACCAACCCGTTTTGTTACATCTCATTTTGATATTACATGCTCAAGTTATAAGCTTTGGAAAAAAAGTTTTTTTTGTTGACTTTCAAAAATGACCTATAATGTCCAAATTTGTAACTTTTTGTGAGTGAATTTCTTGATCTTGGGGTATGAATATGGATTGTAGGAAATTGCATCCTGTTCAAAATGAGCTTTGGATGGGTCATTTATCATAAAGTATGAGAAAGTTATGCTTGGTCAAAATTGAGTTGACTTTTCCTAAAAAACCTAATTTAGCAACTTTTGAGTCTTAATGAATTTTGAGAAATCCTTGATGAATCATGATCAAACCTTGATAAAATGATGAAATATCCTTCAAAATGATAATGTTGACAAAAAATCTTGAAGTTTGACTGTATATAGGTCACAGTTGACTTTTGCCCTAGCATAGTCGATTTTTGGACCTCTTGAGCAATTGACTGACCAAACTTCCTCTGCAAGGCTTGAAATTTGACATGGATGACCTTGTGAACATATTAGTACATTAGGGATCACTTGAGGTCATTTGGATGCAAGGACCTTGATGCAACACAAAACCCTAATTTGAGGTTGACTGCCTTAGGAGATGATTTGACTGTCCAAATCTTGAGTAATCTTGAGCCACTTGGAGATTCTTCTTGCAATGTCTTGAGAAATATGGGAGGGAAAATTTTGGGGTACAACAGCTTCCCCTGTTGAATTTTCTTAAACCTGAGGATATGGATTGGCTTTCGAGCCTTTCGTTCGAAGGTGGAAGATGATTGAACACTAGAGTGCCAAGAAATTTGCACTCGCATGAAGTGGTATCAGCATTGTGATGTCGGGAATGGGCTTACAGATGCCATTTGGAGACTGTTTGGTAAGTGGACTGAACTTTAACTGGAATATGAATCAGGGAGATCTTAATCGTCGATCTAACTGAACCAGAGGAGGTCTTGGAATAACTTTGACTGGATCGGCATCAGAAAAATCTTTAGGAATCGATTTAACTGGACCAGACAAGGTCTTTGAATAACTTCAACTGGATCGGTATCAGAAAAATCTTTAGGAATCGATTTAACTGGACCAGAGGAGGTCTTGGCGCCTTTGGCTGGATCGGCATCAGAAAAATCTTTAGGAATCGATTTAACTGGACCAGAGAAAGTCTTGGCGCCTTTGACTGGATCGGCATCAGAAAAATCTTTAGGAATCGATTTAATTGGTCCAGGCAAGGTCTTGAAATAACTTCAACTGGATCGGGATCAGAAAAATCTTTAGGAATCGATTTAACTGGACCAGAGAAAGTCTTGGCGCCTTTGATTGGATCGACATCAGAAAAATCTTTAGGAATCGATTTAACTGGACCAGGCAAGGTATTGAAATAACTTCAACTGGATCAGCATTAGAGAAATCTTTAAGAATCAATTTAACTGGACCAGAGAAAGTCTTGGTGCCTTTGACTGGATCGACATCAGAGAAATCTTTAGGAATCGATTTAAATGGACCAGACAAGGTATTGAAATAACTTCAACTGGACCGGCATCAGAGAAATCTTTAGGAATCGATTTAACTGGACCAGAGAAAGTCTTGGCGCCTTTGACTGGATCGGCATCAGAAAAATCTTTAGGAATCAATTTAACTGGACCAGGCAAGGTCTTGAAATAACTTCAACTGGATCGGCATCAGAGAAATATTTAGGAATCGATATAACTGGACCAGAGAAAGTCTTGGTGCCTTTGACTGGATCGACATCAGAGAAATCTTTAGGAATTGATTTAACTGGACCAGGCAAGGTCTTGAAATAACTTCAACTGGATCGACATCAGAGAAATATTTAGGAATCGATTTAACTAGACTAGAGAAAGTCTTGGTGCCTTTGACTGGATCGGCATCAGAGATATCTTTAGGAATCGATTTAACTGGACCAGACAAGGTCTTGAAATAACTTCAACTGGATCGGCATCAGAGAAATCTTTAGGAATCGATTTAACTGGACCAGAGAAAGTCTTGGCGCCTTTGACTGGATCGACATCAGAAAAATCTTTAGGAATCGATTTAACTGGACCAGACAAAAGTCTTGGAATGTGTTCGACTGGAATACGAATCAGAGAGATCTTATCGGCGATCTGACTGAACCAGAGAAGGTCTTCGACATAGCTGAGAACTTCAACTGTATCTTTCCTGAAAGGTAAAGGTCAGTCATATGCAATGCATGATATGGATCAAGAAATGATGTTCTCAACATAAATGAGATTGTATTGTATGATGCGTATATGTATGTATCATGATGTATGGAAATGTAATGTTTTAGCTGGGGAAAATAAATCTCGGATAGCTGCTGGAGACAGGAGCTGAATTCTTCGTTTCCGCTGGGATGATGAATGAAGATGATTGCAAGAATAAACCTGCAGGAGAAGATAACTCCGTTGGGGAATAAACTGATGAGCAGATTACTTTGTGGGGAAGAGATACTCTGCTGAGGATTCCACTGATAAGCTCTGTGGGGATGGATTACCATTGTTGGGGATACTGAGTTTGTTGAGGATTGAGTTCCTATTTTGTGAAAGGAAAGAACTTCGCTGGGGGATGATCTTTCAGTTGTGAATTGTTGGGGGTAACCCTGTTAGACTTTTGTGGGGATAATCCTCTGAATTCTGCTGGGAATGATCCTTTGAACTTGGCTGGGGAGATTTATTTTGTACTCTGCTGAGGATAAACTTCCAGAGTCTACTGGGGATGATGCTTTAGCTCCGTTGGGGAAGCTTTTTCAGACTGTGCTGGGAAATATTGACTCCACTGGGGGTATCTTGTATTCTGCCGGGGAACATTCCTATACTCTGTTGGGAAATATTAAGACTTCCGGGGATATCAAACCTTTCCAGTATAGATGGTAGATCAACTTTGCTTGGGGAGAGTATTACTGATTTGTTCATAGTTGTAAGTCTCAACTGGGGGAGAGCTACCGTTACTGTCTTACTCTGCGGGGAGTGAAAGTATCTTAGCCATATTCTTCAACTGAATCTACCTTTGTACCTGGTGGACGAAGCAACTATACAGCTCGGACAATTCTTATTGCCCCTGTTTCTGATGTTACCCGTAATTTATCTTTCATTTCGCATGTAAACATTCATGAGCAGCAATTAATGTCAAATGCATATATCAAAAATGAACATTGGACGTTCTTTGCAAAACAGATAAAGGAAAAACAATTTGAAATTTCTTTGAGAATGAATTGTATTTATTTTGAAGTTTGGCCTGTAAATAGGCGTTTTTGTACAAGAGGTTGACGTCCTAGTAAGAGAACTCAGCCGAACAAATAGAATTTATACAATTTGTGAAAAGAAAACAAAACAGCTATGTGAATAATCCCAGTGGGTTCCAACTCTGCTATTGCCTTTATGTCCTCGAGCATCTCATCACTTTGCTACTTGGTTGAAGGTGGATCAGATTGAATAGTGCCGTCCGGGCTTGACAATTGATACCGAAGTCTGGATGCAAGGTGATCCAATGAGACATAGTATTACGCTTTGATCCCTAATTTTTGCCTGGACCGCCCTTTCGGGTTTTCAGTCCACCGGGATACCCTTTTTTGCCCAAGCCGCCTTTTTAGGTTTTCGAATTTCCGGGTGTACAATTTTTTTTCATTTTCACCCCTTATTTTTCCCGAACCCTTTTGGTTTGCCGGGAAGCCCTTATTTTTTCCTAGGCCAGTCAACCTAGCGGGTCTTTGATTATGCGTAGTATCTTTTCACTATGTCTGCATTGACGGGGTGAGGAAGGTCGTCACCATCCATGGTGGTTAGAATCATAGCTCCTCCTGAGAAAATGTTCTTAACCACAAATGGCCCTTCGTAAGTAGGGGTCCATTTGCCCCTGGGATCACCTTGAGGTAGAATAATGCGTTTGATAACCAGGTCCCCAACTTGATACTCTTGTCGTCTGACTTTCTTGTTAAATGCCTTGATCATCCATTTTTGGTACGTCTGACCATGACAAATAGCAGTAAGTCTCTTTTCGTCGATTAAGTTCAGCTGATCAAGTCGGGTCTGAATCCAGTCATCTTCACTCAAACCTGCATCCTTCATGATCCAAAGAGAGGGTATTTGAACTTCAATAGGCAAGACGGCCTCCATGCCATAAACCAAGGAATAGGGTGTTGCCCCTGTTGACGTCCGCGCTGAGGTACGGTACCCATGAAGAGCAAATGGTAACATCTCGTGCCAGTCTTTGTATGTCACTGTCATCTTCTGCACGATCTTCTTAATGTTCTTATTAGCCGCTTCTACAGCCCCATTCATCTTCGGCCGGTAGGGAGAAGAGTTGTGATGCTGTATCCTGAATTGCTCGCAGAGTTCGATGATCATCTTGTTATTGAGATTGGTACCATTGTCTGTAATGATCCTCTCTAGTACACCATATCAGCAGATCAGATTGTGTCGAATGAACCGTGCCACGACGTTCTTGGTTACAGTAGCAAAGTAAGCTGCTTCAACCCACTTCGTAAAGTAATCAATAGCTACCAGGTTGAAACGATGCCCTTTGGATGCTGTAGGTCTGATCTCGCCGATCATATCAATGCCCCATATTGCAAAAGGCCAAGGTGTTGTCAAGACATTCAGAGGAACTGGAGGTATGTGCACCTTATCAGCATAGACCTGGCACTTGTGACATGTCCGAGAATGCTGATAACAATCGGCTTCCATCGTGGACCAATAATATCCTGCCCGAAGGATTTTCTTTTCCATGGTATGTCCACTGGAATGAGTCCTGAAAGTACCTTCATGTAACTCCGCCATGATGCTCTGCTTCATTCTTATCTACACATCTCAGTAAGGTCGAATCATGGTTACGCTTATAAAGAATTCCATTGCTGATGAAGAACTTCGCCGCGAACCTCCTCAGAAACTTTTTGTCAATAACAGATGCACCCTCAGGGTATTCCTGATCTTCAAGATACCTCTTCACCTCATGATACCAGGGCTTTTCTGTTACCTCTTCAGTCTCAATATCACAGCAATGTGAAGGTTCATCCATTCTTTCAATGATAATCCGGGGAACCTCGTTGTCCCAATTGACTTTGAACATAGAAGACATCATAGCCAGCGCATCCGCCAACTAATTCTCCTCTCTAGGGAAGTGTTCAAAGGTTATCTCCTCGAAATGGGGAAGTAACGTCAATACATGCTCCTTGTAAGGAATAAGATTTGGGTGTTTCGTATCCCACTCGCCTTTGATCTTACTGATCACCAGAGCGGAATCTCCGAAAACACTCAAGAACTTAATTCTTAGGTCAATTGCTGCTCGAAGACCCATAATGCACGCTTCATACTCCGCCATATTGTTGGTGCAGTTGAAACATAGTCGGGCGGTAAACGGAGTATGAGAGTCTGTAGGAGATATGATTACAGCGCCAACGCCATTACCCAAAGCATTTGAAGCTCCATCAAAGTACATAGACCATCGGGATCCTTCCTCAGGTCCTTCATCCGGTCCAGGTGTCTCACAATCAGTCATTATCATGATATTCTCGTCCGGGAATTCAAAGTTCATAGACTGGTAATCATCCACTGCCTGATGTGCCAAATGGTCTGCCAACACACTTCCTTTGATTGATTTTTAATTCGTGTATTGGATGTCATACTCAGTCAATATCATCTGCCATCTTGCTATTCTTCTGGACAAGGCATGCTTTTCGAAGATATACTTGATTGGATCCATCTTTGATATAAGCAGAGTAGTGTGAGTCAGCATATACTGTCTTAGCCGGTGAGCAGCCCATGCCAAAGCGCATCAAGTTTTATCAAGCTGTGAGTATCGGGTCTCACAGTCGGTAAACTTTTTGCTAAGGCAATAAATAGCGTGCTCTTTTCAGCCAGACTCGTCATGCTGCCCCAGCACACACCCCATTGAGTTGTCGAGTACTGTCAAGTATAAGATCAGAGGTCTCCCTTCAACTGGAGGCATCAAGATAGGTAGCTCTTGGAGATACTCTTTAATCCTTTCGAAAGCGGCCTGGAATTCATCGTTCCAACGTACCACTTGATCTTTCTTCAGTAGCTTGAAGATTGGCTCACAAGTAGCAGTTAGGTGCAAGATGAATCGGGCAATGTAGTTCAGTCGTCCCAAGAAGCCTCTGACTTATTTTTCTGTTATGGGAGCTGGCATTTCTTGTATAGCTTTCACCTTTACAGGATCCACCTGAATACCTTTGTCACTTACGACGAAACCCAGCAGCTTACCAGATCTCACCCCGAAGGTGCACTTGTTCGGGTTTAACCTCAGCTTATACAACTTCAATCTGTCAAACAACTTCTGAAGATGGTCAAGATGTTCCTCCTCTGTCTGGGATCTTGCAATCATATCATCGACGTATACTTCAATCTCATGATGGATCATGTCATGAAATAAAGCAACCATGGCACGCTGATACGTTGCCCCAGCATTCTTCAACCCAAAAGGCATGACCTTGTAGCAAAAGGTACCCCACTGAGTAACAAAGGTTGTCTTCTCCATGTCTTCGGGAGCCATCTTAATCTGATTATAACCAGAGAAACCATCCATGAAGGAGAAGACTTTATGCTGAGCAGTGTTGTCAACCAGAACGTCAATATGAGGTAGAAGGAAATCATCCTTGGGGCTCGCCCTGTTCAAATCCCTGTAGTCAACACACATTCGAACCTTACCATCCTTCTTCGGCACATGAACCACATTGGCAACCCACTGAGGGTAAGAAGTAACTGCTAGAAAACCGGCTTCAAATTGTTTCATAACTTCAGCCTTGATTTTCTCAGACATCTTTGGACGCATTCGGCGGACCTTCTGTTTCACTGGAGGAAAGTCTTCCTTGGTAGGCAGGCGGTGAACCACAATATTTGTATCTAAACCAGGCATATCTTTGTAAGACCAGGAAAAGATCTCAACATAGTCATGCAGCATTTGAATCAACCATTGTTTCACACTAAGCTCTAGATTTACACCGATCTTAACTTCCTTCTTGTCTGTCTCAGTACCCAGATTCACTGATTCCACCGGCTCTTCGTGCGGCTGAATAGCCCTCTCTTCTTGGAGTAACAGTCTTGCAAGTTCACCAGGTACTTTGCAATCATCTTCACCTTCATCTTCGGCTAAGTTGATCGGATTTTCGAAGTCATAACTGGCAGCAGCAGAGTCGTTACTAGTGAGATCCAGAGTGGATGTGGACCTGTATATGTGAGTGTGTGTAAAATAGCTATTTTGCAATATATAATAAAGAAAAACAAGGAGCGCAAAATTTGAAATTCAAGAACGTCCAATGCTTTTATTAATGATATATGAAAATGACACACAAAAATCCCTCACAAATGAAGCCACGGTGCCCCGGGTAAGACACTGGGCCATAAAGTTTAAAACATTGTCTGTTACAAATTCAACATAAAAGTTTCATTACTGGGTAACAAAAGTAATAGGGATGAAGTCCTTTGCTGTCCAGTTGCATTGTCCATCGCCGATTGTAGGATAGATCCAGCTGTCGAATTCAGACTCTTCCACATCATCTTCAATGGCATTCACCCACGAGTTGCTGATGAACACGGGATGTCTTCCGATTCGTGCATTCCGAACAGCCCTTTGAGCTTCTGCAGTGAAACCCAAACCAAACTTGTTAGTCTTCTGTGTAAAATCAGGGAGTCATCCCCAATTTGCACACCCACCTTTCTCAATAACAGCCCGGGCATCCTTGAGGGAAGCCATCTTCATAGGAGAATATTCAATAACAGTCTCAGTTGACGCCAGTGTCTGGGGAACCTCTTCAAAATGCTGAAATGGGGTTTCAATGAACTCCCCATCAATTTCTACGTATCAGAAAGAGTTGAGGTGGATAACCATGTACTCTTCCTCTCCTTGTACTGTCACAATCTTCCCTTTGACCGGGTACTTTAACTTCTGGTGGAACATTGAGGTTACGGCCCCGGCTTTGTGGATCCATGAGTGACCCAGCAAACAAGAATAAGATGACCGAATGTCCATCACATAGAATGTAGAATTGAAAACTTGAGAACCAACCTTGATCAGGATATCAACTTCTCCATGCACCATCCTCTTAGACCCATCAAAGGCCCTAACAACAATGTTGCTTGGTTTCAACTCTAACCCTTCACAGTCCAACCGGTCTAGAGCTTTCTTAGGCAAAATGTTCAGCGAGGAACCAGTATCCACCAATACATGAGCGAGAGTAATGCCCTTGCATTCAATGGAGACATGCAGGGCATCATTGTGATTCTTCCCCTTAGCAGTTAAGTCGGCGCCAGAGAAACCCAACCCATTATCAGCAGTCAAATTGGCCATGCAATCTGTAAACTGATCAGCTGATGTCTCTTGTGGTACGTGGGCAGTCTTCAAGAAGGTAATCAGAGCCTTGGTATGGGCTTCTGAGCACAACAACAGTGACAACATAGAAATCTTGGATGGGGTTTGCTCCAGCTGTTCAACTACATTGTAATCACTCTTTTTAATGATTTTCAGAATCTCTTCCATCTCTTGTTTAGAAGCTTCAACAGTAATCATCTTCGGTGCCTCCGTCTGGGAAGGCTCACTGGTGGTCCCTTTGCCCCGAGCATTAGATGACTCGGAGACAGGGGTAAGAATAGGAACTTGAACATGAATAGTAGCAGGTACACTGGCAGGTGTAATAACAACCGGTCTTCAGGCAGTTGGTGGAGAGATATCAGGTGAGAAAAGTCTTCCACTGCGGGTGACTTTAGCAGGTCCAACAATATTGCTGACGTCAGTATCAGCATCCAACTCTTGCTTAACTCCATGAAAATAAACATCAGCCCCATAGTGCCAAGGGACAGCTTTATCAGAGGTATAGGGGATGGGCCCCAGAACAGTGATGATCACAGGTGCGATTCTTGGAACATATGTAATTCTAACAGGCTTCCTCGAGGGAGCCTTGGAAGAATTGTCGAAAATGGTAATGATGGCAACTTCTTCAGTATGGACTACAAGAACAACATTCTTCTCGAACATAATCTCTTTACTATCCATCAGGCATTGGACACCTGATTTCAAAAGTGGGCAACCAGTTGGTAGGGTAGAACACAAACGGAAACCTTCGTCACATCCTGGAAATAAACCGGCTAGCAAAAGGTTCTTCTTTACAGTCAACAAAGGGGTAACAATGTCATTCACAGAAACCACAAATGAGTCTTCATCTATAGCATTTACTCCATGCTTGGGCATAGGAGCAGTCACAAAATTAGGCCTTTCGGGCGCCTCGAACTCAATCTCCTTCGCATTAATTAAGTCCTGTATCTTATTCTTCAAAGTCCAACAATCATCTGTATTATGCCCCGGGCCATCAGAGTGATAAGCACAGCAGGCATTAGGGTTATACTTTGGTGATGTTATATTTGGATTCTTCGGAGCTTCCCTTGGAATCACCAGATTGGTCTTCAGCAACTATGGCAGAATCTGAGATAATGTCATGTTGAGACGGGTGAATTGCCTTTGAGGTCTCTCGTATTTTTGTTGATTGTTGTACTGAGGAGCACCAGCAGGTTTTGAAATAACAACTGCATTAACAGCTTGGCGGCGTTCAGGTCTACTCTGGCTTCTTGAACTGTAGACAACACTGGACTCCTTCTTAAAAGGCTTCTTCTCGGTGCTCGATGAAGCACCCTTCTGTATCTTACCAACCTTAATACCAACCTCAATCCTCTCACCAGTCAAAATTAACTCTATAAACCCAGATGAAGAGCTTCCAATCAGGTGGTTGAAAAATGGACCAGACAGGGTCCCCAGAAACATATCCACAAGCTCCCGATCAGCCAAGGGTGGTTGTACTCTTCCGGCGAGGTCCCTCCACTTCTGAGAATAATCTTTGAAACCTTCACCCATTCCCATTGACATACCCTAGAGTGGGGTACGCGTGGGAGAGTGGTTGGAGTTGTATTGATACTGCCTGTAGAAAACAGTAGCCAAATCTTCCCAACTGCGGATACTGGCTCTGTCCAACTGATAGAACCACTCAAGCTGAGTCCCTGAGAGATTGTCTTGAAAGAAATGGATCCATAGGTTCTTATCAGTGGTGTACGGTTGAATCTTCCTCACATATGACCGGAGGTGCAGCTTCAGACAAGAAACTCCGTCATACTTAGCAAAGGCTGGTGCCTTGAATTTGTGGGGAATTACCACCCCAAATGATAGACCTAGATCACCAAAGTCCAGACCAGGCACTTTATGAACTTCCATAGCACTCAACCGGTCTTCCAGTTGCTTGTATCTATCCTCGGCAGGAGGATACTGTTCTTCGTCAAAGTCCATCTCGTTGTCGGAGACCACAGGGCTAGGAGCCCTCCTTTCTTCCTGACTATCTTTCCCTCCAGATGAGGTGGTCAAATCAACTTCATTCTAAAGCCTGTTTTCAAACCTGTGACCTGTGTTAAACAGGATTGTCCTCTTCTTCTTCTTCTTCTCTTTCAGAATTAGGGTCTTCAGATCTTGCTGACCCTTAGCTAGATTCATGAACAGCTCTTGGAATTGGGCATTCTGGGCCTGGAGGGCCTTGATGGCTTGCTCAGTTGAAGGTTCAGCAGACATGATGCTGAAATAAACAGTGAAGAAGATAAGAGACCTGTAATGGGTACCTGTTATGGAGTGCATGGGATGGAATGCGTATGATTATGATTTCAAAGACAATTGAGAGATTCAAATTTTTAAACCAAAAAGGAAACACACTTCTATTAAGTAAACTTTGTAATTCAAATTGTTCAACAAATTTCCCTTAAGGCGTTACATGAAAGGAAATACTGAAAAGTAAATAAAAACTGGAAAGGAAATCATCAAAGGTCAATCAATGCTCCCATGGTCTCTTCTTGTCGGTGCGGACATAATCATTGAGAATACGCTCGTTCTCCAGTTGCCTAGTCAACTTCTAGATCTTCTGCTCTTGCTCGTTGAACTTTTCTCGGTAAGAATCCCGTTCTTCCCTCAGTTGCATCCAAGATCTCTTCAGTTCCCCAATGTCAGTGGGCATATAAGGATGGAGGATGGTCGGAAGAAACCCTTCTTAATTAGCAACTTCAACAATGATAGGCCGGACGGCTTCATACGGCATACCCAACTTTTGGGCACGGATACGGACCCACCTGAGATATGGCTCCATTGGAAGTGAAGTCTTTGGACCCAACTCATGTGGACCAGATCTGTGAACTCTATCCCAAGCCCTTATGAATCTGCGATGTTGCTCGTCGCTATCCCCTTGAAAATCAAAGATGATACTAGGCATTAACAGCTCATGAGGTCCTTCTCTTCTGGCTCTCCCGAACTAACGTAGAGCTAAGCATGGGTTGTAAGAAACTCCTCCACAGGTTCCTATCAATGGAACATTAGGGTATTCCCCACAACGATCAATGATAGTCTCCTCGTCCATACCCTTGAGAGCCCAAATGATGTCATTATGAGAGAGAGACATAACTCTATAAGCCCAACCCATGCCTTCTTTGTTCTTCAGCACTAATTTGGGAAGGTGTAAAATAAACCACCTTGCCAATAATGGAGCACAGCACATCAAGGTCCCCCGCTTTCGGGCAGTACGAGCATAAAGATGATGAAGAATGTCACCCAAGAGAGTGGGTACAGGATTATGAGTGATGAAGATTTTCACCGCATTCACATCAACAAAAGAGTCAGTGTTCGGAAACAATACCAAGCCATATATCAGAAGAGCCAGAATATCCTCGAATGCCTTGAAGTCTAGACTATCCCAGAAATAGTTAGCTTTAACAACCAAAAACTTAGTCAGAAAGCCCTTTGCTCCACTTCTAGTCTCCCAATTAGCCATTACCTCATCGTTGGTCAAATGAAGGGCTGCAGCAATCTCTTCGGGTCTCTGAATTTTCTCCCAACCAGTAAACGGGGTCTTCTCCAGAATAGAGATACCGAGCAGATCAGAGAACTCTTCTAAGGTGGGAACCAGCTGGTAATCCTGGAAAGTAAAGCAATGGTACAACGGATCATAGAATTGGACCAGGACACTCATCATCTGCTCGTCCAATTTGGAGGTGACCAAACTGAGAAGATAACCATGTCTCCCGAGGAAGGAAGTAGTATCAGGCATCTTTGCAATCAGATCTTTAAGCAAGGTGGGAACCTGGACAAAGTTGATCCGGATGGTATTCCTACGCATGGGCATCATGATGACCTACAAAATAGAACAAAGATGAACCCCCCCTGTCTTTGAAATAGGTTAGTCCAATGCAAGATGTATGCAATGTTATGATGTGGTGATTGAGCCTTCAGGGCACATGGTGAACCCCTTTACCTGTACACGCGCATGATTATACAAGACAAAATGTTATGAAATAATATGGGGACTTGGGATTCGAACCCAGGCCCTATGGCTTTTCCCTTCGCCTCACAACCAACTAAGCCAGCGTGCTTGTTTGTATAAAAGATAAAAAACAATGATTATATTAAAAAAAACATGTTAACTTTCAGCGCGCGAATTTTCAAATGGGCTAATGGAGTGGTGCCACGCAATTCTTCTTCTTCCTCACTCTGTTGGTAAAAGTCCAAGACTTTTACCTACGAACACAACCTGTAGCTATAACCCCTGCAATTTTCCAAAATCTCATACACGCACCATAAATGAAAACTAATGCTACAGACCAATTCGCCTTGGCCTTGTGAACATCATGGTACCTCTCTTTTGGGCCAATTTTACCTGTACAAGAAAATCCCAAAACGAAACAAGAAACCCTAAAAATTGTGGATCTCTGTATGGTTAGCAAAAATGCAATTAATTTCTACCATTAGCTTGCAAATGCTTCAAGGATTCAGAATATATAAATAATTCATGCTACAAATGCCAAAATAATGATATTGGAGTTCAAAAAGGGAGGGATGTCGTGAAGCACTTGCCTCGCGTTTTTTGGCACAAAAACACTTGATTTTGATTGGTATAGACTCCTTGTACACCCAGGAAGCGAATGAGATAGCTTGGGAGGCTTGAGAATGCATGGAAGTATGAAAAACAGATTGCTACTTTTCTTGAGTTTTTCCAAGTTTGTTCTTCATTCTACATGCCTCCAACCCTTATGCATTTGGTCTGCAAACGTTCTATATATGTCCTTGAGTGAATTAGGTTTACAAGTTTGCTCTAAATCTTTTTCAATTATGGTCATTGATCAAGATTTGATTCTCATTCAAATATTTCTAAAACAAGCCAAAATCCAATATTTTTGTGTACATTTGAAGCTTGCATGATTTGATCTCATTGCCAGCTATTCATGGACCTGAAATATACACAAAATCTCAAGGTTTAAATGATTTTGATATTTTCATGATTTATTATTGATTTTATTTGATTTAAATGAAACAAAAATCAAAATAAATGACAAAAATAAAATAAAGGCAAGTGGGAAGGATCATGGGTCGTGGATCATGTTACAAACTCAATACAGGCACAAAAAGTTGGGCCCATTTGACAAAAATTGCAATTTGAGACATATTTGACTTTTGGAAATTTTGCAAAATAGGTCAATGCGTTTGTTTTTGCAAAATGTCGCAGTAAGCAAGAGTTGCCACTGTCTTTTATTTTATCCAACAAGGAAAGGAAAAAAGCTAAGAAAAATTCCTTTTTCGAGATGTTTCTCGGGTCCGGGGGGTAGATTATAGAAAGGGAAGGTGTTAGCATCCTTTCTATCCGTGGTTATCCACGGGCTCTTAGGTACTTGCTCAAAGTGTTTTCAAAATTTGCTTTTCTTTGTGTTTGTGGGTTTGAAAGAAGTTTTTGTTTTGAAAAGGAGTGTAAGTGCGAAAAGTTTTGTTTTGAAGGAGCAAGTACTTAAGAACCATCTACCTACTCGAAAAAGGAATCAATCTGTGCTAATGTCCTTTAGACAATGCTATCCCACTATTGATGAGTAGGTAGCATCGTCGTTGGAGTTTTAAGGGTCAATCCGATTAAGGGACGTGCAGTCACTAAAGCAATGTTAGGACGCCTTAGCGGTAACCCTAATGTCTTAGATCATTTTTCCGAGGCAACCGTTTCGAGGCAACTATGATCTTTGGACAAGAGGGCGACCTCTAAAACTTCCTATACTCAATGACCACGTTCAAAGGCAACCAAGTGAGGTGTACCCTAGGAGTGCGCATGTGCGAGTGTGTTATTTTCAGTTAATTTGTCTTTGTACATGTCATGGGTGATCTATGTTGATTTTAGGTTTTGAACGATTAATCTTGTCATGCATTCCCTATTACCAAACATCTAACAGTTGATAAGTTGCAGAAATTAAATTGCGGAATTTAAACTAACTATTACAAGGCGTCGGGTATTTACATCGCCAAAAGCAACCCTTGAAATTAAAATGCGGAAAATAAATAAAGCGATAAAAATAGTAAAGGTCCTATTAAACTATTACATTCCGGGAAACAAATACAATAATATGGTAAAATGGATCGCGTGCGGGAAATTAAATCGAGTGCATTTTTTAGGGTTTTGACCCTTTTTTGAGAGAAAGTGATTTTTTGGTTATTTTTGAATTAAAAGGAAATAATACTAAGTTAACAATTAACTAAATAAATTAATTAATTAAAAAAAAGTATTTTTGGATTTTTGATATTTAAAGAAATAAAATAAATTTGATTTAAAGTTAGTAAAACCTAATTATCTAAATTAATTTTAAATATTGCAAAAGATATTAAAAATTATACCTAATTAAAACTAAGTTAATTCAATTAATATTTATTTACAAAAATAAAATGCTGAATTTAATTTTAATAAATAAGATATATTTTTTGATTTTTGATTTTATTAAGAAAAAAAAAAGATTAATTGGTTAGTTTAAATAATAAAAACAATAAATAAATAAATAAAAGAAAGAAAGAAAAAGAAATAACCAAAGGGGGGTTTTGGGCCCAAAAGGAGGTGAGATAGCAATTTTCAAGGCCCAACATGCGCTGGCCCGGGTTGACTTTCTAGAATTCCCTGCATGCACATTGACTAGGTCTTATGATGGACTTTCATTCTTGACCACCAGATCTGGTCTGGGGCCATCTGGCAAATGATTAGGTGATGGTGTATCATGTACCATGCGCTTGGTCTTGTACTGGAATATCTGAAAGAAAAATACAACAAATATGTTGGGGACCTGGGATTCGAACCCAGGTCCTGCAAGCCATTGAACAACACGTCTACCACTGCGCCACTGCTTTCCATTTGTTATTATAATAGACAATTATTATTATATGGGAAACATCAATAATATGCCAGAAAATTAAAAAACGCGCGCCAAGTGTTTGAATGGGCCAATTGGACAGGGACACGTCTTCGTCTTCTCCACTGAACCCTAGTTTTTTTTACCTGCGGATTTACATCCGCAGCTAAATCCGTAGCTTGCTCCTAAAATTAGTTCTAGGCTATAAAAATCAATTCCAAGACCATAGTCATGATCGTCTCTTGCTCCTGAATACGTCTATGTCCCTTAATGGCCTTGATTTCACCTGAAACTAAAACGCCCAAAAAAACAATCCAAGAACCCTAGGTTCGGCTAGGGGGTTACAGGCCATGAAAATGCAATTCAATAATGCAAAAAGCTTCTAAATGGAACGATAAGCATGAGTATGTAAAGATTTTGCAAGAAAAGTGCAAGAACTATGAGATACGAATTCAACTGAAAAGTGATTTTCAGAGAAACTTACAGCGCGATTAAGAGGGTGAAAGAGCTTGCTTTTGGTTGCTTCTCACTCAGTGGATATCCAGCAAGAGAATAGTGTTGAGATTTTGTGTTGAAAGCACCTCTAAGACGGATTTCAGTTTCAAGCTTTTTTGCAATTTTCTCAAGTTTTTCTTTTGATTTTGCAGCCTCCAACCTTTAACTCGTGCCTCTTTAGCTTGTATATGTAATGAGCATTGGATTAGGTCAAATAATAGGTCTTAAATCTTTGTGCATTGATGTTTTAGGATTTGATATGATCCTCCATTGAAAACCTTCCAAAATTGTCCAAATTCCATCTTTTTTTTCATGATATGACTTGATACGGATTTGATCATGTCCATGATGACAATTAAGACCTATATCAATAAAAAAGATTCCAAGTGATCAATATTTGGATTTTATTTGGATTTAAATTGATTTAAAATGAATTAACTCAATAAAAATCAAATAAAATAGAAAAATTAATAAATGGACACAAGACTGAAGATAGGACACGTGTGTAGTGTGACAAGATCAAATCAAGTAGAAAAAAGTGGGCCCATTTGACAAAATTTGAATTTTTGGGGATAGTTGACTTTTGGCAATTTTGGAAAAATGCCCAACTTCAACAATGCATAACTTCTTCAATTTTGAACTTTTGGAAGTGTTCTTGGACTTTTTAGAAACCTTGATATGTCCTCTAACCAAAACTTTTGGTATCATCTCATTTTGTTATTCCATGCTCAAGTTATAAGCTTTGGAAAAAAAGGTGTTTTTGTTGACTTTCAAAAATGACCTATAATGTCCAAATTTGTAGCTTTTTGTGAGTGCATTTCTTGATCTTGGGGAATGAATATGGATTGTAGGAAATTGCATCCTCTTCAAAATGAGCTTTGGATGGGTCATTTATCATAAAGTATGAGAAAGTTATGCTTGGTCAAAGTTGAGTTGACTTTTCCTACAAAACCCTAATTTAGCAACTTTTGAGTTTTAATGAATTTTGAGCAATCCTTGATGAATCATGATCAAACCTTGATAAAATGATGAAATATCCTTTAAAATGAGAATGTTGACAAAAAATCTTTAAGTTTGACTGTATATAGGTCACAGTTGACTTTTGCCCTAGCGCAGTCGATTTTTGGACCTCTTGAGCAATTGACTGACCAAACTTCCTCTGCAAGGCTTGAAATTTGACATGGATGACCTTGTGAACATATTAGGACATTGGGGAGCACTTGAGGTCATTTGGATGCAAGGACCTTGATGCAACACAAAACCCTAATTTGAGGTTGACGACCTTAGGAGATGATTTGACTGTCCAACTCTTGAGTAATCTTGAGCCACTTGGAGATTCTTCTTGCAATGTCTTGAGAAATATGGGAGGGCAAATTTTGGGGTACAACAGTCAACTTTGCCAATGCATAACATCTTCAATTTTTGACCCTAGAGATATGTTCTTAGAAGTTTTAGAAATATCAGGATATCCTCTAAGCAACCCTTTTGGTCTCATCTCAATTGAGTCTTCCATGTTCATGTATGAAGCTTTGACAAAAAAGGTGTTTTTGTTGACTTTTCAAAGTGACCTATAATGTCCAAATTCATAAATTCTTGTGAGTGAATATTTTGAACTTGGGAGATGAAGATGAATTGTAGGGCATATCATCCTCTTCAAAATGAGCTTTGGATGGGTCATTTCTAATAAAGTATGAGAAAGTTATGCTTGGTCAAAGTTGAGTTGACTTTTCCTACAAAACCCTAATTTAGCAACTTTTGGGTTTTGATGAATTGTGAGCAATCCTTGAGGAATCATGGTCAATCCTTGATCAAATGATGAATAATACTTCAAAATGAGGATGTTGACCAAAAATCTTGAAGTTTGACTGTATGTGGTCCACATTTGACTTTTGCCCTAGCACAATCAATTTTCAGGCCTTTGAGCAATTGACTGAGCAAACTTCCTCTGCAATGCTGGAAACTTGACATGGATGATCTTGTGAACATATTAGGGCAATGGTGAGCATTTGGGATCCTTGGGACTCAAATATCTTGATGCAACACAAAACCCTAATTTGAGGTAGACTGCCTTAGGAGAGAGTTTGTCTGGTCAACTCTTGGACTTCCTTGAGCAATTTGAGGACCTCACTTGAAATGTATTGAGAAATATGGGAGGGCAAATTTTGGGGTACAACAGCTGCCCCTATTCAATCTTCTTAAGCCTGAAGATGTAGATTGACTTGTCTGTCTTTCGTGATCTAAAGGTTGAAGATGATTGAACACCAGAGTGCCCAAGAAATTTGCACTCGCATGAAGTGGTACTTGTCTTGTGATGTATGGAATGGGCTTATAGATGCCATTTGGATATTGATGAGGGAAGATGGGCTTAAATATGCCATCCTAAGGAGTGTCGATCGCATAAGAGATTCCTTAGCGAGAGCCCGTATACCTGTTGTTGAGGAAGATTCCACTGGGGAATCCTGGTCTCGGTCTTGGTAAGAGTTGAATTTTAGGAGCTTCGGTCGTCTGTTATTCTACTGGGGAATCATCTCTTAGTCGAAGAGGTGAAAATGAAACTACTGTCTGGTCATGATCCAGGCTTCATAGTGATAAGATCGACTGCTATCTGGTCGTGCTCCAGGCTTTACAGTGACTTACTGGGGAGATGAGATTAAACTTGCTATCTGGTCGTAATCCAGGCTTTGCAATTTCTCAATTCTTATCTGGTTGTAATCCAGGCTTCAGAAGGAATTAAATTGTTATCCGATCGCATCCGGGCTTCAACTTAAATTTAGGGCACACTAATATTCGGTCGACTTCGGGCTTCTTAGTAGTTGTCCAGGTAAACTGCTATTTGGTCGAAATCCAAGCTTCGCATTGTCCTTTACCTTTATCTGGTCATAATCCAGGCTTCACGATGTTTCATACCATTATCTGGTCGAATCCAGGCTTCATGGTCTCCTGTACTGCTATCTGGTCGATTCCAGGCTTCACAATACCTTACTTCTTATCTGGTAGTAATTTAGGCTTCAGAAGAAATCAAGTGGTTATCCAGTCGCATCCGGGCTTCCATTTGATTTTAAGGCCTACTAATATCTGGTCGATTTCCGGGCTTCATAGTAATTGGCCAGGTAGACTTCTATTTGGTCCAAATCCAAGCTTCACAATGTCTTTTACCGCTATCTGGTCGTAATCCAGGCTTCACGATGTTTCATACCATTATCTGGTCGAATCCAGGCTTCATGGTGTCCTGTACTGCTATCTGGTCATAATCCAGGCTTCACAATACCTTACTTCTTATCTGGTCGAATCCAGGCTTCAGAAGAAATCAAGTGGTTATCCAGTCGCATCCGGGCTTCCATTTGATTTTAAGGCCTACTAATATCCGGTCGACTCCGGGCTTCATAGTAATTGGCCAGGTAGACTGCTATTTGGTCGAAATCCAAGCTTCATAGTGTCCCTCACTGTTATCCGGTTGTAATCCCAGGCTTTAGCGTCTTTACCGCTATCTGGTCGTAATCCAGGCTTCACGATGCAATATACCATTATCTGGTCGAATCTAGGCTTCATGGCGTTCGGAGAAATCAAGATATTATCCGGTTGAATCCGGGCTTCATAACTTGCATTAAGATATACCACTATCTGGTCGACTCCAGGCTTCGTAGTATTCTTGGCTGCTATATGGTTGTAATTCAGGATTCACAACATCTTCTACCATTATCTGGTCGAATCCAGGCTTCATTGTGTCTTGTATTGCTATCTAGTCGTTCTTCAGGCTTCACAATACTTGCTGGGGATTAAACTATTATCTGGTCGAATCTGGCCATCATAGTTTGAATCTGAGATAAGCCACTATCTGGTCAATTCCAGGCTTCGCAGTATTTTGGTACTGTTATCTGGTCGTTCTCCGGGCTTCATAGTATGATGGAGAAATCAAGATACTATCCGGTCGGACCCGGGCTTCATAGCTTGATATTTGTGAGAATTTGATTGTATCTTTTCCTGAAAGGTAAAGAGTTAGTCGTATGTAATGTCATGATGTATGAAATGTATTGAGCCATGACGTTCTCAAAATAAATGAGATTGTGTTATATGATGTTTATGCACGTGTCATGATGTATGGATATGCAAAGTTTTTATGATATTCTCTAACTGGGGAAAATAAATCCCGGACTGCTGTTGGAGAATTACGAGGAGTTGAGTTCTTTGGGGATAATGACCAAAGATGATTTGAGAATATATTGGTGGGAGGATAACTCTACTAGAGAGTAAACTGGCGAGAGAATGACTTTATGGGGAAGATAGACTTTGTTAGAAGATCTGCTGATTTGGAGAAATAACCTCGGTTGGGGATGAATTACTGTTACTGGCGATAATGAACCCTGTTAGGGATTGAGTCTCTGCTTGTGGAAGAAATAAACTCTACTGGGGATGGTCTTCCATTGCCGGCGATAGATGAATTCTGCTTGGGGAGAATTAACACCACTGTTTTCCAATACTTCCTACTCTGCGGGGAGTGTATGTACTTTTAGTCACATTCTCCAGCTAGGTCTATCCTTGTACCTGGTGGATAGAGCAACTTGTAAGGTTTGGACATTTCTCGTTTGCCCCTGTTCCTGAAATTACGAGTAATCGTCTTTTGTTTCGCATATAAATATTTGTGAGCAACAATTATTTTCAAATGCATATATAAAAAATGAATCATTGGACGTTCTTACAAAACAAAACAGAAAAATAAAAAAACAATTTTGGAATTTATTGTAAAATGAATTGTATTGACTTTGAAGTTGGCCTGTAATAGGTTTTTGTACAAGAGGCTGACGTCATAGTAAGAGAACACTGCCGAATGATAGAATTTATACAATTTGTGAAAAACAAAGAAAAACAACTACGTGAACAATCCCACTGGGTTCTAACTCTGCTATTGCCTTTATATCTTCGAGCGTCTCATCACTTTGTTACTTGGTTGAAGGTAGATCAGATTGATTAGCGCTGTCCGAGCTTGATAGTTGATACCAAAGTCTAGTTGCAAGATGATCCAATGAGACATAGTGTTACGCTTTAATCCCTAATTTTTTCCTGGACTGCCCTTTCGGGTTTTCCGTCCACCGGGATACCCTTTTTTGCCCAAGCCGCCTTTCCAGGTTTTCGACTTGCCGGGTGTACAGATTTTTTTCATTTTCATCCCTTACTTTTGCCCGAACCCTTTTGGTTCGCTGGGAAGCCCTTATTTTTGCCTAGGCCAGTCAACCTAGTGGGTCTTTGATTATGCATAGTATTTTTTCACTATGTCTGCATTGACGGGGTGAGGAAGGTCGTCACCATCTATGGTGGTTAGAATCATAGCTCCTCCTGAGAAAATATTCTTAACCACAAATGGCCCTTCGTACGTAGGAGTCCATTTTCCCCTAGGATCACCTTGCGGCAGTATATTGCGCTTGATCACTAGATCCCCGACTTGATATTCTTGTCGTCTAACTTTCATGTTAAATACCTTGATCATCCGCTTTTCATACGCCTGACCATGACAAATAGCAGTAAGTCTTTTCATCGATTAAGTTCAGCTCATCAAGCCGGGTCTGGATCCAATCGTCCTCGCTCAAACCTGCATCCTTTATAATCCGGAGAGAGAGTATCTGGATCTCAACGGGTAAGACTGCCTCCATACCATACACCAGAGAGTAGGGTGTTTCCCCTGTTGACGTCCGCGATGAGGTACGGTACCCATTGTTGTACCCCAAAATTTTCCCTCCCATATTTCTCAAGACTTGTCAAGAATAACCTCCAAATGGTTCAAGATTGCTCAAAAGTTGGACAGTCAAATCACCTCCTAAGGCAGTCAATTTAAAATTAGGGTTTTGTGTTGCATCAAAGTCCTTACATTCAAATGGCCTCAAATTCTTTCCAATGTCCTAATATGTTCATAAGACCATCCATGTCAAATTTCAAGCCTTGCAGAGGAAGTTTGGTCAGTCAATTGCTCAAGAGGTCCAAAAATCGATTGTGCTAGGGCAAAAGTCAACTGTGACCTACAAATATTCAAACCTCAATATTTTTTGTCAACATTCTCATTTTTAAGGATAATTAATCATTTGATCAAAGTTTGATCATGATTCATCAAGGATTGCTCAAGTTTCATCAAAATTCAAAAGTTGCTAAATTAGGGTTTTGTAGGAAAAGTCAACTCAACTTTGACCAAGCATAACTTTCTCATACTTTATGATAAATGACCCATCCAAAGATCATTTTGAATAGAATGAAATTTCCTACAATCCATATTCACACCCAAAGATAAAGAAATGCACTCACAAGAAGTTACAAATTTGGACATTATAGGTCATTTTTGAAAGTCAACAAAAACACCTTTTTTGCCAAAGCTTATAACTTGAGCATGGAAGATAAAAATGAGTTGAAACCAAAAGGGTTGGTTAGAGGACATCTCAAGGTTTCTAAAAAGTCCAAGAACACCTCCAAAAGTCCAAAATTGAAGAAGTTATGCATTGTTGAAGTTGGGCATTTTTCCAAAATTGCCAAAAGTCAACTATCCTTAAAACTTCAAATTTTGTCAAAAGGCCCCACTTTTTTCCACTTGATTTGATCTTGTCACACCACACACGTGTCCCATCTTCAATTTCATGACCAATTATTAATTTTTCTATTTTATTTGATTTTTATTGATTTAATTCATTTTTAATCAATTTAAATCAAAATAAAATCCAAATCTTAATAGCTTGATATCTTTTTGATCATTACAGTTTTCAATTGTCATGATACACCCAATCAAATTCGTGCCAAGCCATATCATGCACAAAATATTTGATTTGGAACAATTTTGAAAGTTTTGTTAATGGTGACCAAATCATATCTTCAATCTTCAATGCACATGGATTCAAGGCCCGAGGTTTAACCTAATTGCTTCCCATATACACACACAAGCTAGACATACAGAGGACACGACCTGAAAGTTGCAAAAACGGCCAAACAAAACTTGAAAAAAAGCTAGAAAATCTTGAAACTGAAATCATACTTAGAGGTTGATTCAATCCAAAATCTCAAAGTGGTGTTCTTGTTTGCAATCCATTGAAGCTATAGCAATCATAACCAAGCCCTCTCATCGCCTGAAACGCCCTGTAAGTCGTCCTGAACATAGCTCTGAACATGAAATCGTGAATCCATGTTCTTGCATCTTTTTGCCAAATTTTTTGTATAATCATGCTTGCCATTCAATTTCTGAACTTTCTGTATCATTTAATTTTGTTTTCATGAGCTATATCGTAATACCCGAACCTAGGGTTTCCATTCCTTGTTTTTAGGCATTTTTGATACAGGCAAAATCAAGACAAATAATGGCCATGGTTGTATTCAGGGAGGAGAGACGAACACGTTGGTGTTTTTAGTTTGTATTTATGTGGCCTGGAATTCATGTTAGAAGCAAGCCACAAATTTTGTTGCGAATCCAAATCCACAGGAAAAAGGCCAGGTCTTGATGAAGAAGACGAAGACGTGGCTTGTCTTCATTGGCCAATTTTAAATCTCGTGCTTTTTTTATTTATTTTTTTAGGCATAATGTTTTGTTTTATATATAATATTTGTTGCTTATTCCAATAACAAATTGAATGCGTTGGTTGAGTGGCAAGCGTGCTGTCCAGAATCCAATGGGACCTGGGTTCGAATCCCAGGTCCCCCAATACATTTGTTTCCTTTTTCTTCAGGTATTCCCACACAATTCTCAAAGTATGGTCCACCGTATGCATCCAATTTCCAAACGCCAGATGGCCTGCAAACCAAATCCAATGGCCAAAATGGAATATCCACCATGGTCTTTAGTCAACAGGCACTCATGGAATGACAAAAGTAAAACGAGGCTGGCTTGAGTGGGTCTCTGAATTTCCAGTTTCATCTCCTCTTGGGCCCAACACCCCCCTTGGTTTATTTTTCTTCTCATTATATTTTTTATTTGTTTTATTATTATTATTTATTATTTAAGTCATTAACTAATTAAATTCTTTTTCTTAATAAAATCAAAACCACAAAAAATATTATTTTTATTAATTTCATTATTTTATTTTTGTAAATAAATATTAATTGATTAACTTAGTTTTAAATAGGTTTAAATATTTAATATTTTTGCAATAAATTAAAACTAATGTAGAATTAGGTTTTTAATAACATTAATCCAATTTATTTTA
Organism: Vicia faba; assembly: GCA_948472305.1. Lineage (NCBI taxonomy): Eukaryota > Viridiplantae > Streptophyta > Magnoliopsida > Fabales > Fabaceae > Vicia > Vicia faba. The sequence continues at coordinate 334,562,820 of OX451737.1, forward strand.
TTTCCTTAAAAACTCAAAAATCCCAAAATATTTTCATTATTTAATTTAATTTATTTGTTCATTTAATTTAATTCCATTTAATTCAAAAAAAAACGTACTTTCTTTCAAAAAAGGGTCAAAACCCTAAAAATGCGCCGTCTTAATTTCTTGCACGCGATCCATTTATTTCCAATATTGTAATTTCTTCCGGTATGTAATAACTTTTAATTAGGACTTTAATTATTTATCGCTTTATTTTACTTTCCGCAGTTTAAATTAAAGGGTTTGTTTTTGGCGATGTAAATACCCGATGCCTTGTAATAGTTTAGATTTAATTTTCGCAATTTAAAATTCTGCAACTATACAATGTTAGATGTTTGATAATAGGGAATGCATGACAAGATTCAATGTATGAATTTAAAATCAACATAGATAACCCATGACATGTACAAAGATAATTAACCGAAATAACACACTTGCACATGCCACTCTTAGGGTACACCTCACTTGGTTGCCTTCGAACGTGGTCATTGAGTATAGGAAGTTTTAGAGGTCGCCCTCTTGTCCAAAGATCATAAGTTGCCTCGAAACGGTTGCCTCGAATAAAATGATCTAAGACATTAGGGTTACCACTAAGGCGTCCTAACATTGCTTTAGTGACCACACGTCCCTTAAATCGAATTGACCCGAAAACTCCAACGACGATGCTACCTACTCCTCAATAGTGGGATGGCATTGTCTAAAGGACACTTGCACAGTCTAATTCCTTTTTGAGTAGGTAGATGTTCTTAAGTACTTGCTCCTTTTAAAAACAAAACAAAACTTTTCGCACTTACACTCTCTTCAAAAACAAAACTCTTTTCAAAACCCACAAACACAAAGAAAAGCAAACTTTTGAAAACATAGTGAGCAAGTACCTAAGAGCCCGTGGATAACGGATAGAAAGGGTGCTAACACCTTCCCTTTCTATAATCTACCTCCCGAACCCGAGAAATATCTCGAAAAGGAATTTTTCTGTGCTTTTGTCCTTTCCTTGTTGGATAAAATAAAAGACGGTGGCGACTCTTGCTTACCGCGACATTTTGCGAAAACAAACGCAAACGCGAACCAGCATTCCAAAACAGTCAGTTCTCATTCCCACCGATCACAGAACTGGCGACTCTGCTGGGAACATTTAATAAGTGAGGTGTACCTTAGGATTAGATCACTATGTTTTCAATTTTATGCTTTGTATGCTTTAATTTTGTGGGCTTGTATCGGAGTTCTATAGATCCTAACCCGGATATGGGGATACCCTTTAGGTAAGTAGCAATAAACTGTGAGGGATCTGTCCGACGTAGACCGACACGGATGAAACAGTAGCTACGTTGGTGTGGCACCTTGGTCTGTACCGATATCCCTTGTGTTGAAACGAGGAGAATATGGGTCTTCTGAGGAGTCATTAAGCACCAACTGACCTTAGAACCTTAAATTGACCAACTTGGCCATAGAACAGTAGCAGTATGCTACACTCATTGATACTAAACTCTCGCGATGATTCCGGCTGCAAGAAAAGGTTGCTAAACTGGAATTATGACCGATTGAGGGTAGTCAGTGATATTGAGATCCTCTAGAACCCGGTTACTATTTTTAGGACAGGTTTAAACCAACTGAACTGAAAGAGGGTAGTACCTAAGCTCCTTGCCAGCCTGAAATCTAAGGGCTCTCTGTGTGACTTGTGTGCCTTTACCATGTTTGCTATTTGTGGATACTTGTGGTGTGTCTATTATCATGACATCATGACATCATAACATTGTATACATCTTGCACAAGACTAACCTATTTCAAAGACAGGAGGGTTTCATCTTTGCTCTGTTTTGTAGGTCATCGGGATGCCCATGCGTAAGAATACCATCTGGATCAACTTTGTCCAAGTCCCTACCTTGCTTAAAGAGTTGGTTGCCAAGATGCCTTACACTACTTCCTTCATCAGGAGGCATGGTTCTCTTCTCAGTTTGGTCACCTCCAAATTGGATGAGCAGATGATGAGTGTCCTAGTCCAGTTCTATGATCCACTGTACCATTGTTTTACTTTCCAGGACTTCCAACTGGTTCCTACCCTAGAAGAGTTCTCTGAGCTGCTCGGTATCTGTTCTGGAGCAGACCCCGTTTACTGGTTGGGAGAAGACCCTTAGGTCCGAAGAAATTGCTACAGCCCTTCATTTGACTAAAGAGGAGGTAATGTCTAATTGGGAGACTAGGAGTGGATCAAAAGGATTTCTGACTAAGTTCTTGGTTGGCAAGGCTAACTACTTCTGGGATAGCCTAGACTTTAAGGCCTTCGAGGATATTCTGGCTCTTCTGATTTATGGCTTGGTATTTGTTGTACCCCAAAATTTGCCCTCCCATATTCTTCAAAGTTTTGACAAGCATCATCTCAATTTGCTCAAGTCTACTCAAGGGTTGCACAGTTCAAACCATCCTCCTAAGCCAGTCAAAAATTAGGGTTTTGGTTCTTGCAAGGAAGTTGAGGTTTTCAAGGGCTCAATAAAGTCCCATAAGCCTATATACATTGTCAAGCATCTACATGCCAAGTTTCAAGACTCATAGTATCAAGTTGCACAGTCAAAAGCCCTAGTTGCTCCACAACCAACTACAGGGGTAAAATGGTCATTTGGCAGTCAAAAGTCAAAAATTTTGGTCAAAATCTTATTTTGAAGCCACAATCATCATTTGATCAATTCTTGATCATGATTATACAAGCATGGCTCAAAAATCATCAAGATGCAAAAGCTTCCATTTTTGGACAGTTTAAAAGTCAACTGTAACTTGACCAAGGCATAACTTTTTCATGGTTCATCAGAAAAATCCCATCCAATGCTCATTTTGAAGGGGATGACATTTCCTACAACTCATCTTCACATTCCAAGTCCAAGAAATGCTCTCACAAAAAGTTATCAATTTCAACATTATAGGTCATTTTCAAAAGTCAACAAAAAGGCATTTTAAGTAAAAGACCATAACTTGAGATTGGTAAATCAAAATGACATGGGACCAAAGGCATTGGTTAGATAACTTCAAGACCTTTCCAAAATGTCCAAGAGCATGTTCATATGATCAAAATTGAGCAAGATATGCATTGGAGAAGTTGGGAAATTTTTGTGAAATGGCAAAAGTCAACTATCCTTAAAACTTCAATTTTTGACAAAAGGGCCCACTTTCTTCCACTTGATTCAGCCTCGTCATGCCATACACGTGTCCCATGATTAATTTCAAGATTAAACATTTATTTTTCCATTTTATTTAATTTTTATTGATTTAATTCATTTTAAATTCATAAAAATTCAAATAAAATCTAAAAGTTAATGGAATGGCATATTTTTGGCTTGAATAGCTTTTATGTATGATGAGCCAGCTACCAAATTCGTGTAAGGCTATTTTGTGCACAAAATCATGGTTTTGAACCAAGTTTGGAAAGTCCTTTAATGGTGATAAACCAAAATCTCAAGACATCAATACAATGGATCCCAAGCCTAGCTGCTAACCTAATTGCATTCACATATACATATGCAAGCATTCCAGACCTCATACATGACCCTAAGCATCTCTCAAACGGCCAAACCAAATTCCAAAAAATCAAGAACAAAGTCAAAACTGAATTCAACCTTCAAGGCCAATTCAACACTTTTTATTGCTTCTAATACCTTGCTAATAGTCCCAGAAACGCATTGGAATAAAAATCAAGTGCTAAAACTCCAGGAACACGCAAGAACAATTCACGGTTTGACCATTTTTTTCCAGAAACGCATACCATTATTCATGCATTGTTAACATCTTTTGTGGATCATTTTGTGTTCATAGCACTCAGGTGAAGCTTTTGGTGTGGTTCAATTGGAGTAAAACGCCTTGAAACGGAAAACACCATTGATGGATTCTAGGGTTTCCGAGCTTTCCAATTAGGGCTTTTCAGCATAAGCAAAATCAGGCCTCCTAAGACCCATGGTTGAATTCGTTACATCCAGACGAACGTGAATCTGTGCTCGCGAACAATTTATATAGAGCGTAGCTCTATTCGCTATTATTCCTCATTGCAATTTGTGGGGGTTAAAAACCCCCGCTATCTGACTTTTGTTTTGCAGGTTCAAGGAGAACGATGATGCGTTGTAAGCATGCTACTGGATTATTCAAATGGCGCGCGCTTTTTTTTTTGTTTCAGCATGTGACTTGTTTTTCTCATATTATACTTGTTTCTTATTTTATTAACAAACACGCATAAGTGGTCTAGTGGAAGAGCAGGTGGCTGTTGACCATTGGGACCTGGGTTCGATTCCCAGGTCCCCCAAATTCCTTGTTTCTATTTTTTCCCAATATAATCATGTGCAGGCGCTGAGAAGCATTCCACCATGTCCCTCCAACAATCAGGCGCCAGGTGGTCACGTGTTCAAATCCAATGGCCATTAGCTGTTGACTATGGTGTTCCCAGTCAACCAATGTGCAGCCAATTCCAAAAGTCCAAGCAGGCTTGCAGCTTAATGGGCCAAATTGCTCCTTCCAACCTCCATCAGGGCCCAATACCCCCTGGTTTAATATGTCTTTTATTTTCTTTTTTTTTTCCTTTTAATTTCTTGCATTAATTATTATTATTGTTATTATTTAATTAATTCACAAATAATTATTTTCATAAACAAAAAAACCAGGAAAAACTAAATATTTTATTATCATTATTAATTTCACTTAGTTTAGTTATTTTGTAAATAAATTCTAACATTAATTAATTTAGTTGTGTAATTAGGACAATTTTAACATTTTTTTTAAAAAATAAAATTAATTTAGAATTAGGTCTTTCACTTTCAACTTTTAATTCCTTTTCTTTTTATTTCATTAAAAACATAAAAATAAAAAAACATTTTTTAATAAATTAATTAATTAGTAAATTAGCTTAATTTTTAATTAATTGCAAAAAAGGACAATCTCATTCTTTCTAAAAAAAAAGGGGTCAAAACCCTCAAGACGTCCCGATTCAATTCTTTCGCGCGCAGTTTATTTTAATTCAATATTTTATATTTTTGTATCTCCTCAGGAAATGTAATAATTAATTAGAACTTTATCGCTTTCTTTTAAATTCTCGCACTTATTTTCCAAAACGGGTTTTTGTTTTTGGCAATGTATAGACCCGCGTCTTGTAATAGCTAGATTTACCTTTCCGCACTTTATTTCCTGCAAATCATTTAACTGTTAATATGCCTGCAAGAATGTATGAAAAATAAAATTAATCCGTAGCTCACAAATAACATGTACAAGATAAACATAAACTGAGACAATACACATGCACATGCCACTCCTAGGGTACGCCTCACTGGTTGCCTCGAACGTGGTCATCAAGTATAGGGTGTCTTAGAAGTCGCCCTTCTGTCTAAAAGATCCAGTCGCCTCGAAACGGTTGCCTCGAATAAAAAAGGATCTAGGACATCAGGGTTACTTCTAAGGTGTCCTACTATTACTTCGGTGACCACACTGTCCCTAATAATCGAATTGACCCGAACAACTCCAACGATGGTGCTACCTACCTCTCAATGGTGGGATAGCACTATCTAAAGGACTCTTACACAGCCTAATTCCTTAGGGTAGGTAGACTTCTCTTAAGTACTTGCTCTCTTCAAAACAAACAAAAACAACTTTTCGCACCTACACTTTCGAAAGTTTTCAAACAAATTTTTCATACACTTTTGAGGATAGATACAAGAGTTACTTAGAAATTTTTCAAACGAAACTTTTTCAAAACCCACTCACACTTGAAAAGCAAACATCTTTTGAAAACATAAGAGCAAGTACCTAAGAGCCCATGGATAACCATGGATAGAAAGGGTGTTAACACCTTCCCTTTCTATAAATCTACCTCCCGAACCGAGAAACATTCTCGAATAAGGAATTTTGCTGTGCTTTTGTCCTTTCCATGTTGGAGAACATAAAAGACGGTGGCGACTCTTGCTTACCGCGACATTTCACGAAACCAGCTTAAGAAATAGTAAGTTCTATTTCCACCGATCACAGAACTGACGACTCTGCTGGGGACATTAAAAGTGAGGTGTACCTTAGGAATAGTTCATCATCATGTTTTCAATTGCTTGATCTGCTTGCTTTAATATTGTGGGCCTGTTTTGGGAGCTTCATAGATCCTAACCTGGATCTGGGGGATACCTTTTAGAAAGTAGCAACAAACTGTGAGGGAACTGTGTAGGGTATACCGACATTGTTGAAGCAATTTGCTACGTTGATGTGGCACTTTGGTGAGTACCGGTAACCCTTGAGTCAAGTCAAGGAGAGTACGGGGCCGCCGCGTGGTGTCGTGAAGCATCAACTGACCTTAGAAACCTTACTTGAACCATCATGGCCTCTTTAGGGGTAGTGAGATGACCGACTTTGGTGCAGTCTGAAGTTGGTTGATACTCGATACTACACTCATTGAGGGTTGTTTTCTTGGAATATTTTGATCGCCAATTCAGTGGCTAAATCAAAACAATGAACATAGAAAACAACCCAATGATATTGAGATCCTTAGAACCCGGTTACTTTTGATAGGACAGGTTTTGAGCCCACCAACTTTAAGAGGGTAATACCCCAAACTTCATGCTGGCCTAAACTCTAAGGGCTATGGTGTGACTTGTGTGCCTTATCATGTTTGCTTTTTGTGAATACTTGTGGTGTGCTCTTATCATAGCATCATAACATCATACAACATCATATGCATCCACTAACCACTTCAAGGGTTCAAATCTTCATCTTTGTTCTTGTTTTGTAGGACATGGAATCTATCCGTAGAAAGACAATTCAGATCAACCTTGTAAGGGTCCCTCCTCAGCTTAAGGAGCTTACATCCAGGATTCCCGAGAACTCTTCCTTCAGTGAAAGGCATGGTAGACTCATCAGCTTGGTCAATACCAACATTGAAGAGGATATGGTGAAAGTGTTGTTCCAGTTCTTTGACCCTTTGCACCACTGTTTTACTTTCCCAGATTATCAACTGGTGCCTACCTTGGAAGAGTTTTCCCAGCTTCTGAAGATTCCCATTCTCAGTCAACTACCCTACAACGGTACGGAAAGGGAGCCAAAGCTTGAAGAGGTTGCTAAAGCATTATGCCTACAACCATCTGACATCAAAGGACATTGGGAAGTTAGAAGCGGTATCAAAGGATTCTTGGCAAAGTTCCTGTTTGAGAAGGCCCAAGAATGTTGGAATTCCCTTGACCTACAAGCCTTTGAAGAAGTTGTGGCACTCCTTGTCTATGGGTTGGTGTTGTTCCCGAATCCATATCAGCTTATAGACATCAATGCTGTCAAGATCTTCATGTCCAGGAATCCCATACCTACGTTGCTTGGGGACATCCTTCACTCATGTTACACTCGAACCATGAGAAAAAGAGGTGTTCTTATGTGATGCACTCCTCTCCTGGAAAGGTGGTTTATTTCGCACCTTCCACAATCAGTTTTGAAGAACGAGCGGGGTTTGAGATGGTCACAACGATTGATGACTCTTACACATGCTGATATACATTGGTGTTCTCGGACCAGAGAAAATGTCACTATCATTGATCGTTGCAGAGAGTTTCCTAATGTTCCTTTACTTGGAATCAGAGGGGGAATTACTTACAACCCGTGTCTGGCTTTGAGACAGTTTGGATATGCTCGGAGGGATGGCCCTCATGACATGTTGATTCCTGACATAGTTTTTGACTTCGACAACGATGCACAAGGACTTCGCCAGAAATTTATCAGAGCTTGGAGGATGCCCAACAGGGTAGATAGCAAGACACTGGGGCACAAGAACTCCATCCCCCTCGAGCCTTATCTCAAATGGGTACGAGCCCGCTCCCAGAAGCTGGTGATGCCATATCCTCATGTTCTCCCTGTGATCAAAGAGCCAGTTTTGGAAGGAGAGGTGCCCTACACCATTCAACATCCTGACATGCCAACATCTTGGGAAGAAATGCAAAAGAGCTGGATCCAACTCAAAGAAGAACGAAATTCTCTTGAAACCAGTCTACATGCCAGTGAGAAGAAGGTCTTGGAGCTCACCCGTCTACTTCACGAGGAAAAGACTCTCAACACTTACATAGCTCCAAAGAGGATGCGCAATGTCTTTTGGGATTAATTATTTTGTAATGTTTTGCCCATGAGGCCCTGATGTACCGAACATATTATTTCTTAATATAACGTGTGTTCCCTTTTGTCTACAACGAATTTGAACTTTCGAACCCTTGAATGCATTTCATAAATAGCATATCATGCATCATGTGCATAACATGTACCCTTTTTCTACAGGTTGCTTAATCTTCTTCGCTGTTTATTTCAGCACTCAGTCATCATGAATCCTGAACCTACTACCGAGCAAGCTATCAAGGCCCTCCAGGCCCAGAACGCCCAGTTTCAAGAGTTGGTCATGAGCTTAGCCCAAGGACAACAGGAGTTGAAGGCTTTGCTCCTGAAGAAGAAGAAGAAGAAGAGGACTGTGCTGTTCAACACTGGACGCAGACTCGGGAATACACTGCAGAATGAAGCTGAGATGACTACTCCATCTGTTGGGGAAGGCAGTCACCAGGAGGGAGGGGTCCCTAGTCCCGTGGTCTCTGACACCGAGACAGATTTCAATGATGAACAGTACCCTCCTGCTGAGGACAAGTACAAACAGCTGGAGGACCGGTTAAATGCTATGGAGATTCAACGTGTGCCTGGGTTGGATTTTGGAGACTTAGGGTTATCTTCTGGGGTGGTGATCCCACACAAGTTCAAGGCACCTGCCTTTGTGAAGTACGACGGGGCTTCCTGTCCTAAGCTGCACCTCCGTTCTTATGTAAGGAAGATCCAGCCTTACACTGCAGACAATAACTTATGGATCCATTTCTTCCAGGAGAGTCTTTCAGGGACTCAACTCGAATGGTTCTATCAGCTGGATGGAACCAATATTCGTAACTGGGAGGACTTGGCTACTGCTTTTTATAAGCAGTATCAGTATAATTCCGACCTCGCTCCTACGCGTACCCAACTCCAGGGTATGTCGCTAGGAACGGGTGAAGGTTTTAAGGAGTACGCGCAAAAGTGGAGAGACCTGGCTGGCAGGGTGCAGCCACCGTTGACTGACCGTGAACTCGTGGACATGTTCTTGGGGACCCTGTCTGGTCCGTTCTTTAACCACCTGATTGGTAATTCCTCTGCTGGGTTTATAGACCTGATCCTGACTGGTGAGAGGATTGAAGCTGGTATCAAATCGGGGAAGATACAGAAAGGTGCCTCCTCGAGTACTGAAAAGAAGCCCTTCAAAAAAGAAGCTAGTGTTGTTTATGGCCCAAGGAGACAGAACAAACCAGAACACCGCCAAGCTGTCAACGCGGTGGTAATTTCAAAGCCTGCTACTGCTCCTCAGCAGTATAACCAACCAAGGGGTGAGAGACCCAAAAGGCAGTACACTCGGCTCAGCATGACCCTGTCACAGATATTGCTGCAACTGCTGTCAACCAATCTGGTAACTGTCAAAGAAGCTCCGAAGGTAGTGAACACAACCTCTCTGAAGTACAACCCCAACGCTCGTTGCGCTTATCACTCTGATAGCCCGGGGCATTCTACTGATGATTGTTGGGCTCTAAGGAATAAGGTTCAGGACCTTATTGATGCTAAGGAAATACAGTTCGAGGCGCCCGAAAGGCCCAATGTTGTGACTGCTCCCATGCCCCAGCATGGAGTGAATGCTGTGGAAGAAGACCCGTATGTGGCCTCTGTGGAAGATATTGCTACTCCGCTGTTGACCGTTAAGAGGAACCTGTTGCTGGCCGGTTTATTTCCAGGATGTAGTAAAGGTTGCCATTTATGTGCTGTTTCACCTGCTGGTTGTCCTTTACTGAAGTCAGGCGTCCAAAACCTGATGGATAGCAAAGAGATCTTGTTCAAGAAGATTGTTGTTCCTGCTGTCCGTACCGAAGAAGTTTCTATTGTCACTATTTTCAACAACCCTCCTAAGGCTCCCTCAAAGAAGCCTGTCAAAATTATGCCTGTTCACAAGATTGCTCCTATCATCATCACTGTTCCGGGGCCCATCCCCTATAAGTCTGACAAAGCTGTCCCGTGGCACTATGGGGCAGATGTTTATGTTCTGGGAGTGAAACAAGAGTTCGATACTAGTACCGGTGTCACCAACATCACCGGGCCTGCTAAAGTCGCTCGTAGTGGAAGACTGTTCTCACCAGACATTGCACCTCCAGCAATTCAGAGACCTCTTGTCATCACACCTGCCAGTGTGCCTGCTTCCCTTCCTGATCAAGTTCCTGTTTCTACCCCTGCCGCCGAGTCATCTGACGCTCGGGGAAAAGGGGTTGCTACTGATGTGCCTGCCCGGACGGAGGCACCGAAGACCAATGTTGAAGCTTCCAAGCAAGAGATGGAAGAGATTCTCAAAATTATCAAGAAGAGTGATTTCAATGTAGTTGAGCAGATGGGGCACAACCCCTCTAAAATTTCCATGCTATCACTGTTGTTGTGTTCAGAGGCCCACGCCAAGGCTCTGATCTCCTTCCTGAAGACGGCCCATGTGCCACAAGAAACGCCTGTTGATCAATTTACCGATTGTGTGGCCAACTTGACTGCTGATAATGGGTTGGGTTTCTCTGACGCCGATCTGACTGCCAAGGGAAAGAACCACAACGATGCCCTGCATGTCTGCATTGAGTGCAGGGGCACTACTCTTGCCCATGTGTTGGTAGACACCGGTTCTTCGTTGAACGTATTGCCCAAGAAAGCTCTAGACAGGCTGGATTGTGAGGGTTTAGAGCTCAAACCTAGTAACATTGTTGTACGGGCCTTTGACGGGTCGAAGAGGATGGTACATGGTGAAGTTGACATTCCAATCAGGGTTGGTTCTCAAGTTTTTGATTCTACTTTCTATGTGATGGACATCCGACCATCCTATTCTTGTTTGCTGGGTCGTCCATGGATCCACAAGGCTGGAGCTGTGACCTCCACTTTACATCAGAAGCTTAAGTACCCGGTCAAGGGGAAGATCGTAACAGTGAAAGGGGAGGAGGAATACATGGTCAGCCACCTCAACTCGTTCCGATACGTAGAAATGGATGGGGAGTTCATTGAGACCCCTTTTCAACACTTTGAAGAGGTGCCTCAGACATTGGCAGCAACAGAGACAGTGACTGAAGAGGGTTCTCCTTTGAAGATGGCTTCCTTAAAGGATGGCCGGGCTGTGATTGAGAAGGGTGAGTGCGCAAACTGGGGCCGACTTCCTGATTTCACTCTAAAGACTGACAAATTTGGCTTGGGTTTCACTGCAGAAGCTCAGAGGGCTGTTCGCAAGGCAAGGATTGGGAGACCTCATGTGTTCATCACCAACCCGGGAGTAAATGCTATTGAAGACGACGTGGAGGAATCCGAATTTGACAGCTGGATCTACCCAACGACCAACGGTGGACCAAGCAACTGGACTGCAAAAGACTTTACACCTATTACTTTTGTCACTCAGTAATGAACTCCTTTGTTTTGAATTTGTAACAAACAATAATTTGAAACTTTATGGCCCGGTGTCTTACCTGGGGCACCGTGGATTCATTTGTGAGGGATTTTGTGTGTCACTTCCATATATCATTAATAAAAGCATTGGACGTTTTTCGCATTTCAAATCTTGCGCTCCCTTTCTTTCTTTATATATTGCAAAACAACTATATTTACACACACTCACTCATACAGGTTCCAATCCACTCTGGATCTCACTGGTAACGACTCTGCTACTGCCATTTATGATTTCGAAAATCCGATCAACTTAGCCGAAGACGAAGGTGAAGATGATTGCGAAGTGCCTGGTGAGCTTGCAAGACTGTTACTCCAGGAAGAGAGGGCCATTCAGCCACATGAAGAGCCAGTGGAAACAGTAAACCTAGGTACTGAGACAGACAGAAAGGAGGTCAATATTGGTGCCAATCTGGAGGCTAGTGTGAAACAACGGTTGATTCAGATGCTGCATGACTAAGTGGAAATCTTTGCCTGGTCTTACGAGACATGCCTGGGTTGGATACCGACATTGTAGTTCATCACCTGCCTACCAAGGAAGACTGCCCTCCGGTAAAACAGAAGGTCCGCCGTATGCGTCCAGAGATGTCAGAGAAAATCAAAGCTGAGGTTATGAAACAATTTGATGTCGGGTTTCTAGCAGTGACTTCTTACCCTCAGTGGGTTGCCAATGTGGTTCCAGTGCCGAAAAAGGATGGTAAGGTCCGAATGTGTGTTGATTACAGGGATTTGAACAGGGCGAGCCCTAAGGATGATTTCCCTCTGCCTCATATCGACGTTCTGGTGGACAATACTGCTCAACATAAGGTATTCTCCTTCATGGATGGGTTCTCAGGTTATAATCAAATCAAGATGGCTCCGGAAGACATGGAGAAGACCACTTTTGTTACTCAGTGGGGCACCTTTTGTTACAAGGTCATGCCTTTTGGGTTGAAAAATGATGGGGCAACCTACCAACGTGCCATGGTTGCTTTATTTCATGACATGATCCATCATGAGATTGAAGTGTATGTCGATGATATGATTGCAAGGTCTCAAACTGAAGAGGAACACCTTGACCATCTGCAGAAACTGTTTGACCGTCTGAAGTTGTACAAGCTGAGGTTGAACCCGAACAAGTGCACCTTTGGGGTAAGATCTGGAAAACTACTAGGTTTCGTCGTGAGCGACAAAGGTATTCAAGTGGACCCTGCTAAGGTGAAGGCCATACAAGAGATGCCAGCTCCCAAGACAGAAAAAGAAGTCAGAGGCTTTCTAGGACGGTTGAACTACATTGCCCGATTCATCTCACATCTAACTGCTACCTGTGAAACAATCTTCAAGCTACTGAAGAAAGATCAAGTAGTACGTTGGAACGATGAATGTCAGGCCGCTTTCGAAAGAATCAAAGAGTATCTCCAAGAACCACCCATCCTTATTCCACCGGTTGAAGGGAGACCTCTAATCTTATACTTGACAGTACTTGACAGCTCAATGGGGTGTGTGCTGGGGAAGCATGACGAGTCTGGCCGAAAAGAGCACGCCATTTATTACCTTAGCAAAAAGTTTACCGACTGTGAGACCCGATACTCACTGCTCGAGAAAACTTGCTGCGCTTTGGTATGGGCTGCTCGCCAGCTGAGACAGTATATGTTGACTCACACTACTCTGTTGATTTCAAAAATGGATCCAATCAAGTACATATTCGAAAAGCCTGCCTTGTCCGGAAGAATAGCAAGATGGCAAATGATCTTGACCGAATATGACATCCAGTACACGACTCAGAAAGCAATCAAGGGAAGTGTATTGGCAGACCATTTGGCACACCGGGCAGTGGATGACTACCAGTCGATGAACTTTGAATTTCCAGACGAGAACATCATGGTAGTGACTGATTGTGAAGTACCTGGACCGGATGAAGGACCTGAGGAAGGATCCCGATGGTCTATGCACTTTGACGGAGCCTCAAACACTTTGGGTAACGGTATTGGCGCCGTGATCATATCCCCTAAAGGCACTCATACTCCACTTACTGCCCGACTATGTTTCAACTGCACCAACAACATGGCGGAGTATGAGGCATGCATCATGGGTCTTCAAGCTGCAATTGACTTAAGGATCAAGTTTCTGAGGGTCTTCGGAGATCCTCTCTCGTGATCAATCAGATCAAAGGCGAGTGGGATACGAAACACCCAAATCTTATCCCTTACAAAGAGTGTGTGTTGACGTTGATCCCCCATTTCGAGGAGATAACTTTTGAACACTTCCCAAGAGAGGAAAATCAGTTGGCGGACGCGCTGGCTACAATGTCTTCTATGTTCAAAGTCAAATGGGACAACGAGGCTCCCCGGATCATTATCTGGAAATTAGATGAACCTGCACATTGCTGTGATCTTGAGGCTGAAGAGGTAACTGAAAAACCTTGGTATCATGAAGTGAAGAGGTACTTGGAAGCTCAAGAATACCCCGAGGGTGCATCCGTAAATGACAAAAAGTTTCTGAGAAGGTTCGTAGCAAAGTTCTTCCTCAGAAATGGCATTCTATACAAGCGAAATCATGATTCAACTTTACTGCGTTGTGTGGATAAGACTGAAGCAGAAAGAATCATGGCAGAGCTGCATGAAGGTACCTTCGGAACACACTCCAGTGGACATACCATGGCAAAGAAAATCCTTCGGGCAGGATATTTCTGGTCCACAATGGAAGCCGACTGTTACCAACATTCTCGGACGTGTCACAAATTCCAGATTTATGCAGATAAGGTGCACATTCCTCCGGTTCCTCTGAACGTCTTGACTGCGCCTTGGCCTTTTGCAATGTGGGGCATAGATATGATCGGCGAGATCAGACCTACGGCATCCAATGGGCATCGCTTCATCCTGGTAGCGATTGATTACTTCACAAAATGGGTTGAAGCAACTTCCTATGCTACGGTAACCAAGAACGTCGTAGCACGGTTCATTCGGCACAACCTGATCTGCCGCTACGGTGTCTCGGAAAGGATCATTACAGACAATGGTACCAATCTTAACAACAAGATAATCACTGAGCTTTGCGAGCAATTCAAGATACAGCACCACAACTCTTCTCCCTACCGGCCGAAGATGAATGGGGCTGTAGAAGCAGCAAATAAGAATATCAAGAAGATTGTGCAGAAAATGACAGTGACCTATAAAGATTGGCACGAGATGTTACCGTTTTCTCTTCATGGGTACCGTACCTCAGCAAGGACGTCAACCAGGGCAACTCCCTTTTCCTTGGTCTATGGCATGGAGGCAGTCTTGCCTATTGAAGTCCAGATACCCTCTCTCCGGATAATGAACGATGCAGGTTTGAGCGAAGATGACTGGATCCAGGCCCGGCTTGATCAATTAAACCTAATTGACGAAAAGAGACTCACCGCTATTTGTCATGGTCAAACGTACCAAAAACGGATGATCAGGGCATTTAACAAGAAAGTCAGACGCCAAGAGTATCAAGTTGGGGATCTGGTAATCAAACGCATCATTCTTCCTCAAAGTGATCCCAGGGGAAAATGGACCCCTACGTACGAAGGGCCATTTGTGGTTAAACATGTCTTCTCAGGAGGAGCTATGATTCTAACCACCATGGATGGTGACGACCTTCCTCACCCCGCCAATGCAGACATAGTAAAAAGATACTACGCATGATAAAAGACCCGCTAGGTTGACACACCTAGGCAAAAATAAGGGCTTCCGGTGGACCAAAAGGGTTCGGGAAAAAATAAGGGATGAAATAAAAAAAATTTGTACACCCGGCAAGTCGAAAACCTGAAAAGGCGGCTTGGGCAAAAATGGGTATCCCGGTGGACTGAAAACCTGAAAGGGCGGTCCAGGAAAAAGTTAGGGATTAAAGCGTAATACTATGTCTCATTGGATCACCTTGCATCCAGAATTCGGTATCAACTATCAGGTTCAGACGACATCAATCAATCAGCTTCATCGTCAACTAAGCAGCCAAGTGATGAGACGCTTGAAGACATAAAGGCGATAGCAGAGTTGGAACCCAGTGGGATTTTTTTCACATAACTTTTTTGTTTTCTTTTCACAAAATTGTATAAACTCTATGTTGTTCGGCGGCATTCTCTTACTAGGACGTCAGCCTCTTGTACATAAATGCCTATTTACAGGAAAATTTCAAAATCAATACAAATTCACTTTCCCAGACAAATTGCCAATTGTTTTTTTTTCTTTTTCTGTTTTGTCTTGCGAAGAACGTCCAATGTTCATTTTTGATATATGCATTTGACATTAATTGCTAACTCATAAATAATTGCATGCGAAACAAAGGACTAATTACATGTGACATCAGAAACAGGGGCAATAATGAATTGTCTAAGTGGTCTAGTTGCTCTGTCCACCAAGGTACCAAGGTAAGTTCGGCTGAAGAACGTGACCAAGATACCATCACTCCCCACAGAGTAAGACAAGATTCAGCAATACTCTCCCCCGAGCAGAGTTGGTCCTCCCATCAACCCCGAAAGGCACAATATCTCTAGCAAGTCAACGATACTCTCCCCAAGCAGAGTTAGTCTACTGTCAGCCTTAAGGAAGTGGGGTATCCCCTGAAGATCTCAACATTCCCCAGCGGAGTTTACAGATGTTCCTAATCAAGCATCCCCGGCAGTCTTGATCTAAGATCGTTCCCTAGCGGAATACCAGACACCCCAGTGGAGCCATTCCCCAGTACAGTTCAAAAGTTTCCCCAGGAAAGTTGAATCAATCTCCCGAGTAGATTTTTGGAAGCTTATCCCCAGTAGATTCTGGAAGCTTATCCCCTGCAGAGTACAAACGCATCTCCCCGACTTTATTCAAAGGTTATTCCCCACCAGAGCTTATAACTGGGTTATCCTCAACTAATTACCACGGAAAGATCGTCCTCGGCGAAGTTCTTCCTATCCCCAGCGGAATTCATCAAATCTTCCAACAGAGCTCATCAACGGAATCCCCAGCGGAGTTATCATCAAAATCTCAGCGAAGTATCTCTTCCCGCAGAGTTATTCCCCGCAGAGTAACCTCTCCAACAAGTTTATTCCCCAACGGAGTCATCTTCTCCTGCCGGTTTATTCTTGCAATCATCATCCCCCAGCGGAAACGAAGAACTCTACTCTTCAACATCAGCCCAGGATTCAACTTCCCGGCATTCGTCAATGATTTATTTTCACAGACGAAAATACATTCATAGACATTTCCCATTTCATACATCCTGCTTAAATACATGATGAAGTGCATACGACACTATCTCATTTTGAGCATCATGACATCATGCATCATGACATTGCATACAACTGATGTTTTGCCTTTTCAGGAAAAAGGACAATCCAAAGATGATTACTATCAACTGTCGCAATTCCAGATTCGATACCTGTATCTAGCCAGGGCATATCTGTGAGTGATTGAATTGTAGATTCGATACCTGTATCCAGCCAGGGCATATCTGCATGAAGAGTTTAGAGATTCGATACATGTATCCAGCCAGGGCATATCTGTAGACAACCAATTCCAAATTCGATTCCTGTATCTAGCCAGGGCATATCTGTGAGTAACTGATTGTAGATTCGATACATGTATCCATCCAGGGCATATCTGCATGAAGAGTTTAGAGATTCGACACCTGTATCCAGCCAGGGCATATCTGTAGACAACCAATTCCAGATTCGATACCTGTATCCAGCCAGGGCATATCTGTGAGTAATTGATTGTAGATTCGATACCTGTATCCATCCAGGGCATATCTGCATGAAGAGTTTAGAGATTCGACACCTGTATCCAGCCAGGGCATGTATGTAGATAACCAATTCCAGATTCGATACCTGTATCCAGCCAGGGCATATCTGTGAGTAATTGATTGTAGATTTGATACCTGTATCCAGCCAGGGCATATCTGCATGAAGAGTTTAGAGATTCGATACCTGTATCCAGCCAGGGCATATCTGTAGACAACCAATTCCAGATTCGATTCCTGTATCTAGCCAGGGCATATCTGTGAGTAACTGATTGTAGATTCGACACCTGTATCTAGCCAGGGCATTGTCTGCATGAAGAGTTTAGAGATTCGATACCTGTATCTAGCCAGGGCATATCTGTGAGTAACTGATTGTAGATTCGACACCTGTATCCAGCCAGGGCATGTCAGCATTAGGAGTTTAGAGATTCGATACCTGTATCTAGCCAGGGCATATCTGTAGACGACAAGTTCCGGATTCGATACCTGTATCTAGCCAGGGCATATCCGTGAGTAATTTGATTGTAGATTCGATACCTGTATCCAGCCAGGGCATGTCTGCATGAAGAGTTTAGAGATTCGATTCCTGTATCTAGCCAGGGCACGTCTGTAAGCAACCTTTTGAATTTCTGGATTCGATTCCTGTATCTAGCCAGGGCACATCTGTGATTAATTGATTGTAGATTCGATACCTGTATCTAGCCAGGGCATATCTGCAAGAAGAGTTTGAAGATCAACACCTGTAACAGGCCAGGAAACCATCTTTCTTTCTCAAGTACGCAAGTTCTCGCTAAGGAATCTCTTACGCGATCGACTCCTTCCGATGGCATCTATAAGCCCATCTCCACAACTATCCATCACATCTCTAGATGGCATCTATAAGCCCATCCTCCTGTCACATATCCAGATGGCATCTATAAGCCCATCCTCCTATCCACCATCTTTCCAAATGGCATCTATAAGCCCATCCTCCTATCCACCATCTTTCCAAATGGCATCTGTAAGCCCATTCCCGACATCACGTTGTTGATTTCCTATTATGTGAGTGCAAATTTCTGGGCACTTTAGTGTTCAATCATCTTCCACCTTCGGATCACGAAAGGCACACAAGCCAATCTACATCCTTAGGTCTAAGAAGATTGAACAGGGGCAACTGTTGTACCCCAAAATTTTCCCTCCCATATTCTTCAAAGTTTTGACAAGCATCATCTCAATTTGCTCAAGTCTACTCAAGGGTTGCACAGTTCAAACCATCCTCCTAAGCCAGTCAAAAATTAGGGTTTTGGTTCTTGCAAGGAAGTTGAGGTTTTCAAGGGCTCAATCAAGTCCCATATGCCTATATACATTATCAAGCATCTACATGCCATGTTTCAAGACTCATAGTATCAAGTTGCACAGTCAAAAGCCCTAGTTGCTCCACAACCAACTGCAGGGGTAAAATGGTCATTTGGCAGTCAAAAGTCAAAAAATTTGGTCAACATCTTATTTTGAAGCCACAATCATCATTTGATCAATTCTTGATCATGATTCTACAAGCATGGCTCAAAAATCATTAAGATGCAAAAGTTTCCATTTTTGGACAGCTGAAAAGTCAACTGTAACTTGACCAAGGAATAACTTTTTCATGGTTCATCAGAAAAATCCCATCCAATTCTCATTTTGAAGGGGATGAAATTTCCTACAACTCATCTTCACATTCCAAGTCCAAGAAATGCTCTCACAAAAAGTTATCAATTTCAACATTATAGGTCATTTTCAAAAGTCAACAAAAAGGCATTTTAAGTCAAAGACCATAACTTTATATTGGTAAATCAAAATGACATGGGACCAAAGGCATTGGTTATAGGACTTCAAGACCTTTCCAAAATGTCCAAGAACATGTTCATATGATCAAAATTGAGCAAGATATGCATTGGAGAAGTTGGGAAATTTTTGTGAAATGGCAAAAGTCAACTATCCTTAAAACTTCAATTTTTGACAAAAGGGCCCACTTTCTTCCACTTGATTCAGCCTCGTCATGCCATACACGTGTCCCATGATTAATTTCAAGATTAAACATTTATTTTTCCATTTTATTTAATTTTTATTGATTTAATTCATTTTAAATCCATAAAAATTCAAATAAAATCTAAAAGTTAATGGAATGGCATATTTTTGGCTTGAATAGCTTTTATGTATGATGAGCCAGCTACCAAATTCGTGTAAGGCTATTTTGTGCACAAAATCATGGTTTTGAACCAAGTTTGGAAAGTCCTTTAATGGTGATAAACCAAAATCTCAAGACATCAATACAATGGATCCCAAGCCTAGCTGCTAACCTAATTGCATTCACATATACATATGCAAGCATTCCAGACCTCATACATGACCCTAAGCATCTCTCAAACGGCCAAACCAAATTCCAAAAAATCAAGAACAAAGTCAAAACTGAATTCAACCTTCAAGGCCAATTCAACACTTTTTATTGCTTCTAATACCTTGCTAATAGTCCCAGAAACGCATTGGAATAAAAATCAAGTGCTAAAACTCCAGGAACACGCAAGAACAATTCACGGTTTGACCATTTTTTTCCAGAAACGCATACCATTATTCATGCATTGTTAACATCTTTTGTGGATCATTTTGTGTTCATAGCACTCAGGTGAAGCTTTTGGTGTGGTTCAATTGGAGTAAAACGCCTTGAAACGGAAAACACCATTGATGGATTCTAGGGTTTCCGAGCTTTCCAATTAGGGCTTTTCAGCATAAGCAAAATCAGGCCTCCTAAGACCCATGGTTGAATTCGTTACATCCAGACGAACGTGAATCTGTGCTCGCGAACAATTTATATAGAGCGTAGCTCTATTCGCTATTATTCCTCATTGCAATTTGTGGGGGTTAAAAACCCCCGCTATCTGACTTTTGTTTTGCAGGTTCAAGGAGAACGATGATGCGTTGTAAGCGTGCTACTGGATGATTCAAATGGCGCGCGCTTTTTTTTTTGTTTCAACACGTGACTTGTTTTTCTCATATTATACTTGTTTCTTATTTTATTAACAAACGCGCATAAGTGGTCTAGTGGAAGAGCAGGTGGCTGTTGACCATTGGGACCTGGGTTCGATTCCCAGGTCCCCCAAATTCCTTGTTTCTATTTTTTCCCAATATAATCATGTGCAGGCGCTGAGAAGTATTCCACCATGTCCCTCCAACAATCAGGCGCCAGGTGGTCACATGTTCAAATCCAATGGCCATGAGCTGTTGACTATGGTGTTCCCAGTCAACCAATGTGCAACCAATTCCAAAAGTCGAAGCAGGCTTGCAGCTTAATGGGCCAAATTGCTCCTTCCAACCTCCATCAGGGCCCAATACCCCCTGGTTTAATATGTCTTTTATTTTCTTTTTTTTTCCCTTTTAATTTCTTGCATTAATTATTATTATTGTTATTATTTAATTAATTCACAAATAATTATTTTCATAAACAAAAAAACCAGGAAAAACTAAATATTTTATTATCATTATTAATTTCACTTAGTTTAATTATTTTGTAAATAAATTCTAACATTAATTAATTTAGTTGTGTAATTAGGACAATTTTATCATTTTTTTTAATAAATAAAATTAATTTAGAATTAGGTCTTTCACTTTCAACTTTTAATTCCTTTTCTTTTTATTTCATTAAAAACATAAAAATACAAAAACATTTTTTAATAAATTAATTAATTAGTAAATTAGCTTAATTTTTAATTAATTGCAAAAAAGGAAAATCTCATTCTTTCTAAAAAAAAAGGGGTCAAAACCCTCAAGACGTCCCGATTCAATTCTTTCGCGCGCAGTTTATTTTAATTCAATATTTTATATTTTTGTATCTCCTCAGGAAATGTAATAATTAATTAGAACTTTATCGCTTTCTTTTAAATTCTCGCACTTATTTTCCAAAACGGGTTTTTGTTTTTGGCGATGTATAGACCCGCGCCTTGTAATAGCTAGATTTACCTTTCCGCACTTTATTTCCTGCAAATCATTTAACTGTTAATATGCCTGCAAGAATGTATGAAAAATAAAATCAATCCGTAGCTCACAAATAACATGTACAGGATAAACATAAACTGAGACAATACACATGCACATGCCACTCCTAGGGTACGCCTCACTGGTTGCCTCGAACGTGGTCATCAAGTATAGGGTGTCTTAGAGGTCACCCTTCTGTCTAAAAGATCCAGTCGCCTCGAAATGGTTGCCTCGGATAAAAAAGGATCTAGGACATTAGGGTTACTTCTAAGGTGTCCTACTATTGCTTCGGTGACCACACTGTCCCTAATAATCGAATTGACCCGAACAACTCCAACGATGGTGCTACCTACCTCTCAATGGTGGGATAGCACTATCTAAAGGACTCTTACACAGCCTAATTCCTTAGGGTAGGTAGACTTCTCTTAAGTACTTGCTCTCTTCAAAACAAACAAAAACAACTTTTCGCACCTACACTTTCGAAAGTTTTCAAACAAATTTTTCATACACTCTTGAGGACAGATACAAGAGTTACTTAGAAATTTTCAAACGAAACTTTTTCAAAACCCACTCACACTTGAAAAGCAAACATCTTTTGAAAACATAAGAGCAAGTACCTAAGAGCCGATATCCATGGATAGAAAGGGTGCTAACACCTTCCCTTTCTATAAATCTACCTCCCGAACCGAGAAACATTCTCGAATAAGGAATTTTGCTGTGCTTTTCTCCTTTCCATGTTGGAGAACATAAAAGACGGTGGCGACTCTTGCTTACCGCGACATTTCGCGAAACCAGCTTAAGAAACAATCAGTTCTATTTCCACCGATCACAGTATTGTTTCCGAATCCTGACACTTTTGTTGATGTGAATGCGATAAAGATCTTCATCTCAGAACCCTGTACCCACTCTCTTGGGTGACATTCTTCATCAGCTCTATGCTCGTACTGCCCGAAAGCGGGGAACCTTGATGTGCTGTGCTCCTTTATTGGCAAGGTGGTTTATTTCGCACCTTCCCAAGTCAGTAATGAAAAATAAAGAAGGAATGGGCTGGGCTTATAGAGTGATGTATCTTTCTCATAATGACATTATCTGGACTCTCAAGGGTATGGATGAGGTGACTATCATTGATCGCTGTGGGGAGTATCCCAATGTTCCATTGATAGGAACCCATGGAGGAATTTCTTACAACTCATGCTTAGCTCTACGTCAGTTTGGAAGAGCCAGAAGAGAAAGACCTCACGAGCTGCTAATGCCTAATATCATCTTTGATTTTCAAGGGGATAGCGACGAGCAACGTCGTAGATTCATAAGGGCTTGGGATAGAGTTCACCAATCTGATCCACATGAGCTGGGCCCAAAGACTTCTCTGCCAATGGAGCCATATCTCAGATGGGTCCGTATCCGCGCCCAAAATCTAGGTATGCCATATGAAGCTATCTGGCCTATCACTCTTGAAGTTGCTAATGAAGAAGGGGTTCTTCCAACCATTCTCCATCCTTATATGCCCACTAACATTGGGGCACTGAAGAGATCTTGGATGCAACTGCGGGAAGAACGAGATTCTTATCGGGAGAAGTTCAATGAGCAGGAGCAGAAGATCCAGAGGTTGACTAGGCAGTTAGAGAACGAGCGGATTCTCAACGACTATGTCCGCACTGATAAGAAGAGACCATGGGAGCATTGATGGACCTTTGATGATTTCCTTTCCAGTTTTTGTTTACTTTTCAATATTTCCATTCTTGTAACGCCTTAAGGGCAATTTGTTGAACAATTTGAATTACAAAGTTTATCTAATAAAGTGCGTTTCCTTTCTGGTTTACAAATTTGAAACTCTCGATTGTCTTTGAAATCATAAATCATACGAATTTCATCCCATGCACTTCATAAACAGGTACCCTTTTACAGGTCTCTTATCTTCTTCACTGTTTATTTCAGCGCTCATCATGTCTACTGAACCTTCAACTGAGCAAGCTATCAAGGCCCTCCAGGCCTAGAATGCACAATTTCAAGAGCTGTTCATGAGCCTATCTAAGGGTCAGCAGGACCTGAAGACCTTGATTTTGAAAGAGAAGAAGAAGAAGAAGAAGAAGAGGACCATCCTGTTCAACACAGGGCACAGGTTTGGAAACAGGCTGCAGAATGAAGTTGATCTGACCACCTCATATGGAGGGAAAGATAGTCCACAAGAAAGGAGGGCTCCTAGCCCTGTGGTCTCCGACAACGAGACAGACTACGATGAAGAACAGTATCCTCCGACTGAGGATAGATACAAGCAACTGGAGGACCGATTGAGCGCTATGGAAATTCAGAAGGTGCCTGGTTTGGACTTCGGAGATCTAGGTCTATCATCTGGGGTGGTGATTCCCCATAAGTTCAAGGCACCAGCCTTTGCTATGTATGACAGAGTTTCTTGTCCGAAGCTGCACCTCCGATCATATGTGAGGAAGATCCAGCCTTACACTGCTGATAAGAACCTATGGATCCATTTCTTTCAAGACAGTCTCTCAGGGACTCAGCTTGAGTGGTTCTATCAGTTAGACGAAACCAGTATCCGCAGCTGAGAAGACTTGGCTACTGCATTCTACAGGCAGTATCAGTATAACTCCGACCTCGCTCCTACGCGTACCCAACTCCAGGGTATGTCAATGGGAATGGGTGAAGGATTCAAAGATTATGCTCAAAAGTGGAGGGACCTCGCCGGTAGGGTGAAACCACCTTTGGCTGTCGGGAGCTTGTTGACATGTTTCTGGAGACCCTGTCTGGTCCATTCTTCAACCATCTAATTGGAAGCTCTTCATCTGGGCTTACAGATCTTATTTTGACTGGTGAGAGGATTGAGGCTGATATTAAGGCTGGGAAGATACAGAAGGGTGCCTCATCAAGCACTGAGAAGAAGCCGTTTAAGAAAGAGTCCAGTGCTGTCTACAGTTCGAGAAGACAGAATAGACCTGAACACCGCCAAGCTATCAATGCGGTTGTTATTTCAAAACCTGCTGGTGCTCCTCAGCACAACAATCAACAGAAGGACGAGAGACCTCGAAGGCAATTTACTCGTCTCAGCATGACTTTGTCTCAGATTCTGCCACAGTTGCTGAAAACTAATCTGGTAGTTCTAAAGGAAGCCCCAAAGAGTCCAAATACCACATCACCAAGGTATAACCCTAATGCCCGATGTGCTTTTCACTCTGATAGCCCGGGGCACAATACAGACGATTGTTGGGTTTTGAAGAACAGGGTACAAGACCTAATTGATGCGAAGGAGATTGAGTATGAGGCGCCCAAGCGGCCTAATGTTGTAACTGCTCCCATGCTCAAGCATGGAGTGAATGCTCTAGAAGAAGACTTGTTTGTAGTTTTTGTGGATGAAATTGTTACCCCTCTGTTGACAGTAAAGAAGAACCGTTTGTTAGCCGGTTTATTTCCGGGCTGTGGCGAAGGTTGCCGTATGTGTTCTGCCCTGCCAAATGGTTGTTCGCTTTTGAAATCAGGTGTTCAAAGCCTGATGGATAGTGAAGAGATCCTGTTTGAGAAGACTGTTGTTCCCTCAGTTTATTTTGAAGAAGTCGCCATCATTACCATTTTCGACAATTCTCCCAAGGCTCCCTTGAGGAAGCCTGTTAGGATTACATCTGTTACGAGAATCGCACCTGTGATCATCACTATTCCAGAGCCCATCCTATACACCTCTGATAAAGCTATCCCTTGGCACTATGGGGATGATGTTTATGTTCATGGAGTTAAGCAAGAGTTGGACGCTGGTACTGACATCAGCAACATTACTGGACCTGCTAAAGTCACCCGCAACGGAAGACTTTTCTCACCTGATATTGCTCCACCAACTGCCCAAAGACCTGTTGTTATTACACCTGCAAGTGTACCTACTGCCATTCCTGATCAAGTTCCTATTCTTACCCCTGTCGCTGAGTCATTTGACACTCGGGGCAAAGGGATCACCATTGATGCTCCTGCCCAGACGGAGGCACCGAAGACAATTACTGTTGAAGCTTCTAAGCAAGAGATGGAAGAGATCCTGAAGATCATTAAAAAGAGTGACTACAACTTAGTTGAGCAGCTGGGGCAAACCCCATCCAAGATTTCTATGTTGTCATTGTTGTTGTGCTCAGAGGCCCATGCCAAGGCTCTGATTACCTTTTTGAAAACTGCCCACGTGCCACAAGAGACATCAGCTGATCAGTTTACAGATTGTATGGCTAATTTGACTGCTTATAATGGGTTGGGTTTCTCGGACGCCGACTTGGCTGCTAAAGGGAAGAATCACAACGATGCCCTGCATGTCTCCATTGAATGCAGGGGCACTACTTTTGCACATATATTGGTTGATATTGGTTCCTCATTGAACGTCTTGCCTAAAAAAGCTCTAGACCGGTTGGATTGTGAAGGGTTGGAGCTGAAACCAAGTAACATTGTTGTCAGGGCCTTTGATGGATCTAAGAGGATGGTGCACAGTGAAGTTGATATTCCAATTAAGGTTGGTTCTCAGGTCTTCAATTTTACCTTCTATGTGATGGACATCCGACCATCTTATTCTTGTTTGCTGGGTCGTCCATGGATCCACAAAGCCGGGGCCGTAACCTCAATGCTCCACCAAAAGCTGAAGTACCCGGTTAAAGGGAAGATTGTGATAGTGCAAGGGGAGGAAGAGTATATGGTCAGCCACCTCAACTCTTTCCGATACGTAGAGATGGATGAGGAGTTCATTGAGACCCCATTTCAGCACTTTGAAGAGGTTCCCCAAACACTAACATCGGCTGAGATTGTGGTTGAAGATTCTCCTATGAAGATGGCTTCCTTAAAGGATGCCCGGGATGTTATTGAGAAGGGTAAGTGTGCAAATTGGGGCCGACTCCCCGATTTTACACAGAAGACTAACAAGTTTGGCTTGGGTTTCACTGCAGAAGCTCAAAGGGCTGTTCGGAAGGCACGAATCGGAAGACCTCCCGTGTTCATCAGCAACTCGGGAGTGAATGCCATTGAAGATGATGCGGAGGAGTCTGAATTCGACAGTTGGATCTACCCTACGACCGACGGTGGACCACGCAACTGGACAACAAAGGACTTCATCCCTATTACTTTTGTTACCCAGTAATGAAGCTTTTTGTTTTGAATTTGTAATAGACAATGTTTCAAACTTTATGGCCCGGCGTCTTACCCGGGGCACTGTGGCTTTCATTTGTGAGGGCTTTATGTGTGTCATTTTCATATATCATTAATAAAAGCATTGGACGTTCTTGCATTTCAAATTTTGCGCTCCTTGTTTTTCTTTATTATATATTGCAAAACAACTATTTTACACACACTCACATATACATGTCCACATCCACTCTGGATCTCACTGGTAACGACTCTGCTACTGCCAGTTATGACTTCGAAAATCCGATCAACTTAGCCGAAGACGAAGGTGAAGATGATTGCGAAGTGCCTGGTGAACTTGCAAGACTACTACTCCAGGAAGAGAGGGCTATTCAGCCACATGAAGAGCCGGTAGAATCAGTGAATCTGGGTACAGAGACAGATAAGAAGGAAGTCAAAATCGGTGCAAACCTGGAGCTTAGTGTGAAACAACGGTTGATTCAGATGCTGTGTGACTATGTTGAGATCTTTGCCTGGTCTTACAAAGATATGCCTGGTTTGGATACTGATATTGTGGTTCATCGCCTGCCTACCAAGGAAGACTGTCCTCCAGTGAAACAGAAGGTCCATCAAATGCGCCCAGAGATGTCTGAGAAAATCAAGGCTGAAGTTATGAAATAGTTTGACGCCGGTTTTCTAGAAGTTACTTCTTAACCTAAGTGGGTGGCCAATGTGGTTCCGGTACCGAAGAAGGATGGCAAGGTCCGAATGTGTGTTGATTACAGGTATTTGAACAGGGCAAGCCCCAAGGATGATTTCCCTTTACCTCACATCGATGTTCTGGTTGACAACACCGCTCAGCATAAGGTATTCTCCTTCATGGATGGCTTCTCCGGTTATAACCAGATTAAAATGGCTCCCGAAGACATGGAGAAGACAACTTTTGTTACTCAGTGGGGTACCTTTTGCTACAAGGTCATGCCTTTTGGGTTGAAGAATGCTAGGGCAACATATCAGCGTGCCATGGTTGCTTTGTTTCATGACATGATCCATCATGAGATTGAAGTATACGTCGACGATATGATTGCAAGGTCCCAGACTGAGGAAGAACACCTTGACCATCTACAGAAGTTGTTTGACAGGTTGAAGTTGTACAAGTTGAGGTTGAACCCGAACAAGTGCACCTTCGGGGTGAGATCTGGTAAACTGTTGGGCTTCGTCGTGAGCGACAAAGGTATTCAAGTTGACCCTGCAAAAGTGAAAGCCATACAAGAGATGCCATCTTCCAGAACAGAGAAAGAGGTCAGAGGCTTTCTGGGACGACTGAACTACATTGCCCGATTCATCTCGCACCTAACTGCTACTTGTGAGCCAATCTTCAAGCTGCTGAAGAAAGATCAAGTAGTACGTTAGAACGATGAATGCCAGGCCGCTTTCGAAAGGATCAAAGAGTATCTCCAAGATCCACCTATTCTGATGCCACCAGTTGAAGGGAGACCTTTGATCTTATACTTGACAGTGCTCGATAACTCAATGGGGGGGGGGGGGGGGGGGTGATGGGTCAACATGACGAGTCTGGTCGAAAAGAGCATTCTATTTATTACCTTAGCAAAAAGTGTACCGACTGTGAGACCCGATACTCACTGCTCGAGAAAACTTGTTGCGCTTTGGCATGGGCTGCTCGCCGGCTGAGACAGTATATATTGACTCACACTACTCTGTTGATATCAAAGATGGATCCAATCAAGTATATCTTTGAAAAGCCTGCTCTATCCGAAAGAATATAAAGATGGCATATGATCTTGACCGAGTATGACATCCAGTATACGACTCAAAAGGCAATCAAGGGAAGTGTATTGGCAGACCATTTGGCACATCAGGCAATGGATGATTACCAGTATATGAACTTTGAATTTCCGGACGAGAATATCATGTTGATAACTGATTGTGAGACACCTGGACCAGATGAAGGACTTGAGGAAGGATCCCGATGGTCTATGTACTTTGATGGAGCTTCAAACGCTTTGGGTAATGGCATTGGCGTCGTGATCATATCTCCTAAAGGCTCTCATACACCGTTTACAGCCCGACTATGTTTCAACTGCACCAACAATATGGCGGAGTATGAAGCATGCATCATGGGTCTTCGAGCAGCAATTGACCTAAGGATTAAGTTTCTAAGTGTCTTCGGAAATTCCGCTCTCGTGATCAGTCAGATCAAAGGCGAGTGGGATACGAAACACCCGAATCTTATTCCTTACAAGGAGTATGTATTGACGTTGCTTCCCCACTTCGAGGAGATAACCTTTGAACACTTCCCTAGAGAGGAGAATTAGTTGGCGGACGCATTGGCTACAATGTCTTCTATGTTCAAAGTCAATTGGGACAATGAGGCTCCCCGGATCATTATTGAAAGGTTAGACGAGCCTGCACATTGCTATGATCTTGAGACTGAAGAGGTAACAGAAAATCCCTGGTATCACGAAGTAAAAAGGTATCTTGAGGCTCAGGAATACCCCGAGGGTGCATCTGTTAATGATAAGAAGTTTCTGAGAAGGTTCACGGCAAAATTCTTCATCAGCAATGACATTCTGTACAAGCATAACCATGATTCGACCTTACTGCGTTGTGTGGATAAGAATGAAGCAGAAAGGATCATGGAAGATCTACATGAAGGTACTTTCGGAACTCACTCCAGTGGACACGCTGTTGTACCCCAAAATTTGCCCTCCCATATTCTTCAAGAAATTGCCAAGTCATGCTTCAAAATTCCCCAAAGGTTGCACAGTGCAAGGGCCTCCTAACAGTCAAAATTAGGGTTTTGGTTCTGACAAAGAAAATGAAGTTTCCAAGGGTCCAATCAAATCCCACATGCCTATAAACATGGCCAAGTATCCTTATATCAAGTTTCAAGACTTACAGCACAAAATTGCACAGTCAAAAACCCTAATTACACTACAGTCAACTGTAAGGGCAAAATGGTCATTTGACAGTCAAAAGTCCAAATTTTTGGTCAACATCTCATTTTGAAGCCATAAACATCATTTGATCAATGCTTGATCATGATTCTCAAAGCTTGGCTCAAAAATCATCAAGATGCAAAAGTTTCCTTATTTGGACAGTTGAAAAAGTCAACTGTAACTTGACCAGAGCATAACTTTCACATGGATTATCAGAAAAATTCCATCCAAAGCTCATTTTGAAGATAATGACATTTCCTACAACTTCTCTTCATACTTCAAGTCCAAGAAATGCTCTCACAAAAAGTTATCAATTTCAACATTATAGGTCATTTTCAAAAGTCAACAAAAAGGGACTTTAAGTCAAAGGCCATAACTTGAGATTGGTAAATCAAAATGACATGGGACCAAAGGCATGGGTTAGAGGACTCAAAGACCTTTCCAAAATGTCCAAGAACATGAGCAAAGCTTAAAAATTGAGCAAGATGTGCCTTGTAGGAGTTGGGAAATTTTTGGATATTTTGAAAAGTCAACATTGCTTCAAATGACCTAAAATTGCTAATGGGCCTCTTTTTCTTCCACAATTCATCATCCAAGGCATGTGCACGACCATTTGGCCCAAAGGGAAGTTTTTATCATTTTTATTTTATTTATTTGAATTTTTAAATGCTAGAAATTCATTTAATTAATTAAAATATATAAAAAATGCTAAACCTAGGTTTTTCAATCTTTTTATGCATGATATATACTCAATATTTCGTGCAAATCAAATAAGGAAAGAATCAAAGGTGATTGGATGTGATTGAAGCCAAAAAGCATGAAAAAGATTTGGAAAATTACGGTTTGCAAATCAAATATTTTTTCACATCAATGCATGGATTTTTGATCAAGTTCTTAACCTAAATCATTCACCTATACATACTAATGCTAACCCTCGTGCCCATGACCTGAAAGCTGCGCCATAGACCAAGAACCACACTTGAATTTTTTGCCTAAAATTTGAAAATTGATAACTAGGTTTTAGTTTGATTCAAGCCAAAAGAACCATTCCATCACCTTCCTGGGATATCAAGGAAGGTTTTCAAATCAAGAACACCAACTCTAACGCCTTGAATCGATGTACAAAAATCAATTTTTTTTCATATAAATGCATATTCGTATTCTGATTTTTAAGCATTTTCATGGCATTTTGTTTGTGGATTCATACTAAGTGAGGTATTCTGAAGCTAACCCTATAATTTAATTGAGCTTTCATGCATTATTGGAGATTTCGCCATTGTTGTTTTTTAGGGTTACAGGAATTCTGATTTAGGGCTTTGCGTTCAAGGAACAATTGGGACACGATAATGGCACCATCAGATTCAGAAGCTTCATGCCAATCAAATCCATATGTCGCGCCTAATTTCTAGTGCAAGGATTCCTATTCGCTATTTTCTGGAATAGCCTATTGTGGAACGGTGCAAAAACCGTTGCTAACCCTTTTGTTTCAGGGAACGAGGAAGAAGAAGGCTAGGTGTAAGGCGTTGGTTGGTCCATTTGAAAATTCGCGCTAAAAGTCCACTAACGCTTTGTTTTATTTTATATTAATTGATTGATATTATATAAACAAAGTGGGCAAGTGGAGCAGTTGGCAAGGCACGTCGCTGGTAACCCCAGGGACCTGGGTTCGAGCCCCAGGTCCCTCACCCCTTTCACATTATTTTTCTACTAATGCTTGTGTAAGGTTTCAGTGCTAGGGTGCATCATATATCATCAAGATCAAACCATCCACGTGCCTACCAGGATCAATCCAAAGGCGCTGATTGGAAGAACACCATAGACTCTAGTCAAACGTGCCACACGCTTCCTGGAAAGGTCAACCAGGCTAAGGCTTATTGGGCTCAAATTGCTAAGACTTACCTCCCAATTTGGGGATAGACCCCCTAGGTTTGCAATGTCCTTCTCACTATTTTTTATTTTATTTTTATTTTGATTCAATTTTTCTTCTTTTATTTATTAATTCCTTTAATTTAATATTTTTCATAAAAAACATAAAAACAATAAAAAATCAGAAAGGACAAAATTAAAATATATTTATTTAATTAATATTTTTTGTAAATAAAATTCATTAATTAACTTAGTTTTTTTAATTTAGGTTTAATTCAAACATTTTCTTAATAATTTTAAAATTGGTAGAATTAGGTTTTACTTATTTTTATTCCTTTTTTCTCTTTTTCACCATAATTAATAATTAAACATTATTTATTTTTGTAATTAAATTGCATGCAAATAATTAGGTTAATTTAGGTTTAACGTTAATACTTTCTTAATAAACTAAAAAACAATTAGAATTAGGGTTAGCATTTTAATTTCAATTAATCTCATTAAATCCCCATAAATACAAAAATACCAAAAACAATTTCCTTTTCTTTTAATTTAATTAATTTAATCATTTAATTTAATTTTGCAAAAAGGGTCCAACGCCCTCGTTTCTAATTTTAATTCAATTCGCGTATTTATTTCTTTTTCTTTTAATTATTTATGTACCTCTCCCAAAGCCATGTAAATATTAATTTCTCGCACTTTACTTTACTTCTTTATTTTTCGGTCAAATCGGGTTCTGGAAACTTTGGCGATGTGGACCCGCGCCTTTTGTAATAGCTTTAGAACTTTTATCTTTCTCGCAAATTTTTAACTGTTAACAAATGCATGCAAGAATGAATGACAATAAATAAAAACAAACGCTTAGATCACCCATGACATGACAAGATAAAATATCTGAATTTGACACACAAATCACACACCACCCCTAGGGTACGCCTCACTGTTGCCTTGCCTCGAAAGGTGATCGTCGAGTAGAGGATGTCTTAGTAAGTCCTCATGATCCGGGAACCTGGCATGAGGGTAGCTTCTAAGGTGTCTTCCCATTGCTCTGGTGATCACCATGTCCCGAACCTCGAATTGACCCGAACACCTCCAACGGTGGTGCTACCTACCTCTCAATGGTGGGATGGCACTACTTTAAAGGACATTTACATAGACGAATTCCTTAGGGTAGGTAGACGACTCGTGGATACTTGCTCTAATTCAAAACAAAACAAATCAAAAATACTTTTCACACCAACACATTTTCAAAAAGCTTTCGAAAGCATTTTTCAAATACTCTTGAGGACCGATACAAGAGTCGAACTGGAATTTTCAAAGAAACTTTTTAAAAACCCACAGTTGAAAAGCAAACAAACTATTTTGAAAACACAAATGAGCAAGTATCTAAGAGCCCATGGATAACCATGGATAGAAAGGGTGCTAACACCTTTCCTTTCTATAACCTACCTCCCGAACCGAGAGCAATCTCTATAAGGAATTTTTCTGTGCTTTTGTCCTTTCCATTTGGAGAAAATAAAAGACGGTGGCGACTCTTGCTTCCGCGACATTTCGCGAACCAGCGTTAAACAGTCAGTTCCAGATCCACCAATCACAGAACTGGCGACTCTGCTGGGGACTCTTATAAAAGTGAGGTGTACCTTAGGGATAGTTCATAACTGTGTTTTCAATTGTCTGAATTGCTTGCTTTAAATTGTGGGTTGCTTGGGAGTTCTATAGATCCTAACCCGGATCTGGGGGATACCTTCTTAGAAAGTAGCAACAAGGCTGTGAGGGAACTGTGCGGGGTATACCGACATGGTTGAAGCAGTCTGCTACGTTGATGTGGCACTTTGGTGTGTACCGGTAACCCTTGAGTTCAGTCAAGGAGAGTACGGGGCCTCCGCGTGGTGTCGTGAAGCATCAACAGACCTTAGGAACCTTAATTGAACTATCTTGGCCTCTTTAGGGTAGTGAGATAACTGACTTTGGTGCAGTCCGAGGTTGGTTGATACTCGATACTACACTCAATTGAGGGTTGCTTTCCTGGAATATTTCGGTCGCCAGTTCAGTGGCTAAATCGAAACGATGAACAATGAAAGCAACCCAGTGATATTGGGACCCTTAGAACCCGGTTACTTCTAATAGGACAGGTTGAACCCACCAACTTCAAGAGGGTACTACCTAGACCTCATGCTGGCCTAAACCCTAAGGGCTTCTCTTGTGTGACTTGCGTGCCTTCGTACTTGACTACTTGCATGTTTGTTATCTGACACTTGAATTCCCTGCAGGTTTTGTTTGTAGTCCTTAATTAGGACTCATAACAGGTTGTACTAAGTTTCTTGCAGGTTTTGTTTGTAGTCCTTAATTAGGACTCATAACAGGTTGTACTAAGTTTCTTGCAGGTTTTGTTTATAGTCCTTAATTGGGACTCATAACAAAGTATACTGAGTTTCTTGCAGGGTTTGTTTATAGTCCTTAATTGGGACTCATAACAGGGTTTACCTACATTACCCCATGCATAGCATAACATCATACCATTGCATACATCCTAACTCATTTCAAGGATCTCAAGGGCTTGTGATGCAGGTCATGGTGAATCAACTATCCCAGCAAGGGGCAAAGAGGATTTATTTTCCTCTAGCCAAGGTTGTCAGGGGCTATGACCCACTTGATATGGTGAGCTCTGACTCCTGAAGAAGGTTCCCCTAACCAAGGTTGTTGGGAAATCAAAACCAGACATGATGATTAAAGTCAGGGGCTATGACCCACTGGATATGGTGAGCCTTTGACCCTTGACGAAGGACTCTCAACAATATGCAGTTCCTTCAATCAAGCCACCGAATTCAAAATCTAACGGTTTTCTTGTTTACCCTGCGAGATCCTTGAAAACATTGCATGCATATCATACATATCATTGCATTGCAGGTATCCTTTTGACAGGTTGCTTACCCTCTTCGCTGTTTATTTCAGCCGATCGTCATGAATCCTGAATCATCAACTGAGCAGTCCATCAAGGCCCTCCAGGCTCAGAATGCCCAGTTCCAAGAGCTGATCATGAATTTGGCCCAGGGGCAACAAGATCTGAAGACCTTGCTCTTGAAAAAGAAGAAGAAGAGGATTGTGCTGTTAAACCCTAGGCGCAGATCTGGGAATACACTGCAGAATGAAACTGAGAGGACTACTCCATCTGTTGGGGAGGGCAGTCATCAGGAGGAAAGGGTTCCCAGTCCAGTGGTCTCCGACAACGAGACAGATTTCAACGACGAACAATACCCTCCTGCTGAAGACAAGTACAAGCAGTTGGAAGACCGCCTGAATGCAATGGAAATTCAATAAGTGCCTGGTTTGGATTTCGGAGACTTGGGTCTAACTTCTGGTGTGGTGATCCCACACAAATTCAAAGCACCCTCTTTTTCTAAGTACGATGGGGCATCCTGTCCCAGGCTGCATCTCAGGTCTTATGTGCGGAAGATTCAACCGTATACTATGGACAAGAACTTGTGGATCCACTTCTTCCAGGAAAGTCTTTCAGGGACTCATCTCGAATGGTTCTATCAGCTGGATGGAACCAAGGTTCGTAACTGGGAGGAGTTGGCTACTGCTTTTTACAAGCAGTATCAGTATAATGCCGACCTCGCTCCTACACGTACCCAACTCCAGGGTATGTCGCTAGGATCAGGAGAAGGTTTTAAAGAGTACGCGCAGAAATGGAGAGACCTGGCCGGTAGGGTACAACCACCGCTGACTGACCGTGAACTCGTGGACATGTTCCTGGGGACCCTGTCTGGTCCGTTCTATAACCATCTGATTGGGAATTCGTCGGCTGGATTCACAGATCTTATCTTGACTGGAGAGCGAATAGAAGCTGGCATCAGGTCTAGGAAGATTCAAGAGGCTGCACCTTCGGATAAAAAGCCTCATCATGGAAAGAAAGAGTCCAATGTTGTGCACGGTAAAAAGAGCCGTCATGAGGTAGGGGCAATCCAGATCTCCAATCCTAGACCTACTCAACAAGGACAGGGGCAGCAACGCAAGGAGAGCACACCCAAACGACAGTACACCAAGCTCAACATGTCGCTGGATCAAGCACTACAACAAATGTTAAAGGCATGGCTGATCACCTTAAGGGCTCCTCTTCGGAATCCGAACACTTCTGCTCCGAACTACCATCCTAATGATAGGTGCGCATATCATTCTGATAGCCCGGGGCATACCACGGACAACTGCTGGCCTCTCAAGAACAAGATTCAAGATATGATCGACGCTGGAGAGATTCAATTTGAAGTATCTGAGACTCCGAACATAATCACTGCTCCGTTGCCCAATCATTGAAGACCTTTTGTTTATTTGAATTTCTGAGTTGTATTTTTCTTTGCTTATACAAACAATTAATGTCATAGCAAACTTGTTTATTTCATTAATGCATCACATATGTCTGTTCTGAAACAATATATTTGTATTCACTAAATGCAAATTATTTTCATATTTTTTCTGATGTCAACTCTCATTAATTCTAAGCCTCTTGAGGGAGGATGACGAAAATGATACCACGATCTTTACAGTATGCTTTTGAACAGACCCCGCTGATGAGGTACAGGCATTGTTTCAATTCCTAAACACTGGAGTTATAAGGATGATAATCCCTCGTCAACCCCTCTGAGCCAAAGAAGTAGGAGTTTTTTTTTTCTTTTCGAAATTTAAAACCCTTAATCATAACCTGGGGCAGGGTAGTCTCTCAGTTGATCCAAGTGAATAACGAATGGCACCAAAGAAGTCCTTACAAAAAAGGAAGACAGTGATGGTTCCGAATAACCAATGAAGAAAGGAAGTCATTATATCTCAAAATAAAAAAACCATTAAGTCAAAACCCATGAAGGAGACTTATAAAACTGGGGCATCCCGCTGACTGTAATTCCAAAAAAGGAAACAGTTCAGGCAAAAAAAAAAGAGAAAGGGATAACAAAAATCAGAAAAGAAAGAGGTCTTATAAATCCTCAACAAAAAAAGGAATGACTGCCTATTCAAAATAAGTTATCAACATCTGAATCGTCACCGGAAAATCAGAGCAAAGACTCAAACAAGGCCTAACGTATGATCAACTGAGTTTAGGTTTGGAGAACATCACGAAGAGCGGGTGGGTACAAATAAAATTTGAGCCTTTATCCTTTGTTTCTTAAACCGTGAACCAGGCCACGTTATAACCCTTAAAAGTCCTAGCTGAAGCATGGGTTAGTTCGAAAGCATACTGTTACGAAAGGTATCCTGACTCCTTAAGGCTTGCTATAAAATATTGAGTTGACATCACGTTTTACAAACATTCATTTGTTTTATGGAAAAAATGCATTTTCAAAATCTTCAAGACAGACATAAGCTTTGCATTTTTAACATAACTTTGTTTGCATATGACTTTTTGTTTGAACAACATAGAAATTCGCGCGACGAACGCCTAATGAACATAAGTACTTCCAATCAAGGGGCACGACATGATCATGATCCACCATCTGGGGCAATCCAATCAAGATTCGGAGAATCTCTCAAAGTCCAAATAGCCTGGGGCAAATCTCCGCCTAAGTCACTTGGGGGCATTCCAGCGACAAATTTGGCACGATCAGACATCTTCTGGTAGCGTGGCAACACAATAACAGGGGCACCTCCCTACATCCTGAGAGCATGGACATAGTCGAAAAAGTACTACGCAAAATCAAAGACCCGCTAGGTTGACATACCTAGGCAAAAATTAGGGCTTCCCGGCGAACCAAAAGGGTTCGGGCAAAATGAAGGGATGAAATGAAAAATCTGTACACCCGGCAAGTCGAAAACCTGAAAAGGCGGCTTGGGCAAAAATGGGTATCCCGGTGGACTGAAAACCCGAAAGGGCGGTCCAGGCAAAAGTTAGGGATCAAAGCGTACGATTATGTCCTGTCATCTTGTCACCTGCCTACCTGAAGAAGGTTTGACCCTTAACAATTATCAGCATCCCACAGGTGCCTCCCCCATAGAAACAGGGGCAATAATGGGTGGTCTAAGCAATCTGATTGTTCTGTCCTCCAAGGTATCAAGGTAGCTTCCGTTGAAGAACATAACCGATACAGTTCAAAGCTTCCCCAGGAGAGTCCAATCTAGTTCCCCAGGAAAGTTAGAATCATCTCCCCAGCAGTAAGCTTATCCCCAGTAGATTCTGGAAGCTTATCCCTCGCAGAACACGAACGCGTCTCCCGGCTTTATTCAAAGAGTTAGTTCCCTACCAGGATATAACTGGGTTATCCTCAGCCAAAAGCCACGAAGAGATCGTCCCCGACAAAGTCTCCTTATCCCCAGCGAAGTCTATTAACACTTCCAAAAGAACAGTGGTATCCCCAGCGAAGTTACCATCAACAACTCCGCAAAGTACCTCTCTCCCCACAGAGTATTGCTTCCCAGCAAGATCGTTAGAGTTACCTCCCCGCAGAGTAATCTATTCGCCAAGTTTATTCCCCAATGGAGTCATCTTCTCCTGCCGGTATTCTTGCAACTATCATCCCCAGCGGAGGCAAAAAAAATCTATTCTTCAAACAGCAGCCCAGGAGTGACTTCCTGGCACTCGTCAAGGATTTATTTTCCTAAGACGAAAACATATGTTCATAACCATCACATCTTCATACATTATAGCATGCATATGCATCATACTACACGAATCTCATTAATTTTGAGGGCATTTTGAAATCATGCAGTTCATGCATCATGATCTTGCATACAACTGATGCTTTACCTTTTCAGGAAAGGTAAATACAAAGATGATTACTATCAACTATCGCGACTTTTTCTAGATATAGTTCAGATGTGAACCAGATATGGTGACGTTCTGATACTGCTTCCAGACCTCTTTCTAGATATAGTTCAGATGTGAACCAGATATGGTGACGTTCTGATACTGCTTCCAGATTTCCTTCTAGATATAGTTCAGATGTGAAACCAGATATGGCGATGTTCTGATACTGCTTCTAGATTTCCTTCTAGATATAGTTCAGATGTGAACCAGATATAGTGACGTTCTGATACTGCTTCCAGATTTCCTTCTAGATATAGTTCAGATGTGAACCAGATATGGCAACGTTCTGATACTGCTTCCAGATTTCCTTCTAGATATAGTTCAGATGTGAACCAGATATGGCAACGTTCTGATACTCCTTCCAGATTTCCTTCTAGATATAGTTCAGATGTGAACCAGATATGGCGACGTTCTGATACTGCTTCCAGATTTCCTTCTAGATATAGTTCAGATGTGACCCAGATATGACGACGTTCTGATACTGCTTCCAGATCCCCTTCTAGATATAGCTCGGATGTGACCCAGGCATGGCGACGTTCTGACACTTATTCCAGTTGAAGATTTCAAGACCTAGACCGGTTCAGATTTTTCTGTTTCTTATCCAGTCCAAAGCCTTCTCTAGTCCAGCTAAATCGACCCCAAATAGATTTTCCTGATAAAGGTTCAGTTGAAGTTATCCAAGGTTCTCTCAATGTTTGCTGTTGAGGTGGTAATCGCCTATGGTTCTCTCCCCGATACTGCGGAGGTGGTAATCCCAGATTTCGCTCAACGATTGCTGTTGAAGTTGAAGTTATCCAAGGTTCTCTCAATGTTTACTGCGGAGGTGGTAATCCCAGATTTCGCTCAACGATTGCTGTTGAAGTTGAAGTTATCCAAGGTTCTCTCAATGTTTGCTGTTGAGGTGGTAATCTCCTATGGTTCTCTCCCCGATACTGCGGAGGTAGTAATCATCCCCAGATTCGCTCAGCGTTGCTGTTGAGGTTGAATTCATCCCTGGTTCATTCATCACCGTTTGAAGCTCCAGATCCAGCTCCTGTAACCAATCAGGACACATCTACACAAGAGTTTGAAGACCACTCCTGTAACAGGTCAGGTAATCATTTTTTCTTTTGCAGGTACGCAAGTTCTCGCTAAGGAATCTCTTATGCGATTGACATCGAGATGGCATCTGTAAGCCCATCCACCATCCATCATCTCTTAGCATGGCATCTATAAGCCCATCATCCTATCCATCAATCTCCAAATGGCATCTGTAAGCCCATTCCCATCACACTGTTACTATGTGAGCGCAAATTTCTGGGCACTCTAGTGTTCAATCATCTTCCACCTTCAGATTACGAAAGGCACGTCAGCCAATCTGCATCCTCAGGTCTAAGAAGATTGAACAGGGGCAACTGTTGTACCCCAAAATTTGCCCTCCCATATTCTTCAAGAAATTGCCAAGTCATGCTTCAAAATTCCCCAAGGGTTGCACAGTGCAAGGGCCTCCTAACAGTCAAAATTAGGGTTTTGGTTCTGACAAAGAAAATGAAGTTTCCAAGGGTCCAATCAAGTCCCACATGCCTATAAACATGGTCAAGTATCCTTATATCAAGTTTCAAGACTTACAACACAAAATTGCACAGTCAAAAACCCTAATTGCACTACAGTCAACTGTAGGGGCAAAATGGTCATTTGACAGTCAAAAGTCCAAAATTTTGGTCAACATATCATTTTGAAGCCATAAACATCATTTGATCAATGCTTGATCATGATTCTCAAAGCTTGGCTAAAAAATCATCAAGATGCAAAAGTTTCCTTATTTGGACAGTTGAAAAAGTCAACTGTAACTTGACCAGGGCATAACTTTCACATGGATTATCAGAAAAATTACATCCAAAGCTCATTTTGAAGATAATGACATTTCCTACAACTTCTCTTCATACTTCAAGTCCAAGAAATGCTCTCACAAAAAGTTATCAATTTCAACATTATAGGTCATTTTCAAAAGTCAACAAAAAGGGACTTTAAGTCAAAGGCCATAACTTGAGATTGGTAAATCAAAATGACATGGGACCAAAGGCATGGGTTAGAGGACTCAAATACCTTTCCAAAATGTCCAAGAACATGAGTAAAGCTTAAAAATTGAGCAAGATGTGCCTTGTAGGAGTTGGGAAATTTTAGGATATTTTGAAAAGTCAACATTGCTTCAAATGACCTAAAATTGCTAATGGGCCTCTTTTTCTTCCACAATTCATCATCCAAGGCATGTGCACGACCATTTGGCCCAAAGGGAAGTTTTTATCATTTTTATTTTATTTATTTGAATTTTTAAATGCTAGAAATTCATTTAATTAATTAAAATATATAAAAAAAAGCTAAACCTAGGTTTTTCAATCTTTTTATGCATGATATATACTCAATATTTCGTGCAAATCAAATAAGGAAAGAATCAAAGGTGATTGGATGTGATTGAAGCC
This sequence comes from Vicia faba, assembly GCA_948472305.1. Lineage (NCBI taxonomy): Eukaryota > Viridiplantae > Streptophyta > Magnoliopsida > Fabales > Fabaceae > Vicia > Vicia faba. Next base: position 334,603,211 of record OX451737.1, read on the forward strand.
AAAAAGCATGAAAAAGATTTGGAAAATTACGGTTTGCAAATCAAATATTTTTTCACATCAATGCATGGATTTTTGATCAAGTTCTTAACCTAAATCATTCACCTATACATACTAATGCTAACCCTCGTGCCCATGACCTGAAAGCTGCGCCATAGACCAAGAACCACACTTGAATTTTTTGCCTAAAATTTGAAAACTGATAACTAGGTTTTAGTTTGATTCAAGCCAAAAGAACCATTCCATCACCTTCTTGGGATATCAAGGAAGGTTTTCAAATCAAGAACACCAACTCTAACGCCTTGAATCGATGTACAGAAATCAAATTTTTTTCATATAAATGCATATTCGTATTCTGATTTTTAAGCATTTTCATGGCATTTTGTTTGTGGATTCATACTAAGTGAGGTATTCTGAAGCTAACCCTATAATTTAATTGAGCTTTCATGCATTATTGGAGATTTCGCCATTGTTGTTTTTTAGGGTTACAGGAATTCTGATTTAGGGCTTTGTGTTCAAGGAACAATTGGGACACGATAATGGCACCATCAGATTCAGAAGCTTCATGCCAATCAAATCCATATGTCGCGCCTAATTTCTAGTGCAAGGATTCCTATTCGCTATTTTCTGGAATAGCCTATTATGGAACGGTGCAAAAACCGTTGCTAACCCTTTTGTTTCAGGGAACGAGGAAGAAGAAGGCTAGGTGTAAGGCGTTGGTTGGTCCATTTGAAAATTCGCGCTAAAAGTCCACTAATGCTTTGTTTTATTTTATATTAATTGATTGATATTATATAAACAAAGTGGGCAAATGGAGCAGTTGGCAAGGCACGTCGCTGGTAACCCCAGGGACCTGGGTTCGAGCCCCAGGTCCCTCACCCCTTTCACATTATTTTTCTACTAATGCTTGTGTAAGGTTTCAGTGCTAGGGTGCATCATATATCATCAAGATCAAACCATCCACGTGCCTACCAGGATCAATCCAAAGGCGCTGATTGGAAGAACACCATAGACTCTAGTCAAACGTGCCACACGCTTCCTGGAAAGGTCAACCAGGCTAAGGCTTATTGGGCTCAAATTGCTAAGACTTACCTCCCAATTTGGGGACAGACCCCCCTAGGTTTGCAATGTCCTTCTCACTATTTTTTATTTTATTTTTATTTTGATTCAATTTTTCTTCTTTTATTTATTAATTCCTTTAATTTAATATTTTTCATAAAAAACATAAAAACAATAAAAAATCAGAAAGGAAAAAATTAAAATATATTTATTTAATTAATATTTTTTGTAAATAAAATTCATTAATTAACTTAGTTTTTTTAATTTAGGTTTAATTCAAACATTTTCTTAATAATCTTAAAATTGGTAGAATTAGGTTTTACTTATTTTTATTCCTTTTTTGTCTTTTTCACCATAATTAATAATTAAACATTATTTATTTTTGTAATTAAATTGCATGTAAATAATTAGGTTAATTTAGGTTTAACGTTAATACTTTCTTAATAAACTAAAAAACAATTAGAATTAGGGTTAGCATTTTAATTTCAATTAATCTCATTAAATCCCCATAAATACAAAAATACCAAAAACAATTTCCTTTTCTTTTAATTTAATTAATTTAATCATTTAATTTAATTTTGCAAAAAGGGTCCAACGCCCTCGTTTCTAATTTTAATTCAATTCGCGTATTTATTTCTTTTTCTTTTAATTATTTATGTACCTCTCCCAAAGCCATGTAAATATTAATTTCTCGCACTTTACTTTACTTCTTTATTTTTCGGTCAAATCGGGTTCTGGAAACTTTGGCGATGTGGACCCGCGCCTTTTGTAATAGCTTTAGAACTTTTATCTTTCTCGCAAATTTTTAACTGTTAACAAATGCATGCAAGAATGAATGACAATAAATAAAAACAAACGCTTAGATCACCCATGACATGACAAGATAAAATATCTGAATTTGACACACAAATCACACACCACCCCTAGGGTACGCCTCACTGTTGCCTTGCCTCGAAAGGTGATCGTCGAGTAGAGGATGTCTTAGTAAGTCCTCATGATCCGGGAACCTGGCATGAGGGTAGCTTCTAAGGTGTCTTCCCATTGCTCTGGTGATCACCATGTCCCGAACCTCGAATTGACCCGAACACCTCCAACGGTGGTGCTACCTACCTCTCAATGGTGGGATGGCACTACTTTAAAGGACATTTACACAGACGAATTCCTTAGGGTAGGTAGACGACTCGTGGATACTTGCTCTAATTCAAAACAAAACAAAACAAAAATACTTTTCACACCAACACATTTTCAAAAAGCTTTCGAAAGCATTTTTCAAACACTCTTGAGGACCGATACAAGAGTCGAACTGAAATTTTCAAAGAAACTTTTTAAAACCCACAGTTGAAAAGCAAACAAACCATTTTGAAAACACAAATGAGCAAGTATCTAAGAGCCCATGGATAACCATGGATAGAAAGGGTGCTAACACCTTCCCTTTCTATAACCTACCTCCCGAACCGAGAGCAATCTCTATAAGGAATTTTTCTATGCTTTTGTCCTTTCCATTTGGAGAAAATAAAAGACGGTGGCGACTCTTGCTTCCGCGACATTTCGCGAACCAGCGTTAAACAGTCAGTTCCAGATCCACCGATCACACACGCCATGGCAAAGAAAATCCTTCAGGCAGGATATTATTGGTCCACAATGGAAGCCGACTGTTATCAGCATTCTCGGACATGTCACAAGTGCCAAGTTTATGCTGATAAGGTGCACATACCTCCAGTTATTCTGAACATCTTGACGGCACCGTGGCCTTTTGCAATGTGGGGCATTGATATGATCGGCGAGATCAGACCTACGACATCTAACGAGCATCGTTTCATCCTAGTAGCGATTGATTACTTTACGAAATGGGTTGAAGCAGCTTCCTTTGCTAATGTAACCAAGAACGTCGTTGTAAAGTTCATTCGGCACAATCTGATCTATCGATACGGTGTACCAGAGAGGATCATTACAGACAATGGTACCAATCTCAACAACAAGATGATCACCGAGCTCTGTGAGCAATTCAAGATACAGCATCACAATTCTTCTCCCTACCGGCCGAAGATGAATGGGGCTGTAGAAGCGGCTAATAAGAACATTAAGAAGATCGTGCAGAAGATGACAGTGACATACAAAGACTGGTACAAGATGTTGCCATTTGCTCTTCATGGGTACCGTACCTCAGCACGAACGTCAACAGGGGAAACACCCTATTCCTTGGTTTATAGCATGGAGGCAGTCTTGCCCATTGAAGTTAAGATACCCTCTCTTAGGATCATGAAGGATGCAGGTTTGAGTGAAGATGACTGGATTCAGACCCGGCTTGATCAGCTGAACCTAATCGACAAAAAGAGACTTACTGCTATCTGTCATGGTCAGACGTACCAAAAACGGATGATCAAGGCATTTAACAAGAAAGTTAGACGACAAGAGTATCAAGTTGGGGACCTGGTAATCAAGCGCATTATCTTACCTCAAGGTGATCCCAGGGGCAAATGGACCCCTACTTACGAAGGGTCATTTGTGGTTAAGAACATTTTCTCAGGAGGAGCTATGATTCTAACCACCATGGATGATGACGACCTTCCTCACCCCATCAATGCAGAAATAGTGAAAAGATACTACGCATAATCAAAGACTCGCTAGGTTGACTGGCCTAGGCAAAAATAAGGGCTTCCCGGCGAACCAAAAGGGTTCGGGCAAAAATAAGGGATGAAAATGAAAAATCTGTACACCCGGCAAGTCGAAAACCTGAAAGGGCGGCTTGGGCAAAAATGGGTATCCCGGTGGACTGAAAACCCGAAAGGGCGGTCCAGGAAAAAGTTAGGGATCAAAGCGTAACACTATGTCTCATTGGATCACCTTGTATCCAGACTTCGGTATCGACTATCAAGCTCAGACGGCACTAATCAATCTGATCTACCTTCAACCAGTAGCAAAGTGATGAGATGCTCAAAGACATAAAGGCAATAGCAGAGTTGGAACCCAGTGGAATCATTCACATAGCTGTTTTGTTTCTTTTTATAAATTGTGTAAATTCTATTTATCCGGCGGCATTCTCTTACTAGGACGCCAGCCTCTTGTACAAAAACGCTTATTTACAGGCCAAACTTCAAAATCAATACAAATTCATTTTCAGACAAATTTCAAACTGTTTTCCTTTATCTGTTTTATTTTGCAAAGAATGTCCAAAGTTCATTTTTGATATATGCATTTGACATTAATTGCTGATCATAAATATTTACATGCGAAACGAAAGATGAATTACTGGTAATAGTAGAAACAGGGGAAAATAAGAATTGCCCGAACTGTACAAGTTGCTCTGTCCACCAGGTACCAAGGTATATTCAGCTGAAGAATATGGCTAAAATACATTCACTCCCTGCAGAATAATGCAGTAATGGTAGCTCTCCCAGCTTCGACTTGTAGCTATGTACAAATCAGCGATACTCTCCCCAAGCAGAGTTAGTCTACCATCAGCCCTAAAAAGGCTTGGTATCCCCAGAAGGTCTTAATATTCCCCAGCGGAGTATAGGAATATTCTCCAGCAAGTATCATAGTATCCCCGACAGTCTTAATATTCCCCAACGAAGCATAAGAATGTTCCCCGACGGAATACGAGATACCCCGATGGAGTCAACATTTCCCCAGCACGGTCTAAAAAGCTTCCCCAATGGAGTTGAATCATCATCCCCGGTAGACTTTGGAAGCTTATCCCCTGTAGAGCACAAATAAATCTCCCCAGCCAAATTTAGAGGTTATCCCCCACAAGTGTCTAACAGGGTTATCCTTAGCAAGTCGCAGCTGAAAGATCATCCCCCAACGAAGTTCTTTCTTTCCCCGAACAGGAGTTCAATCCTCAACAGATTCAATATCACCAGCAACGGTAATCCATCCCCAGCGGAGTTTATCGTTGAAATCCCCAATGGAGCTTATCAGCGGAATCCCCAATGGAGTTTATCGTTAAAATCCTCAGCAGAGCATCTCTTCCCCACAGAGTAATTCCCCTCGGAGTAATCTCTTCATCAGTTTATTCCTCAACAGAGTGATACTCTCCTGTAAGTTTATCATCTTCGTTCATCATCCCCAGCGGAAACGAAGAATCCAACTCTATTCTCCAGCAGCTCCTGGATTTATTTTCCCCAGCTAAAACATCACCTTTTCATACATCATGATACATGCATATACACATTATACCATACTATCTCATTTATGTTGAGAACATCACTGCTTAATCCATATCATGCATTGCATATGACTGACCTTTACCTTTCAGGAAAGATGCAGTTAATTTCTCAACTACGTCAATAGAGACCACCAGTCAAAGAAGACAATTTTCCTCCGTCATAGTGTGGACGAGTTCTTTAGTTTCAATGGTATACTCCGTTGAAGACCAGACAGTTCCTAGATCTTGATGAATATGTTTCCCTATGTCATAGTGTGGACGAGTGCTATAACCTCAACGGTATACTACGTTGAGCACTAGTCAGTTCCTAGATCTTGATGTTTTCCTCCGTCATAGTGTGGACGAGTTCTTTAGTTTCAATGGTATACTCCGTTGAAGACCAGACAGTTCCTAGATCTTGATGAAGATGTTTCCCTACGTCATAGTGTGGACGAGTGCTATAACCTCAACGGTATACTATGTTGAGCACTAGTTAGTTCCTAGATCTTGATGTTTTCCTCCGTCATAGTGTGGACGAGTTCTCTAATTTCAACGGTATACTACGTTGAAGACCAGACAGTTCCTAGATCTTGATGAAGATGTTTCCCTACGTCATACTGTGGACGAGTTCTATAACCTCAACGGTATACTATGTTGAGCACTAGTCAGTTCCTAGATCGTGATGTTTTCCTCCGTCATAGTGTGGACGAGTGCTATAACCTCAACGGTATACTACGTTGAGCACTAGTCAATTCCTAGATCGTGATGTTTTCCTCCGTCATAGTATGGACGAGTGTTATAACCTCAACAGTATACTACGTTGAGCACTAGTCAGTTCCTAGATCTCGACAATTTCCCTACGTCATAGTGTGGACGAGTGCTATAACCTCAACGGTATACTACGTTGAGCACTAGTCAGTTCCTAGATCTTAATGTTTTCCTCCGTCATAGTGTGGACAAGTTCTCTAACCTCAACGGTATACTACGTTGAGCACCAGACAGTTCCTAGATCTTGATGAAGATGTTTCCCTACGTCATAGTGTGGACGAGTGCTATAACCTCAATGGTATACTATGTTGAGCACTAGTCAGTTCCTAGATCTTGATGTTTTCCTCCGTCATAGTGTGGACGAGTTCTCTAATTTCAATGGTATACTCCGTTGAAGACCAGACAGTTCCTAGATCTTGATGAAGATGTTTCCCCACATCATAGTATGGACGAGTGCTATAACCTCAACGGTACACTATGTTGAGCACTAGTCAGTTCCTAGATCTTGATGTTTTCCTCCGTCATAGTGTGGACAAGTTCTCTAATTTCAACGGTATACTACGTTGAAGACTAGACAGTTCCTAGATCTTGATGAAGATGTTTCCCCCCAATTAAATTATGGACAGGTTCTTAAGACTCAGCCGAGGCATTCTCTCAGTTGAAGTACAGGCAAGTTCCTAAATCTCAACAAAAGTTAGGCTTCCCCAGCGGAATCTTCTACAACAACATGTATGCAAGTTCTCGCTAAGGAATCTCTTATGCGATCGACACTCCTGCAGATGGCATCTGTAAGCCCATCCTCCTACCAACAATCTCCAAATGGCATATGTAAGCCCATTCCCGACATCACAATGCTGATACTACACCGTGCGAGTGCAAATTTCTGGGCACTCTAGTGTTCAATTATCTTCCACCTTCGGATCACGAAAGGCTCGAAAGCCAATCTATATCCTCAGGTTTAAGAAAATTGAACAGGGGCAACTGTTGTACCCCAAAATTTTCCCTCCCATATTTCTCAAGACTTGTCAAGAATAACCTCCAAATGGTTCAAGATTGCTCAAAAGTTGGACAGTCAAATCACCTCCTAAGGCAGTCAATTCAAAATTAGGGTTTTGTGTTGCATCAAAGTCCTTACATCCAAATGGCCTCAATTTCTTTCCAATGTCCTAATATGTTCATAAGACCATCCATGTCAAATTTCAAGCCTTGCAGAGGAAGTTTGGTCAGTCAATTGCTCAAGAGGTCCAAAAATCGACCATTCTAGGGCAAAAGTCAACTATGACCTACAAATAGTCAAACCTCAAGATTTTTTGTCAAAATTCTCATTTTTAAGGATAATTCATCATTTTATCAAGGGTTGATCATGATTCATCAAGGATTGCTCAAGTTTCATCAAAATTCAAAAGTTGCTAAATTACGGTTTTGTAGGAAAAGTCAACTCAACTTTGACCAAGCATAACTTTCTCATACTTTATGAGAAATGACCCATCCAAAGATCATTTTGAAAAGGATGGAATTTCCTACAATCCATATTCACACCCCAAGATCAAGAAATTCACTCACAAGAAGTTACAAATTTGGACATTATAAGTCATTTTTGAAAGTCAACAAAAACACATTTTTTCCAAAGATTATAACTTGAGCATGGAAGATCAAAATGAGATGAGACCAAAAGGGTTGGTTAGAGGACATCTCAAGGTTTATAAAAAGTCCAAGAAAACCTCCAAAAGTCCAAAATTGAAGAAGTTATGCATTGTTGAAGTTAGGCATTTTTCCAAAATTGCCAAAAGTCAACTATCCCCAAAACTTCAAATTTTGTCAAAAGGGACCACTTTTTCCACTTGATTTGATCTTGTCACACCACACACGTGTCCTATCTTCAATTTCATGACCAATTATTATTTTTTCTATTTTATTTGATTTTTATTGATTTAATTCATTTTTAATCAATTTAAATCAAAATAAAATCCAAATCTTAATAGCTTGATATCTTTTTGATCATTACAGTTTTCAATTGTCATGATACACCCAATCAAATTCGTGCCAAGCCATATCATGCACAAAATCTTTGATTTGGAACAAATTTGGAAGTTTTGTTAATGGTGACCAAATCATATCTTCAATCTTCAATGCACATGGATTCAAGGCCCAAGGTTTAACCTAATTGCTTCCCATATACACACACAAGCTAGACATACAGAGGACACGACCTGAAAGTTGCAAAAACAGCCAAACAAAACTTGAAAAAAAGCTAGAAAATCTTGAAACTAAAATCATACTTAGAGGTCGATTCAATCCAAAATCTCAACGTGGTGTTCTTGTTTGCAATCCACTGAAGCTATAGCAATCAGAACCATTCCCTCTCATCGCCTGAAACGCCCTGTAAGTCGTCCTGAACATAGCTCTGAACATGAAATCGTGAATCCATGTTCTTGCATCTTTTTGCCCAATTTTTTGTATAAGCATGCTTGCCATTCAATTTCTGAACTTTCTGTATCATTTAATTTTGTTTTCATGAGCTATATCGTAATACCCGAACCTAGGGTTTCCATTCCTTATTTTTAGGCGTTTTTGATATAGGCAAAATCAAGACAAATAATGGCCATGGTTGTATTCAGGGAGGAGAGACGAACACGTTGGTGTTTTTAGTTTGTATTTATGTGGCCTGGAATTCATGTTAGAAGCAAGCCACGGATTTTGTTGCGAATCCAAATCCGCAGGAAAAGGCCAGGTCTTGATGAAGAAGACGAAGACGTGGCTTGTCTTCATTGGCCAATTTTAAATCTCGCGCTTTTATTTTTATTTTTTTAGGCATAATGTTTTGTTTTATATATAATATTTGTTGCTTATTCCAATAACAAATTGAATGCGTTGGTTGAGTGGCAAGCATGCTTTCCAGAATCCAATGGGACCTGGGTTCGAATCCCAGGTCCCCCAATACATTTGTTTCCTTTTTCTTCAGGTATTCCCACTCAATGCTCAAAGTATGGTCCACCGTATGCATCCAATTTCCAAACGCCAGATGGCCTGCAAACCAAATCCAATGGCCAAAATGGAATATCCACCATGGTCTTTAGTCAACAGGCACTCATGGGATGACAGAAGTCAAACGAGGCTGGCTTGAGTGGGCCTCTGAATTGCCAGTTTCACCTCCTCTTGGGCCCAACACCCCCTTTGGTTTATTTTTCTTCTCATTATATTTTTTTATTTGTTTTATTATTATTATTTATTATTTAAGTCATTAACTAATTAAATTCTTTTTCTTAATAAAATCAAAACCACAAACAATATTATTTTTATTAATTTCATTATTTTATTTTTGTAAATAAATATTAATTAATTAACTTAGTTTTAAATAGGTTTAAATATTTAATATTTTTGCAATAAATTAAAACTAATGTAGAATTAGGTTTTTAATAACATTAATCCAATTTATTTTATTTCCTTAAAAACTCAAAAATCCCAAAATATTTTCATTATTTAATTTAATTTATTTGTTCATTTAATTTAATTCCATTTAATTCAAAAAAAATGTACTTTCTTTCAAAAAAGGGTCAAAACCCTAAAAATGTGTCGTCTTAATTTCTTGCACGCGATCCATTTATTTCCAATATTGTAATTGCTTCCGGCATGTAATAGCTTTTAATTAGGACTTTAATTATTTATCGCTTTATTTTACTTTCCGCAATTTAAATTAAAGGATTTGTTTTTGTAATAGTTTAGATTTAATTTTCGCAATTTAAAATTCCACAACTATACAATGTTAGATGTTTGATAATAGGGAATGCATGACAAGATTCAATGTATGAACTTAAAATCAACATAGATAACCCATGACATGTACAAAGATAATTAACCGAAATAACACACTTGCGCATGCCACTCTTAGGGTACACCTCACTTGGTTGCCTTCGAACGTGGTCATTGAATATAGGAAGTTTTAGAGGTTACCCTCTTGTCCAAAGATCATAAGTTGCCTCGAAACGGTTGCCTCGGATAAAATGATCTAAGACATTAGGGTTACCGCTAAGGCGTCCTAACATTGCTTTAGTGACCACACGTCCCTTAATCGAATTGACCCGAAAACTCCAACGACGGTGCTACCTACTCATCAATAGTGGGCTAGCATTGTCTAAAGGATATTTGCACAGTTTAATTCCTTTTTCGAGTAGGTAGATGGTTCTTAAGTACTTGCTCCTTTTAAAACAAAACAAAACTTTTCGCACTTACACTCCTTTCAAACACAAACTCCTTTCAAACACAAACTCCTTTCAAACACAAACTCTTTTCAAACCCACAAACACAAAGAAAAGTAAATTTTTGAAAACACAATGAGCAAGTACCTAAGAGCCCGTGGATAACCACAGATAGAAAGGATGCTAACACCTTCCCTTTCCATAATCTACCTCCCGAACCCGAGAAATATCTCAAAAAGGAATTTTCTGTGCTTTTGTCCTTTCCTTGTTGGATAAAATAAAAGACAGTGGCGACTCTTGCTTACCGTGACATTTTACAAAAACAAACGCAAAACGCGAACCAGCATTCCAAAAATAGTAAGTTCTATTCCCACCGATCACACCCATGAAGAGCGAATGGTAGTATCTCGTGCCAGTCTTTGTATGTCTCCGTCATCTTCTGCACAATCTTCTTGATATTCTTATTAGCCGCTTCAACAGCCCCATTCATCTTCGGCCGGTAAGGAAAAGAGTTATGATGTTGTATCTTAAACTGTTTGCAGAGCTCGATGATCATTGTATTGTTGAGGTTTGTACCATTATCCATAATGATACTATCTGGTACACTGTATCGATAGATCAGATTGTGTCGGATAAACCGCGCCAAGACGTTCTTGGTTACTGTAGCAAAAGAAGCTGCCTCAACCCACTTCGTAAAGTAATCAATAGCCACCAGGATGAAATGATGCCCGTTGGATGCAGTAGGTCTGATCTCGCCGATCATATCGTTGCCCCACATTGCAAAAGGCCAAGGAGCTGTCAAGACGTTTAGAGGAACTGGAGGTACATGCACCTTATCAGTATAGACTTGGCACTTATGATAGGTCCGAGAATGCTGATAACAATCGGCTTCCATAGTAGACCAATAATATCCTACCCGTAGGATTTTCTTCGCCATGGTATGTTAACTGGAATGAGTTCCGAAGGTACCTTCATATAATTCTGCCATAATCCTTTTTGCCTCGCTCTTGTCCACACACCGCAGTAAGGTTAAATCATGGTTTCGCTTGTAAAGGATACCATTACTAATGAAGAACTTCGTGATGAACCTTCTCTAGAACTTCTTATCATTAACATATGCAACCTCGGGGTATTCCTGAGCCTCGAGATACCTCTTTACCTCGTGAAACCAGGGTTTATCTGCTACCTCTTCATTCTTGATGTCACAGCAATGTGCAGGTTCGTCCAACCTCTCAATGGTAATCTGGGGAGCTTCATTGTCCCACCTGACTTTGAACATAGAAGACATGGTAGCTAGCGCGTTCGCTAACTGATTCTCCTCTCTCGGGAGGTTTTTAAAGGTTATCTCCTCAAAGTGCGGGAGCAATATCAGTACATACTCTTTGTAAGGAATAAGATTTGGGTGCTTCATATCCCACTCGCCTTTGATCTGACTGACCACTAGAGTGGAATCTCCGAATAAACTCAAGAACTTAATCCTCAGGTCAATAGCTGCTCGGAGGCCCAGGATGCACGCTTCATACTCCACCATATTGTTGGTGCAGTTAAAATATAATCGGGCGGTGAACGGAGTATGACAACTCTCAGGAGATATGATCACGGTGCCAATTCCATTACCCAACGCGTTTGAAGCTCCGTCAAAATACATAGACCATCGGGATCCTTCCTCAGGTCCTTCATCCAGTCCAGGTTCTTCACAGTCGGTCACCAACATGATGTTCTCATCCGGGAACTCAAAATTCATGGATTAGTAATCATCCACGGCCGGATGCGCTAAATGATCTGCCAACACACTCCCCTTGATTACTTTTTGGGTTGTGTATTGGATGTCATACTCAGTTAAGATCATCTGCCATCTTGTTATTCTTCCAGACAAGGCAGGATTTTCGAAGATATACTTGATTGGGTCCATCTTTGATATCGATAGGGTAGTGTGAGTCAGCATATACTGTCTCAGCCGACGAGCATCCCATGCCAAAGCACATCAAGTTTTCTCAAGCAGTGAGTATCGAGTCTCACAGTCGGTAAACTTTTTGCTAAGGTAGTAAATAGCATGCTCTTTTAGGCCAGACTCGTCATGCTGCCCCAACACACACCCCATTGAATTATCCAGTACTGTCAAGTATAAAATCAAAGGTCTTCCTTCAACTGGAGGCATCAGAATAGGTGGCTCTTGGAGGTATTCTTTGATCTTTTCGAAAGCGATCTGACATTCATCATTCCATTTTACCACTTGATCTTTCTTCAGCAGCTTGAAGATTGGCTCACAAGTAGCGGTCAAATGTGAAATGAATCGGGCAATGTAATTCAGACGTCCCAAAAATCCTCTGACTTCTTTTTCTGTGCGGGGAGCTGGCATCTCCTGTATAGCCTTCACCTTTGCAGGATCCACTTGAATACCTTTATCACTAACAATGAAACCCAGCAGCTTACCAGACCTTACCACGAAGGTTCACTTGTTCGGGTTTAACCTCAGCTTGTATGTCTTTAACATGTCAAACAGTTTCTGGAGATGGTCAAGGTGTTCTTCTTCAGTCTGGGACCTTGCAATCATGTCATCAACGTAAACCTCTATCTCATGGTGAATCATGTCGTGGAACAAAGCGACCATGGTGCGCTGATAAGTTACCCCAGTATTCTTCAACCCGAAAGGCATTACCTTGTAACAGAAGGTGCCCCACTGTGTAATGAAAGTTGCTTCTCTATGTCCTCGGGAGCCATCTTAATCTGATTGTAACCAGAAAAACCATCCATAAAGGAGAAGACCTTATGTTGCACGGTGTTGTCGACCAGAACATCAATGTGAGGCAGTGGGAAATCGTCTTTGGTGCTCGCCCTGTTCAGATCCCTATAGTCCACACACATCTGTACCTTACCATCCTTCTTCGGCACCGGGACAACGTTGGCAACCCACTGCGGATAAGAAGTAACAGCTAGAAACCCGACGTCAAACTGTTTCATGACCTCAGCTTTGATTTTCTCAGACATCTCAGGGCGCATACGGCGAACCTTCTATTTTACCGGAGGACAATCTTCTTTAGTTGGCAGGAGGTGTACCATGATGTCAGTGTCCAAACCAGGCATATCTTCATAAGACCAAGCGAAGATCTCAACATAGTCGCGTAACATTTGTATCAACTACTGCTTGACACTAGGCTCCAAATTCGCACATATCTTGACCTCTTTCCTGTCTTCCTCTATACCCAAATTCACTGATTCCACTGGCTCTTCATGAGGCTGTATGGACCTCTCTTTCTGTAGTAACAGTCTAGCAAGTTCCCCAGGCACCTCACAATCATCCTCACCTTCGTCTTCAACTTGGTTGACCGGACTTTCAAAGTCATACCTGGAAGTAGCAGAGTTATTATCAATGGGATCCAAAGTGGATGTGTGTTGTACCCCAAAATTTGCCCTCTCATTTTTCTCACAAGACTTCTTGGACTCAAGACAAGATTAGGGTTTGGTCAGCTCAGAACATCTCATCTTGCACTAATAACCCAAAATTAGGGTTTGAGTTTGCACAAGGATTTTTGGACTACCAATGCTTCATGTGACTTTCCTACACCATCTTGGACCCCTAAGATTTCTCATGATAAGTTTCAAGCCTTGAACCACATTTTTGATCAGTCAATTGGACAGTTGACCTAAAAATCAGCTGTATTGGGGGAAAAGTCAACCATGGACAATTTACAGTCAAACTTCATAATTTTTGATCCACATCAACATTTTAGACTCATATGTACCATTTGATCAAGTTTGGATCACAACTCCTCAAGAAATTTGATCAAATCATCAAAAGGGCAAAATGGTCAAAATTATGGTTTTGACTGAGAAAGGGCAATTTCTGATTTTTAACCTAGCCAATGACCAATTGAGTTTAAACATGATTTCAAGGGCTCAATGGCATCATCTTGACCTAATTACATGGTTCAAAAGATCTCAAGTTCATGGATTGACAGATGAATTTTGTAGTCAACTAATCAAAAGTCAACTGTACACTAAAAAGTCAAACTTTGACTTTTTGGTCAAAATCAAGTGCCAAGGGTCATAATTCATCAAGATATGTCAAAATATGAAACTTGTTCACTAAGAAAACCAATTTTGAAAATTAGGGTTTTGAATTTGAAAATTTTCATAACTTAGAATTTTTCTAAGTATGGAAATTTTCTTATTTTTTCCCAACTTTTCACCACTTTTCCACCATGATGAATTTTGATTCAAAGAAAACTTCCAACATGAAAGTTTTAGTCCTCCATGAAATCTACAACTTTTCTACACAAACATTTCCCAAAAGATGCTTGGATCTCAAGTTATGAATTTGTGAATATAGGTCCATGAACTAAATAACTTAGTGAAATTTTGCCCTAATTTAGGCAGGTTTTTGACCCAACTTCATGGACATTTTTCACCTAGTTCCAAGAGGTATCTCAAATTGAAATTCAAAGATTAATTATAGAGAACATTGCAAGCTTTCCAAAATGTCCAAGAACTCCCCAAGATTATTTTTGGTTAGGGAGAATCGAAGAAGGAAAGTTGGCATTTTATCACTTTTGATCAAGCCATTTTTACAAAGCATCAAGTTGCAAATCAGATCTTTGATGTTTGAATCTTGATTTACATGTCCTAAACTCATTCTACACTCCATAATTAAATGTAAACTCGGAAGATAAAGGCTTTATCTTTGCTTTTGAGGCTTTGTACAAGTTACATTTCCATTTTTGGCCAAAAGTGCACAATGCCATTTTCATAAAGGTATGCTTTTGCAATTTTGTCAATCTTGAGCCTTGGACCTGTCCCTTTGGTGCAAGCAACTTCCACAGGTCTCAAGCAAATTGTACAAGTGCATTTCAGCTATCAAGCAAGCAAGGACAGGCCTGTTAATATGGTCACTTCACTTTTCTTCAAATACAAGAAAAGTTGCCAAAAGGTGAAAAGCTTGCACAGCTAGTGAAGAGTGGACTTGGATCCTTTCTATACATATTTACAAACTTGTTACAAACTAGAAAACGATTGCTTTACATCTGAAATTCTCCAAAACACAAAGACTCCAATTTTCTGTCCAAGCATACAGATTTCTGCAAAACCATAGCCAATACATTTTTGGCTTGTGCGTTTTGTATTTTAACACTTCAAACACCTTCTACATATCAAACCAAAGCAATCCAAGCCTTTACACTGCTTCTGTAAGCCCTGTTTCAGCCATTGCCATCTTCACTTTGGAAGCTTGCAACTTGACTTGTGCAAAGAGTTCTAGCTATCCACAAAGCAAGCTAGGCATTGGAATAGCTTGAAGGAAGTTCAAGGAGGCTCACACAATACTCAGGCCTTCATCAAATCCCTACATTGCTCTATCCAAATCTAACTGAAGGAGGTATTTTTCAAAACTCTATCTCTCTGAATAGGCATCCTCAAGCCACGACATGTGAAGAAAAAATGTAACCCTTATCATGGTGAAGCTGTACATATGCATACTTTTCATTTATATTAACCATGCTGAGAGAATTTGAAGGTTGAACATGCTGAAAAAATTAGGTCACGAATTATGGCTGCCAAAATTCTCCCTGATCTTTGAGAGTTAGATTACAAAATTTATATTGTTGGAATCGTGAGCTCAAATGCCACAAGTTTCATGTTATAAATTTTTGTTTTTGTGCAAGCATTAGCAAGTTGCAGGTTTGAACAAAGAACGCGCGCAGAAGCTGAAGGACAGGGACGAAGCATTGCCTGGGCTTTTTGGCAGTTTTGGCCTTTTTGCTTTTATCATTCACACCCCCTGACTTAGTTTTTGCATCCCCTGGTTTATTTGTTTTATTTTTCATATTTCTTTTTATATTTTCATATTTATTACTTTTATTTATTTTTCTGAATCATAAAAATCATAAAAAATAATTTCTTTATTTTTTGCCTTTTTATTTTATTTTTTTTCTATTATTTTTTGCATGAAAAAATAGTTTATTAGGATAATGGATTTTATTTTCTTAAATAAATTTGTAAATACAATTAATAATACTTATTATTTTTATTATATTATTTATACTCATAAAATATTTATTTTCTATACATATTTAAGCATAATATTATTTATTATTTCTTGTACAAAAATGGACAAATTAATAATAGGAAACATATATTTTCTTTTAATTAAAAACTAGGGTTTCACCCCTCCAAAAATAATATTTATTTTTCCTTATTTTCTAGGGTTTAATTTAATTATTTTTCTCATACAAAAAACAAATACCAAAACATTTTTTACATAAATACATTTGCATTGCATTTTAAATACTTGTTTATTTATTTAATGCGCACAATATTCGATTGGGTTGTAATAATATTTTTAGGTTTATATTTGTGCAAAATCCCCATTCAAAACTTGTATCCCCCCTCCCATAATAATTGTGGTAATAGCTTAGTTTATTTTACGCAATTTATCGCTTTTATACCATGCTTAGCAAATTAGGGTTTGCATGACAAGAACAAAAACCAAACAAGTAGAAAAAACCTAATGCAAGACAAAAGCATGAGATTGTAGCTCTTCTCATCTATGGGATGGTTTTGTTCCCTAATCCTGACCAATTCATAGATGTGAGCGCTGTCAAAATCTTCATGTCTCGCAACCCGGAGCCTACATTGCTTGGGGATATCCTCCACTCTTTTCACACTCGTACAATGAGGAAAAGAGGTGTTCTCATGTGTTGCACTCCTCTCCTGGAAAGATGGTTTATTTCTCATCTTCCCCAATCAGTCTTAAAGAATGAGCAAGGTTTGAGGTGGTCACAAAGGTTAATGACACTCAACCATTCAGATATTCATTAGTGTTCTCGATCCAAAGAGAATGTTATTATTGTTGACCGTTGTGGGGAATTCCCTAATGTCCCTCTACTTGGCATTATGGGAGGCATCACCTATAACCCGTGCTTTGCTCTAAGATAGTTTGGGTATGCCCGAAGGGATGGCCCACATGATATGCTGGTTCAATGATTAGTTTTCGACTACGATAACGACGACCAAGGACTTCGTCAGAGATTCATCCGAGCTTGGAGGATGCCAAACAAGGTGGATAGCAAGACTTTAGGACACAAGAATTCCATCCCTCTTGAGCCTCACCTCAAGTGGGTACGAACCCGCGCTCAAAGTCTTATGATGCCTTATCCCTCCATTCTCCCAGTGATTATAGAGCCTGTTAAGGAAGGAGAGGTTCCATACACCATCCTACATCCTGACATGCCGACATCACTCGAAGACCTGCAAATGAGTTGGATACAGCTCAAGGGAGAGCGTGATACTTCCGAAGCCCAATTCTACGCAAGCGAGAAGAAGGTTTTGGAACTCACTCGGCTACTTCATGAAGAGCAGACTCTCAACACCTACATTGCACCAAAGAGGATGCGCAACGTCTTTTTACCTTAGAATTTTGTATTATTTTGCCCAAGGGGCATTGATGTACTCATAATTCTATCTTACTAATATGACGTGTGTTTCTTTTTTGTTTAAAACAAATTTGAATTTTTAAATCCTTGAAAACATTGCATGAATACATATCATTCATCATAAGCATAAACAGGTCTTTGCAACAAGTTTCCTCATCTCTCTGCTGTTTATTTCAGCAAGATGGATCTTGAACAAACGGTTAAAGACTTGCAAGCTCAGAACTTACAATTTCAATAGTTGCTCATGACCTTAGCCAAGGGGCAGGAGGAGCTGAAGACTTTGCTAGAAAAAGAAAAAGAGAAAAAGAAGAAGAAGCCAGCTGGTGTGGTTATCATGGGCAGAAGATTTCAGGGACAAGCCAGACGGACCTTAGATTTTCCAACAACATCTGATGAAGGGGAAATAAAAGGAAAAGAAACGGAAGTACCATTAGATTCTGAAGAAAAAGAGGACTACTCTGAACAACAATACCCTCCGACTGATGACAAGTACAAACACCTGGAAGAGCGTTTAGCTGCTATGGAGATACATAGAGTACCGAGGCTAGATTTTGAGGAGTTGGGACTAGTGTCAGGAATTGTAATCCCTCCAAAGTTTAAAGTGCCACTGTTTGCCAGGTATCATGGGGTGTCTTGCCCTAAAATGCACCTCATATCATATGTCAGGAAGATTCAACCACACTCTGCTGACAAAGACCTGTGGGTCCACTTTTTCCAAGACAGTTTATCCAGAACGCAACTTGATTAGTTCTACCAGTTGGAAAGGGCCGAGGTCCATAATTGGGAAGACTTGGCCGCAGCTTTCTATAAACAGTACCAATACAATGCTGACTTGGCACCTACCCGTACTCAGCTATAGAGTATGGCCATGGTTTTCAATGAGGGCTTTAAAGATTACGCCAAAAAATGGAGAGATCTAGCTGGAAGGGTGCAACCCCCTTTATCTGAAAGGGAGTTAGTGTACATGTTCTTGGGAACTCTATCAGGCCCCTTCTTTAATCATCTGATTGGAAGCTCTTCTGCAGGGTTTACCGAATTGATTTTAACCGGCGAAAGGGTGGAGGCTGGTATAAGAAGTGGGAAGATCCAAAAGGATGTGTCTGCCTCAACAGCTGTAAAAAATCCCTTCACTGGAAAGAAGGAAGTGTCAGCTGTCTATTCAGAGGAATCAGGGAAGAACTGAGCGCCGACCAACGGTGGGGGCCGTTATGATTCAAAAGCCTGCATCAGACCAACCAAGAAATAATCAGCCAAGGGTAGAAAGGCCAATTCGGAAATTTACCAAGATTAACATGACTCCAGCTCAAGTCCTACCACATCTTCTGAAGTTGAATCTGGCCATGCTAAAAGAGGCCCCAAAAAATCCTAATACTGTGTCTCCACATTACCATCTGAACGCCAGATGCGCGTACCATTCTGAAAGTACAGGGCACGACACCAACAACTGTTGGGCTCTGAAGAACAAAATTCAGGACTTGATAGATGCAAAGGAAGTTGAGTTTGAAGCGCCTGAGAAACCGAATGTTATTTCTGCTTCAATGCCCAGGCATGGCCATAATGCCAATGCTGTTGAGGAAGACAGTGAAGAGGATGGCAGTTTGGAAGATTGGATATTTCCTACTATCAGTGGAGGACTTCGCAACTGGGAAGCCAAAGACTCCATCCCGATAACTTTCATATCGCAGTAATTTATCTTTTACATTTATGTTGGACTGTAATAATTCACGAACAATTCGCACTTTAAAAACCTTGTGTTTTACCCGAGGCACATCAATCCATTTGTAAGGGGTTTTTATTTCATTTTCATATGTCATTCAATGAATCATGGACGCTTTTTCATATATAAACCTTTTATGCTCATTGCCTTTCTTTTACATTTTATTGTTTTAAGATGGCTATACCCTTACACACACCCACACTCACAAATGCAGGTACCCTTCCATTCTGGATCCCATGGGTAACGATACTGCTATAGCCTTCAGTGACTCTGAAGATCTGATCTACCAAGCCGAATACGAAGGTGAGGAAGATTGTGAGGTGTCAGGGGAATTGGCCAGATTACTACAACAAGAGGAAAGAGCCATTCAGCCTCATGAGGAGCTGTTAGATACAATCAACTTGGGTACTGAGGAAGATAAAAAGGAAATCAAAATAGGTGCCAATCTAGAGCCGAGTGTCAAGGAGCGCCTAATTCAGCTATTGCATGATTATGTTGAGATCTTTGCCTGGTCATACGAAGACATGTCGGGACTCGATACAGACATTGTGGTACATCATCTACCCACAAGAGAAGACTGTCCACCAGTGAAAGAAAAGGTCTGCCGCATGAGACCTGACATGTTAGAGAAGATCAAAGCAGAAGTTATGAAACAGTTCAATGTTGGATTTCTGACTGTTACTTCTTATCCTCAATGGGTGGCCAACATTGTGCCCGTGCCTAAAAAGGACGGCAAAGTAAGAATGTGCATGGATTATAGATATTTAAACAGGGCCAGCCCTAAAGATGATTTTCCACTTCCACACATCGACATCCTGGTCGACAATACAACCCAGCACAAAGTATTTTCTTTCATGGATGGATTCTCAGGCTATAACCAGATCAAAATGGCACCTGAGGACATGGAGAAAACTACATTTGTCACACAGTGGGGTACGTTCTGCTACAAAGTGATGCCATTCGGACTGAAGAATGCTGGGGCAACCTATCAACGCGCCATGGTAGCTTTGTTTCATGATATGATACATCATGAGATAGAGGTCTACGTAGATGACATGATAGCCCGATCACAAACTGAAGAAGAACACCTTGATCACTTGCAAAAGCTGTTTTTCAGATTGAAGGAGTACAAACTAAGGTTGAACCCAAACAAGTGCACATTCAGAGTCCGGTCCGGTAAACTCTTAGGTTTCATTGTCAGCAACAAAGGCACCAAGGTGGATCCTGCCAAAGTCAAAGCGATACAAGAAATGCCTGCTCCTCGCACTGAGAAGGAAGTCAGAGGTTTCTTGGGACGCCTAAACTACATTTCCAGATTCATTTCTCACCTAATGTCTACTTGTGAACCAATCTTCAAGTTGTTGAAGAAAGATCAAGTAGTCAGATGGAATGATGAATGTCAGTTTGCTTTCGATAAAATCAAGGAGTACTTACTGGAACCTCCTGTCTTGATGCCACCAGTCGAAGGAAGATCGCTAATCATGTATCTGACCGTCTTAGATAATTCAATGGGGTGCGTACTGGGGCAGCATGACGAGTCTGGCCGAAAAGAGCACGCCAATTATTACCTAAGAAAAAAGTTTACCGACTATGAAACCAGATATTCACTGCTCGAGAAAACTTGTTGCGCTTTGGTATGGGCTGCTCGCCGGCTAAGACAGTATATGTTGGCTCATACCACTTTGCTGATATCTAAGATGGATCCGATAAAGTACATCTTTGAGAAGCCTGCTCTATCTGGGAGGATAGCTAGATAGCAGATGATCCTAACAGAATACGACATACAATACACTACCCAAAAAGCTATAAAGGGCAGTGTGCTAGCTGATCATCTGGCCCATCAAGCTGTAGAAGATTACCAGTCTATGAAGTTTGACTTCCCTGACGAAGACATCATGACATTGGACAACAATGAAGAGATCAGACCATATGACGGACCTGAACACGGATCCCGATGGACCCTGTACTTTGATGGGGCGTCCAATGCACTTGGTAACGGTATTGGCGTTGTGCTCATATCTCCAGAAGGATGCCATACTCCTTTCACCGCCAGACTTTACTTCAACTGTACGAATAACATGGCAGAGTACGAGGCATGCATCTTTGGTCTCAAGGCTGCCATAGACTTGGGAATCAAATCTTTAGTTGTGTTTGGGGACTCGGCTTTGGTCATCAGTCAGATCAAAGGGGAATGGGTCACTAAGCACCCAAATATTATCCCTTACAAAGAACATGTTTTGACATTGCTACCACATTTCGAGCAGATTACCTTCGAGCACTTCCCGCGAGAAGAAAATCAGCTAGCAGATGCTCTAGCTACAATGTCATCTATGTTTAAACTTGATTGGGATAATGAGGCTCCCCAAATCACCATTGAACGGATGGACGAACCAGCACACTGTCACGAGATTAATACCGAAGAAGTAGTGGACCAGCCATGGTTTCACGAAGTCAAAAGGTATCTCGAGGCTCATGAATATCCAGAAGGAGCTTCAATCAATGACAAAAAGTTCTTAAGGAGATTCTTAGCTAAGTTCTTCCTAAGTAATGGCATCATGTACAAGCGTAATCATGATTCTATTTTGCTCCATTGTATGGACAAGATTGAAGCTGAAAAGATCATGGCTGAATTGCATGAAGGTACCTTTGGCACTCACTCTAGTGGGCATACGATGGCAAAGAAGATTCTACAAGCAGGCTATTACTGGTCTACCATGGAAGCTGACTGCTATCAACACTCCCGGACTTGCCATAAATGTCAAATCTATGAAGACAAGGTGCACGTGCCTCCGGTTCCTCTAAATGTCTTAACAGATCCTTGGACCTTCACTATATGGGGAATCGACATGATTGGGGAGATCAAGCCTATAACCTCCAATGGGCACCGTTTCATTCTGGTGGCCATTGACTATTTCACAAAGTGGGTCGAGGCAGCTTCCTTCTCATCCGTTACTAAAAATGTTGTTGCCCGTTTCATCAAACATAATCTTATTTGCCGGTACGGTATCTCCAAAAGGATCATCACTGATAACGGTACAAACCTTAACAATACTATGATCACCGCCTTGTGCGAGTAGTTCAAGATTCAACATCACAATTCATCCCCCTATCGGCCAAAGATGAATGGTGCAGTTGAAGCTGCTAACAAAAACATTAAAAAGATCATACAGAAGATGACAGTCACCTACAAGGACTGGAATGAGATGCTACCATTTTCTCTCCACGGGTACCGTACCATGACTCGCACCTCAACTGGGGCAACACCCTATTCTTTAGTTTATGGCGTGGAGGCTGTTTTACCTATCGAGGTTCAAATTCCCTCTTTGAGAATCATGAAAGATGCAGGTTTGAGTGAAGACGATTGGATCCAGACCTGACTTGATCAACTGAACTTAATTGACAAAAAGAGACTTACTGTTGTTTGCCACGGTCAGACGTATCAAAAGCGGGTGATCAAGGCTTTCAACAAGAAAGTCAGATGCCAGGTATATCAAGTTGGAGATCTAGTGATCAAGCGCATTATCTTGCCGCAAAGTGATCCTAGGGGAAAATGGACTCCTACCTATGAAGGACCATTTGTAATCAAGAACATCTTTTCTGGTGGGGCAATGATCTTAACCACCATAGACGGTGACGACCTGCTACACCCTGCGAACGAAGACATAGTCAAAAGATACTACGCATAAGAGACCCACTAGGTTGACACGCCTAGGAAAAACAAGGGCATCCCGGCGAACCAATGAGGTTCGGGCAAAAATTAGGGATAAAATTAAAAAAATCTGTACACCCGGCAAGTTGAAAACCCGAAAGGGCGACTTGGGCAAAAAAGGGTTTCCCGGTGGACTGAAAACCCGAAAGGGCGGTCCAGGCAAAAGTTAGGGAATTAAACCGTATGACTATGTCTCGTCGGATCACTTTAAGGACAATCTCTTCACTGACAAACTCTGAGCTTCTGATCATTCCAATCATCTTCGGACGAAGCAACGAATGGAAAAGATATTCGGAGATACGAAGGCTATAGCGGAATGGGAACCCCATGGGATTATTGCACATATAGCTATCTTTCTTTGTATAAAATTTTCTTACTTTTATGACACCATCCTCTTACTAGGATGTCCGTCTCCTTTGTACAAAATACTTATTCAAAGTAAATACAAAGATATCTCTTTCAAAGTACAAAAAACTATTTGCCTTTTTTTTTACACTTATGTTTTTATTTGCAAAAACGTCCAATGATTCATTAATGAACATATGCATTTGAACATAATTACTGTTTACAAATAAACAGAATGGAAAGGAACAATTACTGACAGATTGAAAGGATAGGAAAACGTCTTTAGGATATTCCATGAGCAATCCCTATAGTACATCATTAAGATCCCCAACGGAGCTGAAACCTCAAACTATCAATCCCCAGTGGAGCCAAAATTTCAAACTATCAACCCCCAGCGGAAACCATTCAGTTTCTCCAAATTCCCCAGCAAGTTGTCTTGAAGCATGAAAAGCAATCAGATAACAATTAACTTTTGTCTCTCCCCAACCTAGGATAATTCCCCAGTAGAGTGGCAGACGACCGAAACTCCTGAACTTTTTCCAAACAGGAATAAGTTTTCTTCCCCGCAGAGTTTTCATTGCTCCCCGACAGAATGAAGATTCTCTTTATTAATTCCCCGCAGAGGTCATCGGAGTTTTCTTTATTCCCAGCTGAATAAGGATTCCCATTGTGTAATCCCCGATAGAAGTCGTCAAAATTCTCTGGATTCCCTAAGCAGATTACTCAAGCAGTATACGACATTGCTCACAACAGAATTTTTGTCAAATACTCCAACTTCAAGACATGAAGAATCCCTATATACCCAGTGAAGTCGCCAAGGATTTCTTATCCT
The DNA here is from genome assembly GCA_948472305.1 of Vicia faba. Lineage (NCBI taxonomy): Eukaryota > Viridiplantae > Streptophyta > Magnoliopsida > Fabales > Fabaceae > Vicia > Vicia faba. The sequence goes on from OX451737.1 coordinate 334,627,408, forward strand.
CAGCAGTCAAGGATTTATTGTCCCCGGAAGCAGTCAAGGATTTATTTTCCTCATCAATACAACAAATCAACTTACATGCGCATACATTACATTCATATATCATAAACATTGATGAAACACATATATTGCATCATACATTTCATGCAACATAACTTTGTGCTTCATCTAACATTTTACCCTTTTCAGGATAAGATTAACAGCCACCGTTTAATAATATGCAATCATGATACAGTACAGATACACTTCAGACATGGAAGTCATTCTGCTACTCATTCAGATTTCAAGTACAGATACACTCCAGACACGGAAGTCATCTTGCTACTCATTTTTCAAGTCTAGATATGCTCCAGATACGGAAGCCATTCTGTCACTTATTCAGATCCAAATACAGATACAGTCCAGATACGCTCCAGACACGGAAGTCATTATGTTACTCATTCAAACCTCAACTTCAAGATATAGTGCATATACGCTCCTAACACGGATGCCATTCTGGCCCTTATTCAGATATAGTGCAAATACGCTCCAGACACGGATGCCATTCTGGCCCTCATTCAGATTCCAAGTACAGATACACTCCAGACACGGAAGTCATTCTGCTACTTTTTTTCAAGTTCAGATACACTCCAGACACGGAAGTCATTCTGCTATTCATTCAGACCTCAACTTCAAGATGCAGTTCAAATACGCTCCAGACACGGATGCCATCCTGATACTCATTCAGAGTTCAAATTCAGATACGCTCCAGACACGGATGCCATTCTGGCCCTCATTCAGATTTCAAGTGCAGATACGCTCCAGACACGGATGCCATTCTGGCCCTCATTCAGATTTCACACTCTTGATACAGTACGGATATGCTCCAGACACGGATGTTATTCTGTTTCTCATTCAGATTTCAAGTCATCAGATACAGCTCAGATACGTTCCAGACGCGGATACCATTCTGATACTCATTCTTCTGACTTACAACTTACAATTCAGCAAAATTCTTGGATGGCATCTACAAGCCCATCTCCAACAAGATTCTATCACCTCTCCAAATTGCATCTTTAAGCCCATTCCCTCAACTACACTTCGTCAAGTGCAAATTTATGGGCACTCTAGTGTCCAATCATCTTTTACCTTCGAGTCATGAATGGCAAATCTCGCCAATCTAACTCTTCAGGTTCAAGAAGATTGAACAGGGGCAGCTGTTGTACCCCAAAATTTTCCCTCTCATTTTTCTCACAAGACTTCTTAGACTCAAGACAAGATTAGGGTTTGGTCAGCTTAAGATATCTCATCTTGCACTAATAACCCAAAATTAGGGTTTGAGTTTGCACAAGGATTTTTGGACTACCAATGCTTCATGTGACTTTCCTACACCATTTTGGACCCCTAAGATTGCTCATGATAAGTTTCAATCCTTGAACCACATTTTTGATCAGTCAATTAGACAGTTGACCTAAAAATCAGCTGTATTGGGGGAAAAGTCAACCATGGCCAATTTACAGTCAAACTTCATAATTTTTGATCCACATCAACATTTTAGACTCATATATACCATTTGATCAAGTTTGGATCACAACTCCTCAAGAAATTTGATCAAATCATCAAAAGGGCAAAATGGTCAAAATTAGGGTTTTGACTGAGAAAGGGCAATTTCTGATTTTTAACCTAGCCAATGACCAATTGAGTTTAAACATGATTTCAAGGGCTCAATGGCATCATCTTGACCTAATTACATGGTTCAAAAGATCTCAAGTTCATTGGATTGACAGGTGAATTTTGCAGTCAACTGATCAAAAGTCAATTGTACACTGAAAAGTCAAACTTTGACTTTTTGGTCAAAATCAAGTGCCAAGGGTCATAATTCATCAAGATATGTCAAAATATGAAACTTGTTCACCAAGAAAACCAATTTTGAAAATTAGGGTTTTGAATTTGAAAATTTTCATAACTTAGAATTTTTCTAAGTATGGAAATTTTCTTATTTTTTCCCAACTTTTCACCACTTTTCCACCATGATGCATTTTGATTCAAAGAAAACTTCCAACATTAAAGTTGTATTCCTCCATGAAATCTACAACTTTTCTTCACAAACATTTCCCAAAAGATGCTTGGATCTCAAGTTATGAATTTGTGAATATAGGTCCATGAACTAAATAACTTAGTGAAATTTTGCCCTAATTTAGGCAGGTTTTTGACCCAACTTCATGGACATTTTTCACATAGTTCCAAGAGGTATATCAAATTTCATTTCAAAGATGAATTATAGATAACATTCCAAGCTTTCCAAAATGTCCAAGAAATCCCCAAGATCATTTTTGGTTAGGGAGAATCGAAGAAGGGAAGTTGGCATTTTATCATTTTTGATCAAGCCATTTTTACAAAGCATCAAGTTGCAAATCAGATCTTTAATGTTTGAATCTTGCTTTACAGGTCCTAAACTCATTCTACACTCCATAATTAAATGCAAACTCGGAAGATAAAGGCTTTATCTTTGCTTTTGAGGCTTTGTACAAGTTACATTTCCATTTTTGGCCAAAAGTGCACAATGCCATTTTCATAAAGGTAAGCTTTTGCAATTTTGTCAATCTTGAGCCTTGGACCTGTCCCTTTGGTGCAAGCAACTTCCACAGGTCTCAAGCAAATTGTAAAAGTGAATTCCAGCTATCAAGCAAGCAAGGGCAAGCCTGTTAGTATGGTCACTTCACTTTTCTTCAAATACAAGAAAAGTTGCCAAAAGGTGAAAACTTTGCACAACTAGTGAAGAGTGGACTTGGATCCTTTCTATACATATTTACAAACTTGTTACAAACTAGAACACGATTGCTTTACATCTGAAATTCTCCAAAACACAAAAACTCCAATTTTATGTCCAAACATACAGATTTCTGCAAAACCATAGCCAATACATTTTTGGCTCGTGCGTTTTGTATTTTAACACTTCAAACACCTTATACATATCAAACCAAAGCAATCCAAGCCTTTTCACTGCTTCTGTAAGCCCTATTTCAGCCATTTCCATCTTCACTTTGGAAGCTTGCAACTTGACTTGTGCAAAGAGTTCTAGCTATCCACAAAGCAAGCTAGGCATTGGAATAGCTTGAAGGAAGTTCAAGGAAGCTCACACAATCCTCAGGCCTTCATCAAAATCCCTACATTGCTCTATCCAAATCTAACTGAAGGAGGTATTTTTCAAAACTCTATCTCTCTGAATATGCATCCTCAAGCCACGACTTGGGAAGAAAAAATGTAGCCCTTATCATGGTGAAGCTGTACATATGCATACTTTTCATTCATATTAACCATGCTGGGAGAATTTGAAGGTTGAACATGCTGAAAAAATTAGGTCACGAATTAGGGCTACCAAAACTCTCCCTGATCTTTGAGAGTTAGATTACAAAATTTATATTGTTGGAATCGTGAGCTCAAATGCCACAAGTTTCATGTTATAAATTTTTGTTTTTGTGCAAGCATTAGCAAGTTGCAGGTTTGAACAAAGAACGCGCGCAGAAGCTGAAGGACAGGGACGAAGCATTGCCTGGGCTTTTTGGCAGTTTTGGCCTTTTTGCTTTTACCATTCACACCCCCTGACTTAGTTTTTGCATCCCCTGGTTTATTTGTTTTATTTTTCATATTTCTTTTTATATTTTCATATTTCTTACTTTTATTTATTTTTCTAAATCATAAAAATCATAAAAAATAATTTCTTTATTTTTTGCCTTTTTATTTTATTTTTTTCTATTATTTTTTGCATGAAAAAATAGTTTATTAGGATAATGGATTTTATTTTCTTAAATAAATTTGTAAATACAATTAATAATACTTATTATTTTTATTATATTATTTATACTCATAAAATATTTATTTTCTATACATATTTAATTTTTAATATTTAAGCATAATATTATTTATTATTTCTTGTACAAAAATGGACAAATTAATAATAGGAAACATATATTTTCTTTTAATTAAAAACTAGGGTTTCACCCCTCCAAAAATAATATTTATTTTTCCTTATTTTCTAGGGTTTAATTTAATTATTTTTCTCATACAAAAAACAAATACCAAAACATTTTTTACATAAATACATTTGTATTGTATTTTAAATACTTGTTTATTTATTTAATACGCACGATATTCGATTGGGTTGTAATAATATTTTTAGGTTTATATTTGTGAAAAATCCCCATTCAAAACTTGTATCCCCCCTCCCATAATAATTGTTGTAATAGATTAGTTTATTTTACGCAATTTATCGCTTTTATACCATGCTTAGCAAATTAGGGTTTGCATGACAAGAACAAAAACCAAACAAGTAGAAAAAACCTAATGCAAGACAAAAGCATGAAAAATGGCACACTTTGCATACAAGCACCCTTAGGGTTTCATCCACTTGGTTGCCTAGATTAAAATGGCCATGTTACGCACGCGAAGTATCTTGGCAAAACAAAACAAAAATAAGATCATAGTCCCTCGATGACACTATCAAAAGGTTGCCTAAACAAAGATGATCTTGGTCCCTAAAAATTTCTAAGATACTTGGCAATATTTCTATCATGGTCATACGATGACCCACGCCCGTCCCGTTTACATCCAAAGATAGAGTTGTTTACCAAATCAATGGTAAATCAACAATGTCAAAGGAATGAAAATGCGCAAGAAAGACATTTGAGTAGATAGATTAGCTTCTAGTTACTTGTCCCATTTCAAAACAATCCTTGCTATTTTCAAAAACAAACACACACACATTTAAAAACATCTTACAAAACATTGGAAACATTTTTCAAAAGACAAACATCTTTGTATACATTCTTACGAACGAGAATCATTACAAAGATTGCCTAAACAAATGGCCTCTTTTCAAAATACTTTCGAAACCACACCAAGCACCATTTCAAACAAAACAAAGCAAAGCAAGTGATCTAAACAAGTAACTAAGAGCCCATGGAAAACCATGGATGAAAAGGGTGCTATCACCTTGCCTTTTCATAATCTACCCCCCGAACTCAAGAAAACATCTCAAAGGTCTTTCCTGTGCTTTTTTACCTTTCCTTTTGGATAAAATAAAAGTCGGTGGCGACTCTTGCTAACCGCGACATTTGCGAACACAAACGCAAAACCTCAAGTCAGTTCTCCCACCGTATCACAATGTGGATCTGCATTATGATACGTGAGTGTGTGTAAGATAATAGCTGTTTTTGATAAAGTGCGACATAGAAAGGAAAAATAAGGAGCACAAAATTTATAATGCAAAAACGTCCAATGCTTTATTGATGATATGTGAAAATGACAAATAATAAGCCCTCACAAACAAAGCCAACATGCCTCGGGCAAGGCACCGGGTCGTAAAGTTTCAAACGGTCTGCTAAAAATATCAAAACAAAAGTCTATTACTGTGTAATAAAAGAAACGGGCACGAAGTCCTTCACCGTCCAGTTGTTCAATCCACCGTTGGTAGTCGGGTAAATCCAGCTGTTGATATCTGAGTCCTCATCATCAGCATCTTCCATGGCGGAGACAACCTCAATAGCATTGACTCCCGAGCCGTGCTTTGGCATGGGTGCAGTTATGACGTTGGGTTTCTCTGGAGCGTCAAACTCGATCTCTTTGGCTTCGATCAAATCTTGCACCTTATTCTTCAAGGTCCAACAGTTGTTCGTATCATGACCTGGGCTATCGGAGTGATAGGCACAGTGGGCGTTCGGATTATATAGGGGAGATGTGGTGCTAGGATTCTTCGGGGCTTCCCTCAGAGTTACCAGGTTGGTCTTCAATAATTGTGGTAGAATTTGAGACAAGGTCATATTAAGCCGAGTGTATTGTCTTTGAGGTCTCTCTATTCTTTGCTGATTGTTGCGTTGTGGGGCAACGGTGGGTCTTGATATTACTACCGCATTTACTGCTTGACGGCGCTCAGGTCTGCTTTGGCTCCTCGATCCGTAGACTGCACTAACTTATTTCCTACCGATGAAAGGCTTATTTTATGCACTTGATGAAGTACCTTTCTGTATCTTACCACTTCAGATACCAGCTTCTACTCTCTCCCCAGTCAAAATCAATTCAGTAAACCCAGATGACTAACTGCCGATCAGATGATTGAAAAATGGACCAGACAACATCCCTAGAAACATATCAACCAACTCCCTGTCAGACAAAGGGGGTTGGACACTTCCAGCCAAATCTCTCCACTTCTGAGCATAGTCCTTAAAACCTTCACTTGCACCCATAGACATACCCTAAAGCTGGGTACGAGTGGGAGCAAGGTCGGCGTTATATTGATACTGCTTATAAAAAGCAACTGCAAGGTCCTCCCAGTTTCGGACATTAGCTCCTTCTAATTGATAAAACCATTCAAGCTGAGTCCCTGAAAGACTATCTTAAAAGAAATGTACCCACAGACTTCTATCATCCGTGTAAGGTTGTATTTTTCAGACATACGAGCGGAGATGGAGTTTTGGACAGGATACTCCATCGTACTTAGCAAAAACCGGAGCTTTAAACTTGTGAGGGATCACCACTCCAGATTCTAGTCCCAGATCTCCGAAGTTTAAACCAGGGATCTTCTGAATCTCCATAGCACTCAGATGTTCTTCAAGTTATTTGTACCTATCCTCAGCAGGAGGATATTGCTCATCATCAAAATCAGTATCATTATCAGAGACTACAGGACTATGACCCTTTTCTTCCTCTTGGTTCTCCTCTCCTTTGGATGAAAGAGACAGATCAGCTTCCTGTCGCAACCTATTCCCAAATCTGTGACCCATATTCAGAAGAACCATCTTCTTCTTCTTCTTCTTCTTCTTCTTCTTCTTCTTCTCCTTCAGGATGAGAGTCTTCAAATGCTCTTGCCCTTTAGCCAAGTTCAAGAACATCTCTTGGAATTGGGAATTCTGTGCCTAAAGAGCTTTGATGGCTTGATCGGTAGGTACTTCAGAAGACATTTCGTGCTGAAATAAACAACGAAGGAGATGAGAAACCTGTAATGATACCTGTAATGATGTGCATGATAATGTGACGCATATGTAATGATTTCAAAGACTTCGGGAGATTTAAATTTGCAAACCAATAAATAAACACACTTTATTAGATTAAACTTGTAAAAATGTTTAACAATGCCTTTGAGGCGTTATAATGAAGTAAATAAAAAAGAAATCTAAACTCGAAAAATCATAAATCCCATGGACGCTTCCCCTTCGTGCTGACGTAGTCATTGATCGTCATTTCATTCTCAAGTTGCCTCGTGAGCTTCAAGATCTTCCTCTCTTGCTCATGGTACTTCTCCCAGTAGGTATCCCTCTCCTCTTTCAACTGAATCCATGATCTCTTCAATTCCCCAAGATCAGTGGGCATGTAAGGATAAAGGACTGTATAAGGAATTCCCTCTTCATTGGTGGGCTCCACAATCACTGGCAACACGGCTTCATAAGGCATTCCAAGCTTTTGGGCTCGGGCTCGGACCCACTGGAGATAAGGTTGCATAGGGAGAGAAGTCTTTGGTCCTAGCTCTTGAGGGTCAGACCTGTTCACCATGCCCCAAGCTCGTATAAACCTTCGGCGATGCTCGTCAACATCCCCCTTATAGTCAAAGACAATATCTGTAAGAAGTAGCTCATGAGGACCATCTCTCCGAGCGCGACCAAACTGTCGTAAAGCCAAACAAGGACTGTAGGTTATCCCTCCTCTAATTCCGAGCAATGGGACATTAGGGTATCCCCCACATCGATCAATGACAGCAACACTTTCCATAGCCTTAGAACTCCAAAGAATGTCTGTATGGGCAAGGGACATTATTCTGTAAGACCACCCTAAACCTTCCTCATTCTTCAACACGGACTTGGGGATGTGCGAAATAAACCACCTCGCCAGCAAAGGCATGCAACACATGAGGGTCCCTCTTCTACGCACAGTACGAGTGTAGAGGGCATGCAAGATATCACCCAGAAGAGTAGGCACAGGATTGCGAGACAGGAAGATCTTAACCGCGTTCACATCCATGAAGGAATCTGGATTCGGGAAGAGAACCAAAATGTAGATGAGGAGAGCCAAGATGTCTTCAAAATCTTGAAAGTCCAAATTATCCCATAACAGTTGAGCTTGATCAATCAGAAACTTGGCTAAGAAACCTTCAACCCCGCTTCGTGTCTCCCAGTTGGATAGTACATCAGCCCTTTTCAAATGTAAAGCTGAAGCAATGTCCTCTGGTCTAGGAGCCTCTTCCAAACCTGTGAAGGGCATCTGCTCAAGGATAGATATGCCCAATAAGTGAGAAAACTCTTCCATGGTGGGAACTAGCTGATAATCCGGGAAAGTGGAGCAATGATGCATCGGATCAAAGAACTGGAAAAGCACACTCATCATCTGCTCATCAAACTTTGAGATAACCATGCTAAGAAGCTGACCATGTCTCCTAATGAATGAAGAAGTATCAGAAACTCTCGAGGCTAAATCTTTGAGTTGAGCAGGTATTTGCACAAAGTTAACTCGGATAGTGTTTCTGCACATGGAAGCCATAATCTGCAAAACAGAACAAAGATAAATTCCCTCGGTCTTTGAAATGGTTAGTATAATGAAGTATGCATGCTATGTTATGATGCATGATGTCATGATAAAACATACAACAAGTATAGTAGATAACATACATGGTAAAGGCAAACAAGTTACACAAAAGCCCTTAAGTTTCAGGCTTGCATGGGGTCTAGGTACTACCCTCTTGAAGTTTAGATGGTTTCAACCTGTCCTAATAATAGTAACCGGGTTCTAGAGGTTCTCAATATCACTGACCATCCTCCATCGGTCATGGTTTCAGCTCACGTAATCTTTTCTTGCGGCTGGAACTATCTCGAGAGTACGGTCTCAATGAGTGTAGTATCGAGTATCAACTAGTTCTCAGCTTTACACCGAGGCCGGCTATCTCACTACTTCCTATGGCCAAGTTGGTCAATTATAGGTTCTAAGGTCATTTAATGCTTAACGACACATATAACATCCCTGTATTCTCCTCGTTTCTCCATGAGGGATACCGGTACCAACTAATGTGCCACATCAACGTAGCTACTGCTTCAACTGTATCGGTCTATGCCGTACAGTTCCCTCACAGTTTATTGCTACTTACCTAAAAGGTGTCCCCAGATCCGGGTTATGATCTATAGTAACTCCCAATACAAAGCCCTCAAAAGTAAAGCAATCAAATCAAAAAAGAGAAGCAATTTGTGATGAACTAATCCTAAGGTATACCCCACTTATCTTATCCCCACCAGAGTCGCCAGTTCTGTGATATGGTGGCAGAACCGGACTGTTTTAGGAAAATGTTGGTTTGCGTTTTGCGTTTGTGTTTGCAAAATGTCGCAGTAAGCAAGAGTCGCCACCGACTTTTATTTTATCCAACTGGAAAGGAAAAAAGCACAGAAAAATTCCTCTTTCGAGATTTTGAGTACGGGGGGTAGATTATAGAAAGGGAAGGTATTAGCACCCTTTCTATCTGTAGTTTTATATGGGCTCTTAGGTACTTGCTCATCATTTAAAATTTTTCTTCCGTGTTTGTGTGTTTTGAAAAGTTTTTGTTTTACTTCGATTTAACCCTTTCTTCTGTCTTCAAGAGTGTTACGAAGTCGTTTTGAAAACTTTGTTTGAAAAGAGTGTAAGTGTGGAAAAGATTTATTTTGAGCAAGTACCTACTAGCATCTACCTACTCGAAAAAAGAGTGTTTCTGTTCTTGTTTCCTTTAGACAGCGCTATCCCACTATTAGTGAGTAGGTAGCACCGTTGTTGGAGTTGTAAGGGTCAATTCGAAAGGGACGTATGATCACTAAAGCAATGTTAGGACGTCTTAGTAATAACCCTAATGTCTTAAGATCATATTCGAGGCAACATTTCTGAGGCAACCTTTCCGAGGCAACTTTTCCGAACGGGACATTTGATCTTTTGTTTAGACAAGAGGGCGACCACTAAAACACCCTATACTTAATGACCGTTTACCGAAGGCAACCGAAGTGAGAGTATACCCTAGGAGTGCGCATGTGCGAGTGATTTGATTTCAAGTTATTATCTTTTCACATTTAGGGTTTGCTAACCGTTTTAAAATTAACATACAGTCTTGTCATGCAATCCTATTATCATACATCTAACAGTTAATATTTGCGAAAATTAAAATGCGGAAAATAAAGCTACGCTATTACAAGGCTTCGGGTAGAGGGATTAATTACATAGCCAAAAATCCGTAAAACGATAAATGAAAGAAAAGTCCTAATTAAACTATTACATCCCATAAGCAGTTACATTAATATTGTAAAAATAAATAAACGCGCGTGATGAAACGAGAACGAGAGAAAATTAGGGTTTTGACCCCGTCTAATCTAATTAAAAGAAAAAATCATTTTTTTTGTTTTTTTTTACTATTTAAAGAAAAAATAGAGTTTTAATTAAATATGATACAAATCTAATTACTAATTAATTTAAATTAAGAAAATTAATTATTTTTTACCTATTTTTATATTTTGGTTATTTTGAGAAAATAAAATAAAAATTAAATTAAACAAACCCTAATTTTCTAAAGTATTTTAATTTATTTACAAAAGAATTAAAGTTACCCTAAAATCAAATTAAACTAATTAAATTAATTTTTGGTAAAAAAATAAAACCTAAACCTAATTTGATGAAAATTGATTTTTATGATTTTTTTATAAAAAATAATTAATTTGTGTTAGAAATATAAATTAAATAAAATAAATAAAAGCAAGAATATAAAAGAAAAAAAGAAATGGGCCTTGTGATCAGCAAACAGGGGGGGTGCCAATAGTAGCTTTTGGGCCCAAAAGCAAGGGTCCACGTTGACCTTCATGATCCAATGTTGCAAGTTGACTAGGGAGCATCATGGACCTCCAATGAATGGGTGTGAGCTCTGGCCTTCTAGAGATCTGGTGATTGATCCTTGAGGGCACATGGTGAACCCCTTTACCTGTACACGCGCATGATTATACAAGACAAAATGTTATGAAATAATATGGGGACCTGGGATTCGAACCCAGTCCCTATTGCTTTTCCCTTCGCCTCACAACCAACTGAGCCAGCGCGCTTGTTTGTATAAAAGATAAAAAACAATGATTATATTAAAAAAAAACATGTTAACTTTCAACGTGCGAATTTTCAAATGGGCTAATGGAGTGGTGCCACGCAACTCTTCTTCTTCCTCACTCCGTTGGTAAAAGTCCAAGACTTTTACCTACGGACACAACCTGTAGCTATAACCCATGTAATTTTCCAAAATCTCATACACGCACCATAAATGAAAACTAATGCTACTGACCAATTCGCCTTGGCCTTGTGAACATCATGGTACCTCTCTTTTGGGCCAATTTTACCTGTACAAGAAAATCCCAAAACGAAACAAGAAACCCTAACAATGGTGGATCTCTGTATGGTTAGCAAAAATGCAATTAATTGCTACCATTAGCTTGCAAATGCTTCAAGGATTCAGAATATATAAATAATTCATGCTACAAATGCCAAATAATGATATTGGATTTCAAAAAGGGAGGGATGTCGTGAAGCACTTACCTCGCATTTCTGGGCACAAAAACACTTGCTTTTGATTGGTATAGACTCTTTGTACACCCAGGAAGCGAATGAGATAGCTTGGGAGGCTTGAGAATAACTGGAAGTATGAAAACAGATTGTTATTTTTCTTGAGTTTTTCCAAGTTTGTTCTTCACTCTACATGCCTCCAACCCTTGTGCATTTGGTCTGCAAACGTTCTATATATGTCCTTGAGTGAATTAGGTTTACAAGTTTGCTCTAAATCTTTTTCAATTATGGTCATTGATCAAGATTTGATTCTCATTCAAATCTTTCTAAAACAAGCCAAAATCCAATATTTTTGTGTACATTTGAAGCTTGCATGATTTGATCTCATTGCCAGCTATTCATGGACCTGAAATATGCACAAAATCTCAAGGTTTAAATGATTTTGATATTTTCATGATTTATTATTGATTTTATTTGATTTAAATGAAATAAAAATAAAAATAAATGACAAAAATAAAATAAAGGCAAGTGGGAAGGATCATGGGTCGTGGATAATGTTACAAACTCAATACAAGCACAAAAAGTTGGGCCCATTTGACAAAAATTGCAATTTGAGACATATTTGACTTTTGGTAATTTTGCAAAAAAGGTCAACTTTGCCAATGCATAACTTCTTCAATTTTGACCCTAGAGATGTATTCTTGGACTTTTTAGAAAGCTAAAGATGTCCTCTAAGCAACCATTTTGGTATCATCTCAATTGAGTCTTCCATGTTCATATATGAAGCTTTGACAAAAAAGGTGTTTTTGTTGACTTTTCAAAGTGACCTATAATGTCCAAATTCATAACTTCTTGTGAGTGCATATTTTGAACTTGGGAGATGAAGATGAATTGTAGAGCATAGCATCCTATTCAAAATTATCTTTGGATGGGTCATTTCTAATAAAGTATGAGAAAGTTATTCTTGGTCAAAGTTTAGTTGACTTTTCCTGCAAAACCCTAATTTAGCAACTTTTGGGTTTTGATGAATTGTGAGCAATCCTTGAGGAATCATGGTCAATCCTTGATCAAATGATGAATAATACTTAAAAATGAGGATATTGACCAAAAATCTTGAAGTTTGACTGTATGTGGGCCACAGTTGACTTTTGCCCTAGCACAATCGATTTTCATGCCTTTGAGCAATTCACTGAGCAAACTTCCTCTGCAAGGCTTGAAACTTGACATGAATGATATTGAGAACATATTAGGGCAATGGTGAGAATTTGGGATCCTTGGGACTCAAATATCTTAATGCAACATGAAACCCTAATTTGAGGTAGACTGCCTTAGGAGAGAGTTTGTCTGGTCAACTCTTGGACTTCCTTGAGCAATTTGAGGACCTCACTTGAAATGTATTGAGAAATATGGGAGGGAAAATTTAGGGGTACAACACAGAGAGATTTTGTTTGAAAAGACTCTGATTCCGACTGTTCCGTATGAAGATGTTACCATCATAACCATTTCTGCCAATCCTTCCAAGGTCTCCTCTAAAAGACCTGTTAGGATTACACCTGCTCCAAGAATTGCTCCGTTGATAATCACTTTTCCCGGTCTTGTACTGTACTCCTCGAACAAAGTTGTCCCTTGGAATTATGGTGTCGATGTTTACTATCATGGCGTTAAACAGGATTTGAAGACTGAAGAGGTTGATCCCGATATTAGTAATATTGTTGGGACCAACAAAGTTACCCGAAGTGGAAGGATTTTCTCTCCCGAGATCTCCCCGAAGATTGTTGTTAAGCCTGTTGTTATTCCATATGTTGTTCCTACCGGTACTTCTGTTACTACTCCCATTCTTACTCCAGTTGTTACCCCTGCCAATGAGTCATCTGGGACTCAGGGAAAAGAAGCTATAGGTGAGTTTTCCCGGACGGAGGTGCCTAGAAAGGTTGTTATGGAATCCTCTAAGCAAGAAATAGAGGAAATTTTAAAGATAATCAAGAAGAGCGACTACAATATTGTCGAGAAGCTGGGGAAGACCCCTTTAAAGATATCAATGTTGTCCCTGTTGTTGTGTTCTGAGGCCCATGCAAAGGCTTTGATTGCATTTCTCAAGACTACGCATGTGCCGCAAGAAACCTCCACCGACCATTTCAAGGACTGTGTGGCCAGTTTGACTGCTGACAATGGGTTGGGTTTTTCATATGCCGATCTGACACCAAAGGGAAGAAAGCATAATGATGCTCTGCATGTCTCGATCGAATGCAGGGGCACTACTATGGCTCATGTGCTGGTGGACGATGGATCTTCACTGAATGTTCTGCCTAAGAAGGCTCTTGATCGGCTCGATTGTGAAGGCTTGACCCTAAAGCCGAGTAACATTGTGGTGAGGGATTTTAACGGGTTAAAAAGAATGGTACATGGGGAGGTGGACATCCTTGTCAAAGTGGGTTCCCAGACCTTTGAATCCACCTTTTACGTGATAGATATCAATCCATCATACTCTTGTTTGTTGGGTCGTCCTTGGATCCATGAAGCTGGGGCCGTTACTTCTACGCTGCACCAAATACTGAAGTATCCGGTGAAGGGGAAGATTGTCACTGTGCATGGTAAATAGGAGTATATGGTAAGCCACCTGAACTCTTTCAGGTATGTGGAGATGGACGGGGAATTCATAGAGACTCCTTGTTAAAAATTTGAAGAGGTTCCCCAGATTATAGCGTCAACCGAGACTATCACCAACACCAAACCTCCTTTGAAAATGGATTCTCTCAAATACGCCATAGAGGTAGTTGAGGAAGGTGGGTGTACCATTTAGGGTCAGCTCCCTGATTTTTCTCATAAAACTAACAAATTTGGTTTGGGCTTTACTTCAGGAACTCAAAGGGCTGTTCGACACGCTCGGGCCGGAGGACCTCCCCTACGCATCAAATATCGTGGGGTCAATGCTATTGAAGATAGTGATGAGAATTCTGATATCGACAACTGGATCTACCCGACTACCAACGGTGGACCTAGTAACTGGACGGCCAGAGATTTTATACCAATACCTTTTGTTCAGCAGTAATTGTCTTACTTGTTTTCCAAATTTGTAACAAACAATTTAAACTCTACAGCCTTGTGTCTTACCCGAGGCCCAATGGTTTTGTCTGTGAGGGCTATTATATGTGTTGCACCCCAAAATTTGCCCTCCCATATGCTCCAAGATCAAGCTTCAAAATCTTTCAAGGGTTGCACAGTCCAATTACCTCCTAACACAGTCAAAATTAGGGTTTTGGTTCTGGCAAAGAAATTGAAGTTTCCAAGGGTCCAATCAAGTCCCATATGCTCATATACATTGTCAAGCATCCATAGGCCAAGTTTCAAGACTCACAGCATCAAATTGCACAGTCAAAAACCCTAAATGCTTCACAGTCAACTGCAGGGGCAAAATGGTCATTTGACAGTCAAAAGTCAAATTTTTTGGTCAACATCTTATTTTGAGGCCACAAAAATCATTTGATCAATTCTTGATCATGATTCTCAAAGCATGGCTCAAAAAGTCTCAAGATGCAAAAGTTTCTATTTTTGGACAGCTGAAAAAGTCAACTGCAAATTGACCAGGGCATAACTTCTTCATGGTTTATCAGAAAAATCCCATCCAAAGCTCATTTTTAAGAGAATAACATTTCCTACAACTCATCTTCACACTTCAAGTCCAAGAAATGCTCTCACAAAAAGTTATCAATTTCAACATTATAGGTCATTTTCAAAAGTCAACAAAAAGGCACTTTAAGTAAAAGGCCATAACTTGAGATTGGTAAATAAAAATGACATGGGACCAAAGACATTGGTTAGAGGACTTCAAGACCTTTCCAAAATGACCAAGAACATGATCATAGCTTCAAAATTGAGCAAGATATGCCTTGTAGAAGTTGGGAAATTTTTGGGAATTTTGAAAAGTCAACTTTGCACAAAAGGCTTCAAAAATGCTAATGGGCCTCAATTTCTTTCATGAATCATTACCCAAAGGATATGCACGACCCATTGACCTCTAAGGGAGTTATTTTCTTATTTTTGATTAATTATTTGAATTTTTATTATCATTAATTCATTTAATTAAATTTAAATATGAAAAAATATCAAATAACACTTATCAAATCTTTTTGTGCAGCAAATTCACTCATTATGAGCTAAATATTTCGTGCATCAATCCACAAGGCAAAATCATCCCAATTTGGCAAGTTTTCCATGAAAAAAAGATTGGAAAAGATATGGAGAAAATCAAATATTCAAAACATGAATGCATGGATCTTTGGACTTGGTTTTGACCTAATTTCGTTCAAATACATATACACAAGCTAACCTAATGCTCAGACATAAAAAAAAAGCTGCTCAGAAAACTAAGAACGAAATTGCAAATTTTTGGCCAAAAGTTGAAAACTGATTTCACACCTAGAGGACAATTCGAAGCTCCAAAAGCATTCCAATACATTGCCAAAGCATCTAGGAGTCGATTACAATCAAAACCAGGTCTCCATACCCCAAGAATTGGTAGAACAGAATCGTCTTCTTCATGAACTTGTCCATTATCGTTTTTTAATTTACATGCATTATTCATGAGCTTTAAGTGTTGATTCTTACTAACAATGTTGTTCTGAAGCTATTGGTGATATTTGATTGAACTAACGATGCGTGTATCAGAATCCACCATTGTCAAAAGCTAGGTTTTTCAGAGTTTCAAATTGGGGCTTTCCCCATATGGAAAAATTGGACCACCAAACCTATGCCATTGAAATCGTGACATCCAGACGAAACCAACCAAGACCTTGCGCCCTTTTTATATTTATCCATGTGCTATTCGCTATTTTTGCAGGTCTTGTTTAGTGGGGGGTTTAAAACCCCCGCTATTTGCTTATGTTACAGGTACAAAAGACGAAGAAGATGCTAGCGTGTCCAGGCTTGGTTGGTTAGTTTAAATATTAGCGCGTTTTTTTTTGTTTGTTCCAGCATGACTACTTTTCTCACATATTATATTCTTTGCTTGTCCATATAACAAATGCACGCGTTAGCCTGGATGGTTGTTGAGGTGTCCTGCAGGTACTGGGACCTGGGTTCGATCCCCAGGTCCCCCATATGCTTCATAATTTTTGTTTCAACGTACTCATATGTAGCGCCTCCTTCAAAGACCACCATACGCCTTCACATGCTGGCTTGCCACGTAATCAGGATGACCAATCTGAAGGCTACAGGATGAGGACCATCATACGCCTAGGTCAACTGCTCCACACGTGATCCCTGAAAGTCAAAAAGGGCTTGTTCTGTTGGGCCAAATTGCCTCCAATTTACCTCCAAAAAGGGCCAGACACCCCCCAATGTTTGTATATTTTTTTTAATTTTTTTAATTTTTTTTTCTTTTCTTTTTCTAGTTCTTTTAATCATTTTTTATTTAATTCACTTCAAATAATTTTCTTTTCATAATAAAACCAGAAAATAAAAAACTAAAAATATGTTTAATTAATATTTAATTCACTATTAATTTATTTTGTAAATAAACTTTAAATATTAATTTAGTTTAATTTAGGGTTTTCAATTTTAATCTTTTCCTAATAAATTAAAATAGGTAGAATTAGGGTTTTGATATTTTTTCTTTTCATCTTTTTAAATAAATAATTTTCTCATCATTATTATTACTATTAATTATTAAATATCTTTGTAAATAAATATGTAAAATAATTAATTAGTGTAAATTAGGTTTTAAACTTTAACCTTTTCCTTAATAATTAAAAAATATTTAGAACTAGGGTTTCCTTCTAACTTTAAATTCTTTTCTTATTCCATTAAATACCAAAAACCTAAAAAACATTTCTTCTCTTAATTAAATAAATAATTAATTAGCCTTTTAATTTCATTTAATTTCAAAAGGGTCCAACGCCCTCGAGCGTTCTATTTTTATTCCTTTCGCACGTTATTTTATTTTCTTTTCGAATATTATGTAATTGCTCAAGCCATGTAATAGTAATTAGGAATTTATTTATTTTCCGCATTTTTTACCAAACGGGTCTTTGTTAATTTGGCGATGTATAGACCCGCGCCTTGTAATAGCGTAGGATTTTACTTTCCGCATTTAAATTTCCGCACTTTTAAATTCTAAACTTTGCATGAAAGAATGAATGGCCTAAATTAAAAACAAGCGTAGATCATCATGATACATGTACAAGATAATTGCTTAACTGAAAATAACACACAAATTCACACACCACTCTTAGGGTACGCCTCACTGTTGCCTTGCCCTCGAAACGTGGTCGTCGAGTATAGGACATTTTAGTAAGTCCTTATGTCCGTTAATCCACATGCCTCAAAACAAGTTGCCTCGGAAAAGTTGCCTCAAATTAAAAAAGGATCAATGGCATAAGGGTAGCTTCTAAGGTGTCCTACTGTTGCTCTGGTGACCACACTGTCCCTACAAATGAATTGACCCGAACACCTCTAACGGTGGTGTTACCTATCTCTCAATGGTGGGATGGCACTACCTTAAGGACATTTACACAGCCTAATTCCTTAGGGTAGGTAGATGACTCGTAGATACTTGCTCTATTAAAAAAAACAAAACAAAACTCTTTTCACACCGACACTTTCAAAAAAGCTTTCAAAACAATTTTTTCAAACACTCTTGAGGACTGATACAAGAGTCACTCTGAAATCTTTAAACGAAACTTTTTCAAACCCACTCACACTTGAAAAGCAAACCTTTTGAAAACACAAATGAGCAAGTATCTAAGAGCCCATGGATAACCATGGATAGAAAGGGTGCTAACACCTTCCCTTTCTATAAATCTACCTCCCGAACCGAGAGACAATCTCATAAGGAATTTTGTTGTGCTTTTGTCCTGTCCATGTCGGAGAAAATAAAAGACGGTGGCGACTCTTGCTTCCGCGACATTTCGCGAACCAGCGTTAAACAGTCAGTTCCAGATCCACCGATCACAGAACTGGCGACTCTGCTGGGGAATACTTTAAAGTGAGGTGTACCTTAGGACTAAGATCACTTGTGTTTTCAATTGCTGAGTTTGTTTGCTTTATTATTTTGGGTACTGTTTCGGAGTTACATAGATCCTAACCCGAATCTGGGGATACCCTGTTAGGTAGCATAAGCTGTGAGGGACCTGTCCGGCGTAGACCGACATGGGTGAAGCAGTGGCTACGTTGGTGTGGCACCTTGGTCTGTACCGATATCCCTTATGTCGCAACAAGGAGAATATGGGTCTTCTGAGGAGTCATTAAGCACCAACCGACCTTAGAACCTTAAATCACCCAACTTGGCCAATAGAACCGTAGCAGTATGCTACACCCATTGAGGCTAAACTCTCGCGATGGTTCTGGCCGCAAGAAAAGATTGCGATGCTGGAGTTATGACCGATTGAGGGTAGTCAGTGATATTGGGATCCTCTAGAACCCGGTTACTTCTGATAGGACAGGTCTGAACCAACAAACTGAAAGAGGGTAATACCTAGACCCCATGCTGGCCTAAAACCTAAAGGCTCTCTGTGTGACTTGGGTGCCTTCATACCTGAACTACTTGCATACTTGTTATCTAACAACACGAGTTCCTTGCAGGTTTTGTTTACAGTCCTTAATTGGGACTCATTACAGGGCCTACTTACATCTCTCCATGCATAGCATCATACCATCATACCATTGCATACATCCTACATAAGGACTAACCCATTTCAAGGATCTCAAGGGTTTGTGATGCAGGTCATGATGAACCAAATGTCTAGCAAGGGGCAAAGGGGATTTATTTTCCTCTAGCCAAGGTTAATGACTTGAGTCAGGGGCTATGACCCACTCGATATGGTGAGCCTTGACCCTTGAAGAAGGACTCTCAACGACATGCAGTTCCTTCAATCAAGCTACCGGATCCCAACTCTAACAATTTTCTTGTTTACCCCGCGAGATCCTTGAAAACATTGCATACATACATACATATCATTGCATTACAGGTATCCCTTTTACAGGTTGCTTACCTTCTTTGCTGTTTATTTCAGCCGATCGTCATGAATCCTGAATCATCTACTGAGCAATCCATCAAGGCCCTCCAGGCTCAGAACGCCCAGTTCCAGGAGTTGATCAAGAGTCTAGCCCAGGGTCAACATGATTTGAAGACTCTGCTCTCGAAGAAGAAGAAGAAGAGAACAGTGTTGTTCAACCCGAGACGCAAATCTGGGAATGGATCACTAAATGAAGTTGAGCAGACTACCCCATCTGTTGGAAAGGACAGCCCCCATGAGAGAGAGGTTCCTAGTCCAGTAGTCTCCGACAACGAGACAAATTTCAATGATGAACAGTACCATCAAGCTGAGGACAGGTATAAACAGTTGGAAGACCGACTAAGTGCTATGGAGATACAAAAGGTGCCCGGCCTGGACTTCGAAGATCTAGGTCTGTCTTCTGGGGTAGTAATCCCATGCAAATTCAAGGCACCTTCCTTTGCAAAGTACGACGGGGCATCCTGTCCTAAGTTGCATCTCAGGTCTTACATAAGGAGGATCCAGCCCTACACGGCTGACAAGAATTTGTGGATTCACTTATTTCAGGACAGTCTGTCAGGAACCCAACTCAACTGGTTCTATCAACTGAATGGAGCTAGCATCCGCAGCTGGGAGGACTTGGCCACTGCATTCTACAAACAGTACCAGTACAATGCCGACCTTGCTCCCATGCGCACTCAGCTTCAGGGAATGTCTATGGGTGCAGGCGAAGGCTTTAAAGAATATGCACAAAAGTGGAGAGACCTTGCTGGAAGGGTGCAGCCACCTCTAACTGACCATGAGCTTGTGGACATGTTCTTGGGGACCCTGTCTAGTCCATTCTTCAACCACCTGATTGGGAATTCTACTGCTGGGTTTACAGATTTGATCTTGACCAGGGAAAGAATAGAAGTTGGCATCAAGTCGGGGAAAATACAGAATGGTGACTTCTCGAACATTGAGAAGAAACCATCCAAGAAAGAATCTAGTGCTGACAACGCGGTAGTTATTGCAAAGCCGGCCGGTGCTCCTCAGCGTCGCAATCAACAAAGGGAAGAAAGACCTAAAAGGCAATTCACTCCCCTCGGCATGACCTTGTCACAGATATTGCCACAATTGCTGGAAACCAAGTTGGTAACTCTCATGGACCCTCCAAAGAATCCCAACAGGACACCTTCAAGGTACAACCCCAATGTTCGCTGCGCCTATCATTCTGATAGCCCGGGGCATGCTACAGATGACTGTTGGACTTTGAGAAACAAGGTTCAGGATTTGATCGACGCGAAGGAAGTCCAGTTCGACTCTCCAGAGACTCCGAATGTGATCATTGCTCCCTTGCCAAGACATGGCTAGGATTGGAATACTTTTGTTCATTCGAATGTTCAATTTGTAATTTCCTTTTGATTGTTCAAACATTTATTCATGCTAAACGTTGTTATTTCATTAATGCATTGCACATGTCTGTTTTGAAGCAATTATCTCGTATTCACTATATGCAAACTGTTTTCATATTTTTTGTGATGATCAACTCTCGATTAATAATTCTAAGCCTCTTGAGGGAGGATGACGAAAACGATACCACGACATTTACAGTATGCTTTTGAACAAACCCCGCTGATGGGGTACAAGCATTGTTTCAATTCCTAAACACTGGAATTATAAGGAAGATAATCCCTCGTCAACCCCTTTGAGCCAAAGAAGTTGGAGTTTTTCTTTTCGAAAATTAAAACCCTTAATCATAACCTGGGCCAGGGTAGTTCTCTCAGCTGATCCAAATGCACAATGAACAGCATCAAAGGAGTCCTTCCAAAGCAAAAGACGATGATGGTTCTGAATAATTATAAAGACGGGCAGTCATTATATCTCAGAAATAAAAACCCAATAAGTCAAAACCTATGAAGGAGACTTACAAAACTGGGGCATCCCGCTGACTATAAATTCAAAAAGAAACAATTCAGGCAAAAAACAGGGATAACAAGATCAAAATCAAAAAGAGGTTCTACAAACCCTCAACAAAAAGAAGTGTCTGCCTATTCAAAATAAATTGTTAACATCCGAACCATCACCGGAATATCAGAGCAAAGACTCAAACAAGGTCTAACGCATGATCAGCTGAGTTTAGGTTTGAAGAACATCACGAAGAGCGGGTGGGTACAAATATAATTTGAGCCTTTATCCTTTGTTTCTTAAACCGTGAACCAGGCCACGCTACAACCCTTAAAAGTCCTAGCTGAAGCATGGGTTAGTTCGAAAGCATACTGTTACAAAGGTATCCTGACTCCTTAAGGCCCGCTGTAAAATAACGAGTTGACATCACATTTTACAAAATTTGCTTAAAAACTGCATTTTCAAAAACTTCAAGACAGACATAAGCTTTGCATTTTTAACATAACTTTGTTTGCATATGACTTTTTGTTCGAACAACAGAGAAAGTCGCACGACGAACATCTAAGTGAACAAAAGTACTTCCAACCAAGGGGCAGACATGATCATTTGTCCGTCATTTGGGGCAGTTAAGTCAAGATTCGGAGAATCTCTCAAAAGGCCAGCCAGCTAGGGGCAAACCTCCCTCTGAGTCACTTGGGGCATTGGACATGAATTCCAACTGCGAATCTTGCACGATCAAACATCTTCTGGTCACATGGCAACAATAGGGGCACCTCCCTACATCCTAAGATCGTGGACATAGTTGAAAAAAAATACTACGCATAATCAAAGACCCGCTAGGTTGACACACCTAGGCAAAAATAAGGGTTTCCCAGCAAACCAAAAAGGTTCGGGCAAAAATAAGGGATGGAAATGAAAAAATCATACACCTGGCAAGTCGAAAACCTGAAAAGGCGGCTTGGGCAAAAAAGGGTATCCCGGTGGACTGAAAACCCGAAAGGGCGGTCCAGGAAAAAGTTAGGGATCAAAAGCGTACGACTATGTCCTGTCATCATTTGCCTACCAGAAGAAGATTTGTCAATCGGCAGTCATCAGGCCTCCACCAGTATCTTCTCCCACAGAAACAGGGGCAGTAATGAGTTGTCTAAACAATCTGGTTGCTCTGTCCACCAAGGCATCAAAGTAAGTTCAGCTGAAGAATACGGCTAAGATACCTACACTCCCTGCAGAATACGAACGCGTCTCCCGGCTTTATTCAAAGGTTATTCCCCACCAGAGCTTATAACTGGGTTATCCTCAGCTAATTACCACGGAAAGATCGTCCCCGGCGAAGTCTTCCTATCCCCAGTGGAAATGAAGAATTCTACTCTTCAACATCAGCCCAGGATTCCACAATTTCCCGGCATTCGTCAAAGATCTATTCTCCCAGACGGAGATACATTCATAAACATCACATTACAACATGATACATGCATACACATCATATCATACAATCTCGTTTATGTTGAGAACATCATTGCTTGGTTCATATCATGCATTGCATACGACTGACCTTTACCTTTCAGGAAAGATGCAGTTAAATTCTCAACCCCGTCGTTATAGACACTCGTCGTCATAGACACTTGTCGTTATAGACACCCGTCGTCATAGACACTCGTCATTATAGACACTCGTCGTTATAGACACTCGTCGTTATAGACACTCGTCGTCATAGACACTTGTCGTTATAGACACCCGTCGTCATAGACACTCGTTGTCATAGACACTCGTCGTCATAGACACTCGTCGTTATAGACACTCGTCGTTATAGACACTCGTCGTCATAGACACTTGTCGTTATAGACACCCATCGTCATAGACACTCGTCGTCATAGACACTTGTCGTTATAGACACCCGTCGTCATAGACACTCGTCGTTATAGACACTCGTCGTTATAGACACTCGTCGTTATAGACACTCGTCGTTATAGACACTCTTCATTATAGACACTCGTCGTCATAGAAACTCGTCGTCATAGACACTTGTCGTCATAGACACCCGTCGTCATAGACACTCGTCGTCATAGACACTCGTCGTCATAGACACTCGTCGTCATAGACACTCGTCGTTATAGACACTCGTCGTTATAGACACTCGTCGTTATAGACACTCGTCGTCATAGACACTCGTCGTCATAGACACTCGTCATCATAGACACTCGTCGTCATAGACACTCGTCGTTATAGACACTCGTCGTCATAGACACTTGTCGTTATAGACACCCGTCGTCATAGACACTCGTCGTTATAGACACTCGTCGTTATAGACACTCGTCGTTATAGACACTCGTCGTCATAGACACTCGTCGTCATAGACACTTGTCGTTATAGACACTCGTCGTTATAGACACTCGTTGTCATAGGCACTCGTCGTCATAGACACTTGTCGTTATAGACACCCATCGTTATAGACACTCGTCGTCATAGACACTTGTCGTTATAGACACCCGTCGTCATAGACACTCGTCGTTATAGACACCCGTCGTCATAGACACTCGTCGTTATAGACACTCGTCGTTATAAACACTCGTCGTTATAGACACTCGTCGTTATAGACATTCGTCGTTATAGACGCTCGTCGTTAAAGACCACCCGTCCATGAAGATAACTCGTCCTTGAAAAGACAACTCGTCAGAGGAGACAATACCCCTTGGTTCAGTAAAATCAATCCCTAAAGGTTTTCTGAGATAACCTGTCAGCAGAGACAACTCACCAACCCTTTTATATTTTCCGGACTCGATTCCTGTATCTTGCCAGGGCACGTCTGAAGAGTTCGAAGATCCGATTCCTGTATCTTGCCAGGGTGTATCTGTTGACGACTATACATTACCAGACTCGATTCCTGTATCCTGCCAGGGTGTATCTGTTGACGACTATATTCTCCGGACTCGATTCCTGTATCCTGCCAGGGCACGTCTGAAGAGTTTAAAGATTCGATTCCTGTATCTAGCCAGGACACATCTACATAAAGAGTTTAAAAGATCAACTCCTGTAACAGGCCAGATAATTATCTTTCTCAGGTACGCAAGTTCTCGCTAAGGAATCTCTTACGCGATCAACACCTAGATGGCATCTATAAGCCTATCCACATACCAACAGTCTCCAAATGGCGTCTATAAGCCCATTCCCGACAAGGTTCTGTTACACTTCCAGATGGCATCTATAAGCCCATCCTCCTATCTAGCATCTCTCCAAATGGCATCTGTAAGCCCATTCCCGTCATCACACTACTGACACTCTACTATGTGAGTGCAAATTTCTGGGCACTCTAGTGTTCAATCATCTTCCACCTTCAGATTACGAAAGGCACGCCAACCAATCTACATCCTCAGGTCTAAGAAGATTGAACAGGGGCAACTGTTGTACCCCAAAATTTTCCCTCCCATATGCTCCAAGATCAAGCTTCAAAATCTCTCAAGGGTTGCACAGTCCAATTGCCTCCTAACACAGTCAAAATTAGGGTTTTGGTTCTGGCAAAGAAATTGAAGTTTGCAAGGGTCCAATCAAGTCCCATATGCTCATATACATTGTCAAGCATCCATAGGCCAAGTTTCAAGACTCACAGCATCAAATTGCACAGTCAAAAACCCTAAATGCTTCACAGTCAACTACAGGGGCAAAATGGTCATTTGACAGTCAAAAGTCAAAAAATTTGGTCAACATCTTATTTTGAGGCCACAAACATCATTTGATCAATTCTTGATCATGATTCTCAAAGCATGGCTCAAAAAGTCTCAAGATGCAAAAGTTTCTATTTTTGGACAGTTGAAAAAGTCAACTACAAATTGACCAGGGCATAACTTCTTCATGGTTTATCAGAAAAATCCCATCCAAAGCTCATTTTAAAGAGAATAATATTTCCTACAATTCATCTTCACACTTCAAGTCCAAGAAATGCTCTCACAAAAAGTTATCAATTTCAACATTATAGGTCATTTTCAAAAGTCAACAAAAAGGCACTTTAAGTCAAAGACCATAACTTGATATTGGTAAATCAAAATGACATGGGACCAAAGACATTGGTTAGAGGACTTCAAGACCTTTCCAAAATGACCAAGAACATGATCATAGCTTCAAAATTGAGCAAGATATGCCTTGTAGAAGTTGGGAAATTTTTGGGAATTTTGAAAAGTCAACTTTGCACAAAAGGCTTCAAAAATGCTAATGGGCCTCAATTTCTTTCATGAATCATTACCCAAAGGATATGCACGACCCATTGACCTCTAAGGGAGTTATTTTCTTATTTTTGATTAATTATTTGAATTTTTATTATCATTAATTCATTTAATTAAATTTAAATATGAAAAAATATCAAATAACACTTATCAAATCTTTTTGTGCAGCAAATTCACTCATTATGAGCTAAATATTTCGTGCATCAATCCACAAGGCAAAATCATCCCAATTTGGCAAGTTTTCCATGAAAAAAAGATTGGAAAAGATATGGAGAAAATCAAATATTCAAAACATGAATGCATGGATCTTTGGACTTGGTTTTGACCTAATTTCGTTCAAATACATATACACAAGCTAACCTAATGCTCAGACACAAAAAAAAGCTGCTCAGAAAACTAAGAACGAAATTGCAAATTTTTGGCCAAAAGTTGAAAACTGATTTCACACCTAGAGGACAATTCGAAGCTCCAAAAGCATTCCAATACATTGCCAAAGCATCCAGGAGTCGATTACAATCAAAACCAGGTCTCCATACCCCAAGAATTGGTAGAACATAATCGTCTTTTTCATGAACTTGTCCATTATCGTTTTTTAATTTACATGCATTATTCATGAGCTTTAAGTGTTGATTCTTACTAACAATGTTGTTCTGAAGCTATTGGTGATATTTGATTGAACTAACGATGCGTGTATCAGAATCCACCATTGTCAAAAGCTAGGTTTTTCAGAGTTTCAAATTGGGGCTTTCCCCATATGGAAAAATTGGACCACCAAACCTATGCCATTGAAATCGTGACATCCAGACGAAACCAACCAAGACCTCGCGCCCTTTTTATATTTATCCATGTGCTATTCGCTATTTTTGCAGGTCTTGTTTAGTGGGGGTTTAAAACCCCCGCTATTTGCTTATGTTACAGGTACAAAAGACGAAGAAGATGCTAGCGTGTCCAGACTTGGTTGGTTAGTTTAAATATTAGCGCGTTTTTTTTGTTTGTTTCAGCATGACTACTTTTCTCACATATTATATTCTTTGCTTGTCCATATAACAAACGCACGCGTTAGCCTGGATGGTTGTTGAGGTGTCCTGCAGGTACTGGGACCTGGGTTCGATCCCCAGGTCCCCCACATGCTTCATAATTTTTGTTTCAACGTACTCATATGTAGCGCCTCCTTCAAAGACCACCATACGCCTTCACATGCTGGCTTGCCACGTAATCAGGATGACCAATCTGAAGGCTACAGGATGAGGACCATCATACGCCTGGGTCAACTGCTCCACACGTGATCCCTGAAAGTCAAAAAGGGCTTGTTCTGTTGGGCCAAATTGCCTCCAATTTACCTCCAAAAAGGGCCAGACACCCCCCAATGTTTGTATATTTTTTTTAATTTTTTTTTCTTTTCTTTTTCTAGTTCTTTTAATCATTTTTTATTTAATTCACTTCAAATCATTTTCTTTTCATAATAAAACCAGAAAATAAAAAACTAAAAATATGTTTAATTAATATTTAATTCACTATTAATTTATTTTGTAAATAAACTTTAAATATTAATTTAGTTTAATTTAGGGTTTTCAATTTTAATCTTTTCCTAATAAATTAAAATAGGTAGAATTAGGGTTTTGATATTTTTTCTTTTCATCTTTTTAAATAAATAATTTTCTCATCATTATTATTACTATTAATTATTAAATATCTTTGTAAATAAATATGTAAAATAATTAATTAGTGTAAATTAGGTTTTAAACTTTAACCTTTTCCTTAATAATTAAAAAATATTTAGAACTAGGGTTTCCTTCTAACTTTAAATTCTTTTCTTATTCCATTAAATACCAAAAACCTAAAAAACATTTCTTCTCTTAATTAAATAAATAATTAATTAGCCTTTTAATTTCATTTAATTTCAAAAGGGTCCAACGCCCTCGAGCGTTCTATTTTTATTCCTTTCGCACGTTATTTTATTTTCTTTTCGAATATTATGTAATTGCTCAAGCCATGTAATAGTAATTAAGAATTTATTTATTTTCCGCATTTTTTACCAAACAGGTCTTTGTTAATTTGGCGATGTATAGACCCGCGCCTTGTAATAGCGTAGGATTTTACTTTCCGCATTTAAATTTCCGCACTTTTAAATTCTAAACTTTGCATGAAAGAATGAATGGCCTAAATTAAAAACAAGCGTAGATCACCATGATACATGTACAAGATAATTGCTTAACTGAAAATAACACACAAATTCACACACCACTCTTAGGGTACGCCTCACTGTTGCCTTGCCCTCGAAACGTGGTCGTCGAGTATAGGACATTTTAGTAAGTCCTTATGTCCGTTGATCCACATGCCTCAAAACAAGTTGCCTCGGAAAAGTTGCCTCGAATTAAAAAAGGATCAATGGCATAAGGGTAGCTTCTAAGGTGTCCTACTGTTGCTCTGGTGACCACACTGTCCCTACAAACGAATTGACCCGAACACCTCCAACGGTGGTGCTACCTATCTCTCAATGGTGGGATGGCACTACCTTAAGGACATTTACACAGCCTAATTCCTTAGGGTAGGTAGATGACTCGTAGATACTTGCTCTATTCAAAAAAACAAAACAAAACTCTTTTCACACCGACACTTTCAAAAAAGCTTTCAAAACAATTTTTTCAAACACTCTTGAGGACTGATACAAGAGTCACTCTGAAATCTTTAAACGAAACTTTTTCAAACCCACTCACACTTGAAAAGCAAACCTTTTGAAAACACAAATGAGCAAGTATCTAAGAGCCCATGGATAACCATGGATAGAAAGGGTGCTAACACCTTCCTTTTCTATAAATCTACCTCCCGAACCGAGAGACAATCTCATAAGGAATTTTGTTGTGCTTTTGTCCTGTCCATGTCGGAGAAAATAAAAGACGGTGGCGACTCTTGCTTCCGCGACATTTCACGAACCAGCGTTAAACAGTCAGTTCCAGATCCACCGATCACAATATGTTATTTTCATGTGTCATCAATAAAACATTGGACATTTCTTGCATACAAATTTTGCGCTCTCTGTTTTTCTTTTCTGCTTTTCACTTTATCAATACAGATATGCTCTTACACACACTCACGTATCAAACTGCAGATCCATATCCACTATGGATCCCATTGATAACAGTTCTACTATTGCCAATTATAACTTCGAAAATCCGATCAACCAAGTCGGGGACGAAAGTGAGGAAGATTGTGAGGTGTCTGGAGTAATTGCTAGACTGTTACAACAGGAAGAGAGGGCTATACAGCCTCATGAAGAGCCAGTTGAGACGATAAACTTAGGCACAGAGGTAGATAGAAAAGAAGTCAAGATTGACGCCAATTTGGAGACTAATGTCAAACACCAGCTGATACAAATGTTGCACGACTATGTTGAGATCTTCGCCTGGTCATATGAAGATATGCCTGGTTTAGACACTGATATTGTGGTACATCGTCTGCCAACTAAAGAAGATTGTCCTCCGGTTAAACAGAAGGTCCTCCGTATGCGCCCTAAAATTTCAGAGAAGATCAAAGCAGAGGTTATGAAACAGTTCAACGCTGGGTTCTTAGCTGTCACTTCCTATCCGCAGTGGGTTGCTAACGTCGTTCCGGTACCTAAGAAGGACGGTAAGGTACGGATGTGTGTGGACTACAAAGACATGAACAGGGAAAGCCCCAAGGATGACTTTCCGCTTCCCCACATTGATGTTTTGGTTGACAAGACTGCACAACACAAAATATTCTCCTTCATGGATGGTTTCTATGGGTAAAACCAGATCAAGATGGCTCTTGAATACATGGAGAAGACAACCTTCGTCACACAGTGGGGCACCTTCTGTTACAAGGTGATGCCTTTTGGGTTAAAGAATGTTGGGGCAACTTATCAGCGAGCCATGGTCGCCTTGTTTCATGACATGATCCACCATCAGATAGAGGTTTATGTTGATGACATGATAGCCAGGTATCAAACCGAAGAGGATCACCTTGACCATCTACAAAAGTTGTTTGACAGGTTGAATACATACAAGCTGAGACTGAATTTGAACAAGTGCACCTTCGGGGTAAGGTCTGGTAAGCTTATGGGGTTCATCGTCAGTGACAAAGGTATTCAGGTAGACCCTGCGAAGGTAAAGGCCATACAAGAGATGCCGGTTCCCCGTACTGAGAAGGAAGTTATATGTTTCTTGGGACGCTTAAATTATATCGCTAGGTTCATTTCACATCTGACTGCTACTTGTGAGCCAATCTTGAAACTCCTGAAGAAAGATCAAGTGGTAAAGTGGAATGACGAATGCCAGACTGCTTTCGAAAGAATCAAGGAATACCTTCAAGAACCACCAACTCTGATGCCTCCGGTTGAAGGAAGACCTTTGGTATTGTACCTAACAGTGCTAGACAATTCAATGGGGGTGTGTGCTGGGGAAGCATGACGAGTCTGGTCGAAAAGAGCATGCAATATACTACCTTAGCAAAAAGTTTACCGACTGAAACACGATACTGACTGCTCAAGAAAACTTGTTATGCTTTGGCATGGGCTGCTTGCCGACTGAGACAGTATATGTTGACCCACACTACTTTATTGATATCTAAGATGGATCCAATCAAGTACATCTTCGAGAAGCCCTCTCTCCGAAAGAAAGCAAGATGGAAAATGATCTTAACCGAATACAATATCCAATATACAACCCAGAAAGCAATCAAGGGAATTGTATTAGATGATCATTTGGCACATCAGGCCGTGGATGACTACCAGTCCATGGATTTTGAGTACCCGGACGAGAATGTTATGCTGGTGACTGACTATGAAGAACCTGGACCGGATGAAGGACCTGAAGAAGGATCTCGATGTACCATGGTTTTTGATGGAGATTCGAACGCACTCGGTAATGAAATTAGCATTGTAATCATATCTCTTGAGGGCTATCATACTCCTTTCACTTCCCGACTATGTTTCAACTGCACTAACAACATGGTGGAGTATGAAGCCTGTATCATGGGTCTCAAAGCGTCTATCGACTTAAGGATCAAGTTCTTGAACATTTTTGGGGATTCAACCTTGGTGATAAGTCAGATCAAAGGCGAATGGGATATGAAGCATCTGAATCTCATCCCGTATAAAGAGCACGTACTGACGTTGCTCCCACACTTTGAGGAGGTAACCTTTGAGCATTTCCCACGAGAGGAGAATCAGTTAGCGGATGCGCTAGCTACCATGTATTCTATGTTCAAGGTTAAGTGGGACAACAAAGCTACCCGAATCACCATTGAGAGGTTGGATGAACCAACGCACTGTTGCGAGATTGATATTGAAGAGGTAAAAGACAAACCCTGGTTTCACGAAGTAAAATGGTATCTCAAGACTCAAGAGTATCCCGAGGGGGCTTCTGTCAACGATAAGAAGTTTCTGAGAAGGTTCGCCACAAAATTCTTCCTCAGTAATGGAATCCTCTACAAGCGTAACCATGACTCTACCTTACTACGGTGTGTAGATAAGAGCGAAGCAGAGAGGATTATAATAGATTTACACGAAGGTACCTTCGGAACCCATTCGAGTGGACATACTATGGCTAAGAAGATCCTACGGGCAGGATACTACTGGTCCACTATGGAAGCAGATTGTTATCAGCACTTTCGAACTTGTCATAAATTCCAGATATATGATGATAAGGTGCATGTGCCTCCGGTCCCTTTGAATGTCTTGACAACTCCTTGGCCCTTCGCAATGTGGGGCATTGACATGATCGGAGAAATCAGACCTACCGCTTCCAATGGGCATCGCTTCATCCTGGTGGCCATCGATTACTTCACAAAGTGGGTGGAAGCTGCCTCCTTTGCTACTGTGACCAAGAACGTTGTGGAGCGATTTATCAGGCATAACCTGATCTATCGGTATGGTGTGCCAGAGAGAATCATCACTGACAATGGTACGGATCTCAAAAATACGATGATCACCGATCTCTGTAAGCAATTCAAGATACATCGTCATAACTCTTTCCCCTACTAGCCGAAGATGAATGGCATCGTTGAAGCGGCTAACAAGAACATCAAAAAGATCATACAGAAGATGACAGTGACATACAAAGACTGGCATGAGATGTTACCATTTTCTCTTCACGGGTACCGTACCTCTGCACGGACATCAACAGGGGCAACACCCTACTCTCTGGTATATGGCATGGAGGTAGTCCTACCCATTGAGGTCCAAATCCCTTCTTTGAGGATTATGAAGGATGTGGGTTTGAACGAAGACAACTGGATCCAGACTCGACTTGATCAACTGAATCTGATCGATGAGGAGAGACTTACTGATGTCTGTCATGGTCAAATGTATCAAAAATGGATGATCAAGGCTTTCAACAAAAAAGTTAGACGCCAAGAATATCAAGTCGGGGATCTAGTAATCAAGCACGTCATACTACCACAAGGTGATCCTTTGGGGAAAATGGACTCCCACATACGAAGGGCCATTTGTGATTAAAAACATTTTCTCAGGGGGAGCCATGATTCTAACCACCATAGACGGTGACGACCTTCCTCGCCTCGTCAATGAAGACATAGTGAAAATATACTATGCATGATTAAAGACCCACTAGGTTGAATGGCCTAGGCAAAAATAAGGGCTTCTCGGAGAACCAAAAGGGTTCGGGCAAAAATAAGGGATGAAATCAAAACAATCTGTACACTCGGCAAGTCGAAAACCTGAAAAGGCGGCCTAGGCAAAAAAGGGTATCCCGGTGAACTGAAAACCCAAAAGGGTAGTCCAGGAAAAAGTTAGGGATGTGAAGTGTATCACTATGTCCCATTGGATCATCTTGCGATCAGACCTCAGTATCAACTATCAAGCTCGAACGACACCAATCAATCTAATCAGCTTCGGACAAGCAGCAAAGTGATGAGACGCTCGAAGACATATCGACAATAGCATAATTGAAACTCAATGGGATTGTTGCACATAGTTGTTTTCTCTTCATTGTACAAAATATTGTATAGCTTCCATTTTTAAGGCGGCGTTCTCTTACTAGAGCGTCAGCTTCCTTGTACAAAAACGCCTGTAATAGGCTAACTTCGAAAATTAATACAAGTCATTTTTTACAAAACCATTTGTTTTCCTTTTTCTGTTTTGTTTTGCAAGAACGTCCAATGATTTATTCTTGACATATGAATTTGAATATGATTGTTGTTCATAAATATTTGCATAGGAAACAGAAAGACAATTGCTCGTAACTTAAGAAACAGGGGCAAAAACTAAAAAAATGTCAAACCCGACAGTTACTCTGTCCAGCAGGTGTCGAGGCAGAGACAGCCTCGAAACACAGTCATCAGTACATACGACCACGTGACATCTGTACTCCCCATATAGTAAAGGTAACCAAAGCATTGATATCAGCTTCCCCAAAATAGGAAGTACTCTCCCCAGCCAGGTTCCTTCAGAAATCTGACATCTATATTCCCCAGCCGAATTTCATAATCGCAAGCGGGTCATAAATTTTTCTCCCGATCAGAGTTTATTTCTCTGAGTACAGGAGCTCAGTCCCCAACAAAGCTTATCAATTCAGCTACGGAAGTTCACCTTCCAATAAAGTTATTCCCCCGCAGAATTATTCTCAAGCAGAGTCTCTCCACGACAGAATATCCATAGACAAGGAGCAAATCTCCAGCATAGTCATCTCCGTTCACCATCCCTAGAAGAAGTAGAAGAACCACAGTTTTCTACAATAGTCAAGAATGTTATACCCTCCAGCAGTAGTCAGGGATTTATTTTCCCAGACTCGAATATGGCACAATAACATCTCGTGTTCATACATCATGACATGCACATACACATCGCATACAATATAATCTCATTTATTTTGAGAACATCATCCCACCATACATTTCATGCATCACATATAATTAACCATATTATCTTTTCAGGAAAGACAATTATCATCAACAATCTCGGCAGTTATACATGTTACATCTGCAGACAACGAATGGAAAACCAGTTCCCAAAACCAAGTGGGTCAACTAACTTACATGATCATCTAGAAGTAACCCTACTATCCAGGTTTCTTCCCATAAGCCCTAATATCCAGTCTTTCATCTTGAAGTAACCCTATTGTGATACGGTGGGAGAACTGACTTGAAGGTTTTGCATTTGATCGCAAATGTTGCGGTTAGTAAGAGTCGCCACTGACTTTTCTTTTATCCAAAAGGAAAGGTGAAAAAGCATAGGAAAGACCTTTGAGATTATTTCTTGAGTTCGGGGGATAGATTATGAAAAGGGAAGGTATTAGCACCCTTTTCATCCATGGTTTTCCATGGGCTCTTAGTTACTTGATAGATCACTTGCTTTTGTTTGAAATTGTGCTTTGTATAGTTTTTGAAAGTATTTTGTAAAGGGGGCATTGTTTAGGCAAACCTTGTAATGATTCTCGTTCGTAAGAATGTATACAAAGATGTTAATCTTTTGAAAATGTTTTCAAGTTTGTAATATGTTTTGGAAAGTGTAGGTGTTTGTTTTGAAAATAGCAAGGATGTTTTGTTTTGAAATGGAGCAAGTAATTAGGAACAATCTACCTACTCAAAAGTCTTTCTTGTTCATTTCCTTTTTCCTTTGACATTGTTATCTTACCATTGATTTGGCAAGTAACCCTATCTTTGGATGTAAACGGAACGGGCGTGGATCATCGTATAACCATGATTAGCAATGTTACAAGGTACCTTAGCATTCTCTTTTAGGGACTAATATCATTTTGAAAGGCAACTTAGATAGCGTCATCGAGGGACTATGATCTTATATTTTGCTTGTTTTTGCTAAGATACCTCACATGTGTAATATAGTCATTTTTTAAGGCAACCAAGTGGATTTTACCCTAGGGGTGCTTGTGTGCAAGTGTATTGTTTTTCATGCTTGATTTTGTCTTTGATTAGGGTTTTCTGATTGATTGGTTTTAGTCTTTCCATACAAACCCTAATTACTAGCATTTGTATATAAAGCGATAAATTACGGAATTTAAAATTACTACGCTATTACAATATTTGTGGGAGGGGGTGTACAAATTATGAATGGGGATTGCAAGAAAATAAAGCCTAATTTATCTATTACAACCATATTTAATTTATACAAGGATTGAAATAAATAATGTACAAAATGACTAAATGTACAAGAATGTAAATGTAAAGTAAATGAATATTTTTGTTTAGATTTTTTAGGAAAAAAGGGGTTTTGTTCTAATCTAATTAACTAAGGAGAAAATAATTAATTAAAAGTAAAAACCTAATAATTACTAGGAAAAAGAAATTAAATAAAACCCTAATCTATTAATTGATTAAAAGAAATTAAGTTTGTAAGAAGAATATTTTTGGCATTTTTAAAAACAAATTATAGTATTATAAAATATTTTTGGTCTTTTTTGTTTTAAAATAATATATTTTAATGGTGTAAAATAAAATAACTAAAACCCTATTTTTAATTAAATTTACAAAACAATTAGTAAAATAAATAAAGTATGATTAAATAAAATAATTTTTTCTTGTAAAAAATAAATTAACTTTATCAAAATATAAATCTAATGTTTTTATATATTTTTTTATTTTTTAGTATTAGAAAAATATTAAAGAAAACAATTAAATAAAAAATAAGGAAAAGAAAATAAAATGGGCCAGGGGCTGTGTAAGTGAAACAAGGGGTGAGACGTAACAAAAAAAACATAAGGCCTAAAGGAGGCCCAGCGCTGCCAAAGAAAAGAGTCAGAATGCAAAAAATATGAAAAAAATCTAAAAGGGTACCACTAGGGCTCGAACCCAGGTCCCTCAAGTCACAGGCGCGCGCTTCTACCACTAGAGTGGCTATACATCCGTTTATATAATCAAAATAATAAATATATGATAGTAAACAAGTCCATGGCCTGAACTTCATCTTCAACCTCACGCCCAGCCAGAGCCTCTATATCTTATTCAAATATCAACAAAAATGAAAACTGTAAACAGGAAACTTGTAGCAAATTTTCTCACGATTTCAAAAATGCAAAGCAATAAAATTATAGATCAAAGATAAGCACGAATTTTAATGGCCCTAATCTGAACCCTAAAAATCTCAGAAACTTCAATCTTAAAATTCTCTAAGCTCAAGCAAAATTAATGAAAACTATGAACATGGTTAGCTTTAGGGCAATGATATCTACATTTTTCATTCACAAATAAACCATTAATGATGCCTATATGAAAAGTTCCAAAGTCAGAAAACTTACCTTGCAAGAGGGTATCGTGTTTGTAGTTCGAGAAGCTTTCAGTAAGTTCCAATGATTGGACTAGCTTCCTCAAGTTCCCAAGAAGCTAATGGAATGCTTAGCTTGAGCTGAAAGTACCTGAGGAGTTCTGGAGAGGTCAAGGTGCAAGGTGCTATTTTTGAAAATGGTGGATGATGATGGAGGTGTTACAGTGGTGCTGCAGGTGTTGGAATTGTTCGTGTATGTTATTTATAAGCTTTTGAAAGTGAAAGGCCAAAAAACGCACGAGTAAATTTGGAGATTGGATGCAAAACTCAGAAATGACAAGTTTTGAAGTGTTTTTGGTGATTTTGTGTTCTTGGTGTTTTCAGGGCTTAAGCATGCGTGGGATTTATGGAAAATGGCTTGTATATCTATAAGAAAAGAGTCTTGAGTGGTTTTGAAAGTCATAAGTACAAGTTACAAGCTATTTGCTATGTTACTCGATTTTCAAGAAAAGTGGGAAAACAAGTTTCAAGAGGAAGTACAAGCATGGGCTGGGTGATTGTAAGTGTCTAGACAATTTTCTTATGAGTTATGGGACTTGTATTATCATAAGGAAGCAATTGCAAGGCTCAATAACAAGTTTTATGCAAAAAGTCACTTTATCAAAATGGCATTGTGCACTTTCTTCCCAAAATGGATATAAAGCATGGCCTTGCATTGAATGCTTGAAATGATACCTCTAACATCTGTGCAAGCAATTAATTATGGAGTTCCTAACAAGTTTGAGGCCTGAAAATTAGAGGTTATGTAGCACAAGTTTGAATTTTGAATCTTGTTCATCACAAAATGACTTGTAATTCAAGTGATAAAACCCTAACTTCATCTCTTCGATTCTCCCTACTCGAAAATGATCTCAGGGAGTTTTTGGACATTTTGGAAAGCTTGCAATGTGCTCTACAACCCATATTTGAATCACTTTTAAAAATTCCCCTTGGAACTATATGATAAAATTCCATGAAGTTAGGTCAAAATCCTGACCAAATTAGGGCAAAATTTCACTAAGTGTTTTTGTTTCATGACCATGTATTCTTAAAATTATAACTTGAGATCCAAAAACTTTTGGAAGTAGTTGTGTGAAGAAAAGTTGTTTATTTCATGGAGATATACAACTTTCATGTTGGAAGTTTCTTTTGAATCAACTTGCATCATGGTGAAAAAATTGCTCACAGTTATGAAAAAATAAGAAATTTTCAACACTTAGAAAAATTTCTAAGTTTAGAAATTTTAACTTTTCAAAATGGAATTTTTAATTTTTGATTTATTGATCAATGTGGAGAAGTGGGAAATCATCCTTAGGGCTTTCCCTATTTAAATCTCTATAGTCCACGCACATTCGTACCTTGCCGTCCTTTTTAGGCACGGGAACAACATTGGAAACCTATTGTGGATAGGAGGTGATGGTCAAGAATCCGGCGTTAAATCGTTTCATGACTTCCGCCTTGATCTTCTCTGACATGTCTGGTTGCATGCGACGAACCTTTTGTTTTACCGGTGGGTAGTCCTCCTTTGTAAGTAGACGATGTACTACGATATCTGCATCAAGTCCCGGCATGTCTTCATACGACCAAGCAAAGACCTCAACATAATCGTGTAGCAACTGAATCAGACGCTCTTTGACACTGGGTTCCAGATTGGCACCCATTTTGACTTCTCTTTTGTCTTCTTCGCTACCTAGATTAATTGTGTCCACTGGTTCTTCGTGGGGCTGAATGGTCCTCTCTTATTATTTTAGTAACCTTGCTAGTTCCCCTGGCACTTCACAATCTTCCTCACCTTCGTCTTCGGCTTGGTAGATTAGATTTTCAGAATCGCAGAAGGCCATAGCAGAATTGTTACCAATGGGATCCCGAATGGATGTAAATCAGCATTTTGAATGTGAGTATGTGTAAGAGTATAATAATGTTTGTATGCAAAAACGTCCATGATTCATTGATGTCATATGGAAATGAGATAATAACCCTTACAGATGGACCATTGTGCCTCGGAAAAGACACAAGGTTTTAAGAGTCTGAATTGTTTAATATTACAGATCCGACAAAATTTAAAGACAAAAATTATTGTGGGATAAAAGTGATCGGGACAAAATCTCTAGCTTCCCAGTTGTTGAGCCCTCCACTGACAGTTGGGAAAATCCAATTCTCCAGGTTATAGTTATCTTCATCATCCTCAACGGCGTTAACTTCGCGATTGCTGATCTTCAAGGATGGTCCTCCCGCACGAGCACGACGTACAACTTTCTGGGCTCCTAAAGTGAAACCTAAACCAAATTTGTCAGATTTGTATGGGATATCTGGGAGTTGGCCCCAAATAGTGCACCCACCTTCTTCTATCACTGCCTTGGCATCTTTTAAAGACGACATCTTGAGCGCAGGCCTAATAGTCTTGGGGACTTGAGACACAACCTTGGTTACTGCCACAGTTTGTGGGACTTCTTCAAAGTGTTGGAATGGAGTTTAAATAAATTCATCATCTAATTCCACATATCTAAAGTAATTTAGATGACTGGACATATACTCTTCTTCTCCATGAACAATGATGATTTTCTCCTGAATTGGATATTTCAGCATTTGATGTAACGTAAAAGTAACGACACCAGCATTGTGGATCCACGGTCAGCCTAATAAGCAGGAATATGAAGGGAGAATATCCATTACATAAAAAGTTGAATCAAATGTTTGGGTTCCAACTTTTATGGGGATGTCCACTTCCCCATGCACCATCCTTTTTGAGACGTCGAAGGCCCTCACTACTATGTTGCTAGGTTTCAATGTCAATCATTCACAGTCAAGCCTATCAAGATCCTTTTTAGGAAACACATTCAGAGACGAACCGGTGTCACCCAAGACATGAGCCAAAATCGTGCCCCTACATTCGACTAAGACATGCAATGCCTCGTTATGCTTCCTCCCCCTTGGAGTTAAATCAGCATCCGAAAAACCTAAGCTATTATTTGTGGTCAAGCTGGCTACGCAGTCTTGGAACTGATCGGCATATGTTTCTTGGGGTACATGGGCAGTTTTAATAAATCCAACATGGAAATTTTTGATGGAGTTTGCCCTAGTTGCTCGACTATGTTGCGGTCGCTTCTTTTTATAATCTTTAGAATTTCCTCCATCTCTTTTTGGGAGGTCTCTGGGATAGCTACTGATTGTGCCTTCGTCCGGACAGGCTCAACCAGGATACCTTTGCCTCGAGTCTCGGTTGACTCGGCAGTAGGAATGTCAGTATGGGTGTGTGATCGATGGAAATAGAACTGACTGTTTTTAGCTGGTTTCGCGAAATGTCCCGGAAGCAAGAGTCGCCACCGTCTTTTATTTTCTTCAACATGGACAGGACAAAAGCACAGCAAAATTCCTTATGGGACCGTTTCTCGGTTCGGGAGGTAGATTTATAGAAAGGGAAGGTGTTAGCACCCTTTCTATCCATGGTTATCCATGGGCTCTTAGGTACTTGCTCTTATGTTTTCAAAATGATGTTTTCTTTTCAAATGTGAGTGGGTTTGAAAAAAAGTTTCATTGAAAGATTTCTGAATAACTCTTGTATCTGTCCTCAAGAGTGTTTGAAAAATTTGTTTTGAAAGCTTTTGAAAGTGTCAGTGTGAAAAGATTTTTGATTTGTTTTTTAGAGAGCAAGTACCCATGAGTCATCTACCTACCCTAAGGAATTAGGCTGTGTAAAAGTCCTTAAGGTAGTGCCATCCCACCATTGAGAGGTAGGTAGCACCACCGTTGGAGGTGTTCGGGTCAATTCGATTGTAGGGACAGTGTGGTCACCGAAGCAACAGTTAGGACACCTTAGAAATAACCCTAATGTCCTAGATCCTTTTTTAATCCGAGGCAACCGTTTCGAGGCAACTGTTTCGAGGCAACTGGATCTTGGACATAAGAGCGACCGCTAAAACGTCCTATACTTGACGACCACGTTTCGAAGGCAACGAGTGAGGCGTACCCTAGAAGTGGTGTGTGTATTGTGTGTTGTTTTCATGTTATGTTTTATCTTTGATCATGGTATTGTGAGCTACGCGTTGTTTTTAGTTATCATACATTCTTTCATGCGAGTTTAGCAGTTAGAAGTGCGGAAAATTAAAAGACGGAAAGATAAAAGCTACGCTATTACAAGGCGCGGGTCTATACATCGCTAAAATACAAAGACCCATTTTTGATAAAGATGCGGAAAGTAAAAAAAAAGCAATAAACCTAATTATTATTACATCCTTGAACAGTTACATAATAATCAATAAGAAAATAACGCGCGAAAGCATAAATTAAACTGAACGCCCGAGGGTTTTGGACCCTTTTGCTTGAAATTAAATTAATACCTAATAATTATTTAATTAAAGAAAAGAAAGTGTTTTTTATGTTTTTTGAAATAAAGAAAATAAAATCAAGAGAAAACCCTAATTCTAAGTTTATTTTACTTATTAATGAAAATGTCGAAGTTGACCTAATTTACTAATTAATTAATTTACATGTTTATGTACAAAATAATAATAATTAATAATGGTAATAATAATTAATAATAATAATAATTAATTAAAAAAAGATAAAAGCGTCAAAACCTAATTCTATGTATTTTTTACTTATTAAGAAAAGAGATTAAATTTTAAACCTAAATTAACCTAAATTAGTTATTAGAAATTATTTACTAAAATAAATTAGTGATGAAATAAATAATTAAATATATTTTCAACTTTGGTTTTCTGTTTTTATTATGAAAACAATTTTTATGGTGAGTTAATATTAATTAAAACAAATTAAAAGAAATAAGATAAAAGAAAATAGAAATAAGAAAACAAAGCAAACCAAGGGGTGTCTGGCCCAAAGTGGAGGTGAGATAGAGGAATTCTGGCCCATTAGCACAAGGCCTCATTGACTTTCAAGAATCATGCACATGTTGTCTGACTGGGGTACACCATGGAGTTCACCTTCTGGCCACTAGATGGATCTCATGGCCACTTGGCAGGCTTAGGCGTGAGGGTGCAAGATGGGCCATTGAACGAAAGCTGCACTAGAACGTGTTAAAACAAAAATCATCAATTATATGGGGGGACCTAGGAATTGAACCCAGGTCCCTATGCTTGCAAGACACGTCCTCCACCATCTGAGCTATGAAGCGCCTTTGTTAAATATATACACAACAAATATTATATAAAATACCAACAATTATTATGATGCAAACAAAAATACGCGCGCAGATTTGAATGTTCCAGTCACATAATGCCACGCATGCTGTCTTCTTCGTTTCACCTGCAACTATGAATAAGATAGCGGGGGTTTTAAACCCCCACTAACCATAACCACGAAAAATAGCGACTAGGGTTAGGAACGATATAAAAAAGGCGTGAGGGTCTTAATGGTTTCGTCTTGTTGCAACGAATTCGTCCATACAGGTTTGGAGGTCCAATTTTACGATACAAGGAAAGCCCCAATATGGAAGCTCTGAAACCCTAACGTTTGTTCATGGCAGATTTTGATACAGGATGCTATAACTCAATTAATCCACACCAAAAGCTTCAGGAAGATGTCAGCAACATAAATCAATAATCAAAGCACAATAATGATGCATAGAAATTAGATTTCAATTATGGACATATTTGATCAAACTGTGACTTTGTTTTACCGTTTCCCTGAGTATGAGAGCTTGTTCTTGATGGTAATAGCTTCCTGGAGACTCAGGCAATACGTTTGAATCACTTTTAAGCCTTGAATCCACCTGCAAATAGGATTTCAGTTTCACAATTTTCTTGGTTTTTTGCAAATTGGCTATGGAGTTTTTAGCAGCTTTCACGTGTGTTCTACCCTAGGGTTGGCCTCAGCATATATATGTGATGTGAATTAGGTTAGAATAAAGCCCATGAATCCATTGCAATAATGTTTTCAATCCTTGATTTTCCATCATATATTTTCCAATCTTTTTCAATGAAAACCTTGCCAAATATGGATGATTTTCCTTGTTTGATTGAGAAACGACTTTGCCAGCTTGCCCTGATCAGATTTGCTCCACCAAAAGATCCAAAACATATCTTTTTTTAATTTTCCTATAATTAAAACCAATTAAATGAATTAATATAAATATAAATTCAATTAATTAATTAAAAATAAGAAAATAAATTATTTTGAGCTCAATGGGTCGTGCATAGGCTTTGGGTAATGATTCAAGAAAGAATTTGAGGCCCATTAGCAAATTTGAAGCTTTTTAGGCAAAGTTGACTTTTGAAAGTTCCCAAAAATTTCCCAACTTCTCCAATGCATATCTTGCTCAATTTTGAAGCTATGAACATGTTCTTGGACATTTTGGAAAGGTCTTGAAGTCTTCTAACCAATGCCTTTGGTCCCATGTCATTTTGATTTACCAATCTCAAGTTATGATCTTTGACTTAAAGTGCCTTTTTGTTGACTTTTGAAAATGACCTATAATGTTGAAATTGATAACATTTTGTGAGAGCATTTATTGGACTTGGAGTGTGAAGATGAATTGTAGGAAATTTCATCCCCTTCAAAATGAGATTTGGATGGGATTTTTCTGATGAACCATGAAGAAGTTATGCCTTGGTCAATTTGCAGTTGACTTTTCAACTGTCCAAAAATAGAAACTTTTGCATCTTGATGATTTTTTGAGCCATGCTTGTGGAATCATGATCAAGAATTGATCAAATGATAATTGTGGCTTCAAAATAAGATGTTGACCAAAAATTTTGACTTTTGACTGTCAAATGACCATTTTACCCCTACAGTTGACTTTGAAGCATTTAGGGCTCTTGACTGTGCAATTTGATGCTGTGAGTCTTGAAACTTGACATTTGGATGCTTGACAATGTATATAGGCATATGGGACTTGATTGGGCCCTTGGAAACCTCAATTTCTTTGCAAGAACCAAAACCCTAATTTTGACTGTGTTAGGAGGCAATTAGACTGTGCAACCCTTGAGAGATTTTGAAGCTTGATCTTGACACATCTTGAAGAATATGGGAGGGAAAATTTTAGGGTACAACAGTTGCCCATGTTCAATCTTCTTAGACCTGAGGATGTAGATTGGCTGGCGTGCCTTTCGTAATCCGAAGGTGGAAGATGATTGAACACTAGAGTGCCCAGAAATTTGCGCTCGCATAGTAGAATATCAGCAATGTGATGTCGGGAATGGGCTTATAGATGCCATTTGGAAGTGTAGTGGATAGGATGATGGGCTTATAGATGCCATCTGCAGATGTCGATCGCGTAAGAGATTCCTTAGCAAGAACTTGCGTACCTGAAAAAGAAAGATAATTACCTGGCCTGTTACAGGGGTTGATCTTCGAATTCTTTATGTAGATGTGCCCTGGCTGGATACATGTATCGAATCTCAAAACTCTTCAGACGTGCCCTGGCAGGATACAGGAATCAAGTCCGGAAATAGTCGTCGATAGATTTGCCCTGGCTGGATACAGGAATCGGATCTTCAAACTCTTCAGACGTGCCCTTGCAGGATACAGGTATCGAATCTCTAAACTCTTCAGACGTGCCCTGGCTGGATACAGGAATCGAGTCTGGAAATAGTCGTCGACAGATACGCCCTGGCTGGATACAGGAATCGGATCTTCAAACTCTTTAGATGTGCCCTGGCAAGATACAGGAATCGAGTCCGGAAAATAGTCGTCAACAAATACACCCTGGCAGGATACAGGAATCGGATCTTCAAACTCTTCAAACGTGCCCTGGCAGGATACAGGAATCGAGTCCGGAAAATAGTCGTCAACAGATACACCCTGGCAGGATACAGGAATCGGATCTTCAAACTCTTCAGACGTGCCCTGGCAGGATACAGGAATCGAGTCCGGAAAATAGTCGTCAACAGATACACCCTGGTAGGATACAAGAATCGGATCTTCAAACTCTTCAAACGTGCCCTGGCAGGATACAGGAATCGAGTCCGGAAAATAGTCGTCAACAGATACACCCTAGCAGGATACAGGAATCGGATCTTCAAACTCTTCAGACGTGCCCTGGCAGGATACAGGAATCGAGTCCGAAAAATAGTCGTCAACAGATACACCCTGGAAGGATACAGGAATCGGATCTTCAAACTCTTCAGACGTGCCCTGGCAGGATACAGGAATCGAGTCCGGAAAATAGTCGTCAACAGATACACCCTGGCAGGATACAGGAATCGGATCTTCAAACTCTTCAGACGTGCCCTGGCAGGATACAGGAATCGAGTCCGGAAAATAGTCGTCAACAGATACACCCTGGAAGGATACAGGAATCGGATCTTCAAACTCTTCAGACGTGCCCTGGCAGGATACAGGAATCGAGTCCGGAATGCAGATATGCCCTGGCTAGATACAGGTGTCGAATCCACAGGTAATCGCTCACAGATATGCCCTTGCTAGATACAGGTATCGAATCTGGAATTATGACAGTTAATAGTAATCACCTTTGTATTGACCTTTGTCCTGAAAAGACAAAACGTTAGTTGTATGCGATGTCGTGATGTATGAAATGCATGATGTCATGAGATGACTGAGATTGTATGTTCATGATGCGTATATGCATGCTATAATGTATGAAGATGCGATGTGAATGTATTTTTGTCTAGGAAAATAAATCCTTGACGAATGCCGGGAGTTCAAATCCTGGGCTGGTGTTAAAGAGTAGAGCTCTTTGTTTCCGCTGGGGATAATGGTTGCACGAATAAACCGGTAGGAGGAGATGACTCTGTTGAGGAATAAACTTTGCTGGAGAGATTACTCGGCGGGGAATTACTCTGTGGGAAGAGAGGTACTTTGCTGAGATGTTGATGATAACTCCGCTGGGGATACCACTGTTGAGCTCTGTTGGAAGATTTGATGAACTCCGCTGGGGATAGGAAGGCTTCGCCAGGGACGATCTTTCCATGGCAATTGGCTGAGGATAACCCAGTTATATCCTGGTGGGGAAAT
This sequence comes from Vicia faba, assembly GCA_948472305.1. Classification (NCBI taxonomy): domain Eukaryota; kingdom Viridiplantae; phylum Streptophyta; class Magnoliopsida; order Fabales; family Fabaceae; genus Vicia; species Vicia faba. The sequence goes on from OX451737.1 coordinate 334,672,182, forward strand.
AACCTTTGAATCAAACCGGGGAGGCGCGTTCGTACTCTGCAGGGGACAAGCTTCCAGAATCTATTGAGGATAAGCTTCCTACTGGGGAGATAGATTCAACTTTCCTGGGGAGACTTTTGAATTGTACTGGGGAAGTGGCTCCACTGGATGTCGGTATTCCGCCGGGGAACAATCTTAGATCAAGACTGTCGGGGATGCTTGTAGAGGAATATTTGTATACCGCTGGGGAATGTTGAGATCTTCTGGGGATACCTAACTTCCTTAAGGCTGACAGTGGTCTAACTCTGCTTGGGGGAGAGTGTTGCTGACTTGCTTGGGATACTGTGCCTTGTTAGGGTTGATGGGAGACCAACTGCTTGGGAGAGTATTGCTGAGTCTTATCTTACTCGGTGGGGAGTGAAAGTATCTGGGTTACATTATTCAGCGGAACTTACCTTGGTACCTTGGAGGACAGAATAATTAGATTGCTTAGACAACTCATTGTTACCCCTGTTTCTGATGTTACCTGTAATTAATCATTTGTTTCGTATTCAAATATTTATGAGTTAGCAATTAGTGTCAAATGCATATATCACAATTGAACATTGGATGTTCTTTACAAAACAAAACAGAAAAAGAAAAAAAACAAATGGCCATTGGTCTGAAAAGTGAATTTGTATTGATTTTTGAATTTGCCTGTAAATAGGCGTTTATGTACAAGAGGCTGACGTCCTAGTAAGAGAATGTCGTTGAACAACAGAGTTTATACAATTTGTACAAAGAAAACAAAACAGCTGTGTGAAAAGAGTAATCCCACTGGGTTCCAACTCTGCTATCGCCTTTATATCTTCGAGCGTCTCATCACTTGGCTACTTAGTTGAAGATGAAGTTGATTGATCGATGCCGTCTGAACCTGATGGTTGATACAGGATTCTGGATGCAAGGTGATTCAATGAGACATAGTATTACGCTTTAATCCCTAACTTTTTCCTGGACCTCCCTTTCGGGTTTTCAGTCCACCGGGATACCCATTTTTGCCCAAGCCGCCTTTTCAGGTTTTCGACTTGCCGGGTGTACAGATTTTTTCATTTCATCCCTTATTTTTGCCCGAACCCTTTTGGTTCGCCGGGAAGCCCTAATTTTTGCCTAGGTATGTCAACCTAGCGGGGTCTTTTATCATGCGTGGTATCTTTTGACTATGTCTGCATTGGCGGGGTGAGGAAGGTCGTCACCATCCATGGTGGTTAGAATCATGGCTCCTCCTGAGAAGACATGCTTAACCACAAATGGCCCTTCGTATGTGGGGGTCCACTTGCCCCTGGGATCACTTTGAGGAAGAATGATGCGTTTGATTACCAGGTCCCCAACTTGATACTCTTGTGGTCTGACTTTCTTGTTAAATGCCCTGATCATCCGTTTTTGATGTGTTTGACCATGGCATATAGCAGTGAGTCTCTTTTCGTCGATTAGGTTTAACTGATCAAGTCGAGTCTGGATCCAGTCATCTTCGCTCAAGCCTGCATCCTTCATTATCCGGAGAGAGGGTATCTGGACTTCAATCGGCAAGACTGCCTCCATGCCATAGACCAAGGAAAAGGGAGTTGCCCCGGTTGACGTTCTTGCTGAGGTATGGTACCCGTGAAGAGCAAACGGTAACATCTCGTGCCAATCTTTATAGGTCACTGTCATCTTTTGCACAATCTTCTTGATATTCTTATTTGCTGCTTCGACAACCCCGTTCATCTTCGGCCGGTAGGGAGAAGAGTTGTGGTGCTGTATTTTGAATTGTTCGCAGAGCTCCGTGATCATTTTGTTATTGAGATTGGTACCATTGTCCGTAATGATCCTTTTCGGGACGCTGTATCGACAGATCAGGTTGTGTCGAATGAACCGTGCCACGACGTTCTTGGTTACAGTAGCGTAGGAAGCTGCTTCAACCCACTTCGTAAAGTAATCAATTGCTACCAGGATGAAGCGATGCCCGTTGGATGCCGTAGGTTTAATATCGCCGATCATATCAATGGCCCACATTGCTAGAGTCCAAGGCGCAGTCAAGACATTCAGAGGGACTGGAGGAACATGCACCTTATCAGCATATATCTGGCACTTATGACATGTCCGAGAATGTTGGTAACAGTCGGCTTCCATTGTGGACCAGAAATATCCTGCCCGAAGGATTTTCTTTGCCATGGTATGTCCATTGGAGTGTGTTCTGAAGGTACCTTCATGCAGTTCTGCCATGATCTTTTCTGCTTCAGTCTTATCCACATAACGCAGTAAGGTTGAATCATGGTTTCGCTTATAAAGAATGTCGTTTCTGAGGAAGAACTTTGCAGCGAACCTTCTCAGAAACTTTTTGTCATTGACAGATGCACCCTCGGGGTATTCTTGAGCTTCCAGGTACTTCTTCACCTCATGATACCAGGGTTTTTCAATTACCTCTTCAGCCTCAAGATCACAACAATATGCAGGTTCATCCAGTTTCCAGATAATGATTCGGGGAGCCTCGTTGTCCCATTTGACTTTGAACATAGAAGACATCGTAGCCAGCGCGTCCGCCAACTGATTCTCCTCTCTTGGGAAGTGTTCAAAAGTTATCTCTGTGAAATGGGGGATCAACGTCAGCACACATTCTTTGTAAGGAATAAGATTTAGGTGTTTCGTATCCCACTCGCCTTTGATCTGATTGATCACGAGAGAGGAATCTCCGAAGACACTCAGAAACTTGATCCTTAAGTCAATTGCAGCTTGCAGACCCATGATGCATGCCTCATACTCCGCCATGTTGTTGGTGCAGTTGAAACATAGTCCGGCAGTGAGTGGAGTATGAGTGCCTTTGGGGATATGATCACAGCGTCAATGCCGTTACCCAAAGCATTTGAGGCTCCGTCAAAGTGCATAGACCATCGGGATCCTTCCTCAGGTCCTTCATCCGGTCCAGGTACTTCACAATCAGTCACTACCATGACATCCTCGTTTGGAAATTCAAAGTTCATTGACTGGTAGTCATCCACTTCCTGGTGTGCCAAATGGTCTGCCAATACACTTCCCTTGAATGCTTTCTGAGTCGTGTACTGGTTGTCGTATTCTGTCAAGATCATCTGCCATCTTGCTATTCTTCCAGACAGAGCAAGCTTTTCGAATATGTACTTGATCGGATCCATTTTTGAAATCAACAGAGTAGTGTGAGTCAGCATATACTGTCTCAGCCGACGAGCAGCCTATACCAAAGCACAGCAAGTTTTCTCGAGCAGTGAGTATTGGGTCTCACAGTCGGTAAACTTTTTGCTAAGGTAATAAATGGCGTGCTCTTTTCGGCCAGACTCGTCATGCTGCCCCAGCACACACCCCATTGAGCTGTCAAGTACTGTCAGGTATAGTATCAGAGGTCTCCCTTCAACCGGCGGCATAAGAATGGGTGGTTCTTGGAGATACTCTTTAATTCAGTCAAAAGCGGCCTGACATTCATCATTCCAACGTACTACTTGATCTTTCTTCAACAGCTTGAAGATTGGTTCACAGGTAGCAGTTAGATGCGAGATGAATCGGGCAATGTAATTCAGACGTCCTAGAAAGCCTATGACTTCTTTCTCTGTCTTGGGAACTGGCATCTCTTGTATGGCTTTAACCTTGGCAGGGTCCACTTGAATACCTTTGTCGCTCACGATGAAGCCTAGCAACTTCCCAGATCTTACCCCGAAGGTGCACTTGTTCGGATTCAACCTCAGCTTGTATAACTTCAGACGGTCAAACAGCTTCTGTAGATGGTCAAGGTGTTCCACCTTAGTTTGGGACCTTGTAATCATATCGTCGACATATACTTCCATCTCATGATGGATCATGTCATGAAATAAAGCGACCATGGCATGTTGGTAGGTTGCCCCAGCATTTTTCAACCCAAAAGGCATGACCTTGTAACAGAAAGTGCCCCACTGAGTAACAAAGGTAGTCTTTTCCATATCTTCAGGAGCCATCTTGATCTGATTATAACCTGAAAAACCATCCATGAAGGAGAACACCTTGTGCTGAGCAGTATTGTCAACAAGAACGTCAATGTGAGGTAGAGGGAAATCATCCTTGGGGCTCGCCCTGTTCAAATCCCTGTAATCAACACACATTCGAACCTTACCATCTTTTTTCGGTACCGGAACCATGTTGGCAACCCACTGAGGGTAAGAAGTTATTGCAAGAAAACCGGCGTCAAATTGCTTCATAACCTCAGCTTTGATCTTCTCGGACATCTCTGGACGCATACGGTGGATCTTCTGTTTAACCGGAGGGCAGTCTTCCTTGGTAGGTAGGTGATGAACCACAATGTCAGTATCCAACCCAGGCATGTCTTTGTAGGACCAGGCAAAGATTTCCACATAATCATGCAACATCTGAATCAACCGCTGTTTTACGCTGAGCTCTAGATTGGCACCAATCTTGACTTCCTTTCTATCTGTCTCAGTACCCAGATTTACCGTTTCCACCGGCTCTTCATGTTGCTGAATGGCCCTCTCTTCCTGGAGTAACAGTCTTGCAAGCTCACCAGGCACTTCGCAATCATCTTCACCTTCATCTTCGGCTAAGTTGATCGGATTTTCAAAGTCATAACTGGCAGTAGCAGAGTCGTTACCAGTGAGATCCAAAGTGGATTGAAACCTGTGTAGGTGAGTGTGTGTAAATATAGCCGTTTTGCAATATATAAAGAAAGAAAGAAAGGGAGCGCAAGACTTGAAATGCGAAAAACGTCCAATGTTTTTATTCATGATATATGGAAGTGACAAGTAATAAGCCCTCACAAATGAAGCCAACGGTGCCCTGGGTAAGACACCGGGCCATAAAGTTTCAATTTATTGTTCATTACAAATTAAAAAAACAAAGGAATTCATTACTGAGTAACAAAAGTAACAGGTATGTAGTCTTTTGCAGTCCAATTGTTCAGTCCACCGTCGGTCGTCGGGTAGATCCAGCTATCAAACTCAGATTCCTCCGCATCGCCTTCAATAGCATTCACTCCCGGGTTGGTGATGAACACGGGAGGTCTTTCGATCCTTGCTTTGCGTACAACCCTCTGAGCCTCTGCAGTGAAACCCAGCCCAAACTTGTCAGTCTTAGGAGTAAAATTAGGGAGCCTGCCCCAGTTTGCACATCCACCTTTTTCAATCACAGCCCGGGCGTCCTTCAAGGAAGCCATCTTTAAAGGAAAGTCTTCTTCAATCACTGTCTCTGCTGATGCCAATGTTGGAGGCACCTCTTCAAAATGTTGAAAGGGGGTTTCAATGAACTCCCCGTCCATCTCTATATACCGGAACGAGTTCAGATGACTAACCATGTATTCTTCCTCCCCCTGTACTGTAACAATCTTTCCTCTGACAGGGTATTTGAGCTTTTGGTGTAGAGTGGAGGTCACAGCCCCAGCCTTGTGGATCCAAAGACGACCCAGTAAACAAGAATAGGATGGACGAATGTCCATCACATAGAACTTTGAATCAAAGACTTGAGAACCAACCCGGATTGGAATGTCCACTTCACCATGTACCATCCTCTTCGACCCGTCAAAGGCTCGGACAACGATGTTACTAGGCTTCAACTCCAAACCCTCACAATCCAACCTGTCTAAGGCCTTCTTGGGCAGTACGTTCAGTGAAAAACCGGTGTCTACCAACACGTGTGCAAGGGTAGTGCCCCTGCATTCAATGGAGACATGCAGGGCATCGTTATGGTTTTTTCCGTTAGCGGTCAGATCAGCATCAGAGAAACCCAACCCATTGTCAGCGGTCAAGTTGGCCACACAATCAGTAAATTGGTCCGCAGACGTTTCTTGTGGAACATGGGTCATCTTTAGGAAATAAATCAGGGCCTTGGCATGGGCCTCTGAGCACAACAACAATGATAGCATAGAGATCTTAGAGGGGGTATGCCCCAGCTGCTCAACAACGTTGAAATCGCTCTTCTTGATGATCTTAAGGATTTCTTCCATCTCTTGCTGTGAAGCTTCAACATTAACGGTCTTCGGTGCCTCCATCCGGGCAGGAACATCAGCAATCCCTTTGCCCCGAGTGTCAGATGACTCAGCAGCAGGGGCAAAAACTTGATCAGGAGGGGAAACAGGCGCACTTGTAGGCGTGATGATAAGAGGTCTTCGGATAACTGGTTGCGCAATGTCAGGCGAGAAGATCCTGCCACTGTGAGTAACTTTAGCGGGACCGGTGATGTTACTGATGCCGGTATTAGTGTTGAACTCCTGCTTCACTCCAAGCACACACACATCTGCCCCATAGTGCCATGGGGGCAGCCTTGTCAGATTTATAGGGGAGGGGCCCCGGAACAGTAATGATGATAGGTGCAACAGACATGATTTTGACTGGCTTCCTCGGGGGAGCCTTGGTAGGGTTATTGAAAATGGTGACAACGGATACTTCTTCAGTAGGAACAAAAAGAACAACGGTCTTCTTGAACAAGATCTCTTTGCTATCCATCAGGTTTTGGACGCCTGACTTCAGCAATGGACAACCAGCAGGGGAAACAGCACACAGAGGGCAACCCATGTTATAACCCGGAAATAAACCGGCTAGCAACAGGTTCCTCTTGACAGTCAATAAAGGGGTAGCAACATCATCCACAGAAGCTACATACAGGTCTTCCTCAATAGCATTTACTCCATGCTGGGGCATAGGAGCAGTCACAACGTTGGGCCTTTCGGGCGCCTCAAACTGTATTTCCTTGGCATCGATAAGGTCCTGGACCTTATTTCTTAGGGCCCAGCAATCATCAGTAGAATGCCCCGGGCTATCGGAGTGATAAGCACAGCGGGCATTGGGATTGTACTTCGGAGAGGTTGTGTTTACCACCTTCGGAGCTTCTCTGACGGTTACCAAGTTGGTCGATAGCAGCTGTGGCAAGATCTGCGACAAGGTCATACTAAGCCGAGTATATTCTCTTCTGGGTCTCTCACCCCTTGGTTGGTTAGGTTGCCGAGGAGCGGCAGCAGGCTTTGCAATTACCACCGCGTTGACAGCTTGGCGGTGTTCCGGTTTATTTTGCCTTCTGGGCCCATACACATCACTGGCTTCCTTCTTGAAAGGCTTCTTTTCAGAACCTGAGGACGCACCCTTCTGTATTTTCCCTGATTTCATGCCACCTTCTATCCTTTCACCCGTCAGAATGAGATCTGTAAACCCTACAGACGAATTTCCAATGAGATGATTGAAGAATGGACCAGATAGGGTCCCCAAGAACATGTCCACTAGTTCACGGTCGTTTAATGGCGGCTGCACCCTGCCAGCCAGGTCCCTCCACTTCTGCGCGTACTCTTTGAAACCTTCTCCCGATCCTAGCGACATACCCTGGAGTTGGGTACGTGTAGGAGCGAGGTCGGCATTGTACTGATACTGCTTGTAAAAAGCAGTAGCCAAGTCCTCCCAGTTACGAACCTTGGTTCCATCCAGCTGATAGAACCATTCGAGATGAGTCCCTAAAAGACTCTCCTGGAAGAAATGGATCCATAAATTCTTGTCCACGGTATATTGTTGGATCTTCCGCACATAAGATCTGAGATGTAGCTTAGGGAAGGACGCCTTGTCATACTTTGCGAAAGATGGTGCTTTGAACTTGTGTGGGATCACCACACCAGAAGATAGACCCAGGTCTCCAAAATCCAACCCACGCACTTGTTGAATTTCCATGGCATTCAGGCGATCCTCTAACTGCTTGTACTTGTCTTCAGCTGGAGGGTACTGCTCTTCATTGAAATCAGTCTCGTTGTCAGAGACTACAGGACTAGGAACCCTTCCCCCTTGGGGACTGTCTTTCCCTATAAAAGAACCAGCTTGATCAACCTCATTTTGCAGTGTGTTACCAAACCTCCGGCCAGTGTTGAATAGTACATTTCTCTTCTTCTTCTTCTTTACCAGCAAAGCCTTCAATTCTTCTCGACCTTGGGCTAAACTCATGATCAACTCTTGGAACTGGGTGTTTTGGGCCTGGAGGGCCTTGATGGATTGCTCAGTAGATGATTCAGGATTCATGATAAGACGAGCTGAAATAAACAGCGAAGAAGATTAAACCACCTGTAAAAAAGAGTACCTGCTTATGCACATGATGCATGATATGCTGTTTATGCAATGCATTTAAGGGTTCGAAAGTTCAAGTTTGTTGTAGACAAAAAGGAACACATGTTATCATTAAGAAATAATTGTTCAGTACATCAAGGCCTCATGGGCAAAACATTACAAAGTAAATCAATCCCAAAAGACACTGCGCATCCTCTTTGGAGCTATGTAAGTGTTGAGAATCTTTTCCTCGTGCAGTAGGCGGGTGAGCTCCAAGACCTTCTTCTCACTGGCATGCAGACTGGCTTCAAGAGAATTTCGTTCTTCCTTGAGTTAGATCCAGCTTTTCTGCATTTCTTCCCAGGATGTAGGCATGTCAGGATGTTGAATGGTGTAGGGCACCTCTCCTTCCAAAACTGGCTCTTTGATCACAGGGAGAACATGAGGATATGGCATCACCAGCTTTTGGGAGCGGGCTCGTACCCACTTGAGATAAGGCTCCAACGAGATAGAGTTCCTGTGTCCCAGTGTCTTGCTGTCTACCTTGTTGGGCATCCTCCAAGCTCTGATAAATCTCTGGCGAAGCCCTTGTGCATCGTTGTCGAAGTCAAAAACTATGTCAGGAATCAACATGTCATGAGGGCCATCCCTCTGAGCATATCCAAACTGTCTCAAAGCCAAGCATGGGTTGTAAGTAATACCTCCTCTGATTCCAAGTAAAGGAACATTAGGAAACTCCCCGCAACGATCAATGATAGTGACGTCTTCTCTGGACCGAGAACACCAATGTATATCTGCATGTGTAAGAGTCATCAATCGTTGTGACCATCTCAAACCCCTCTCGTTCTTCAAAACTGATTGCAGAAGGTGAGAAATAAACCACCTTGCCAGGAGAGGAGTGCAGCACATAAGAACACCTCTTTTTCTCATGGTTCGAGTGTAACATGAGTGAAGGATGTCCCCAAGCAACGTAGGTATAGGATTCCTGGACATGAAGATCTTGACAGCATTGATATCTATAAGCTGATCTGGATTTGGGAACAACACCAACCCATAGACAAGGAGTGCCAAAATTTCTTCAAAAGCTTGTAGGTCAAGGGAATTCCAACATTCTTGATCATGATTCCACAAGCATGGCTCAAAAAATCATCAAGATGCAAAAATCAAGAAATGCACTCACAAAAAGTTATCAATTTCAACATTATAGGTCATTTTCAAAAGTCAACAAAAAGGCACTTTAAGTCAAAGACCATAACTTGAGATTGGTAAATCAAAATGATATGGGACCAAAGGCATTCGTTAGAGGACTTCAAGACCTTTCCAAAATGTCCAAGAACATGTTCATAGCTTCAAAATTGAGCAAGATATGCATTGGAGAAGTTGGGAAATTTTTGGGAACTTTCAAAAGTCAACTTTGCCTAAAAAGCTTCAAATTTGCTAATGGGCCTCAAATTCTTTCTTGAATCATTACCCAAAGCCTATGCACGACCCATTGAGCTCAAAATAATTTATTTTCTTATTTTTAATTAATTAATTGAATTTATATTTATATTAATTCATTTAATTGGTTTTAATTATAGGAAAATTAAAAAAAGACATGTTTTGGATCTTTTGGTGGAGCAAATCTGATCAGGGCAAGCTGGCAAAGTCGTTTCTCAGTCAAACAAGGAAAATCATCCATATTTGGCAAGGTTTTCATTGAAAAAGATTGGAAAATATATGATGGAAAATCAAGGATTGAAAACATTATTGCAATGGATTCATGGGCTTTATTCTAACCTAATTCACATCACATACATATGCTGAGGCCAACCCTAGGGTAGAACACACGTGAAAGGTGCTAAAAACTCCATAGCCAATTTGCAAAAAACCAAGAAAATTGTGAAACTGAAATCCTATTTGCAGGTGGATTCAAGGCTTAAAAGTGATTCAAACGTATTGCCTGAGTCTCCAGGAAGCTATTACCATCAAGAACAAGCTCTCATACTCAGGGAAACGGTAAAACAAAGTCACAGTTTGATCAAATATGTCCATAATCGAAATCTAATTTCTATGCATCATTATTGTGCTTTGATTATTGATGATTTTTGTCCATGCTTGTGGAATCATGATCAAGAAACTTTTGAGCCATGCTTGATGATTTTTGCATCTTGATGATTTTTTGAGCCATGCTTGTGGAATCATGATCAAGAATGTTGGAATTCCCTTGACCTACAAGATTTTGAAGAAATTGTGGCACTCCTTGTCTATGGGTTGGTGTTGTTCCCAAATCCAGATCAGCTTATAGATATCAATGCTGTCAAGATCTTCATGTCTAGGAATCCTATACCTACGTTGCTTGGGGACATCCTTCACTCATGTTACACTCGAACCATGAGTAAAAGAGGTGTTCTTATGTGCTGCACTCCTCTCCTGGCAAGGTGGTTTATTTCTCACTTTCCGCAATCATTTTTGAAGAACGAGAGGGGTTTGAGATGGTCACAACGATTGATGACTCTTACACATGCAGATATACATTGGTGTTCTCGGTCCAGAGAAGACGTCACTATCATTGATCGTTGCGGGGAGTTTCCTAATGTTCCTTTACTTGGAATCAGAGGAGGTATTACTTACAACCCATGCTTGGCTTTGAGACAGTTTGGATATGCTCGGAGGGATGGCCCTCATGACATGTTGATTCCTGACATAGTTTTTGACTTCGACAACGATGCACAAGGGCTTCGCCAGAGATTTATCAGAGCTTGGAGGATGCCCAACAAGGTAGACAGCAAGACACTGGGACACAGGAACTCCATCCTGTTGGAGCCTTATCTCAAGTGGGTATGAGCCCGCTCCCAGAAGCCGGTGATGCCATATCCTCATGTTCTCCCTGTGATCAAAGAGCCAATTTTGGAAGGAGAGGTGCCCTACACCATTCAACATCCTGACATGCCTACATCCTGGGAAGAAATGCAGAAAAGCTGGATCCAACTCAAGGAAGAACAAAATTCTCTTGAAGCTAGTCTGCATGCCAGTGAGAAGAAGGTCTTGGAGCTCACCCGCCTACTGCACGAGGAAAAGACTCTCAACACTTACATAGCTCCAAAGAGGATGCGCAGTGTCTTTTGGGATTGATTTACTTTGTAATGTTTTGCCCATGAGGCCTTGATGTACTGAACAATTATTTCTTAATGATAACATGTGTTCCTTTTTGTCTACAACAAACTTGAACTTTCGAACCCTTGAATGCATTGCATAAACAGCATATCATGCATCATGTGCATAAGCAGGTACTATTTTTTACAGGTGGTTTAATCTTCTTCGCTGTTTATTTCAGCTCGTCTCATCATGAATCCTGAATCATCTACTGAGCAATCCATCAAGGCCCTTCAGGCCCAAAACGCCCAGTTCCAAGAGTTGATCATGAGTTTAGCCCAAGGTCAAGAAGAATTGAAGGCTTTGCTGGTAAAGAAGAAGAAGAAGAGAACTTTATTATTCAACACTGGCCGGAGGTTTGGTAACACACTACAAAATGAGGTTGATCAAGCTGGTTCTTCTGTAGGGAAAGGCAGTCCCCAAGGGGGAAGGGTTCCTAGTCCTGTGGTCTCTGACAACGAGACTGATTTCAATGAAGAGCAGTACCCTCCAGCTGAAGACAAGTACAAGCAGTTAGAGGATCGCCTGAATGCCATGGAAATTTAACAAGTGCTTGGGTTGGATTTTGGAGACCTGGGTCTATCTTCTGGTGTGGTGATCCCAGACAAGTTCAAAGCACCATCTTTCGCAAAGTATGACAAGGCGTCCTGCCCTAAGCTACATCTCAGATCTTATGTGCGGAAGATCCAACAATATACCGTGGACAAGAATTTATGGATCCATTTCTTCCAGGAGAGTCTTTCAGGGACTCATCTCGAATGGTTCTATCAGCTGGATGGAACCAAGGTTCGTAACTGGGAGGACTTGGCTACTGCTTTTTACAAGCAGTAGCAGTACAATGCCGACCTCGCTCCTACACGTACCCAACTCCAGGGTATGTCGCTAGGATCGGGAGAAGGTTTCAAAGAGTACGCGCAGAAGTGGAGGGACCTGGCTGGCAGGGTGCAGCCGCCATTAAACGGCCGTGAACTAGTGGACATGTTCTTGGGGACCCTATCTGGTCCATTCTTCAATCATCTCATTGGCAATTCGTCTGCAGGGTTTACAGATCTCATTCTGACGGGTGAAAGGATAGAAGCTGGCATGAAATCAGGGAAAATACAGAAGGGTGCATCCTCAAGTTCTGGAAAGAAGCCTTTCAAGAAGGAAGCCAGTGCTGTGTATGGGCCCAGAAGGAAAAATAAACCGGAACGCCGCCAAGCTGTCAACGCGGTGGTAATTGCAAAGCTTGTTGCCGCTCCTCGGCAACCTAACCAACCAAGGGGTGAGAGACCCAGAAGAGAATATACTCGGCTTAGTATGACCTTGTCGCAGATCTTGCCACAGCTGCTATCGACCAACTTGGTAACCGTCAGAGAAGCTCCGAAGGTGGTAAACACAACCTCTCCGAAGTACAATCCCAATGCCCGCTGTGCTTATCACTCAGATAGCCCGGGGCATTCTACTGATGATTGTTGGGCCCTAAGAAATAAGGTCCAGGACCTTATCGATGCCAAGGAAATACAGTTTGAGGCGCCCGAAAGGCCCAACGTTGTGACTGCTCTTATGCCCCAGCATGGAGTAAATGCTATTGAGGAAGACCTGTATGTAGCTTCTGTGGATGATGTTGCTACCCCTTTATTGACTGTCAAGAGGAACCTGTTGCTAGCCGGTTTATTTCCGGGTTGTAACAAGGGTTGCCCTCTGTGTGCTGTTTCCCCTGCTGGTTGTCCATTGCTGAAGTCAGGCGTCCAAAACCTGATGGATAGCAAAGAGATCTTGTTCAAGAAGACCGCTGTTCCTTTTGTTCCTACTGAAGAAGTATCCGTTGTCACCATTTTCAATAACCCTACCAAGGCTCCCCCGAGGAAGCCAGTCAAAATCATGTCTGTTGCACCTATCATCATTACTGTTCTGGGGCCCCTCCCCTATAAATCTGACAAGGTTGTCCCATGGCACTATGGGGCAGATGTGTATGTGCTTGGAGTGAAGCAGGAGTTCTACACTAATACCGGCATCAGTAACATCACTGGTCCCGCTAAAGTTACTCGCAGTGGCAGGCTCTTCTCGCCTGACATTGCGCCAACAATTTTCCGAAGACCTCTTATCATCACGCCTACAAGTGCGCTTGTTTCCCCTCCTTATCAAGTTTCTGCCCCTGCTGCCGAGTCATCTGACACTCGGGGCAAAGGGATTGCTGATGTGCCTGCCCAGATGGAGGCACCGAAGACCGTTAATGTTGAAGCTTCACAGCAAGAGATGGAAGAAATCCTTAAGATCATCAAGAAGAGCGATTTCAACGTCGTTGAGCAGCTGGGGCATACCCCCTCTAAGATCTCTATGCTATCATTGTTGTTGTGCTCAGAGGCCCACGCCAAGGCCCTGATTTCTTTCCTAAAGACGGCCCATGTGCCATAAGAAACGTCTGCGGACCAATTTACTGATTGTGTGGCCAACTTGACCGCTGACAATAGGTTGGGTTTCTCTGATGCTGATCTGACCGCTAAGGGAAAAAACCATAACGATGCCCTGCATGTCTCCATTGAATGCAGGGGCACTACCCTTGCACACGTGTTGGTAGACACCGGTTCTTCACTGAACGTACTGCCCAAGAAGGCCTTAGACAGGTTGGATTGTAAGGGTTTGGAGTTGAAGCCTAGTAACATCGTTGTCCGAGCCTTTGACGGGTCGAAGAGGATGGTACATGGTGAAGTGGGCATTCCAATCCGGGTTGGTTCTCAAGTCTTTGATTCAACGTTCTATGTGATGGACATTCGTCCATCCTATTCTTGTTTGCTGGGTCGTCCTTGGATCCACAAGGCTGGGGCTGTGACCTCCGCTCTACACCAAAAGCTCAAATACCCTGTTAGAGGAAAGATTGTTACAGTGCAGGGGGAGGAAGAATACATGGTTAGTCATCTGAACTCGTTCCGGTATATAGAGATGGACGGGGAGTTCATTGAAACCCCCTTTCAACATTTTGAAGAGGTGCCTCCAACATTGGCGTCAGCAGAGACAGTGATTGAAGAAGAGTTTCCTTTAAAGATGGCTTCCTTGAAGGACGCCCGGGCTGTGATTGAAAAAGGTGGATGTGCAAACTGGGGCAGGCTCCCTTATTTTACTCCTAAGACTGATAAGTTTGGGCTGGGTTTCACTGCAGAGGCTTAGAGGGCTGTATGCAAAGCAAGGATCGGAAGACCTCCCGTGTTCATCACCAACCCGGGAGTGAATGCTATTGAAGGCGATGCGGAGGAATCTGAGTTTGATAGCTGGATCTACCCGACGACCGACGGTGGACTGAACAATTAGACTGCAAAATACTACATACCTGATACTTTTGTTACTCAGTAATGAATTCCTTTGTTTTTTTAATTTGTAATGAATAATAAATTGAAACTTTATGGCTCGATGTCTTACCCGGGGCACCGCTGGCTTCATTTGTGAGGGCTTATTACTTGTCACTTCCATATATCATGAATAAAAACATTGGACGTTTTTCGCATTTCAAGTCTTGCGCTCCCTTTCTTTCTTTCTTTATATATTGCAAAACAGCTATATTTACACACACTCACCTACACAGGTTTCAATCCACTCTGGATCTCACTGGTAACAACTCTGCTACTGCCAGTTATGACTTCGAAAATCCGATCAACTTAGCCGAAGACGAAGGTGAAGATGATTGCGAAGTGCCTGGTGAGCTCGCAAGACTGTTACTCCAGGAAGAGAGGGCCATTCAGCCACATGAAGAGCCGGTGGAAATGGTAAATCTGGGTACTGAGACAGATAGAAAGGAAGTCAAGATTGGTGCCAATCTAGAGCTTAGCGTAAAACAGCGGTTGATTCAGATGTTGCATGATTATGTGGAAATCTTTGCCTGGTCCCACGAAGACATGCCTGGGTTGGATACTGACATTGTGGTTCATCACCTACCTACCAAGGAAGATTGCCCTCCAGTTAAACAGAAGGTCCTCCGTATGCGTCTAGAGATGACCGAGAAGATCAAAGCTGAGGTTATGAAGCAATTTGACGCCGGTTTTCTTGCAGTAACTTCTTACCCTCAGTGGGTTGCCAACGTGGTTCCGGTACCGAAAAAAGATGGTAAGGTCCGAATGTGTGTTGATTACAGGGATTTGAACAGGGCGAGCCCCAAGGATGATTTCCCTCTACCTCACATCGACGTTCTGGCTGACAATACTGCTCAGCACAAGGTGTTCTCCTTCATGGATGGTTTTTCAGGTTATAATCAGATCAAGATGGCTCCTGAAGATATGGAAAAGACTACCTTTGTTACTCAGTGGGGCACTTTCTGTTACAAGGTCATGCCTTTTGGGTTGAAAAATGCTGGGGCAACCTACCAACGTGCCATGGTCGCTTTATTTCATGACATGATCCATCATGAGATAGAAGTATATGTCGACGATATGATTGCAAGGTCCCAAACTGAGGAGGAACACCTTGACCATCTACAGAAGTTGTTTGACCGTCTGAAGTTATACAAGCTGAGGTTGAATCCGAACAAGTGCACCTTCGGGGTAAGATCTGGGAAGTTGCTAGGCTTCGTCGTGAGCGACAAAGGTATTCAAGTGGACCCTACCAAGGTTAAAGCCATACAAGAGATGCCAGTTCCCAAGACAGAGAAAGAAGTCAGAGGCTTTCTAGGACGTCTGAATTACATTGCCCGATTCATCTCGCATCTAACTGCTACCTGTGAACCAATCTTCAAGCTGCTGAAGAAAGATCAAGTAGTACGTTGGAATGATGAATGTCAGGCCACTTTCGACAGAATCAAAGAGTATCTCCAAGAACCACCCATTCTTATGCCGTCGGTTGAAGGGAGACCTCTGATACTATACCTGACAGTACTTGACAGCTCAATGGGGTGTGTGCTGGGGCAGCATGACGAGTCTGGCCAAAAAGAGCACGCCATTTATTACCTTAGCAAAAAGTTTACCGACTGTGAGACCCGATACTCACTTCTCGAGAAAACTTGATGCGCTTTGGTATGGGCTGCTCGCCGGCTAAGACAGTATATGCTGACTCACACTACTCTGTTGATTTCAAAAATGGATCCGATCAAGTACATATTCGAAAAGCTTGCTCTGTCTGGAAGAATAGCAAGATGGCAGATGATCTTGACAGAATACGACATCCAGTACACGACTCAGAAAGCAATCAAGGGAAGTGTATTGGCAGACCATTTGGCACACCAGGCAGTGGATGACTACCAGTCAATGAGCTTTGAATTTCCAGACGAGGATGTCATGGTAGTGACTGATTGTGAAGTACCTGGACCGGATGAAGGACCTGAGGAAGGATCCCGATGGTCTATGCACTTTGACGGAGCCTTAAACGCTTTAGGTAACGGCATTGGCGCTGTGATCATATCCCCCAAAGGCACTCATACTCCACTCACTGCTCGGCTATGTTTCAACTGCACCAACAACATGGCGGAGTATGAGGCATGCATCATGGGTCTGCAAGCTGCAATTGACTTAAGGATCAAGTTTCTGAGTGTCTTCGGAGATTCCGCTCTCGTGATCAATCAGATCAAAGGCGAGTGGGATACGAAACACCCAAATCTTATTCCTTACAAAGAATGTGTGCTGACGTTGATCCCCCATTTCACAGAGATAACTTTTGAACACTTCCCAAGAGAGGAGAATCAGTTGGCGGACGCGCTGGCTACGATGTCTTCTATGTTCAAAGTCAAATGGGACAACGAGGCTCCCCGGATCATTATCCGGAAACTGGATGAACCTGCATATTGCTGTGATCTTAAGGCTGAAGAGGTAATTGAAAAACCCTGGTATCATGAGGTGAAGAAGTACCTGGAAGCTCAAGAATACCCCGAGGGTGCATCTGTCAATGACAAAAAGTTTCTGAGAAGGTTCGCTGCAAAGTTCTTCCTCAGCAACAGCATTCTTTATAAGAGAAACCATGATTCAACCTTACTGCGTTGTGTGGATAAGACTGAAGCAGAAAAGATCATGGCAGAACTGCATGAAGGTACCTTTGGAACACACTCCAGTGGACATACCATGGCAAAGAAAATCCTTCGGGCAGGATATTTCTGGTCCACAATGGAAGCCGACTGTTACCAACATTCTCGGACATGTCATAAGTGCCAGATATATGCTGATAAGGTGCACGTTCCTCCAGTCTCTCTGAATGTCTTGACTGCGCCTTGGCCTTTCGCAATGTGGGGCATTGATATGATCGGCGAGATTAAACCTACGGCATCCAACGGGCATCGCTTCATCCTGGTAGCAATTGATTACTTTACGAAGTGGGTTGAAGCAGCTTCCTACGCTACTGTAACCAAGAACGTCGTGGCACCGTTCATTCGACACAACCTGATCTGTCGATACGGCGTCTCGGAAAGGATCATTACGGACAATGGTACCAATCTCAATAACAAAATGATCACTGAGCTCTGCGAACAATTCAAAATACAGCACCACAACTCTTCTCCCTACCGGCCGAAGATGAACGGGACTGTCGAAGCAGCAAATAAGAATATCAAGAAGATTGTGCAGAAGATGACAGTGACCTATAAAGATTGGCACGATATGTTACCGTTTGCTCTTCACGGGTACCGTACCTCAGCAAGAACGTCAACCGGGGCAACTCCCTTTTCCTTGGTCTATGGCATGGAGGCAGTCTTGCCGATTGAAGTCCAGATACCCTCTCTCCGGATAATGAAGGATGCAGGCTTGAGCGAAGATGACTGGATCCAGACTCGACTTGATCAGTTAAACCTAATTGACAAAAAGAGACTCACTGTTATATGCCATGGTCAAACGTATCAAAAACGGATGATCAGGGCATTTAACAAGAAAGTCAGACCACAAGAGTATCAAGTTGGGGACCTGGTAATCAAACGCATCATTCTTCCTCAAAGTGATCCCGGGGGCAAGTGGACCCCCACATACGAACGGCCATTTGTGGTTAAGCATGTCTTCTCAGGAGGAGCCATGATTCTAACCACCATGGATGGTGACGACCTTCCTCACCCCGCCAATGCAGACATAGTCAAAAGATACTACGTATGATAAAAGACCCCGTTAGGTTGACATACCTAGGCAAAAATCAGGGCTTCCCGGCAAACCAAAAGGGTTCGGGCAAAAATAAGGGATGAAATGAAAAAATCTGTACACCCGACAAGTCGAAAACCTGAAAAGGCGGCTTGGGCAAAAATGGGTATCTCGGTGGACTGAAAACCCGAAAGGGCGGTCCAGGCAAAAGTTAGGGATTAAAGCGTAATACTATGTCTCATTGAATCACCTTGCATCCAGAATCCGGTATCAACCATCAGGTTCAGACGACATCGATCAATCAACTTCATCTTCAACTAAGTAGCCAAGTGATGAGACGCTCGAAGATATAAAGGCGATAGCAGAGTTGGAACCCAGTGGGATTACTCTTTTCACACAGCTGTTTTTTTTTTCTTTGTACAAATTGTATAAACTCTGTTGTTCGGCGGCGTTCTCTTACTAGGACGTTAGCCTCTTGTACATAAACGCCTATTTACAGGCAAATTCAAAAATCAATACAAATTCACTTTTCAGACCAATGGCCATTTGTTTTTTTTCTTTTTCTATTTTGTTTTGTAAAGAACGTCCAATGTTCAATTGTGATATATGCATTTGACTCTAATTGCTAACTCATAAATATTTGAATACGAAACAAAGGATTAATTACAGGTAACATCAGAAACAGGGGCAATAATGAGTTGTCTAAGCAACCTAATTATTCTGTCCTCCAAGGTACCAAGGTAAGTTCGGATGAATAATGTAACCCAGATACTTTCACTCCCCACCGAGTAAGATAAGACTCAGCAATACTCTCCCAAGCAGTTGGTCTCCCATCAACCCTAACAAGGCACAGTATCCCAAGCAAGTCAGCAACGCTCTCCCCATAAGATCTCAACATTCCCCAGCGGTATACAAATATTCCTCTACAAGCATCCCCGGCAGTCTTGATCTAAGATTGTTCCCCGGCGGTATACCGACATCCAGTGGAGCCACTTCCCAAGTACAGTTCAAAAGTCTCCCCAGGAAAGTTGAATCTATCTCCCCAGTAGGAAGCTTATCCCCAGTAGATTCTGGAAGCTTGTCCCCTGCAGAGTACGAACGCGCCTCCCCGGTTTGATTCAAAGGTTATTTCCCCACCAGGATATAACTGGGTTATCCTCGGCCAATTGCCACGGAAAGATCGTCCCCGGCGAAGCCTTCCTATCCCCAGCGGAGTTCATCAAATCTTCCAACAGAGCTCAACAGGGGTATCCCCACCGGAGTTATCATCAACATCTCAGCAAAGTACCTCTCTTCCCACAGAGTAATTCCCCGCCGAGTAATCTCTCCAGCAAAGTTTATTCCTCAACGGAGTCATCTCCTCCTACTGGTTTATTCGTGCAACCATTATCCCCAGCGGAAACAAAGAGCTCTACTCTTCAACACCAGCCCAGGATTTGAACTATCGGCATTCGTCAAGGATTTATTTTCCTAGACAAAAATACATTCACATCGCATCTTCATACATTATAGCATGCATATACGCATCATGAACATACAATCTCAGTCATCTCATGACATCATGAATTTCATACATCACGACATCGCATACAACTAACGTTTTGTCTTTTCAGGACAAAGGTCAATACAAAGGTGATTACTATCAACTGTCACAATTCCAGATTCGATACCTGTATCTAGCCAGGGCATATCTGTGAGCGATTACCTGTGGATTCGACACCTGTATCTAGCCAGGGCATATCTGCATTCCGGACTCGATTCCTGTATCCTGCCAGGGCACGTCTGAAGAGTTTGAAGATCTGATTCCTGTATCCTGCCAGGGTGTATCTGTTGACGACTATTTTCCGAACTCGATTCCTGTATCCTGCCAGGGCATGTCTGAAGAGTTTGAAGATCCGATTCCTGTATCCTGCCAGGGTGTATCTGTTGACGACTATTTTCCGGACTCGATTCATGTATCCTGCCAGGGCACGTCTGAAGAGTTTGAAGATCCGATTCCTGTATCCTGCCAGGGTGTATCTGTTGACGACTATTTTCCGGACTCGATTCCTGTATCCTGCCAGGGCACGTCTGAAGAGTTTGAAGATCCGATTCCTGTATCCTGCCAGGGTGTATCTGTTGACGACTATTTTCCGGACTCGATTCCTGTATCCTGCCAGGGCACGTCTAAAGAGTTTGAAGATCCGATTCCTGTATCCTGCCAGGGTGTATCTGTTGACGACTATTTTCCGGACTCGATTCCTGTATCCTGCCAGGGCACGTCTGAAGAGTTTGAAGATCTGATTCCTGTATCCTGCCAGGGTGTATCTGTTGACGACTATTTTCCGGACTCGATTCTTGTATCCTGCCAGGGCACGTCTGAAGAGTTTGAAGATCCGATTCATGTATCCTGTCACGGTGTATCTGTTGATGACTATTTTCCGGACTCGATTCCTATATCCTGCCAGGGCACGTCTGAAGAGTTTGAAGATCCGATTCCTGTATCCAGCCAGGGCGTATCTGTCGACGACTATTTCCGGACTCGATTCCTGTATCCAGTCAGGGCACGTCTGAAGAGTTTAGAGATTTGATACCTGTATCCTGCCAGGGCACGTCTGAAAAGTTTGAAGATCTGATTCCTGTATCCAGCCAGGGCGTATGTGTTGACGACTATTTCCGGACTCGATTCCTGTATCCAGCCAGGGCACGTCTGAAGAGTTTAGAGATTCGATACCTGTATCCAGCCAGGGCACATCTACATAAAGAATTCGAAGATTAACCCCTGTAACAGGCCAAGTAATTATCTTTCTTTTTCAGGTACGCAAGTTCTCGCTAAGGAATCTCTTACGCGATCGACATCTGCAGATGGCATCTATAAGCCCATCATCCTATCCACTACACTTCCAAATGGCATCTATAAGCCCATTCCCGACATCACATTGCTGATATTCTACTATGCGAGCGCAAATTTCTGGGCACTCTAGTGTTCAATCATCTTCCACCTTCGGATTACGAAAGGCACGCCAGCCAATCTACATCCTCAGGTCTAAGAAGATTGAATAGGGGCAACTGTTGTACCCCAAAATTTGCCCTCCTATATTCTTCAAGATGTGTCAAGATCAAGCTTCAAAATCTCTCAAGGGTTGCACAGTCTAATTGCCTCCTAACACAGTCAAAATTAGGGTTTTGGTTCTTGCAAAGAAATTGAGGTTTCCAATGGCCCAATCAAGTCCCATATGCCTATATACATTGTCAAGCATCCAAATGTCAAGTTTCAAGACTCACAGCATCAAATTGCACAGTCAAGAGCCCTAAATGCTTCACAGTCAACTGCAGAGGTAAAATGGTCATTTGACAGTCAAAAGTCAAAAAATTTGGTCAACATCTTATTTTGAAGCCACAATCATAATTTGATCAATTCTTGATCATGATTCCATAAGCATGGCTCAAAAAATCATCAAGATGCAAAAGTTTCTATTTTTGGACAACTGAAAAGTCAACTGCAAATTGACCAAGGCATAACTTCTTCATGGTTCATCAGAAAAATCCCATCCGAAGCTCATTTTGAAGGGGATGACATTTCCTACAACTCATCTTCACACTCCAAGTCCAAGAAATGCTCTCACAAAAAGTTATCAATTTCAACATTATAGGTCATTTTCAAAAGTCAACAAAAAGGCACTTTAAGTCAAAGACCATAACTTGAGATTGGTAAATCAAAATGACATGGGACTAAAGGCATTGGTTAGAGGACTTCAAGAACTTTCCAAAATGTCCAAGAACATGTTCATAGCTTCAAAATTGAGCAAGATATGCATTAGAGAAGTTGGGAAATTTTTGGGAACTTTCAAAAGTCAACTTTGCCTAAAAAGCTTCAAATTTGCTAATGGGCCTCAAATTCTTTCTTGAATCATTACCCAAAGCCTATGAACGACCCATTGAGCTCAAAATAATTTATTTTCTTATTTTTAATTAATTAATTGAATTTATATTTATATTAATTCATTTAATTGGTTTTAATTATAGGAAAATTAAAAAAAGATATGTTTTGGATCTTTTGGTGGAGCAAATCTGATCAGGGCAAGCTGGAAAAGTCGTTTCTCAATCAAACAAGGAAAATCATCCATATTTGGCAAGGCTTTCATTGAAAAATATTGGAAAATATATGATGGAAAATCAAGGATTGAAAACATTATTGCAATGAATTCATGGGCTTTATTCTAACCTAATTCACATCACATACATATGCTGAGGCCAACCCTAGGGTAGAACACACGTGAAAGCTGCTAAAAACTCCATAGCCAATTTGCAAAAAACCAAGAAAATTGTGAAACTGAAATCCTATTTGCAGGTGGATTCAAGGCTTAAAAGTGATTCAAACGTATTGCCTGAGTCTCCAGGAAGCTATTACCATCAAGAACAAGCTCTCATACTCAGGGAAACGGTAAAACAAAGTCACAGTTTGATCAAATATGTCCATAATCGAAATCTAATTTCTATGCATCATTGTTGTGCTTTGATTATTGATTTATGTTGCTGACATCTTCCTGAAGCTTTTGGTGTGGATTAATTGAGTTATAGCATCCTGTATCAAAATCTGCCATGAACAAACGTTAGGGTTTCAGAGCTTCCATATTGGGGCTTTCCTTGTATCGTAAAATTGGACTTCCAAACCTGTATGGACGAATTCGTTGCAACAAGACGAAACCATTAAGACCCTCGCGCCTTTTTTATATCGTTCCTAACCCTAGTCGCTATTTTTCGTGGTTATGGTTAGTGGGGGTTTAAAACCCCCGCTATCTTATTCATAGTTGCAGGTGAAATGAAGAAGACAGCATGCGTGGCATTATGTGACTGGAACATTCAAATCTGCGTGCGTATTTTTGTTTGCATCATAATAATTGTTGGTATTTTATATAATATTTGTTGTGTATATATTTAACAAAGGCGCTTCATAGCTCAGATGGTGGAGGACGTGTCTTGCAAGCATAGGGACCTGGGTTTGATTCCCAGGTCCCCCCATATAATTGATGATTTTTGTTTTAACACATTCTAGTGCAGCTTTCGTTCAATGGCCCATCTTGCACCCTCACGCCTAAGCCTGCCAAGTGGCCATGAGATCCATCTAGTGGCCAGAAGGTGAACTCCATGGTGTACCCCAGTCAGACAGCATGTGCATGATTCTTGAAAGTCAACGAGGCCTTGTGCTAATGGGCCAGAATTCCTCTATCTCACCTCCACTTTGGGCCAGACACCCCTTGGTTTGCTTTGTTTTCTTATTTCTATTTTTCTTTTATCTTATTTCTTTTAATTTGTTTTAATTAATATTAACTCACCATAAAAATTGTTTTCATAATAAAAACATAAAACCAAAGTTGAAAATATATTTAATTATTTATTTCATCACTAATTTATTTTAGTAAATAATTTCTAATAACTAATTTAGGTTAATTTAGGTTTAAAATTTAATCTCTTTTCTTAATAAGTAAAAAATACATAGAATTAGGTTTTGACGCTTTTATCTTTTTCTTAATTAATTATTATTATTATTAATTATTATTACCATTATTAATTATTATTACTTTGTACATAAACATGTAAATTAATTAATTAGTAAATTAGGTCAACTTCAACATTTTCATTAATAAGTAAAATAAACTTAGAATTAGGGTTTTCTCTTGATTTTATTTCCTTTATTTCAAAAAAACATAAAAAACACTTTCTTTTCTTTAATTAAATAATTATTAGGTATTAATTTAATTTCAAGCAAAAGGGTCCAAAACCCTCGGGCGTTCAGTTTAATTTATGCTTTCGCGCGTTATTTTCTTATTGATTATTATGTAACTGTTCAAGGATGTAATAGTAATTAGGTTTATTGCTTTTTTTTACTTTCCGCATCTTTATCAAAAACGGGTCTTTGTATTTTGGCGATGTATAGACCCGCGCCTTGTAATAGCGTAGCTTTTATCTTTCCGTCTTTTAATTTTCCGCACTTCTAACTGCTAAACTCGCATGAAAGAATGTATGATAACTAAAAACAACGCGTAGCTCACAATGCCATGATCAAAGATAAAACATAACATGAAAACAACACACAATACACACACCACTTCTAGGGTACGCCTCACTCGTTGCCTTCGAAACGTGGTCGTCAAGTATAGGACGTTTTAGCGGTCGCTCTTATGTCCAAGATCCAGTTGCCTCGAAACAGTTGCCTCGAAACGGTTGCCTCGGATTAAAAAAGGATCTAGGACATTAGGGTTATTTCTAAGGTGTCCTAACTGTTGCTTCGGTGACCACACTGTCCCTACAATCGAATTGACCCGAACACCTCCAACGGTGGTGCTACCTACCTCTCAATGGTGGGATGACACTACCTTAAGGACTTTTACACAGCCTAATTCCTTAGGGTAGGTAGATGACTCATGGGTACTTGCTCTCTAAAAAACAAATCAAAAATCTTTTCACACTGACACTTTCAAAAGCTTTCAAAACAAATTTTTCAAACACTCTTGAGGACAGATACAAGAGTTATTCAGAAATCTTTCAATGAAACTTTTTTTCAAACCCACTCACATTTGAAAAGCAAACATCATTTTGAAAACATAAGAGCAAGTACCTAAGAGCCCATGGATAACAATGGATAGAAAGGGTGCTAACACCTTCCCTTTCTATAAATCTACCTCCCGAACCGAGAAACGGTCTCATAAGGAATTTTGTTGTGCTTTTGTCCTGTCCATGTTGGAGAAAATAAAAGACGGTGGCGACTCTTGCTTCCGCGACATTTCGCGAAACCAGCTAAAAACAGTCAGTTCTATTTCCACCGATCACAGAGATCAACATGTCGCTGGATCAAGCGCTACAGCAAATGTTGAAGGCAGGGCTGATTACCTTAAGGGCTCCTCTTCGGAATCCAAACACTTCCGCTCCTAACTATCATCCCAATGAAAGGTGTGCATACCACTCTGATAGCCCGGGGCATACTACGGACAACTGTTGGGCTCTGAAGAACAAGGTCCAAGACATGATTGATGCAAAGGAAGTCCAGTTTGAAGCGCCAGAGACTCCAAACATAATCACTGCTCCTTTGCCAAATCACTGAAGGCTTTTGTTTTATTTGAATTTCCGAGTTGTATTTTTCTTTGCTTATACAAACAATTAATGTCATAGCAAACTTGTTTATTCCATTAATACATCGCATATGTCTGTTTGAATTAATCTATTCGTATTCATTTTATTCAAAATTGCTTTCATTTTTCTGTGATGATCAACTCTCGATTGAAAAATTCTAAGCCTCTTGAGGGGAGGATGACGAAAACGATACCACGATCCTTACAGTATGCTTTTGGACAAACCCCGCTGATGAGGTACAGGCATTGTTTCAATTCCTAAACACTGGAGTTATAAGGAAGATAATCCCTCGTCAACCCCTTTGAGCCAAAGAAGTAGGAGTTTTCTTTTCGAAAATTAAAACCCTTAATCATAACCCGGGGCAGGGTAGTTCTCTCAGTGGATCCAAGTGCACAGCAAATAGCATCAAAGGAGTCCTTCCAATACAAAAGACAGTGATGGTTCTGAATAATCATAAAGACAGGCAGTCATCATTTCGCAAAACAAAAGCCCATTAAGTCAAAACCTATGAAGGAAACTTACAAAACTGGGGCATCCCACTGACTGTAATTACAAAAGAAACAGTTCAGGCAAAAAACAGGGATAACAAAATCAAAAAGAAAGAGGTCCTACAAACCCTCAACAAAAAGAAATGACTGCCTATCCAAAATAAACTATCAGTACCCGAACCATCACCGGAATATCAGAGAAAAGACTCAAACAAGGTCTAACGCACGATCAGCTGAGTTTAGGTTTGAAGAACATCACGAAGAGCGGGTGGGTACAAATAAAATTTGAGCCTTTATCCTTTGTTTCTTAAAACCGTGAACCAGGCCACGCTACAACCCTTAAAAGTCCTAGCTGAAGCATGGGTTAGTTCGAAAGCATACTGTTACGAAAGGTATCCTGACTCCTTAAGGCTTGCGGTAAAATAACGAGTTGACATCACAGTTTACAAAAAAATTCACTTGTTTTTTATGAAAAAACTACATTTTCAAAAACTTCAAGACAAACATAAGCTTTGCATTTTTAATATAACATTGTTTGCATATGACCTTTTGTTCGAACAACAGAGAAATTCACGCGAAGAATATCTAATGAACAAAAGCACTTCCAACCAAGGGGCACGACATGATCATTGTCCGTCATTTGGGGCAGTTAAGTCAAGATTCAGAGAATCTCTCAAAAGCTAAATAGCCTGGGGCAAATCTCCGCCTGAGTCACTTGGGGTATTGGACGAATTCCAGCGACAAATCTTGTACGATCAAACACCTTCTGGTGTTATGGTAACACAACACTAATAACAGTGACAACTCCCTGCACTCTGAGAGCATGGACATAGTCGGAAAAAAATACTACGCATAATAAAAGACCCGCTAGGTCGACTGGCCTAGGCAAAAATAAGGGCTTCCCGGCGAACCAAAAGGGTTCGGGCAAAAATAAGGGATGAAATGGAAAAAAAATCTGTACACCCGGCAAGTCAAAAACCTGAAAAGGCGGCTTGGGCAAAAATGGGTATCCCGGTGGACTGAAAACCCGAAAGGGCGGTCCAGGCAAAAGTTAGGGATCACAATGTACGACTATGTCCCGTTATCTCGTCACTTGCCTACCAGAAGAAGATTTGTCAATCGGAAATTATCAGCACCTCCACAGGTACATTCTCCCACAGAAACTGGGGCAATAAGAATTATCTAAGCGATCTGGTTGCTCTGTCCACCGAGGTGCCAAGGTATGTTCAGCTGAAGAATGTAACCAAGATATCTCCACTCCCCGTAGAGTAAGACATGTTCAGCAATACTCTCCCCCGAGCAGAGTTGGTCTCCCGTCAGCCCTGAAAAGGCACAGTACCCACAGCAACTCAGCAACGCTCTCCCCAAGCAGAGTTAGTCTACTGTTAGCCTTAAGGAAGTTGGGTATCCCCATAAAATCTCAATATTCCCCAGCGGAGTATACAGATGTTCCTCAGCAAGCATCCTCGGCAGTCTTAATATTCCTCGACATAAATATAAGATTGTTCCCCGGCGGAATACCAGACACCCCAGTGGAGCCATTTCCCCAGTACAATTCAAAAGTCTTCCCAGGAGAGTTGAATCAATCTCCCCAGTAGATTTCTGGAAGCTTATCCCCAGTATATTCTGGAAGCTTATCCCCCGCAGAGCGCAAAAGCATCTCCCCAGCTTTATTCAGAAGGTTACTCCCCACCAGAGCTTATAACTGGGTTATCCTCAGCTAATTACAACAGAAAGATCGTCCTCGGCGAAGTTCTTCCTATCCCCAGCGGAGTTCATCAAATCCTCCAACAGGGCTTATCAACGGTATCCCCAGTGGAGTTATCGTTAAAGTCTCAGCGAAGCATCTCTTCCCCACAGAGTAGTTCCCCGCAGAGTAATCTCTCCAACAAGTTTATTCACCAACGGAGTCATCTTCTCCTAACAGTTTATTCTTGCACTCATCATCCCCAGCAGAAACGAAGAACTCTACTCTTCAACATCAGCCCAGGATTTAACTTCCCGGCATTCGTCAAGGATTTATTTTCCAGGACGAAAATACAATTCATAAACATTTACATACATAATGCATGCATACACGCATCATATCACACAATCTCATTTATTCTCTGAACATCATGACATCATGCATTTCATACATCATGACATTGCATACAACTGATGTTTTGCCTTTTCAGGAAAAAGGTCAATCCAAAGATGATTACTATCAATTGTCGCAATTCCAGATTCGATACCTGTATCTAGCCAGGGCATATCTGTGAGTGATTGATTGTGGATTCGATACCTGTATCTAGCCAGGGCATATCTACATTAAAGAGATTTCAGAGATAGCTTGGAAATGCTCCAAACACGGATGCTATTCTATCGCTTATTCAGAGGTTCCCTTCAGATATAGCTGGGAAATTCTCCAAATATGGATGCTATTCTTTTGCTTATTCAGATTTTCTCTCCAGAGATAGCTTAGAGATGCTCCAGATATGGATGTTATTCTTTTGCTTATTCAGAGTTGCTCTCCAGAGATAACTTAGAGATGCTCCAACCACAGATGCTATTCTATTGTTTATTCAGAGATGTCCTTCTAGAGATGGTTCAGATGCGATCCAGACATGGCTACATTCTGATACTTATTCCAGATTCCCTTCTAGAGATGGTTCAGATGCGACCCAGATATGGCTACATTCTGATACTTATTCCAGATTCCCTTTCGGAGATAGCTTGGAAATGCTCCAGATATGGATGCTATTCTTTCGCTTATTCAAGAGTTTACTTCCAGAAATAGCTTGGAGATGCTCCGGACATGGATATTATTCTATTGCTTATTCAGATTTCTCTTCAGACATAGCTTAGAGATGCTCCAGACCCGGATGCTATTCTACTGCTTATTCAGATTCAAACTTCTAAAGACAACTTAGAGATGCTCCAGACCCGGATGCTATTCTATTGTTTAGCCCAG
This sequence comes from Vicia faba, assembly GCA_948472305.1. Lineage (NCBI taxonomy): Eukaryota > Viridiplantae > Streptophyta > Magnoliopsida > Fabales > Fabaceae > Vicia > Vicia faba. Next base: position 334,700,899 of record OX451737.1, read on the forward strand.
ATTCATTCAAAAGACATTCCAGATACGATCCAGATTCGGATGACATTCTGTCACTCATTCAGATGCAGTATGGATATACCCCAGACGCGGCGGTCATTCTACTACTCGTTCAGACGTCAGCAATTAGATATAGACTAGATATGCTCCAGACACGGAAGCTATTCTATTTCTTATTCAGATTCAACTATCCATTACACTTCCAAATGGCATCTATAAGCCCATTCCCGACAAGGTTCTGTCACACTTCCAGATGGCATCTATAAGCCCATCCTCCTATCCACCATCTCTCCAAATGGCATCTATAAGCCCATTCCCGACATCACATTGCTAATATTCTACTATGTGAGTGCAAATTTCTGGGCACTTTAGTGTTTAATCATCTTCCACCTTCGGATCACGAAAGGCACGCAAGTCAATCTACATCCTCAGGTTTAAGAAGATTGAACAGGGGCAACTGTTGTACCCCAAAATTTGCCCTCCCATATTTCTCAAAACATTTCAAGAAGAATTCACAAGTCCAACCCGGCGCGTCATATTCAGGTGTTCTTTCACCAAGATATCTCTGATAATGTATTCTCAAATTTAGGTTCGGCTCAAGATTCAATTCTTTAAAGAATGTATCCGAATGTGTGAGTTTTCTTGAAGAAATATGGTGAAAAAGTGTGCTGAAAATGCAGTTTTTACGCGCTAAAAAATTCATAACTTGAAGATCGTGATTCGTTTTGAACCCGTTCCGGTGGCCAAAATTCCGTCTTGACATTATCTATGTTTTCATCTCTCACGGCCGGAAGCTAATTTCAATCAGAAGGTCTTCAAAAATGTGGATTTATCAAGTATTTTCGTACAGAAAATTTGTGACAGAAGTTTATTTGCGTCATGTTCAGAAAATCATAACTTGGTCAATTTTCATCGTATCGAGCTGGTTCTGGCGCCAAAATTTCAAAAATTGAGTTGGCTATATTTTCACAGAAGGTATTGAGTTCAAACGGTATTCAAAAGGCCTTCGTTTTTTGCTCAGAGTGCTGAAAATCCTGAATGCTGAGTATTATTTCATCTGGGCCGAAACTTCGAAAATTCATAACTCAGTCAATTTTTATCGGATTGGGCTCATATTTTTACACAAAATTCATTGACTCATAGATCTACAACTTTGCTTCAAAAGTCGAGACCAGATTATGCTCCTATCAATACCAGTTTTTTATTGAAGAACGTGTCAGAGTCGACACTGGAGCCCAAAATAAGTTTGTCTGAGCTGAAACTTCAAAAATTCATAACTAATTCACCGTTTATCCGATGGGGCCGATTTTCGGACAGGAGTTAGTTCTCGATATCGGCTACATTTTGTTTTCACATTTCAACTTCAAAAATTGCACTTAAGTCCCTGCGATTTAGCCTGGAAAGTGACGAACTCAAGTGAATATTGGAGGCCCAATTGCACATTCAAAGCCCATTTTCTTTACCCTAATTTCCATTATATAATTACCTTCTTTTCACACAAACCAGAGAGGAGAAAAGAGAGAAAAAAAACCTGGCCACAACACTGTTAGAATATCAAATTCTTTCAAGAACCCTAAAACCTTGAAATCCTTATTACAAATCCCTCTCTCACTACAAACAAGCCAGTAAGAGTAAGGCTGACTTGATCTTCATGATCAAAAAGGCATAAAAGCATTCATGTCACTACTTTTCCAGTAAAGGTAAGGTTGATTTGATCTCCATGATCAAAAGGGTATAATCATTCATACATGCCATATTGTGCCTAAACATTAAATTTCTTCATATATTGGCTTTATTTGTATTTTATGATTTTATTTAATGTGTTCATGAGATTCAACACTGCAGATTTAGACAGGATCCCATGCAGGTTCATTATGGAACGTTGAGGCCAAAACACAAATGGCCAAAAGCCAAAAGCCAAATGGCCAAAACAGAACAGCTTACACATGACACCAATACATGGCGAGGCAGACATCCTGAGAAGGTTAAGGAACGTTGAGACCAGAACACAAATGGCCAAAAGCCAAAACACAAATGGCCAAAACAAAACAGTTTACACATGACGCCAATAGTTGTTTCACCCCTCCAATCAGGCTCGTATACTCCTAAACTCTCTCTCTATTTGTATTATGTTCCTTTAATTAATTAATCGTTATTATTTTTATTAATCACTAACCAATTAACATTTTTTCCTAATAAAATCAAAAACACAAAAAAATATTTTATTTATTAAAATTAACTTCATCACTTTTATTTTTGTAAATAAATTAATTTAATCAATTTAGCTTTAATTAGATTTAACTTTTGATATTTTTTGTAATATTTAAAATCAATTTAGAATATTAGGTTTTTATTAGCATTAATTCAATTTATTTTATTTCTTTAAAAACTCAAAAATCCAAAAATATTTTCATTATTTAATTTAATTTAATTGTTCATTTAATTTAATTCCATTTAATTCAAAAATAACCAAAAAAATCACTTTCTTTCAAAAAAGGGTAAAAACCCCAAAAAACTCGCATCCGATTTAATTTCCCGCACGCGATCCATTTTTCCATATTATTATACTTGCTTCCGGAATGTAATAACTTTAATTAGGACTTTATTTATTTATTGCTTTATTTTACTTTCCGCAATTTAAATTAAAGGGTTTGTTTTTGGCGATGTAAATATCTGACGCCTTGTAATAGTTTAGATTTACTTTCCACACAACTATTAACTGCTATGCATGACAAGACTTGTATGAAAATAAAATCAAAACGTAGCTCACCATAACATGTGCAAAGACAATATAAACTGAAATCTGACACACTCGCACATGTCACTCATAGGGTACGCCTCACTTGGTTGCCTCGATGTGGTCGTCAAGTATAGGGTGTTTTAGAGGTCGCCCTCTTGTCTAAGATTCAGTTGCCTCGAAACGGTTGCCTCGGATAAAAAGGATCTAGGACATTAGGGTTACCGCTAAGGCGTCCTACTATTGCTTTGGTGACCATACATGTCCCTTATAATCGAATTGACCCGAATAACTCCAACGACAGTGCTACCTACTTCTCAATAGTGGGATAGTACTGTCTAAAGGACTCTTACACAACTTAATTCCTTAGAGTAGGTAGATTTCTCCTGGGTACTTGCTCTTTCAAAACAAAAACATCTTTTCGCACCTACACTTTCAAAAAGTTTTCAAACAAATACTTCATACACTCTTGAGGACAGATACAAGAGTTACCTAGAAGTTTTTCAAACTAAACTTTTTCAAAACCCACAAACACAAAAGTAAAGCAAACAAATTTTTGAAAACATAGTGAGCAAGTACCTAAGAGCCCGTGGATAACCACGGATAGAAAGGGTGCTAATACCTTCCCTTTCTATAAATCTACCTCCCGAACCGAGAAACATCTCGAAAAGGAATTTTGCTGTGTTTTTGTCCTTTCCTTGTTGGAGAACATAAAAGACGGTGGCGACTCTTGCTTACCGCGACATTTCGCGAACCAACTTAAAAAACAGTCAGTTCTATTTCCACCGATCACAGAACTGGCGACTCTGCTGGGGACTATTTTCCGGACTCGATTCTTGTATCCTGCCAGGTACGCAAGTACAATCCCAATGCCCGCTGTGCTTATCACTCTGATAGCCCGGGGCATTCTACTGATGATTGTTGGGCCCTAAGAAATAAGGTCCAGGACCTTATCGATGCCAAGGAAATACAATTTGAGGAGCCCGAAAGGCCCAACGTTGTGACTGCTCCTATGCCCCAGCATGGAGTAAATGCTATTGAGGAAGACCTGTATGTAGCTTCTGTGGATGATGTTGCTACCCCTTTATTGACTGTCAAGAGGAACCTGTTGCTAGCCGGTTTATTTTCGGGTTGTAACAAGGGTTTCCCTCTGTGTTCTGTTTCCCCTGCTGGTTGTCTATTGCTGAAGTCAGGCGTCCAAAACCTGATGGATAGCAAAGAGATCTTGTTCAAGAAGACCGCTGTTCCTTTTGTTCCTACTGAAGAAGTATCCGTTGTCACCATTTTCAATAACCCTACCAAGGCTCCCCCGAGGAAGCCAGTCAAAATCATGTCTGTTGCACCTATCATCATTACTGTTCCGGGGCCCCTCCCCTATAAATCTGACAAGGCTGTCCCATGGCACTATGGGGAAGATGTGTATGTGCTTGGAGTGAAGCAGGATTTCAACACTAATACCGGCATCAGTAACATCACCGGTCCCGCTAAAGTTACTCGCAGTGGCAGGCTCTTCTCGCCTGACATTACGCCACCAGTTATCCGAAGACCTCTTATCATCACGCCTACAAGTGCGCCTGTTTCCCCTCCTGATCAAGTTTTTGCCCCTGCTGCCGAGTCATCTGACACTCGGGGCAAAGGGATTGCTGATGTGCCTTCCCGGATGGAGGCACCGAAGACCGTTAATGTTGAAGCTTCACAGCAAAAGATGGAAGAAATCCTTAAGATCATCAAGAAGAGTGATTTCAACGTCGTTGAGCAGCTGGGGCATACCCCCTAGAAGATCTCTATGCTATCATTGTTGTTGTGCTCAGAGGCCCACGCCAAGGCCCTGATTTCTTTCCTAAAGACGGCCCATGTGCCACAAGAAACGTCTGCGGACCAATTTACTGATTATGTGGCCAACTTGACCGTTGACAATGAGTTGGGTTTCTCTGATGCTGATCTGACCGCTAAGGGAAAAAACCATAACGATGCCTTGCATGTCTCCATTGAATGCAGGGGCACTACCCTTGCACACGTGTTGGTAGACACCGGTTCTTCACTGAACGTACTGCCCAAGAAGGCCTTAGACAGGTTGGATTGTGAGGGTTTGGAGTTGAAGCCTAGTAACATCGTTGTCCGAGCCTTTGACGGGTCGAAGAGGATGGTACATGGTGAAGTGGACATTCCAATCCGGGTTGGTTCTCAAGTCTTTGATTCAACGTTCTATGTGATGGAAATTCGTCCATCCTATTCTTGTTTGCTGGGTCGTCCTTGGATCCATAAGGCTGGGGCTGTGACCTCCACTCTACACCAAAAGCTCAAATACCCTGTCATAGGAAAGATTGTTACAGTGCAGGGGGAGGAAGAATACATGGTTAGTCATCTGAACTCGTTCCGGTATATAGAGATGGACGGGGAGTTCATTGAAACCCCCTTTCAACATTTTGAAGAGGTGCCTCCAACATTGGCGTCAGCAGAGACAGTGATTGAAGAAGACTTTCCTTTAAAGATGGCTTCCTTGAAGAACGCCCGGGCTGTGATTGAAAAAGGTGGATGTGCAAACTGGGGCAGGCTCCCTGATTTTACTCCTAAGACTGACAAGTTTGGGCTGAGTTTCACTGCAGAGGCTCAGAGGGATGTACGCAAAGCAAGGATCGGAAGACCTCCCGTGTTCATCACCAACCCGGGAGTGAATGCTATTGAAGGCGATGCGGAGGAATCTGAGTTTGATAGCTGGATCTACCCGACGACCGACGGTGGACTGAACAATTGGACTGTGTTGTACCCCAAAATTTGCCCTCCCATATTCATCAAGAATTGTCAAAGTCAAGGTCACAAAATTCCCCAAGGGTTGTGCAGCTCAACTGTCTCCTATACAGTCAAAACTAGGGTTTGAGTTCTGGTCAAGCAAATGAACTTTTCAAAGGCCCAATCAAGTCTCATATGCCTACAAAGAGGGTCAAGTATCCTCATATCAAGTTTCAAGGCATTCAGCTCAAAATTGCACAGTCAAAACCCTAGATTGCACTACAGTCAACTGTAGGGGCAAAATGGTCATCTGACAGTCAAAAGTTCAAATTTTTGGTCAATATATCATTTTGAAGCCACAAACATCATTTGATCAATGCTTGATCATGATTCCCAAAATTTGGCTCAGAAATCATCAAGATGCAAAAGTTGCTATATTTGGACAGTTGAAAAAGTCAACTGAAATTGACCAGGGCATAACTTTCACATGGATTATCAGAAAAATTCCATCCAAAGCTCATTTTGAAGAGAACGACATTTCCTACAATTCATCTTCATGTTCCAAGTCCAAGAAATGCTCTCACAAAAAGTTATCAATTTCAACATTATAGGTCATTTTCAAAAGTCAACAAAAAGTGACTTTAAGTCAAAGGCCATAACTTGAGATTGGTAAATCAAAATGACATGGGACCAAAGGCATTGGTTAAAGGACTCAAAGACCTTTCCAAAATGTCCAAGAACATGTGAAAAGCTTAAAAATTGACCAAGTTATGCCTTGTGGAAGTTGGGAAATTTTTGGAAATTTTTGAAAGTCAACATTGATGCAAAAGGCCTAAAAATGCAAATGGGCCCATTTTTCTTCCAAATTTCTTCATGCCAAGCCTATGCACGACCACTAGGCCCAAAGGGAAGTATTTTCATATTTTTTAATTATTTATTTGAATTTATATTAATTTATATTCATTTAAATCATTTTAATACATGGAAAATATCAAACTTAACCTAAAAAATCTTTTCATGCATGTTTATTCTTAATATTTCGTGCACATCTTAAATAGGAAAGTTTTGGTCTAATTGGAGGCAAATTGATACAAAATGCACATGATAAGATTCAAAAAGATCCTTAAGCAAATCAAATCTTCAAACAATGAATTCATGAGATTTTGTTGGTTTTTGTTGACCTAGAAGCCTCACTATATGATCAGGAACACAGACCTAATGATAGGAGACTGGAAGCTGCGCCCCAAAACTCCATTGCACTCTTGAAATTTTTCATAAAAACTCAAACACTGAAATCTAGCTTTAAGGTCGATTCAAGCTTCAACTTTCATTCCATTAGCATCCTGAGACATCCTTGGACGTTTCCCAATCATTAACATCAACAAAAACACCCTGAATCGGTACCTCTAAGTCAAACCGTACAACAAAAATTTTGAAATCGCATAGCATGAATTAAGCATCCTTTTGCATTTTTATTTATGGATTATTGCTTACAATGATGTTTCTGAGCTAACCATTACATTCAATTGCTTTTTTGTGCCATATATACGAATTCGCCATGTTTGAATATTAGGGTTGCAGGTTTCTTAAAATAGGGATTTTGTATAGAGGAAAAATCAGGACCTATGAATGCCATGGTTGGATTCAGCACCTCAAGACGAAGATGTCTGAACCCTCGCGATGAATTTATGGTCCATAGGATGCTAATCGCTATTTTCTTGTAGGTTGCTTAAGGCTACGCACCCAAAATCGTGGCTAAAGGGTCTTGTTTCAGAAAACAATGGGGAAGATGACGCGCTGGCAACCACTGAATGGTTCATTCAAACCAGCGCGCGCTTTTAGGGACCACTGACCAATTTTTCTTTTTGTTATTTAATTGATATTATATGTTAACTAAAAGCGTTTGGTTCAGTTGGTAACACGTGACATGAATGACCCTCAAGACCTGGGTTCAAGTCCCAGGTCTGTGTAAATTCTCACATTATTTTTCAATACATTATTCCATGCAGCGCTCATAGTGGTGATCACCATATTCCACCCTCATCCAAGCGTACACATGCCTAATGGATATAGATCAAGGGCTGAGATTGAAGGTCCACTAAGCCTAGGTCAACGCGTTGGTACACCAAATTGGAGAAGTCAACGAATCAACTCTTGTTGGGCCAGAATTTCCAGGCCTGAACCTCCTAATCTGGGGCTACACCCACCCTGGTTTGCCTATTTCATTTATTTATTTTTTCTTATATCTTTTAATAATTATTTTAATTGTTGTGTTTATTTTAATTATTGTTTTATTTAAGTTTTAATCAAAATACAAAAAAAACATTATAAAAATCAGAAAAGACCAAGAATAATATAATTTTTCTTTTAATTATTTTTTAAATAAATGCTTGTAATTATTTAGCTTTAATTTAGGTTTATCAAATATTTTTCATAATAAAAATCCAAACATAGAATTTAGGTTTAATAACCTTTTATTTTCTTTTTTTTAATTTTCCCTTTTTTTTCAGAATAACAATATTATTTATTTATTATTTTATTTTCATAAATTAAAAATTGTACATAAGTTAATTTAGAGTTTAATTTAGGTTTTAATTTAAATCTTTCATAATAAACTTAAAAAAATACTAGAATTAGGGTTTAGCATTTTAATTTTAATTAATATTTCCTTTTTTCTTTCAAATCTAAAAAACACAAAAAATAACAAAAACATTTAATCATTTAATTCTTAATTCTCATTAAACTGTTAATTGTTTGCAAAAGGGTCCAACGCCCTAGTTTTGTTTAATTATTTTCTTTTGCGCATTTACTTTATTGCATATTATAATTCTGTATCTCTCCCAAAGCCATGTAACTTTACTTTTCGCACGTTATCTTATTCGCTTTGTTTATTTTTCTGCCAAATCGGGTCCGGTTTAATTTTGGCGATGTGGACCCGCGCCATTTGTAATAGTCTTAGATTTATTTTCCGCAAATTTTATAACTGTTAAATATGCATGCAAGAATGAATGGACAAATTAAAATCAAGCGTAGAACACGACAAACATGACAAGACAAATAACTGAAACATGACACACAATTCGCACACACCACCCCTAGGGTACGCCTCACTGTTGCCTTGCCTCGAAAAGTGGTCGTCGAGTAGAGGACGTCTTAGTAAGTCCTCATGATCCGGGAACCTGGCATGAGGGTAGCTTCTAAGGTGTCTTCCCATTGCTCTGGTGATCACCATGTCCCTACAAACTCGAATTGACCCGAATACCTCCAACGGTGGTGCTACCTACCTCTCAATGGTGGGATGGCACTACTTTAAAGGACATCTACACAGACGAATTCCTTAGGGTAGGTAGGTTCTCAAGGATACTTGCTCTAATTTCAAACAAATCAAAACATCTTTTCACCAACACATTTTCAAAAGCTTTCAAAAGCAAATTTTTCAAACACTCTGACGTACGAGTCGATCTGAAATTTTTTCAAAGAAACTTTTTAAAACCCACAGTTGAAAAGCAAACAAACAATTTTGAAAACACATTGAGCAAGTATCTAAGAGCCCATGGATAACCATGGATAGAAAGGGTGCTAACACCTTCCCTTTCTATAATCTACCTCCCGAACCGAGAGCAATCTCTTTAAAGGAATTTTTCTGTGCTTTTGTCCTTTCCATTTGGAGAAAATAAAAGACGGTGGCGACTCTTGCTTCCGCGACATTTCGCGAACCAGCGTTAAACAGTCAGTTCCAGATCCACCGATCACAGAACTGGCGACTCTGCTGGGGATATCTTTATAAAGTGAGGTGTACCTTAGGACTGAAGATCACTGTGCTTTCAATTGCTTTCTTTGCTTGCTTTAAATTGTGGGACTGTCTTGGGAGTTCTATAGATCCTAACCCGGATCTGGGGGATACCTTTCTTAGAAAGTAGCAACAAGACTGTGAGGGAACTGTGCGGGGTATACCGACATGGTTGAAACAGTCTGCTACGTTGATGTGGCACTTTGGTGTGTACCGGTAACCCTTGAGTTCAGTCAAGGAGAGTACGGGGCCTCCGCGTGGTGTCATGAAGCATCAACAGACCTTAGGAACCTTAATTGAACTATCTTGGCCTCTTTAGGGTAGTGAGATAACTGACTTTGGTGCAGTCCGAGGTTGGTTGATACTCGATACTACACTCAATTGAGGGTTGCTTTCCTGGAATATTTCGGTCGCCAGTTCAGTGGCTAAATCGAAACGATGAACAATGAAAGCAATCCCGTGATATTGGGAACCTTAGAACCCGGTTACTTTGATTAGGACAGGTTGAACCCACCAACTTCAAGAGGGTACTACCCAGACCCCATGCTGGCCTAAATCTAAGGGCTCTCTCTTGTGTGACTTGTGTGCCTTCGTACTTGACTATCTGCATGCTTGTGATCTAACACTTGTGTCTTGCAGGTTTTGTTTCAGTCCTTAATTGGGACTCATAACAGGATTACTGACATCATCCCATGCATACCATAACATCATACCATTGCATACATCCTAACCCATTTCAAGGATCTCAAGGGCTTGTGATGCAGGTCATGATAAACCAACATGTCTAGCAAGGGGCAAAGGGGATTTATTTTCCCCTAGCCAGGGTTGTCAGGGGCTATGACCCACTGGATATGGTGAGCCTTTGACCCTTGAAGAAGGACTCTCAACAACATGAAGTACCTTCAATCAAGCTGCCGGCTTTCAACTCTAACAAATTTTTTCTCTGTTTACCCTGCGAGGTCCTTGAAATCATCGCATGCATGTCATACATATCATTGCATAACAGGTACCCTTTCTCTGCAGGTTACTTACCTTCTTCGCTGTTTATTTCAGCCGATCGTCATGAATCCTGAATCATCAACCGAGCAGACTATCAAGGCCCTCCAGGCTCAGAATGCCCAATTCCAAGGGCTAATCATGAACTTGACCCAGGGGCAGCAAGATCTGAAGGCTCTGCTTTTGAAGAAGGACAAGAAAAAGAAGAGGACTGTTCTGTTCAGCCCTAGACGCAGATCTGGGAATACACCGCAAGTTGAAACTGAGAGGACAACCCCATCTGTGGGAAAAAGCAGTCATCATGAGAGAGAGGTTCCCAGTCCAGTGGTCTCCGACAACGAGACAGATTTTGATGAAGAGCAGTACCCTCCTGCTGATGACAGATATAAGCAACTGGAGGACAGAATGAAAGCTATGGAGGTTCAACAGGTACCTGGGCTGGATTTCGGAGATCTGGGTTTGTCGACTGGTGTGATCATTCCCCACAAGTTCAAAGCACCCACCTTCTCTAAATATGACGGGGCGTCTTGTCCCAAGCTGCATCTAAGGTCCTATGTTCGGAAGATCCAACCATATACGGTGGACAAAAACTTGTGGATCCACTTCTTCCAGGAAAGTCTTTCAGGGACTCACCTCGAATGGTTCTATCAACTGGATGGGACCAAAGTTCGTAACTGGGAGGAGTTGGCGACTGCTTTCTATAAGCAGTACCAGTACAATGCCGACCTTGCTCCCACACGTACCCAACTCCAGGGTATGTCGTTGGGGTCAAGTGAAGGTTTCAAGGAGTACGCACAAAGATGGAGAGACCTTGCTGGAAGGGTGCAACCTCCGTTAACTGACCGGGAACTCGTTGATATGTTCTTGGGGACCCTATCCGGGCCATTCTTCAATCACCTCATTGGTAACTCATCTGCTGGATTTACCGACCTCATCCTGACTGGCGAAAGAATTGAAGCTGGTATCAAGTCGGGGAAGATTCAAGAGGCCACACCTTCTGATATTCATAAAAAACCTTACACGGGAAAGAAGGAATCCAATGCTGTATACAGTCAAAAGAGTCGCCGTGATCAACATGCAGGGGCAGTCATGATCTCTGGTTCTGCACCACGCCGTCAACCACAAAGGGGAAACCAGCAAAGGCCGGAAGGGCCTAAAAGGCAATTCACCAACATTAACATGCCTTGGTCACAAGCATTGCAGCATATGGTGAAGATGAACCTGATTGCAGTAATCAACCCTCCTGCCAATCCTAAGACCTCCTCTCCTAGCTACAATCCAGAAGCAAGGTGTGCCTATCATTCTGATAGCCCGGGGCACGATACTGAGGACTGTTGGGCACTGAAGTACAAAATTCAGAACATGATCGATGCCAAAGAGATCGAGTTCGAGCCTGCGGAGACTCCCAACGTGATCACCGCTCCATTGCCAAAGCATGGCTAAATTTTTGTTCATTTGATTTCAAGTTGTATTTTTCCTTTTCTTGTTCAGATAAACAATTATTGTGTTAAACTCTTTTATTTCATGAATGCATTACACATGTCTGTCTTGAATTAATTATATTTACTATGCTTAAAACTGCTTTCATATTTTTTGCGATGGTCAATTCTTAATTGAAAATTCTAAACCTCTTGAGGGAGGATGACGAAAACAATACCACAATTTACAGTATGCTTTTGAACAGACCCCGCTGATGAGGTACAGGCATTGTTTCAATTCCTAAACACTGGAGTTATAAGGATGATAATCCCTCGTCAACCCATCAGAGCCAAAGAAGTAGGAGTTTGTATTTTCGAAAATCAAAACCCTTAATCATAACCTGGGGCAGGGTAGTTCTCTCAGTCGATCCAAGTGCACAATGAATGTCACTAAATGAGTTTTTCAAAAACAAAAGACAGTGATGGTTCCGAACAATCATAAGGACAGGCAGCCATTATCAAAAAAAATTCATGAATGAAAAGCCCAAAAAGTCAAAACCAATAAAGAAGACTTACCAAACTGGGGCATCCCGCTGACTGTAATCCCAAAAAGGAAACAGTTCAGGCAAAAAAAAAAGAAAGGGATAACTAAATAAAAAAAAAAGAGGTCTCACAAACCCTCAGCAAAAAAGGGGATGATTGCCTATTCAAATAAACGTTCAATATCCGAATCATCACCGGAAAATCAGAGCAAAGACTCAAACAAGGTCTAACGCACGATCAACTGAGTTTAGGTTTGGAGAACATCACGAAGAGCGGGTGGGTACAAATAGTTTGAGCCTTTATCCTTTGTTTCTTAAACCGTGAACCAGGCCACGATATAACTCTTAAAAGTCCTAGCTGAAGCATGGGTTAGTTCGAAAGCATACTGTTACGAAGGTATCCTGACTCCTGAAGGTTTGCTGTAAAATATTGAGTTGACATCGCACTGTATTACAAAAAATGCATTTTCAAAATTCAAGACAGACATAGACTTTTGCATTCTTAAAATAACCTTGTTTGCATATGACTACTTGTTTGAACAAGCAGGGAAATTCGCACGATGAACACCTTGTGAACAGAAGAACCTCCAATCAAGGGGCACATTGCTCATTATCTGGGGCATGGCAAAATACTTCCAACAGGGGCAACTCCCTACATTCTGAGAGCGTGGACATAGTCGAAAAAAAATACTGCGCATAATCAAAGACCCGCTAGGTTGACATACCTAGGCAAAAATAAGGGCTTCCCGGCGAACTAAAAGGGTTCGGGCAAAATGAAGGGATGAAACGAAAAACATGTACACCCGGCAAGTCGAAAACCTGAAAAGGCGGCTTGGGCAAAAATGGGTATCCCGGTGGACTGAAAACCCGAAAGGGCGGTCCAGGCAAAAGTTAGGGATCGAAGCGTACGACTATGTTCCGGTATCTCGTCACTTTCCTACCCGAAGATTTGTCGATCACCCGCACAGGTATCCTCTTCCCTCACCTCCGAAGCAGGGGCAATAATGAGATATCCAGGCGATCCAATTGCTCTGTCAACCAAATTACAAAGGACAGATCAACATAAAAATGATTACCATCTACCTTTACAAATTCCGGATCGTGGGCTAACGTCCGAGACCAAACAGGACAATTATCCACTTAATCGAAATCATGCAACCCAACACCGGTTTCTGCTCAACCTTCAGACAAAGTCATACACAGACTCCTCCTCCATAAGATGACCTAACCCCGGTTCATCAAGAAGTTTTACACAAACTTATCCCGAAGCAACCTTACCCCGGTTCCTCCAGAAGTTTTTACACAAACTTATCCAAGTAACCTTACCCCGGTTCCTCCAGAGATTTTTACACAAACTCAACCAAATAACCTTACCCCGGTTCCTCCAGAAGTTTTTACACAAACTTATCCAAGTAACCTTACCCCAGTTCCTCCAGAAATCTTACATGGATTTATCACAAGTAACCTTACCCCGGTTCGTCAAGAAGTTTTTACACAAACTTATCCAAGTAACCTTACCCCGGTTCCTCCAGAAATCTTACATGGATTTATCACAAGTAACCTTACCCCGGTTCGTCAAGAAGTTTTACACGAACTTATCCCGAAGTGACCTAACCCCGGTTCCTCCAGAAATCTTACATGGATTTATCACAAGTAACCTTACCCCGGTTCGTCAAGAAGTTTTACACGAACTTATCCCGAAGTGACCTAACCCCGGTTCCTCCAGAAGTCTTACATGGACCTATCTCAAGATGACCTAACCCCGGTTCATTAAGAAGTTTTACACAAACTTATCCTGCCGTAACCTAACCCCGGTTCCTCCAAGAGTCTCACATGGACCTATCTCAAGATGACCTAACCCCGGTTCATCAAGAAGTTTTACACAAACTTATCCTGCCGTAACCTAACCCCGGTTCCTCCAAGAGTCTCACATGAACCTATCTCAAGATGACCTAACCCCGGTTCATCAAAGTTTGTACACAAACTCATCCCGAAGCAACCTTACCCCGGTTCGTCAAGAAATCTCACATGGATTTATCCCAAGATAACCTAACCCCGGATCCTCCAGAAGTCTTACATGGATTTATTTCAAGATAACCTCACCCCGGTTCATCAAAAAGTTTTACATGAACTTACCTCACCAAGCAACCCTACACCGGTTCTCCCTTTCCAAGAACGCAGTTTTACACGAACTCATCATCAAAGTAACCCTACCCAGGTTCCTTCTCCATTTTCAGATGCGGTTTTACACGAGCTCATCAACAGGCAACCCTACATAGGTTCCCTCCTTCAACCTACAGCAATTACAGTTCAAACTTCCCCAGAAGAATCCAATCCAGCTTCACTAGCAAAGTTGGAAATCATGTCCCCAAGCAATAAGCGTATCCCCAGTAGATTCTGGAAGCTTATCCCCTCGCAGAGCACGAACGCGTCGCCCGACTTTATTCAAAGAGTTATTTCCTTAACAGGATATAACTGGGTTATCCTCAGCCAAAAGCCATGGAAAGAGCGTCGTCGACAAAGTCTTCTTACCCCAGCGAAGTCTATCTACACTTCCTATACAACAAGGGTATCCTCAGCAAGTTACTACCAACATTCAGCAAAGCATCTCTATCCCCACAGAGTATTGCTTCCCAGCATGGTCGTCAGAGTATCTTTTCTCCCCGCAGAATCTTCCATTTGCCAAGTTATTCCTCAACGGAGTTATCTTCTCCTACCGGTATACTTGCAACTATCATCCCCAGCGGAAGCAAAATCTATTCCTCAAAGTCAGCCCAGGATACAACTTCCCGGCACCCGTCAAGGATTTATTTTCCTAGACGAAAACATACATGAATCATCACATACATCATTATAGCATGCATGTACGCATCATATCATATAAATCGCATCCATGTTGAGAACATCATTGCTTGATCCATATCATGCATTGCATATAACTGACCTTTACCTTTCAGGAAAGATGCAGTTGAGATTCTCAAACATATTTCAAGGACTTCCCTAGTCCAGTTAAATCGACTCCAAACAGATTTTTCTGATAAAGACTCAGTAGAAGTTCTCTTATGGTCCCCTCTCCAACGGCGTGTGAGGTGGTAATTCCTTCTTCAGATGTTTCCCTCTCCGGCATGAGCGTGAGGTGATATTCTCTTATGGTCCCCTCTCCAACGGCGAGTGAGGTGGTAATTCCTTCTTCAGATGTTTCCCTCTCCGGCATGAGCGTGAGGTGATATTCTCTTATGGTCCCCTCTCCAACGGCGAGTGAGGTGGTAATTCCTTCTTCAGATGTTTCCCTCTCCGGCATGAGCGTGAGGTGATATTCTCTTATGGTCCCCTCTCCAACGGCGAGTGAGGTGGTAATTCCTTCTTCAGATGTTTCCCTCTCCGGCATGAGCGTGAGGTAATATTCTCTTATGGTCCCCTCTCCAACGGCGAGTGAGGTGGTAATTCCCTTTCAAGATGTTTCCCTCTCCAACGGCGAGTGAGGTGATATTTCCTTCCAGATTATAATTTCCTATAGTTCCCTCTCCAACGGTGAGTGAGGTGACTCCCTTTGAGATTATAATGTCCTACGGTTCTCTTCCTGACACTACGAAGATGGTAATTCTCACCAAGATTTTCTCAACGAGCGTTGTTGAGGTTGAAATCATTCAGGATTCTCTTACCATCCATGCTAAGGCAGTAACCATCCCTGGTTCATTCATCAACGTTTGAAGCTCCAGACCCAGCCCCTGTAACCATTCAGGACATATCTATATCAAGCATCTAAAATCAGCTCCTGCGACGTGTCAGGTACTCATTTTTCTGTTTTGCAGGTATGCAGGTTCCCGCTAAGGAATCTCCTACGCGATCAACGTTCAGATGGCATCTATAAGCCCATCATCCTATCCAAGCAACATCCAAATGGCATCTATAAGCCCATTCCCCCATCACACTGTTACTATGTGAGCGCAAATTTCTGGGCACTCTAGTGTCCAATCATCTTCTACCCTCGGATTACGAAAGGCACGTCAGCCAATCTGCATCCTCAGGTCTAAGAAGATTGAACAGGGGCAACTGTTGTACCCCAAAATTTGCCCTCCCATATTCATCAAGAATTGTCAAAGTCAAGGTCACAAAATTCCCCAAGGGTTGTGCAGCTCAACTGTCTCCTATACAGTCAAAACTAGGGTTTGAGTTCTGGTCAAGCAAATGAACTTTTCAAAGGCCCAATCAAGTCTCATATGCCTACAAAGAGGGTCAAGTATCCTCATATCAAGTTTCAAGGCATTCAGCTCAAAATTGCACAGTCAAAACCCTAGATTGCACTACAGTCAACTGTAGGGGCAAAATGGTCATCTGACAGTCAAAAGTTCAAATTTTTGGTCAATATATCATTTTGAAGCCACAAACATCATTTGATCAATGCTTGATCATGATTCCCAAAATTTGGCTCAGAAATCATCAAGATGCAAAAGTTGCTATATTTGGACAGCTGAAAAAGTCAACTGAAATTGACCAGGGCATAACTTTCACATGGATTATCAGAAAAATTCCATCCAAATCTCATTTTGAAGAGAAAGACATTTCCTACAATTCATCTTCATGTTCCAAGTCCAAGAAATTCTCTCACAAAAAGTTATCAATTTCAACATTATAGGTCATTTTCAAAAGTCAACAAAAAGTGACTTTAAGTCAAAGGCCATAACTTGAGATTGGTAAATAAAAATGACATGGGACCAAAGGCATTGGTTAAAGGACTCAAAGACCTTTCCAAAATGTCCAAGAACATGTGAAAAGCTTAAAATTGACCAAGTTATGCCTTGTGGAAGTTGGGAAATTTTTGGAAATTTTTGAAAGTCAACATTGATGCAAAAGGCCTAAAAATGCAAATGGGCCCATTTTTCTTCCAAATTTCTTCATGCCAAGCCTATGCACGACCACTAGGCCCAAAGGGAAGTATTTTCATATTTTTTAATTATTTATTTGAATTTATATTAATTTATATTCATTTAAATCATTTTAATACATGGAAAATATCAAACTTAACCTAAAAAATCTTTTCATGCATGTTTATTCTTAATATTTCGTGCACATCTTAAATAGGAAAGTTTTGGTCTAATTGGAGGCAAATTGATACAAAATGCACATGATAAGATTCAAAAAGATCCTTAAGCAAATCAAATCTTCAAACAATGAATTCATGAGATTTTGTTGGTTTTTGTTGACCTAGAAGCCTCACTATATGATCAGGAACACAGACCTAATGATAGGAGACTGGAAGCTGCGCCCCAAAACTCCATTGCACTCTTGAAATTTTTCATAAAAACTCAAACACTGAAATCTAGCTTTAAGGTCGATTCAAGCTTCAACTTTCATTCCATTAGCATCCTGAGACATCCTTGGACGTTTCCCAATCATTAACATCAACAAAAACACCCTGAATCGGTACCTCTAAGTCAAACCGTACAACAAAAATTCTGAAATCGCATAGCATGAATTAAGCATCCTTTTGCATTTTTATTTATGGATTATTGCTTACAATGATGTTTCTGAGCTAACCATTACATTCAATTGCTTTTTTGTGCCATATATACGAATTCGCCATGTTTGAATATTAGGGTTGCAGGTTTCTTAAAATAGGGATTTTGTATAGAGGAAAAATCAGGACCTATGAATGCCATGGTTGGATTCAGCACCTCAAGACGAAGATGTCTGAACCCTCGCGATGAATTTATGGTCCATAGGATGCTAATCGCTATTTTCTTGTAGGTTGCTTAAGGCTACGCACCCAAAACCGTGGCTAAAGGGTCTTGTTTCAGAAAACAATGGGGAAGATGACGCGCTGGCAACCACTGAATGGTTCATTCAAACCAGCGCGCGCTTTTAGGGACCACTGACCAATTTTGCTTTTTGTTATTTAATTGATATTATATGTTAACTAAAAGCGTTTGGTTCAGTTGGTAACACGTGACATGAATGACCCTCAAGACCTGGGTTCAAGTCCCAGGTCTGTGTAAATTCTCACATTATTTTTCAATACATTATTCCATGCAGCGCTCATAGTGGTGATCACCATATTCCACCCTCATCCAAGCGTACACATGCCTAATGGATATAGATCAAGGGCTGAGATTGAAGGTCCACTAAGCCTAGGTCAACGCGTTGGTACACCAAATTGGAGAAGTCAACGAATCAACTCTTGTTGGGCCAGAATTTCCAGGCCTGAACCTCCTAATCTGGGGCTACACCCACCCTGGTTTGCCTATTTCATTTATTTATTTTTTCTTATATCTTTTAATAATTATTTTAATTGTTGTGTTTATTTTAATTATTGTTTTATTTAAGTTTTAATCAAAATACAAAAAAAAACATTATAAAAATCAGAAAAGACCAAGAATAATATAATTTTTCTTTTAATTATTTTTTAAATAAATGCTTGTAATTATTTAGCTTTAATTTAGGTTTATCAAATATTTTTCATAATAAAAATCCAAACATAGAATTTAGGTTTAATAACCTTTTATTTTCTTTTTTTTAATTTTCCCTTTTTTTTCAGAATAACAATATTATTTATTTATTATTTTATTTTCATAAATTAAAAATTGTACATAAGTTAATTTAGAGTTTAATTTAGGTTTTAATTTAAATCTTTCATAATAAACTTAAAAAAATACTAGAATTAGGGTTTAGCATTTTAATTTTAATTAATATTTCCTTTTTTCTTTCAAATCTAAAAAACACAAAAAATAACAAAAACATTTAATCATTTAATTCTTAATTCTCATTAAACTGTTAATTGTTTGCAAAAGGGTCCAACGCCCTAGTTTTGTTTAATTATTTTCTTTTGCGCATTTACTTTATTGCATATTATAATTCTGTATCTCTCCCAAAGCCATGTAACTTTACTTTTCGCACGTTATCTTATTCGCTTTGTTTATTTTTCTGCCAAATCGGGTCCGGTTTAATTTTGGCGATGTGGACCCGCGCCATTTGTAATAGTCTTAGATTTATTTTCCGCAAATTTTATAACTGTTAAATATGCATGCAAGAATGAATGGACAAATTAAAATCAAGCGTAGAACACGACAAACATGACAAGACAAATAACTGAAACATGACACACAATTCGCACACACCACCCCTAGGGTACGCCTCACTGTTGCCTTGCCTCGAAAAGTGGTCGTCGAGTAGAGGACGTCTTAGTAAGTCCTCATGATCCGGGAACCTGGCATGAGGGTAGCTTCTAAGGTGTCTTCCCATTGCTCTGGTGATCACCATGTCCCTACAAACTCGAATTGACCCGAATACCTCCAACGGTGGTGCTACCTACCTCTCAATGGTGGGATGGCACTACTTTAAAGGACATCTACACAGACGAATTCCTTAGGGTAGGTAGGTTCTCAAGGATACTTGCTCTAATTTCAAACAAATCAAAACATCTTTTCACCAACACATTTTCAAAAGCTTTCAAAAGCAAATTTTTCAAACACTCTGACGTACGAGTCGATCTGAAATTTTTTCAAAGAAACTTTTTAAAACCCACAGTTGAAAAGCAAACAAACAATTTTGAAAACACATTGAGCAAGTATCTAAGAGCCCATGGATAACCATGGATAGAAAGGGTGCTAACACCTTCCCTTTCTATAATCTACCTCCCGAACCGAGAGCAATCTCTTTAAAGGAATTTTTCTGTGCTTTTGTCCTTTCCATTTGGAGAAAATAAAAGACGGTGGCGACTCTTGCTTCCGCGACATTTCGCGAACCAGCGTTAAACAGTCAGTTCCAGATCCACCGATCACAGAACTGGCGACTCTGCTGGGGATATCTTTATAAAGTGAGGTGTACCTTAGGACTGAAGATCACTGTGCTTTCAATTGCTTTCTTTGCTTGCTTTAAATTGTGGGACTGTCTTGGGAGTTCTATAGATCCTAACCCGGATCTGGGGGATACCTTTCTTAGAAAGTAGCAACAAGACTGTGAGGGAACTGTGCGGGGTATACCGACATGGTTGAAACAGTCTGCTACGTTGATGTGGCACTTTGGTGTGTACCGGTAACCCTTGAGTTCAGTCAAGGAGAGTACGAGGCCTCCGCGTGGTGTCATGAAGCATCAACAGACCTTAGGAACCTTAATTGAACTATCTTGGCCTCTTTAGGGTAGTGAGATAACTGACTTTGGTGCAGTCCGAGGTTGGTTGATACTCGATACTACACTCAATTGAGGGTTGCTTTCCTGGAATATTTCGGTCGCCAGTTCAGTGGCTAAATCGAAACGATGAACAATGAAAGCAATCCCGTGATATTGGGAACCTTAGAACCCGGTTACTTTGATTAGGACAGGTTGAACCCACCAACTTCAAGAGGGTACTACCCAGACCCCATGCTGGCCTAAATCTAAGGGCTCTCTCTTGTGTGACTTGTGTGCCTTCGTACTTGACTATCTGCATGCTTGTGATCTAACACTTGTGTCTTGCAGGTTTTGTTTCAGTCCTTAATTGGGACTCATAACAGGATTACTGACATCATCCCATGCATACCATAACATCATACCATTGCATACATCCTAACCCATTTCAAGGATCTCAAGGGCTTGTGATGCAGGTCATGATAAACCAACATGTCTAGCAAGGGGCAAAGGGGATTTATTTTCCCCTAGCCAGGGTTGTCAGGGGCTATGACCCACTGGATATGGTGAGCCTTTGACCCTTGAAGAAGGACTCTCAACAACATGAAGTACCTTCAATCAAGCTGCCGGCTTTCAACTCTAACAAATTTTTTCTCTGTTTACCCTGCGAGGTCCTTGAAATCATCGCATGCATGTCATACATATCATTGCATAACAGGTACCCTTTCTCTGCAGGTTACTTACCTTCTTCGCTGTTTATTTCAGCCGATCGTCATGAATCTTGAATCATCAACCGAGCAGACTATCAAGGCCCTCCAGGCTCAGAATGCCCAATTCCAAGGGCTAATCATGAACTTGACCCAGGGGCAGCAAGATCTGAAGGCTCTGCTTTTGAAGAAGGACAAGAAAAAGAAGAGGACTGTTCTGTTCAGCCCTAGACGCAGATCTGGGAATACACCGCAAGTTGAAACTGAGAGGACAACTCCATCTGTGGGAAAAAGCAGTCATCATGAGAGAGAGGTTCCCAGTCCAGTGGTCTCCGACAACGAGACAGATTTTGATGAAGAGCAGTACCCTCCTGCTGATGACAGATATAAGCAACTGGAGGACAGAATGAAAGCTATGGAGGTTCAACAGGTACCTGGGCTGGATTTCGGAGATCTGGGTTTGTCGACTGGTGTGATCATTCCCCACAAGTTCAAAGCACCCACCTTCTCTAAATATGACGGGGCGTCTTGTCCCAAGCTGCATCTAAGGTCCTATGTTCGGAAGATCCAACCATATACGGTGGACAAAAACTTGTGGATCCACTTCTTCCAGGAAAGTCTTTCAGGGACTCACCTCGAATGGTTCTATCAACTGGATGGGACCAAAGTTCGTAACTGGGAGGAGTTGGCGACTGCTTTCTATAAGCAGTACCAGTACAATGCCGACCTTGCTCCCACACGTACCCAACTCCAGGGTATGTCGTTGGGGTCAAGTGAAGGTTTCAAGGAGTACGCACAAAGATGGAGAGACCTTGCTGGAAGGGTGCAACCTCCGTTAACTGACCGGGAACTCGTTGATATGTTCTTGGGGACCCTATCCGGGCCATTCTTCAATCACCTCATTGGTAACTCATCTGCTGGATTTACCGACCTCATCCTGACTGGCGAAAGAATTGAAGCTGGTATCAAGTCGGGGAAGATTCAAGAGGCCACACCTTCTGATATTCATAAAAAACCTTACACGGGAAAGAAGGAATCCAATGCTGTATACAGTCAAAAGAGTCGCCGTGATCAACATGCAGGGGCAGTCATGATCTCTGGTTCTGCACCACGCCGTCAACCACAAAGGGGAAACCAGCAAAGGCCGGAAGGGCCTAAAAGGCAATTCACCAACATTAACATGCCTTGGTCACAAGCATTGCAGCATATGGTGAAGATGAACCTGATTGCAGTAATCAACCCTCCTGCCAATCCTAAGACCTCCTCTCCTAGCTACAATCCAGAAGCAAGGTGTGCCTATCATTCTGATAGCCCGGGGCACGATACTGAGGACTGTTGGGCACTGAATTACAAAATTCAGAACATGATCGATGCCAAAGAGATCGAGTTCGAGCCTGCGGAGACTCCCAACGTGATCACCGCTCCATTGCCAAAGCATGGCTAAATTTTTGTTCATTTGATTTCAAGTTGTATTTTTCCTTTTCTTGTTCAGATAAACAATTATTGTGTTAAACTCTTTTATTTCATGAATGCATTACACATGTCTGTCTTGAATTAATTATGTTTACTATGCTTAAAACTGCTTTCATATTTTTTGCGATGGTCAATTCTTAATTGAAAATTCTAAACCTCTTGAGGGAGGATGACGAAAACAATACCACAATTTACAGTATGCTTTTGAACAGACCCCGCTGATGAGGTACAGGCATTGTTTCAATTCCTAAACACTGGAGTTATAAGGATGATAATCCCTCGTCAACCCATCAGAGCCAAAGAAGTAGGAGTTTGTATTTTCGAAAATCAAAACCCTTAATCATAACCTGGGGCAGGGTAGTTCTCTCAGTCGATCCAAGTGCACAATGAATGTCACTAAATGAGTTTTTCAAAAACAAAAGACAGTGATGGTTCCGAACAATCATAAGGACAGGCAGCCATTATCAAAAAAAATTCATGAATGAAAAGCCCAAAAAGTCAAAACCAATAAAGAAGACTTACCAAACTGGGGCATCCCGCTGACTGTAATCCCAAAAAGGAAACAGTTCAGGCAAAAAAAAAAGAAAGGGATAACTAAATCAAAAAAAAAGAGGTCTCACAAACCCTCAGCAAAAAAGGGGATGATTGCCTATTCAAATAAACGTTCAATATCCGAATCATCACCGGAAAATCAGAGCAAAGACTCAAACAAGGTCTAACGCACGATCAACTGAGTTTAGGTTTGGAGAACATCACGAAGAGCGGGTGGGTACAAATAGTTTGAGCCTTTATCCTTTGTTTCTTAAACCGTGAACCAGGCCACGATATAACTCTTAAAAGTCCTAGCTGAAGCATGGGTTAGTTCGAAAGCATACTGTTACGAAGGTATCCTGACTCCTGAAGGTTTGCTGTAAAATATTGAGTTGACATCGCACTGTATTACAAAAAATGCATTTTCAAAATTCAAGACAGACATAGACTTTTGCATTCTTAAAATAACCTTGTTTGCATATGACTACTTGTTTGAACAAGCAGGGAAATTCGCACGATGAACACCTTGTGAACAGAAGAACCTCCAATCAAGGGGCACATTGCTCATTATCTGGGGCATGGCAAAATACTTCCAACAGGGGCAACTCCCTACATTCTGAGAGCGTGGACATAGTCGAAAAAAAATACTGCGCATAATCAAAGACCCGCTAGGTTGACATACCTAGGCAAAAATAAGGGCTTCCCGGCGAACTAAAAGGGTTCGGGCAAAATGAAGGGATGAAACGAAAAACATGTACACCCGGCAAGTCGAAAACCTGAAAAGGCGGCTTGGGCAAAAATGGGTATCCCGGTGGACTGAAAACCCGAAAGGGCGGTCCAGGCAAAAGTTAGGGATCGAAGCGTACGACTATGTTCCGGTATCTCGTCACTTTCCTACCCGAAGATTTGTCGATCACCCGCACAGGTATCCTCTTCCCTCACCTCCGAAGCAGGGGCAATAATGAGATATCCAGGCGATCCAATTGCTCTGTCAACCAAATTACAAAGGACAGATCAACATAAAAATGATTACCATCTACCTTTACAAATTCCGGATCGTGGGCTAACGTCCGAGACCAAACAGGACAATTATCCACTTAATCGAAATCATGCAACCCAACACCGGTTTCTGCTCAACCTTCAGACAAAGTCATACACAGACTCCTCCTCCATAAGATGACCTAACCCCGGTTCATCAAGAAGTTTTACACAAACTTATCCCGAAGCAACCTTACCCCGGTTCCTCCAGAAGTTTTTACACAAACTTATCCAAGTAACCTTACCCCGGTTCCTCCAGAGATTTTTACACAAACTCAACCAAATAACCTTACCCCGGTTCCTCCAGAAGTTTTTACACAAACTTATCCAAGTAACCTTACCCCAGTTCCTCCAGAAATCTTACATGGATTTATCACAAGTAACCTTACCCCGGTTCGTCAAGAAGTTTTTACACAAACTTATCCAAGTAACCTTACCCCGGTTCCTCCAGAAATCTTACATGGATTTATCACAAGTAACCTTACCACGGTTCGTCAAGAAGTTTTACACGAACTTATCCCGAAGTGACCTAACCCCGGTTCCTCCAGAAATCTTACATGGATTTATCACAAGTAACCTTACCCCGGTTCGTCAAGAAGTTTTACACGAACTTATCCCGAAGTGACCTAACCCCGGTTCCTCCAGAAGTCTTACATGGACCTATCTCAAGATGACCTAACCCCGGTTCATTAAGAAGTTTTACACAAACTTATCCTGCCGTAACCTAACCCCGGTTCCTCCAAGAGTCTCACATGGACCTATCTCAAGATGACCTAACCCCGGTTCATCAAGAAGTTTTACACAAACTTATCCTGCCGTAACCTAACCCCGGTTCCTCCAAGAGTCTCACATGAACCTATCTCAAGATGACCTAACCCCGGTTCATCAAAGTTTGTACACAAACTCATCCCGAAGCAACCTTACCCCGGTTCGTCAAGAAATCTCACATGGATTTATCCCAAGATAACCTAACCCCGGATCCTCCAGAAGTCTTACATGGATTTATTACAAGATAACCTCACCCCGGTTCATCAAAAAGTTTTACATGAACTTACCTCACCAAGCAACCCTACACCGGTTCTCCCTTTCCAAGAACGCAGTTTTACACGAACTCATCATCAAAGTAACCCTACCCAGGTTCCTTCTCCATTTTCAGATGCGGTTTTACACGAGCTCATCAGCAGGCAACCCTACATAGGTTCCCTCCTTCAACCTACAGCAATTACAGTTCAAACTTCCCCAGAAGAATCCAATCCAGCTTCACTAGCAAAGTTGGAAATCATGTCCCCAAGCAATAAGCGTATCCCCAGTAGATTCTGGAAGCTTATCCCCTCGCAGAGCACGAACGCGTCGCCCGACTTTATTCAAAGAGTTATTTCCTTAACAGGATATAACTGGGTTATCCTCAGCCAAAAGCCATGGAAAGAGCGTCGTCGACAAAGTCTTCTTACCCCAGCGAAGTCTATCTACACTTCCTATACAACAAGGGTATCCTCAGCAAGTTACTACCAACATTCAGCAAAGCATCTCTATCCCCACAGAGTATTGCTTCCCAGCATGGTCGTCAGAGTATCTTTTCTCCCCGCAGAATCTTCCATTTGCCAAGTTATTCCTCAACGGAGTTATCTTCTCCTACCGGTATACTTGCAACTATCATCCCCAGCGGAAGCAAAATCTATTCCTCAAAGTCAGCCCAGGATACAACTTCCCGGCACCCGTCAAGGATTTATTTTCCTAGACGAAAACATACATGAATCATCACATACATCATTATAGCATGCATGTACGCATCATATCATATAAATCGCATCCATGTTGAGAACATCATTGCTTGATCCATATCATGCATTGCATATAACTGACCTTTACCTTTCAGGAAAGATGCAGTTGAGATTCTCAAACATATTTCAAGGACTTCCCTAGTCCAGTTAAATCGACTCCAAACAGATTTTTCTGATAAAGACTCAGTAGAAGTTCTCTTATGGTCCCCTCTCCAACGGCGTGTGAGGTGGTAATTCCTTCTTCAGATGTTTCCCTCTCCGGCATGAGCGTGAGGTGATATTCTCTTATGGTCCCCTCTCCAACGGCGAGTGAGGTGGTAATTCCTTCTTCAGATGTTTCCCTCTCCGGCATGAGCGTGAGGTGATATTCTCTTATGGTCCCCTCTCCAACGGCGAGTGAGGTGGTAATTCCTTCTTCAGATGTTTCCCTCTCCGGCATGAGCGTGAGGTGATATTCTCTTATGGTCCCCTCTCCAACGGCGAGTGAGGTGGTAATTCCTTCTTCAGATGTTTCCCTCTCCGGCATGAGCGTGAGGTAATATTCTCTTATGGTCCCCAAAAATTTCCCAACTTCTCCAATGCATATCTTGCTCAATTTTGAAGCTATGAACATGTTCTTGGACATTTTGGAAAGGTATTGAAGTCCTCTAACCAATGCCTTTGGTCCCATGTCATTTTGATTTACCAATCTCAAGTTATGATCTTTGACTTAAAGTGCCTTTTTGTTGACTTTTGAAAATGACCTATAATGTTGAAATTGATAACTTTTTGTGAGAGCATTTCTTAGACTTGGAGTGTGAAGATGAGTTGTAGGAAATGTCATCCCCTTAAAAATGAGCTTTTGATGGGATTTTTCTGATGAACCATGAAGAAGTTATGCCTTGGTCAATTTGCAGTTGACTTTTCAACTGTCCAAAAATAGAAACTTTTGCATCTTGATGATTTTTTGAGCCATGCTTGTGGAATCATGATCAAGTATTGATCAAATGATGATTGTGGCTTCAAAATAAGATGTTGACCAAAAAATTTGACTTTTGACTGTCAAATGACCATTTTACCCCTGCAGTTGACTGTGAAGCATTTAGGGCTCTTGACTGTGCAATTTGATGCTGTGAGTCTTGAAACTTGACATTTGGATGCTTGACAATGTATATAGGCATATGGGACTTGATTGGGACCTTGGAAACCTCAATTTCTTTGCAAGAACCAAAACCCTAATTTTGATTGTGTTAGGAGGCAATTAGACTGTGCAACCCTTGAGAGATTTTGAAGCTTGATCTTGACACATCTTAAAGAATATGGGAGGGAAAATTTTGGGGTACAACAGGGTGATAACAAGGACTGTAACAGTTTTGTCAACAGGAGTATTAGCAGAAATGATTGTAGGACTGGGAATAGCCTTTGGAGGAGCAACAACAACAGGAATGATAACGGGTCCAGAAATAACTTTTGGATGAGAAATTTCTGGAGATAATACCCTTCCACTTCGGGTTATCTTACTAGTCCTTGCGATATTACTGATATAGGAGTCAACTTTCTCAGAGCTTGAATCTTCAGCAGCTGGCCAATCTTGCTTGATACCATGGTAGTAGACATCACCCCCATAATTCCATGGGATGGTTTTGTCCGATGAATACGCGATTAGTCCATGCATTGTAATTATCAACAGAGCTACTTTAGGAACTGATGTAATTCTAACGGGTCTTTTGGTGGAGACCCTGGAAGAATTGTCGGAAATGGTCACAATGGAAACATCATTATAAGAAACAGTTGGAATAGAAGTTTTTTCGAACAAAATCTCCTTGTCATCTATTAGGCATTGAACGCCTGCTTTTAACAAATGACAGCTGGTTGGTGAGGACAAACAGAAATGACAGCTTTCATTACAGCCTGGGAATACACCGGCATTCAACAAGTTCTTTTTTATAGTAGGGAGTGGGGTCACAAGTTCATCAACCAAAGTAACAAACATATCTTCCTCAACAGCATTGACATCACGACCGTGCTTGGGCATGGGGGCAGTGATAACATTAGGAATTTCTGGCGCATTGAATTTAATCTCTTTGGCTTCAAGAAGGTCTTGTACTTTGTTTTTCAGAGCCCAACAGTTGTTAGTGTCATGGTAGGGACTCTCAGAATGGTATGCACAGCGGGCATTAGGATGATAGTGAGGAGAAGTCGTGTTAGGATTCTTTGGAGCTTCTTTCGAAGATACTAGATTGGATCTTAACAGGTGTGGCAGTACTTGAGATAATGTTATATTAATTCGAGTGAACTGTCTGACTGGTATTTCCGACCTCGGTTGGTTGCTTCTTTGCTGAGCAGGTGCGGGTTTAGGAATCATGACAACCCCCACCATTGGACGGTGTTTAGTCCTATCTTGATTTCTCTGAGGATATACAACAATAACCTCTTTTTTTCCTATGAATGGTTTTCTTACAGCAGCAGCGGATGCGTCTCTTTGAATCTTCCCATTCTTTATCCCGGCTTCCACCCTTTCTCTAGTCAATATCAAGTCAGTAAAACCTGCCGATGAACTCCCAATTAAGTGATTAAAGGAAGGACCAGACAGGGTGCCCAAAAACATGTCTACCAACTCTCTTTCAGATAGGGGAGGCTGGACTCTTCCTGCTAAGTACCTCCATTTTTGCGCATAGTCCTTGAAGCCTTCACTTGAAACCATGGCCATACTCTGGAGTTGAGTACGGGTGGGAGCAAGATCAGCATTGTATTGGTATTGTTTGTAAAAGGCAGCGACAAGATCTTCCCAATTATGAACATTGGCTCTTTCTAACTGGTAAAACCAATCAAGTTGAGTTTCGGACAGGTTGTCTTGAAAGAAGTGTACCCATAAATCCTTGTCGGCAGTATGAGGCTGTATTTTCCTCACATAGGACCGGAGATGCATTTTGGGATATGAAACTTTGTCATATTTGGCGAACACTGATGCTTTGAATTTTGTAGGAATGACAATCCCATATACTAACCCCAATTCCTCCAAGTCCAATCCAGGCACTTTTTGAATTTCCATTTCACTTAATCGTTCTTCTATATGCTTATATTTGTCATCGGTCAGAGGGTATTGTTCTTCAGAATAATCTTCTTCTTCCTCTTCCTCCCCTGAATCTGGCCGGCCAACCGCTTCCTTTCCTTTTCCATCTTGATTGTCATTCTCACCGGATGACATTGGAAAATCCAGGGTCCTTCTTGCTTGTCCTTGGAGTCTTCTTCCCATATTTAGAACTTCGGTTATTTTCTTCGTTTTCTTCTTTTTCTCTTCAACCAGCAAGGTCTTCAACTCTTCTTGTCCTTTGGCTAGAGTTAAGAACATCTGTTGAAACTGTGCATTCTGTGCTTGGAGGTCCTTCACTGTTTGCTCGAGATCCATCTTACTGAAATAAACAGTAGAAATATGAGGAGACTTGTTGCAAGAAACCTGCTTATGTTATGATGAATGGTAAATGCATATGCAATAATTTCAAGGATTTTAAAGATTCAAATTTGTTTTAGACAAAAAAGAAACACACGTTATATTAATAAATTAAATCTTGAGTACATCAATGCCTTTTTGGGAAAAAATAACAAAAAACTCTAAGATAAAAAGGTAGTACACATCCTCTTTGGTGCGATGTAGGAATTCAGAGTCTGCTCCTCATGAAGTTGCTTAGTGAGTTCCAAAACCTTCTTCTCGGTAGCGTAGAATTAGGCCTTGAAAGCATCTTGCTCCCCCTTGAGTTGTATCCAATCTCTTTGTAAGTCTTCAAGAGAGGTGGGCATGTCAGGATGTAGGATAGTGTATGGAATATCTCCTTCCATAACAGGCTCAATGATTACCGGGAGAATGGAGGGATAAGGCATCATAAGACTCTGAGCACGAGTTCGTACCCATTTGAGGTAAGGCTCAAGAGGGATGGAATTCTTATGCCCAAATGTCTTGATATCTACCTTGTTTAACATCATCCAAGCTCGGATAAATCTTTAGCGATGACCTTGATCGTCGTTCTCGTAGTCGAATACCAAACATTGGATGAGCATCTCGTGTGGACCATCCCTTCGAACGTAACCAAACTGTCTTAAGGATAAACAAAGGTTGTAGGTGATACCTCCTCTAATTACAAGCAAAGGGACATTAGGGAATTCTCCACAACGGTCAACAATAGTAACATTCTCCAAAGAGCGGGAACACCAATGAATATCTGAATGTTTGAGCGTCATCAACCTATGTGACCACCTTGAACCTTGCTCGTTCTTCAATACAGATCGGGGAAGATGTGAAATAAACCATCTTTCTAAAAGAGGAGTACATCACATAAGGATACCTCTTTTCCTCATGGTGCAAAGGTGAAAAGAATGTAGGATGTCCCCTAGAAAAGTAGGCACCGGGTTACGAGACATGAAGACTTTTACGGTGTTCACATCTATGAGTTGGTCGGGATTTGGAAACAAAACCATCCCATAGATGAGGAGAGCCACAATTTCCTCAAAGGCTTGCAAATCCAAAGAGTTCCAACAGTTTTGGGCTTTCTCAAACAAGAACTTTGCTAGGAAACCCTTGACACCACTCCTTGTTTCCCAATTAGTTATAATATCAGATGATTGCAAGTGTATAGCTTGAGCAATATCTTCTGGCTTTGGATCTCTTTCCGTACCGTTGAAAGGTAGTTGATTGAGAATGGGAATCCTCAAGAGTCGGGAGAATTCTTCCAAAGTTGGCACAAATTGGTAATCAGGAAATTTGAAGCAATGGTGTAAAGGATCAAAGAAATGAAAGAGCACCTTCATCATGTCTTCATCAGTGTTGGAGGTGACCAAGTTTAGTAGGCGACCATGTCTTTCGGTGACAGGAGAATTTTCAGGAATCTTTGATGCTAGCTCTTTAAGTTAAGGAGGGATCCTTACGAGATTGACTTGAATGGTTTTCATGCGAATAGAATCCATGTCCTACAAAACAGAACAAAGATAAATCCCAAGATCCTTGAAATGGTTAGTGAATATGAGTATGATGTTCATGATGTTATGTACAAGTATGTATACACAAACAAAGCAAAACAAGTCCTTAGGTTTAGGCTTACATGGAGTCTCATAAGTAAGTACCCTCTTGAAATTTAGTTGGCTCAAACATGTCCTAGTAATAGTAATCGGGTTCTAAGGAACTCAATATCACTGGTTTGTTTCCTTGGTCATTGTTTCAGCACAAGCCTCTTTAATGGCGACCGAAATATCCTAAAAAACCAAACCTCAATGAGTGTAGTATTGAGTATCTATCAACTTCGGACTGCATCAAAGTCGGTCATCTCACTACGTCCTAAAGGCCAAGTTGGTCAAGTAAAGGTTCTAAAAGTTCATTAGTGCTTCATGACATCATTCAGCGGCCCCGTATTCTCCTTGATTAACTCAAGGGCTACCGGTACCCACAAATATGTCGCACTAGTGCAACTATTGCTTAGACCATGTCGGTATACCCTGCATAGTTTCCACAACGTAATGCTACTTACCTGTAAGGTATCCCAAATCCGGGTAGAGGATTCAAACCCAAACGAAGAACCATAATGTAAAGCATACAAGTCAAACAATGAAAACAAGTAAATATGATCTAACCCTAAGGTAACCCCACTTTTAGAATTGTCCTCAGCAAAGTCGCCAATTCTGTGATACGGTGGGAGAACTGGCTTGAAGGTTTTGCATTTAATCGCAAATGTTGCGGTTAGAAAGAGTCGCCATCGACTTTTCTTTTATCCAAAAGGAAAGGTGAAAAAGCACAGGAAAGACCTTTGAGATTATTTCTTGAGTTCGGGGGTAGATTATGAAAAGGGAAGGTATTAGCACCCTTTTCATCCATTGTTTTCCATGGGCTCTTAGTTACTTGCTAGATCACTTGATTTTGTTTGAAATTGTGCTTTGTATGGTTTTTGAAAGTATTTTGTAAAGAGGCCATTGTTTAGGAAAACTTTGTAATGATTCTCGTTCGTAAGAATGTATACAAAGATGTTGATCTTTTGAAAATGTTTTCAAGTTTGCAAGATGTTTTGGAAAGTGTAGGTGTTTGTTTTGAAAATAGCAAGGATGTTTTGTTTTGAAATGGAGCAAGTAATTAGGAGCAATCTACCTACTCAAAAGTCTTTCTTGTTCATTTCCTTTTTCCTTTGATATTGTTATCTTACCATTGGTTTGGTAAGTAACCCTATCTTTGGATGTAAACGGGACGGGCGTGGGTCATTGTATAACCATGATTAGCAATGTTGCAAGGTACCTTAGCATTCTCTTTTAGGGACTAAGATCATTTTGAAAGGAAACTTAGATAGCGTCATCGAGGGACTATGATCTTATATTTTACTTGTTTTTGCTAAGATACCTCACATGCGTAATATGGTCATTTTGTAAGGCAACCAAGTGGATTTTATCCTAGAGGTGCTTGTGTGCAACTGTATTATTTTTCGTGCTTGATTTTGTCTTTGATTAGGGTTTTCTGATTGATTGGTTTTAGTCTTTCCATACAAACCCTAATTACTAGCATTTGTATATAAAGCGATAAATTGCGGAATTTAAAATTACTATGCTATTACAATACTTGTGGGAGGGGTGTATAAATTATGAATGGGGATTACAAGAAAATAAAGCCTAATTTATCTATTACAACCATATTAAATTTATACAAGGATTGAAATAAATAATGTACAAAATGACTAAATGTACAAGAATGTAAATGTAAAGTAAATGAATATTTTAGTTTGGAGTTTTTAGGAAAAAAGGGGTTTTGTTCTAATCTAATTAACTAAAGAGAAAATAATTAATTAAAAGTAAAAACCTAATATTTGCTAGGAAAAAGAAATTAAATAAAACCCTAATCTATTAATTGATTAAAAGAAATTAAGTTTGTAAGAAGAATATTTTTGGCATTTTTAAAAACAATTATGGTATTATAAAATATTTTTGGTTTTTTTTTTTGTTTTAAAATAATATATTTTAATGGTGTAAAAGAAAATAACTAAAACCCTATTTTTAATTAAATTTACAAAACAATTAGTAAAATAAATAAAGTATGATTAAATAAAATAATTTTTTGTGTAAAAAATAAATAAACTTTATTAAAATATAAATCTAATATTTTTATATTTTTTTTGATTTTTTAGTATTAGAAAAATATTAAAGAAAACAATTAAATAAAAAATAAGGAAAAGAAAATAAAATGGGCCAGGGGCTGTGTAAGTGAAACAGGGGGTGAGAGGTAACAAAAAAAACATAAGGCCCAAAGGAGGCCCAGTGATGCCAAAAAAAGAGTCAGAATGCAAAAAATATGGAAAAAAATCCAAAAGGGTACCACTGGGGCTCAAACCCAGGTCCCTCAAGTCACAGGCACGCGCTTCTACCACTGGAGTGGCTATACATCCGTTTATATAATCAAAACAATAAATATATGATAGTAAACAAGTCCATGGCCTGAACTTCATCTTCAACCTCACGCCCAGCCAGAGCCTCTATATCTTATTCAAATCTCAACAAAAATGAAAATTGTAAACAAGAAACTTGTAGCAAATTTCCTAACGATTTCAGAAATGCAAAGCAATAAAATTAGAGATCAAAGATAAGCACGAATTTTAATGGCCCTAATCTGAACCCTAAAAATCTCAGAAATTTCAATCTTAAAATTCTCTAAGCTCAAGCAAAATTAATGAAAACTATGAACATGGTTAGCTTTAGGGCAATGATATCTACATTTTCATTCACAAATAAACCATTAATGATGCCTGTATGAAAAGTTCCAAAGTCAGAAAACTTACCTCGCAAGAGGGTATCGTGTTTGGAGTTTGAGAAGCTTTCAGTGAGTTCCAATGATTGGACTAGCTTCCTCAAGTTCCTAGGAAGCTAATGGAATGCTTAGCTTGAGCTGAAAGTACCTGAGGAGTTTTAGAGAAGTCAAGGTGCAAGGTGATATTTTTGAAAATGGTGGATGATGATGGAGGTGTTACAGTGGTGCTGCAGGTGTTGGGATTGTTCGTGTATGTTGTTTAGAAGCATTTGAAAGTGAAAGGCCAAAAAACGCACGAGTAAATTTGGAGATTGGATCCAAAACTCATAAATGACAAGTTTTGAAGTATTTTTGGTTATTCTGTGTTCTTGGTGTTTTCAGGGCTTAAGCATGCGTGGGATTTGTGGCAAATGGCTTGTATATCTATAAGCAAAGAGTCTTGAGTGGTTTTGAAAGTCAGAAGTACAAGTTACAAGTTATTTGCTATGTTACTTGATTTTCAAGAAAAGTGGGAAAACAAGTTTCAAGAGGAAGTACAAGCATGAGTTGGGTGATTGTAAGTGTCTAGACAAGTTTCTTATGAGTTATGGGACTTGTATGATAAGAAGGAAGCAATTTCAAGGCTCAAGAACAAGTTTTGTGCAAAAAGTCACTTTATCAAAATGGCATTCTGCACTTTCTTCCCAAAATGGATATAAAGCATGGTCTTGCATTGAATGCTTGAAATGAGACCTCTAAAAGCTGTGCAAGCAATTAATTAAGGAGTGCCTAACAAGTTTGAGGCCTGCAAATTAGAGGTTATTCAGCACAAGTTTTAATTTTGAATCTTGTTCATCACAAAATGACTTGTAATTCAAGTTATAAAACCCTAACTTCATCTCTTCGATTCTCCCTACTCAAAAATGATTTCAAGGAGTTTTTGGACATTTTGGAAAGCTTGAAATACGCTTTACAACCCATCTTTGAATCACTTTTGAAAATTCCACTTGAAACTATATGAAAAAATTCCATGAAGTTAGGTCAAAATCCTGACCAAATTAGGGCAAAATTTCATTGTGTTTTTGTTTCATGACCATGTATTCTTAAAATATAACTTGAGATCCAAGCACTTTTGGAAGTAGTTATGTGAAGAAAAGTTGTATATTTCATGGAGATATACAACTTTCATGTTGGAAGTTTCTTTTGAATCAGTTTGCATCATGGTGAAAATTTTACTCAAAGTTATGGAAAAAATAAGAAATTTCCAACACTTAGAAAAATTTCTAAGTTTAGAAATTTTAACTTTTCAAAATGGAATTTTGAATTTTTGATTTCTTGATGAATAAGTTTCATGTTTTGATGAATTGTGATCTTTAACATTTGATTTTGACCAAAAAGTCAAAGTTTGACTTTTCAGTATACAGTTGACTTTTGATCAGTTGACTGAAAATCCATCTGTCAATCCAATGGACTTGAGCAATGTGTTGAGTCATTTCATTAGGTAAAAATGATGCAATTAGACTCTTGATATCATGCCTTAAACCAATTGATCATTTTCTAGGTCAAACATTAGAAATTGCCCTTTCCTAGTCAAAACCCTAATTTTGATCATTTTGCCCTTTTGAAGATTTGATCAAATTTTTTGAGGAATTATGGTACAAACTTAATCAAATGATACATATGAGTTTAAAATGTTGATGTGGATAAAAAATTATGGAGTTTGACTGTAAATTGGCCACAATTGACTTTTTCCCCAATATAGTTGATTTTTAGGTCAACTGCTCAATTGACTGAGAAAAAGTGTGATCCAAAGCTTGAAACTTGACATGAGTAATCTTGAGGGCCCATAATGATCCGTGAAAGTCATATGGGGCATTGGAAGTTCAAATATCCTTGTGCAATCTCAAACCCTAATTTTGATCATTAGTGCTCAAGGAGGTGTCTTGAGCTGATCAACCCTAGTGCAGTCTTGAGCCAAGGAGATCTTTTGAGCAAATTCTTGATAAGTGAGAGGGAAAATTTTTGCGTACAACACCTACTATCCAGGTTACTTCCCATAAGCCCTATTATCTAGGCTTTCATCTTGAAGTAACCCTACTATCCAGGTTCCTTCCCATAAGCCTTACTATCCAGGATTTCATCTTGAAGTAACCCTACTGTCCAGGTTCCTTCCCAAAAGACCTATTATCCAGGCTTTCATCTTGAAGTAACCCTACTATCCAGGTTCCTTCCCATAAGACCTACTATCCAGGCTTTTATCTTGAAGTAACCCTACTGTGATACGGTGGGAGAACTGACTTGGGATTTTGCATTTGTGTTCGCAAATGTTTCAGTTTATCAAGAGTCGCCACCGACTTTTTATTTTATCCTAAGGAAAGGTCAAAAAGCACAGGAAAGACCTTTGAGATGTTTTCTTGGATTCGGGGAGTAGATTATATAAAGGTAAGGTATTGGCACCCTTTATATCCATGGTTATCCATGGGCTCTTAGTTACTTTCTTAGATCACTCGCTTTGCTTTTCAATTGTTTGAAATGGTGCACTTCAATTGTCTGAAATGGTGCTTTGTGTGTGGTTTTGAAAGATGTTTTGAAAAGAGGCCATCGTTGTGGCAACCTTTGTAATGATTCTTGTTTGAATGTATACAAAGGTGTTTTTGTCTTTTGAAAAGTTTTCAATATTTGAAAGTATGGTTTTGAAATTGTGTTGTGAAGTGTGTTTTGAAGATAGCAAGGATGTTTTTGCAAGCTTTGCTCAAGTAACTAAGAGTTGTCTACCCTATTTTACTCAAAGATCTTTCTTATGTTTTGAACCCTTTTTAACAGTGTTGTTTCACCATTGTATTTGGTGAACAACCTTGTGTTAGGATGTTAACGGGACAGGCGCGGGTCATTGTATAGACCATGATAGGAATTGTGTCAAGTATTTTTGACAATTTTCTTGAGGGACTTGATCATTTTGTTTAGGCAACTCAGATAGCGTCATCGAGGGACTATGATCTTTTGTTTTGTTTTTGTTTTGCCAAAGTACTTGACATGCATACTGTTGTACCCCAAAATTTGGCCTCCCATATTCTTCATAGTTTTGACAAGCATCATCTCAATTTGCTCAAATCTCTCAAGGGTTGCACAGTCAAACATCCTCCTAAGCCAGTCAAAATTAGGGTTTTGTTTCTCTCAAGGAAGTTGAGGTTTTCAATGGCTCAATCAAGTCCCATATGCCTATATACATTGTCAAGCATCTACATGTCAAGTTTCAAGACTCACAGCATCAAGTTGCACAGTCAAAAGCCCTAATTGCTTCACAATCAACTATAGGGGTAAAATGGTCATTTGGCAGTCAAAAGTCAAAAAATTTGGTCAACATCTTATTTTGAGCACACAATCATCATTTGATCAAATCTTGATCATGATTCCACAAGCATGGCTCAAAAATCATCAAGATGCAAAAGTTTCCATTTTGGGACAGCTGAAAAGTCAACTGTAACTTGACCAGGGCATAACTTTTTCATGGTTCATCAGAAAAATCCCATACAATGCTCATTTTGAAGGGGATGACATTTCCTACAACTAATCTTCACATTCCAAGTCCAAGAAATGCTCTCACAAAAAGTTATCAATTTCTACATTATAGGTCATTTTCAAAAGTCAACAAAAAGGCATTTTAAGTCAAAGACCATAACTTGAGATTGGTAAATCCAAATGACATGGAACTAAATGCATTTGTTAGAGGACTTCAAGACCTTTCCAAAATGTCCAAGAACATGTTCATAGGATCAAAATTGAGCAAGATATGCATTGGAGAAGTTGGGAAATTTTTGTGAAATGGCAAAAGTCAACTATCCTTAAAACTTCAATTTTTGACAAAAGGGCCCACTTTCTTCCACTTGATTCAGCCTTGTCATTCCATACACGTGTCCCATGATTAATTTCAAGATCAAACATTTATTTTTCCATTTTATTTAATTTTTATTGATTTAATTCATTTTAAATCCATAAAAATTCAAATAAAATCTAAAAAATTAATGGAGTAGCATCTTTTGGCTTGAATAACTTTTATATGTCATGTGCCAGCTAATAATTTCGTGCCAAGCCTTTTGGTGCACAAAATCTTGAATTTGAACCAAAAATGGAAGGTTCTTTAATGGTGGTCAACAAGAATCCCAAACTTCAATGCACAAGGATACAAGTCCATATTTGAATCAAAACTGATTGCCATATACATATGCAAGGAGGCCAGACCTAATGCACGACCCAAGCCTTGCTAAAACGGCCAGAACAAAACTCAAAAATTATGGAAAAAGAGTGAGATCAAGAACAGTGATAGAGGCATTTTCAGATCAAAAGAAGCATGTAGTCTTCCTCATTGCCATACTCTGAAGCTAAAGAGACCAATATCACGTCTTAAGATCCACTGAATAGCGTTGTAAGTTCTCAAATACAGACCCCTGAACACGAAACCTCCATTCTCCATTCTTGCACTTTTTCTCAAAAAAGTTAACACATTCATACTCCTTGTTTGATTTCCGACGTAACCATAATATTCAATTTCATTTTTAGGCATTGTATGAGGATACCCGTACCTAGGGTTTGTTTGTGTGTTTTTAGGTATTTTATTTTCAGGTGAAATCAGAACAGATTATGAGCATGGATGGACTCAGGAGGTGGAGACGAGACCAACCATGGTCTTGGAATAAGTTTTTGAGGCCTAAGGACGATTCTAAGCATAGCCTACGAAACTACCTGCGGATAAAAATCCGCAGGTAAATAACCAGCATCTTTGTTGAAGAAGATGATGATGCGTCACAGCGTGATTGGCCATTTCAAACGATCGCGCATCTTTTTATTTTATTTTTTAGGCATATCGTTGATTTACTAATATAATATCCAGTTATTATTATTATTTCAATTGGAACAATTAGCTCAGTGGCTAAGGCGTGCATGCTTTGAACGTTGGGACCTGGGTTCGATTCCCAGGTCCCCCAAAATTTCCATATTATTTTTCTTTACATGCTTGTGTGCAGGTTTCCAAAGAAGGTGTATCATGCACCTCACATCCAAGCGCGCCAAGTGGCCTTTCTCACAGATCTGAAGGCCAAGAGAGGATAACCACCATGATCCTCAGTCAAAGCTTGTGCATCTGATTACAAAAGTCAAACGTGGCTGAAAGCTTAGTGGGCCTGAAATTGCTGCCTAACACCTCCATTCTGGGCCCAGAACCCCCCTTTGGTTCATTCCTTTTTTCTTCTTATTTTTTTTTTATTTTGTTTGTTTATTAATTATTTTTCTAATTATTATTTTTTATCACTAAAATTAACATAATTAATTTTTCATAATAAAAATTCAGAAAAAACTAAAAAATGTAAATATTTTATTTATTATTATTAATGTCACTTTAGCTTAATTATTTTGTAAATAAACATTAACTTAAATTAATTTAGTTTAATTAGGTTTAATTTTAATTTTCTTTTACAATAAATAAAAATGAATTAGACTTAGGTTTTTTTTGACACTTTTATTTTCTTTTTTATTTTATTTCATTAAAAACATAAAAACACAAAAACATTTTTTTCTTTTAATAAATTAATTAATTAGTAATTAGGCTTAATTTTTAATTAATTGCAAAAAAAGGACAAAATTCAATTCTTTCTCAAAAAAGGGTCAAAACCCTCAGGACGTCCCGATCCAATCCTTTCGCGCGTACTTTATTTTTAATTCGTTATTTTGGTTATTTTTGTATCTGCTCAGGAAATGTAATAGTTAATTAGACTTTATTGCTTGATTTACTTCTCTCGCATTTATTTTCCAAACGGGTTTTGTTTTTTTGGCGATGTATAGACCCGCGCCTTGTAATAGCTAGATTTACCTTTTCCGCACTTTATTTTTCGCACTCTTAACTGTTAAAAATGCATGAAAGACTTGTATGAAAAATAAAATCAATCTGTAGCTCACAAATAACATGTACAAGATAAACATTAACATGAAACAACACACATGCACATGCCACTCTTAGGGTACGCCTCACTGGTTGCCTCTACGTGGTCATCAAGTATAGGGTGTCTTAGAGGTCGCCCTCCTGTCTAAGATCCAGTTGCCTCGAAACGGTTGCCTCGGATAAAAAGGATCTAGGACATTAGGGTTACCGCTAAGGCGTCCTACCATTGCTTTGGTGACCACACATGTCCCTAATAATCGAATTGACCCGAACACCTCCAACGACGGTGCTACCTACTTCTCAATAGTGGTATAGCACTATCTAAAGGACTCTTACACAGCCTAATTCCTTAGAGTAGGTAGATTCTCCTGGGTACTTGCTCTTTCAAACAAACAAAACAACTTTTCGCACCTACACTTTCAGAAGGTTTTCAAACAAATATTTCATACACTCTTGAGGACAG
Source organism: Vicia faba (assembly GCA_948472305.1). NCBI lineage: Eukaryota > Viridiplantae > Streptophyta > Magnoliopsida > Fabales > Fabaceae > Vicia > Vicia faba. Next base: position 334,740,863 of record OX451737.1, read on the forward strand.
ATACAAGAGTTACTTAGAAATTTTTCAAACGAAACTTTTTCAAAACCCACATACACTTGAAAAGCAAACAATTTTTGAAAACATAAGAGCAAGTACCTAAGAGCCCGTGGATAACCTCGGATAGAAAGGGTGCTAACACCTTCCCTTTCTATAAATCTACCTCCCGAACCGAGAAACATTCTCAAAGAAGGAATTTTGTTGTGCTTTTGTCCTTTCCATGTTGGAGAACATAAAAGACGGTGGCGACTCTTGCTTACCGCGACATTTCGCGAACCAGCTTAAAAAACAGTCAGTTCTATTTCCACCGATCACAGAACTGGCGACTCTGCTGGGGATACTTAATAAGTGAGGTGTACCTTAGGATTAGACCACTCTTATGTTTTCAATTGCTTGTTTGTTTGCTTTAAAATTGTGGGCCTGTTTTGGGAGTTTCATAGATCCTAACCTGGATCTGGGGAATACCTTTTAGAAAGTAGCAACAAACTGTGAGGGAACTGTGCGGGGTATACTGACACGGTTGAAGCAGTTTGCTATGTTGATGTGGCACTTTGGTGAGTACCGGTAACCCTTGAGTCAAGTCAAGGAGAGTACGGGGCCGCCGTGTGGTGTCGGGAAGCATCAACTGACCTTAGGAACCTTACTTGACCAACCTGGCCTCTTTAGGGGTAGTGAGATGACCGACTTTGGTGCAGTCCGAAGTTGGTAGATACTCGATACTACACTCATTGAGGGTTGTTTTCTTGGAATATTTTGATCGCCAGTTCAGTGGCTAAATCAAAACAATGAACATAGAAAACAACCCAATGATATTGAGCTCCTTAGAACCCGGTTACTTTTGATAGGACAGGTTTTGAGCCCACCAACTTCAAGAGGGTAGTACCCCAGACCTCGTGCTGGCCTAAACCCTAAGGGCTGTCTGGTGTGACTTGTGTGCCTTATCATGTTTACCTTTTGTGAATACTTGTGGTGTGTTTTTATCATAACATCATAACATCATACAGCATCATATGCATTTACTAACCACTTCAAGGGTTCGAATCTTCATCTTTGTTCTTGTTTTGTAGGACATGGAAACTATCCGCAGAAACACAATTCAGGTCAACCTTGTAAGGATCCCTCCTTAGCTTAAAGAGCTTACATCCAGGATTCCCGAGAACTCTTCCTTCAGTGAAAGGCATGGTAGACTCATCAGCTTGGTCGACACCAACATTGAAGAGGATATGATAAAAGTTCTTTTCCAGTTCTTTGACCCTTTGCACCACTGTTTTACTTTCCCGAATTATCAATTGGTGCCTACTTTGGAAGAGTTTTCCCAGCTTCTGAAGGTTCCTATCCTTAGTCAACTACCCTACAACGGTACAGAAAAGGAGCCAAAACTTGAAGAGGTTGCTAAAGCATTACGTCTACAACCATCTGACATCAAGGGGCATTGGGAAGTTAGAAGTGGTATCAAAGTATTCTTGGCAAAGTTTCTGTTTGAGAAGGCCCGAGAATGTTGGGATTCCCTTGACCTACAAGCTTTTGAAGAAGTTGTGGCACTCCTTGTCTATGGGTTGGTGTTGTTCCCGAATCCGGATCAGCTTATAGATATCAATGCTGTCAAGATCTTCATGTCCAGGAATCCTATACCTACGTTGCTTGGGGATATCCTCCACTCATGTTACACACGAACCATGAGAAAAAGAGGTGTTCTCATGTGCTGCACTCCTCTCCTGGAAAGGTGGTTTATTTTGCACCTTCCACAATCAGTTTTGAAGAACGAGCGGGGTTTGAGATGGTCACAACGATTGATGACCCTTACACATGCTGATATACATTGGTGTTCTCGGTCCAGAGAAAATGTCACTATCATTGATTGTTGCAGAGAGTTTCCTAATGTTCCTTTACTTGGAATTAGAGGGGGCATTACTTACAACCCATGTCTGGCTTTGAGACAGTTTGGATATGCTCGGAGGGATGGCCCTCATGACATGTTGATTCCTGACATAGTTTTTAACTTCAACAACGATGCACAAGGACTTTGCCAGAGATTTATCAGAGCTTGGAGGATGCCCAACATGGTAGATAGCAAGACATTGGGGCACAAGAACTCCATCCCCCTTGAACCTTATCTCAAGTGGGTACGAGTCTGCTTCCAGAAGCTGGTGATGCCATATCCTCATGTTCTCCCCGTGATCAAAGAGCCAGTTTTGGAAGGAGAGGTGCCCTACACCATTCAACATCCTGACATGCCAACATCTTGGGAAGAAATGCAAAAAAGCTGGATCCAACTCAAGGAAGAACAAAATTCTCTTGAAACCAGTCTACATGCCAGTGAGAAGAAGGTCTTGGAGCTCACCCGTCTACTTCACGAGGAAAAGACTCTCAATACCTACATCGCACCAAAGAGGATGCGCAGTGTCTTTTGGGATTAATTATTTTGTAATGTTTTGCCCATGAGGCCCTGATGTACTGAACATATTATTTCTTAATACAAAGTGTGTTCCTTTTTGGCTACAACAAATTTGAATTTTCGAACCCTTGAATGCATTTCATAAATAACATATCATGCATCATATGCATAACAAGTACTCTTTTTCTACAGGTTACTTAATCTTCTTCGCTGTTTATTTCAGCACTCAATCATCATGAATCCTGAACCTATTACTGAACAAGCTATCAAGGCCCTCCAGGCCCAGAACGCCCAGTTCCAGGAGCTGGTCATGAGCTTAGCCCAGGGGCAACAGGAGTTGAAGACTCTGCTCTTGAAGGAGAGGAAGAATAAGAAGAAGAGGACCGTGCTGTTTAACACTGGACTGAGGTTTGGGAATACACTGCAAAATGAGGCTGATCAGGCTACTTCCTCTGCAGGGAAAGACAGCCCCCAAGGGAGAGAGGTTCCTAGTCTCGTGGTCTCCAACAACGAGACAGATTTCAATGATGAACAGTACCCTCCTGCTGAGGACCGGTACAAACAGCTGGAGGACCGGTTAAATGCTATGGAGATTCAACGCGTGCCTGGGTTGGACTTTGGAGACCTAAGCTTATCTTCTGGGGTGGTGATCCCACACCAGTTCAAGGCACCTACCTTTGCGAAGTACGACGGGGCTTCCTGTCCTAAACTGCACCTCCGTTCTTATGTAAGGAAGATCCAACCTTACACTGCAGACAAGAACTTATGGATCCATTTCTTCCAGGAGAGTCTTTCAGGGGCTCAACTCGAATGGTTCTATCAGCTGGATGGAACCAATATTCGTAACTGGGAGGACTTGGCTACTGCATTTTATAAGCAGTATCAGTACAATTCCGACCTCGCTCCTACGCGTACCCAACTCCAGGGTATGTCACTATGAACGGGTGAAGGTTTTAAGGAGTACGCGCTGTAGCGATAAAAAATGTAGCGGGGTAAATCGGAGATCGAATTATTGATTAATTCGTCTCGCAAAAGCAAGAGTCGCCACCGCGCTTTATTGTTTCCAAAGGAAAAGGGAAAAGAGCGAAATAAAACCCTAAATATGCAATGTAAATAATAATAAAAATACAAAGCGTTTTTTTTTTGAAAAGAGATCTTATGGTTCGGGGGTTGGTTATACAATGGGAAGGTATTAGCACCCAATGTATCTATAGTACTCTATAGGAACCTTTTGAAATATCTGTTTTATTTAAAATTGATTGCTTGATTGAAAATAAATTGTTTTGGCCGAAACGGGATACGGACGGGTTTTTGAAGTTACGACGACCTAATGTCGAAGTTTTTGCTTAAAGGGCATAAATTTTTGAAAAGGTTGAATATTTGAGGAAAAATTATCCTAAGTTTTAATGAAATGCGAAAGCTCGCGCAGTTAGACTTGAGGACATGAAGTCAACAAATTTACTGTTTTTCCTTTGGATTCAAACATAAACAGAATAAACAAATAAATATGGAATAAATACACAGGCAAAATATGCGAATAATGATTAAATAACGATAATCTAAATGATAGAATAAATGATGTGAATAATGTATTTTTATGATTTTTGTTTAATATTAACGAAAAGAAAGTATTTTTACTTTTTACGCATTTCGATATGGATAAAAGCAAGAGAATTAATTAACGAAGACGAAATATTTTTTAGTTTTAAGTTTTTATTTTATATATTTTGATATTAATATTAATAAAGCAAGAAAAGGAATTAATAAAATATTTTTTATGTTTTTCCTATTTTTATATGTTTTAGAATTTTGTTTAATCACGATGTAAGAGGAGAATTAATTAGAAAAAAATAAAATGTCTACCTTCTTAAATTCTATATTTTTTATGTATGTGAAACTAAAATACTTATTAAGAGATTTTAAATTAAATGGAAAGTTATTAATTTACCCTAATGAAATAAAATTAAAACTCTTAAATTAAATCCAAAGTTTAAACTAAGAGGTCAAACTAATTAATTAAAAAACCTAGTTAGACATATCTTTTGTTTTTTATTATACTTACCAATTAATTAACATAAATAATAATTCTAAAAAAAGATTAGAGAAAATAAAAAAGTGAAAAAAAGTGTATCAAAATAAAAAACAAGCAAGAAAGGTATATGGGCTAGATGGTTTGAAGGCCCACGCAGAATTCAAAATGAGAGGGGGTGCAGAAACAAAAACGTGTGGGCTTAAGCTGGAGAAATGGGGTGAGGCCCATATGTTTTACAAAATGCTTAGGGTTAATTTGTTTTATCAATTGGGGATTAGGGTTCTGCTAGGCAGAACGACGCTCATCTCTCTTCTCTTTGTCATCTTCTTCGCGTCTTCTTCTCCATACTTGCCTCTGAGTTTCGCTATCTCTTCTTGCCATGGCCACCCACTCCAAACTCCTCTTCCCTCTAGCCGAAAAAAAGGACGGCTACGGATTCGGTAAAATATGCTTCTGATTCGTTAAAGCTTAGTTCGTTTTTGCATGCATAGATTCGGATTACATGATTCTTACCGTTTTGATTTTTATTGTTTGATTGAGGTACCATAGAAGTAAAAAGGGAGAGGGAATCGTTACCTAGGTGGAGACGGAGGAGGAGGTCGGGAGCGAAGGAGGCCAGGCGGCGAGGAGAGGAGGGTCGCGAGCTCGCTTCGGTGACTGGTATTTTACGTGATTTTCTTCTTCTTCTTGTTGGTGTTGTGCTTCGATCTTTGGCCTATGATAATATTTTTTGAGGCTTTACTGTAGCTTGGGTTTGGAAATTGGTTTAGGCCCTATGCAGGTTTTACTGGTTTTTTGCCATGATCTCTTGGTTATACGCAGGTTTTTATGGTGTTTATGCTATGCTATTGGTTTGGACAGTAGGCATTTTTGTGGTATTGGCTTAATAGCTCAATCAAGTTAATGGTTTAGAAACATTTTGTATGGTTTAATCCATACTAGTTCTGATATGATTTTTGGTGTCGGTAATGCAGTAACAAGCTTAGGTAAAGGCAGGTTGTATTGGTTTTTTTTTTAGGCCATGGTGAATGAGGGTTTGACAAATGGTTTAGCAGGTTATGCTGTGGTTACTGGTTTTGTTGGTTGGATAGTAGAAAGGATGGTGATGTTGGCTTGAGGGTTCAAACAGTTTTTGCAAGGTTTAGGCCATATATGTTTTTATGGTTTTGACAGTAATGGAATGGTTATGCAAGTCTGTTGGTTTTTGTGTGTTTTTTGTTGATAGCTATTTTTTCTAAGTTTTGAAGGCTTGGATCTTGATTCTGATGTGTGATTTTTTGGTTATGTTGTGTTATAACAGTTTTCCCTCCCTCTTGTTTACGTTACAGGCTGGAGGTTTTGAAATACTTCCCTCTTCCCTGGCCTTCTGCACCAGACTGCTACCTCCAATTTGTTTCTATTCTTCTTTTATGTTTTTATTTCTACTGGCTATATTTTGCAGTTTGTCTTGTATCTCTTTTCCTGCCTATGCCAAGCCTGTAAAACCACACTTCCTCCTCTCTTTTTCTCTCTCAGTACAGTTTGATGATAAAATGATATGCTGTACTTTTCTGAAATTGCAAATGGCCAGAAAATGATGAAAATAAGGAATATTACAATGCTTGCATATGTTGTTAAACTGCATATCTTTGACTTCTAATGCAATAGTAGCTTGTTTTGTTTTTTACTATGTGGGCATAGGTTTACGTTGGCATTTGCTTGCATATGTTGAGATCATGCAGGGACTTTGTATGCTGTATGTTTTTTTGAAATATGCATTTGGGTTTTGAAAAAATGCAATTAATTAAAAACATGCAATTTTTGACACAAAATGAACTTGTGCATTCATTTAAAAATTCCTCTCTTTTTTGTGAACCGGGAGAAATCCCGTGATTTGCAAAAAAGAGTAACTGATTCCGGCCATTGCTTTTAATGATGAACCTTAAATAATTTCGCTTTTTAATTATTTGTTCGAATTCTAATTTCTTTTAATTTTGCAGGTAACATCAAGTGAGCAGACAAAAACGCATTGGATCAGAAGATTTAGAATTAGGAATATTAGATTAGTTTTTTATTTCATTTTAGCTTTGTAAATTTATTATTGTAATTTTGTTGTAATAGATACAATATTTACATAATAATTATACAATTAGAAAAAATGAATAAAAATCTAATATTCGCCAATTAATTTCTTCTTTCTCTCTAATTATTTATTTTATCGTTTACAATTCTTTAATCGTATAATAATTGAAAACGAATTTCAACTACCTACATTCAGAATAATAAACAGATAAATAAATAATTATCATTGATCAATTAATAGCCTCAATTATTTAATTCATCATCCATAACTTTCTAAATTATAATAATTAAAATATAGTTTCAATTATTTAACTTAGAATGACAAATGATTAAATAATCGTTATTGACCAATAAACTTTTCCGAATATTTATTATATTATTCATAAACCTTTAAATTACGTAATAACTAAGAATGAATTCCAGTTATTTAAATTTAAGATAGTGAGTAATAAATAAATACTGTCCGCACAATTAATGCGCCTCTTCTCTAATGTTTATTTTATTATCTATACATCTTTAAACTACATAATAATCGAAAACGAATTTCAATTATTTAAATTTAAGATAATAAATAATTAATAAACATTATTTTAGCACGAATCGATTAAATGATTTAGTGTTCAACATAAATAGCTCTCGGCCTGAAAAAAGTTATGAATTTTAAAATCGATGGATCAAAACACTTGTAATGTAATGATGCAGGTAGGAGACGATATCTTAGGTCAAAATTTGGGGTACAACAGCTGCCCCTATTTAAGTTTCTTCTATCCGGAGATATGAAGATTGAAATCTTCGTTTCGACGAGATTGAAGGTACTTAAATACATAACTACGCAAATTTTGTCCTAAGATGCCGTCGTCATGTTTGATATGAATGCAGCGATCGAACTCACAGAGAATGATATTGTATGAAACAAGACAATGTTGGGGGGATCGAACACCAACAAAACACAGGGACATGGATTATACATCACTGGGGAAACAAGCTATCGACTTCAAACGACAGACTCCTGACAGCGAATAAAATTGAGGGAATACGACCTCTAACCCTAACAAAGAGAGCATCTTGCATAGGCCATAACAGATCATTGATCCAAAACAGTGAGTTCGCAACTCAAGGTCAATGATAGACAGAGAGTATCAAATTGCTGATGACTGATTACCGACTTCTGGAGGTACAGATTCGTAACAGACTTCTCTGCTAGATTTTCAGAGATATACTCATTAATGCTGAAGTAATAAGATTGTAGATACGCAAATTGTTCAAATAAAGAAAACTGCCACTTGCTGTTGTCCAAAGAAAATACCAATAACATACAAGTTGCTCAAATAAAGAGGCTGCCACTTGCTGTTGTCCAAAGAAAATACCGATAACATACAAGCTGCTCAAATAAAGAGGCTACCACTTGCTGTCGTCCAAAGAAAATACCAATAACATACAAGTTGCTCAAATAAAGAGGCTGCCACTTGCTGTCGTCCAAAGAAAATCGATAACATACAAGTTGCTCAAATAAAGAGGCTACCACTTGCTGTATTCCAGAAAACTAATAACGTACTGGGAACTCGTGAAGAGTTTGTTGCTTGGCGCTTTCAAAAAGTAAATGACGCACTAGTAGCTCGTGAAGAACTGCTCCTCGGCGCTTTCAAAAAGTAAATGACGCACTAGTAGCTCGTGAAGAACTGCTGCTCGGCGCTTTCAAAAAGTAAATGACGCACTAGTAGCTCGTGAAGAACTGCTGCTCGGCGCTTTCAAAAAAATAAATGACGCACTAGTAGCTCATGAAGAACTGCTGCTCGGCGCTTTCAAAAAGTAAATGACGCACTAGTAGCTCGTGAAGAACTGCTGCTCGGCGCTTTCAAAAAGTAAATGACGCACTAGTAGCTCATGAAGAACTGCTGCTCGGCGCTTTCAAAAAATAAATGACGCACTAGTAGCTCATGAAGAACTGCTGCTCGGCGCTTTCAAAAAGTAACGCACAAGTTGCTGATGAAGAGCTGCCGCTTGTCGTCTTCCAACAGTGTCTATAACGTACAAGTTGCTCATGAAGAGCTGCCGCTTGTCATCTTCAAAAAACAAACAGAAAGGAATTGCGGTTATATTGGCAGAGAATAAAATCCTCGCCAAAGAGAACCCTGAATCAATCCTTCCCGAGGAGATCATATACTTTAACGTGCAAAATAAATGTACCAACTGTCTGGATCGATTTCACTGGGGAGAATCAAAGAAATAGCCTATGCAAGAGGCAGCAACTTCATCCAGGGATAACCTAGAAAGAAAACAGTCAAACAAGACTCCACCCGATGAGAAAGTAACTCGGTTGGGGAATTCATCTTATTCAGAAATGGGCAAGGTAGGCTAAACCAAAAATCATCCATGAGGATTAGCTCAGTTGGGGAATTTAGAAAGGAAGCACGTTTTCTGCCTAAGCTAACTTTCTACCTAGAAAGAACATATGTACGTTATTTGAATAAACAAAGTACGACCCAAAATCAACGGCAAATGTGGATATGCATGCTGATATGAGTGTAAATGAGTAAATGAATGTTATGCTGACAAAACAGACAGATGGAATATCTTGGAGATAATAAGATGTCACAGCAAAATAGATACTCGGCCAATCTTGAAAAGACGGAAGATAAACGGAACTGGAAACACAAAGCAACGTCGGAGAGTATCACGCTACAAGGCTCAAGTCTTCTGAGGAGAAAAGCATCCAAATCCAATCTTCTAACACCAATAGACCACGGTATGAGACAAAGCGTACCAAACTTCAGAAATCGCCCAAATAGAGATAGCCAAAACAATGCTTAACTGGGACAGCTGGGGAGTCACCAAACTTAGTACCCGAAAAAACACAAGTTTACACAACCAACACCTCATGACGATTTTTGAAACGAAACATGCTCATCATGCAAGGATAAACTACTGTACTGTCTTGCATTTCATGACTTGACCATCCTTGGAACAAACTGTTAATATTCCTTTCGTTATCCACGACACATATTTAAAATAAGAACATTTTAAGTAAGTTTGCTCCAAGTATTTCCATAAAAATTAAAATTTTGCCCACAACAGATAAATGCTCAAATTTCATTAATAAGATGGTAGTTCGCTAACAATGCGACTCCAACGGTTTACAAAAGCTTGGGGAAATAGTACATGAAATAAAAGGTCATAACAAAAACAATGATCACTATTCTCCCTAACAACTTTGAATTCCAGAATGTGCTCAGATGCCAAGACTGATTTGACCAGAAATTCGCCTAAGCGAAATACTTCTTGACTGCATCGGCGTTCATGGGACGCGGAAGATCTTCACCGTCCATATTGGTGAGAATCATGGCACCTCCAGAGAAGACTTTCTTAACAACATACGGTCCTTCATAATTCGGAGCCCACTTGCCCCTAGAATCAGGTTGGAAAGATAATATTTTCTTGAGTACAAGGTCACCTTCTCTGAACTCGCGCGGTCGAACCTTCTTATCAAAAGCCTTCTTCATCCTATGCTGATACAACTGCCCATGACACAAAACTGTCAACCTCTTCTCTTCGATTAAATTCAACTGAACATATCTACTTTGACACCATTCGGCCTCAGAAAGTTTAGCTTCCATCAACACTCTCAGAGACGGAATCTCAACTTCCACGGGGAGTACTGCTTCCATACCGTAAACTAGGGAAAATGGAGTTGCACCTGTTGATGTTCGAACTGAAGTACGGTACCCGTGTAAAGCAAATGGAAGCATTTCATGCCAATCTTTATAAGTTACCACCATCTTCTGGACAGTCTTCTTGATATTCTTGTTAGCAGCTTCAACAGCCCCATTCATCTTCGGTATGTAAGGAGAAGAATTATGATGTTCGATCTTGAACTCTTCACAAAGCTCTCTCATCATCTTGTTATTCAAATTCGAACCATTATCAGTGATGATCTTGCTCGGGATATCGTATCGACAAATGATCTGATTCTTGATAAATCTGACTACCACCTGTCTGGTTACATTAGCATAAGATGCTGCTTCCACCCATTTAGTAAAATAATCGATCGCTACCAAGATGAAACGATGACCATTTGAAGCTTTGGGTTCAATCATCCCAATCATATCAATGCCCCACATAGAGAAAGGCCAAGGTGAAGATATAACATTGAGGAGGGTCGGCGGCACGTGCATCTTGTCCGCATAAATCTGGCATTTATGACACTTCTTCACATACCTGCAGCAGTCAGATTCCATTGTCATCCAATAGTAACCAGCTCTCAACATCTTTCTAGCCATCGCATGTCCATTGGCATGAGTGCCAAAGGATCCTTCATGTACTTCTTGCATCAGCATGTCTGCTTCACGTCTGTCTACACATCTGAGCAAGACCATGTCGTAATTCCTCTTATACAAAACTTCTTCATTGAGAAAGAAACTGCTTGCTAATCTTCTCAACGTCTTCCTATCTTTATTGGATGCCCCAGGCGGGTACTCTTGAGTTTGAAGAACACGTTTAATGTCATAGAACCACGGTTTATCGTCGGTAATCTCTTCTACTGAGAACACATGAGCAGGTCTGTCGAGGCGCATAACTCGGATTGTAGGCATGTCGTTCCAATCATTCACTTGAAACATTGAGGACAAAGTAGCCAAAGCATCAGCCATTTGGTTCTCATCTCTAGGGATATGATGTAATTCCACCTTGTTAAAGAAAGTTAACAACCTTCTAGCATAGTCTCTGTAAGGGATCAAACCAGGATGACGAGTCTCCCATTCTCCTTTGATTTGATTAATCACCAATGCCGAATCTCCATAAATATCAAGAATCTTAATCCTTAGATCCACCGCTTCTTCGAGACCCATAATACATGCCTCATATTCCGCCATGTTGTTCGTACAGTCAAACTTCAGTCTTGCCGTGAATGGGATATGAGTACCTCGGGGAGTGACGATGATTGCCCCAATTACATTTCCATAGGAATTCACAGCTCCGTCAAAAATCAAACCCCAACGGGATTCAGGATCAGGTCCTTCTTCAGGTAACGGCTCTTCACAATCTTTAGCTTTCAAGTACATAACATCTTCATCTGGGAAATCAAACTTGAGGGATTGATAATCTTCAATTGGTTGGTGAGCCAAATGATCGGCTAAAATACTCCCTTTGATCGCTTTCTGAGTGTGGTACTCAATGTCATATTCAGATAACAACATCTGCCAACGGGCTATTCTTCCAGATAAGGCGGGCTTCTCAAAGATATACTTGATCGGGTCCATTTTGGAGATCAACCAAGTAGTGTGATTAATCATATACTGGCGCAGACGGCGAGCAGCCCAGGCTAAAACACAACAGGTTTTCTCAAGCAATGAGTATCGAGACTCACAGTCTGTGAATTTCTTACTCAAATAATATACAGCATGCTCCTTTCTTCCAGTCTCATCTTGTTGACCAAGCACACATCCCATGGAATCTCCCAATATAGTCAGGTACATAATCAAAGGTCTTCCTTCCACCGGAGGAATCAAAATGGGAGGTTCAAGTAAATATTCTTTGATACTATCAAAAGCTCTCTGACAATCTTCTGTCCACACACATCCTTGGTTCTTCCGGAGAAGCTTGAAAATCGGCCCACAGGTAGCAGTCATATGAGATATAAATCTAGAAATGTAGTTCAGTCTCCCAAGGAATCCTCTTACTTGTTTTTCCGTCTTGGGTGCGGGCATTTCCCGAATAGCTTTGACTTTATCAAGGTCTACTTTAATGCCTTTCTGGCTGACAATGAAACCCAGAAGTCTTCCAGAACGAACGCCAAAAGTGCACTTGTTGGGATTCAGACGGAGTTTATACTTCCTCAAACACTGGAACAACTTCAACAAATGCTCCAAGTGATCTTCCTCAGTCTGTGATTTGGCAATCATGTCATCTACATACACTTCTATCTCCTTATGCATCATGTCATGGAACAAAGCAGTCATGGCCCTTTGGTATGTTGCACCAGCATTCCTCAAACCAAATGGCATAACCCGATAACAGAAAGTTCCCCAAGGTGTAATGAAAGCGGTCTTCTCCATATCTTCCGGCGCCATCTTGATTTGATTGTAACCAGAGAAACCATCCATGAAAGAAAAGACTTTGAACTTGGCAGTACTGTCGACCAATACGTCAATATGAGGTAATGGGAAGTCATCCTTCGGACTAGCTCTATTCAGATCTCTGTAGTCTACACACATCCGAACTTTACCATCTTTCTTTGCAACCGACACTATGTTGGCTAACCACTGAGGATAGACCGATGTAACAAGGAAACCTGCGTTAATCTGTTTCTGAACCTCTTCTTTGATCTTGTCAGCCATATCGGGACGAGTCCTTCTCAACTTCTGCTTGATTGGCGGACATTCAGGTCTCAACGGTAAACGATGCTCCACAATATTGTTGTCCAAACCCGACATATCTTGGTAGGACCAAGCAAACACATCAACATACTCTTTGAGAAGCTCCAACATCTTCTCCTTAACTTCCGGGATAAGCAATGCTCTGACCTTGACTTCCTTTCTATCCTCTTCATCACCCAAATTAACCAACTCTACAGGTTCTTCAAATGGTTGAATGACCTTCTCATCATGCTCAAGCAAACGGGAAATCTCAACAGGAATCTCTTCATCATCCTCTTCTTCGGCTCTGAACACAGGGAATTCAAAGTTGGGAGAGGGCATAGGATCATTGTTTTCGATGGTTAAGTCATGGATTAATCTGGACATATGATTATGCTTTATTTTAGAAATCGATTTGTGCAAACAAAAGGTTATTATATTTTCCTATTACTACCAATTAATTTTCATTACTATTTCCCAGAAAAAAATCAAAAATAAAACAGTAGTGGACAAAATAACATTTTTATTCATTGAAGGGAAATACTTGAAACAAGGAGCCCAAACATCTCTCTTTTGCCTTGGGCAGAGCAAAAGGATTTATTTTTATCATAGCCCAACACAAAATACTTTTCGCCTTGGGCAGAGCAAATTTTTTTCAAAAACACAACATTACTCAGAAATGTGCATCACAACAGGAACATCAACAGCAATCCAGTTCTGGCAAGCCACTCCATGCGTTAAAAAATCCAGTTTTAGAAAACATGTGAAGTGTTGGATGATGCATGATATGCAACAGAGAGTTTTTATTTGACTTTCACGGAACTCAAGATATTAAGTTGTAAACATCAAAGTGTGAAGATAGAAGAGGAATTTTGAATTGGATCAAAACGTCGATCAAGTTATCATCAACATCAATCATCCATTTTGGTGGATTAGGGTTTTCACCCTATCAACACCCAAGATCCATTGAGCTTGACGAAACTTGTGATGTTTACAAAGAAAGACCTCCAAATTCCTTGAAAGTCAAGGGAAAAGGGTTTTATGGATGCATGAATGCATGGCTATGCAACAACCACAAGCAAGGTCACAAACATGGGGTTTAAAGGTTCAACGTTCAGCATGGAGTCGAGGGTAAAGCCCACCCAAAGGTATGTACTAGTGGTTCAATCGCACCTGTAAGACAAGGTTCTAAGAGTTCCCAGAGTCTACATTCCTCCTTCGGATATTACCAACGTCTTGATTACTCAATAATTAGCAATATTCTCAAGAGAAACTCGTCCGAGCGTAGCATCGCGTAACAACTACTTCCGAATTACTCCGTTATAGTCTCCGTGCTACACCTAAAAAGGCCAAGATGGGTTAGGTTTCTACGGTCCTCAACTTCTCGGGCTCCTAGGTCGAAAATAATAATGTCTTCCCGATTACTCGGTAAACAAATATTAAGTTCAAGAGGGCCTTCCATTGAGTGGGGGATCTCATGCATCCTTCTTCGGGATTACTCCCTCAAAGTTAACATGACTGTACCGCCCGTCCTATTCCTTAAGTGTTACTTAATCCGGGTATAGGATTCGTCCTTTGCAAAAAACCCAAACACCCCAATTTAAACACATAATCAAACAAATCAAATAATAGTAAACAGATAAGACAAATTAGGCTTAACCCACTTAGGGATGGACCAGCAAAAGGTCAATCTTTCCCCAGCAGAGTCGCCATTTCTGTAGCGATAAAAAATGTAGCGGGGTAAATCGGAGATCGAATTATTGATTAATTCGTCTCGCAAAAGCAAGAGTCGCCACCGCGCTTTATTGTTTCCAAAGGAAAAGGGAAAAGAGCGAAATAAAACCCTAAATATGCAATGTAAATAATAATAAAAATACAAAGCGTTTTTTTTTAAAAAGAGATCTTATGGTTCGGGGGTTGGTTATACAATGGGAAGGTATTAGCACCCAATGTATCTATAGTACTCTATAGGAACCTTTTGAAATATCTGTTTTATTTAAAATTGATTGCTTGATTGAAAATAAATTGTTTTGGCCGAAACGGGATACGGACGGGTTTTTGAAGTTATGACGACCTAATGTCGAAGTTTTTGCTTAAAGGGCATAAATTTTTGAAAAGGTTGAATATTTGAGGAAAAATCATCCTAAGTTTTAATGAAATGCGAAAGCTCGCGCAGTTAGACTTGAGGACATGAAGTCAACAAATTTACTGTTTTTCCTTTGGATTCAAACATAAACAGAATAAACAAATAAATATGGAATAAATACACAGGCAAAATATGCGAATAATGATTAAATAACGATAATCTAAATGATAGAATAAATGATGCGAATAATGTATTTTTATGATTTTTGTTTAATATTAACGAAAAGAAAGTATTTTTACTTTTTACGCATTTCGATATGGATAAAAGCAAGAGAATTAATTAACGAAGACGAAATATTTTTTAGTTTTAAGTTTTTATTTTATATATTTTGATATTAATATTAATAAAGCAAGAAAAGGAATTAATAAAATATTTTTTATGTTTTTCCTATTTTTATATGTTTTAGAATTTTGTTTAATCACGATGTAAGAGGAGAATTAATTAGAAAAAAATAAAATGTCTACCTTCTTAAATTCTATATTTTTTATGTATGTGAAACTAAAATACTTATTAAGAGATTTTAAATTAAATGGAAAGTTATTAATTTACCCTAATGAAATAAAATTAAAACTCTTAAATTAAATCCAAAGTTTAAACTAAGAGGTCAAACTAATTAATTAAAAAACCTAGTTAGACATATCTTTTGTTTTTTATTATACTTACCAATTAATTAACATAAATAATAATTCTAAAAAAAGATTAGAGAAAATAAAAAAGTGAAAAAAAGTGTATCAAAATAAAAAACAAGCAAGAAAGGTATATGGGCTAGATGGTTTGAAGGCCCACGCAGAATTCAAAATGAGAGGGGGTGCAGAAACAAAAACGTGTGGGCTTAAGCTGGAGAAATGGGGTGAGGCCCATATGTTTTACAAAATGCTTAGGGTTAATTTGTTTTATCAATTGGGGATTAGGGTTCTGCTAGGCAGAACGGCGCTCATCTCTCTTCTCTTTGTCATCTTCTTCGCGTCTTCTTCTCCATACTTGCCTCTGAGTTTCGCTATCTCTTCTTGCCATGGCCACCCACTCCAAACTCCTCTTCCCTCTAGCCGAAAAAAAGGACGGCTACGGATTCGGTAAAATATGCTTCTGATTCGTTAAAGCTTAGTTCGTTTTTGCATGCATAGATTCGGATTACATGATTCTTACCGTTTTGATTTTTATTGTTTGATTGAGGTACCATAGAAGTAAAAAGGGAGAGGGAATCGTTACCTAGGTGGAGACGGAGGAGGAGGTCGGGAGCGAAGGAGGCCAGGCGGCGAGGAGAGGAGGGTCGCGAGCTTGCTTCGGTGACTGGTATTTTACGTGATTTTCTTCTTCTTCTTCTTGTTGGTGCTGTGCTTCGATCTTTGGCCTATGATAATATTTTTTGAGGCTTTACTGTAGCTTGGGTTTGGAAATTGGTTTAGGCCCTATGCAGGTTTTACTGGTTTTTTGCCATGATCTCTTGGTTATACGCAGGTTTTTATGGTGTTTATGCTATGCTATTGGTTTGGACAGTAGGCATTTTTGTGGTATTGGCTTAATAGCTCAATCAAGTTAATGGTTTAGAAACATTTTGTATGGTTTAATCCATACTAGTTCTGATATGATTTTTGGTTTCGGTAATGCAGTAACAAGCTTAGGTAAAGGCAGGTTGTATTGGTTTTTTTTTTTAGGCCATGGTGAATGAGGGTTTGACAAATGGTTTAGCAGGTTATGCTGTGGTTACTGGTTTTGTTGGTTGGACAGTAGAAAGGATGGTGATGTTGGCTTGAGGGTTCAAACAGTTTTTGCAAGGTTTAGGCCATATATGTTTTTATGGTTTTGACAGTAATGGAATGGTTATGCAAGTCTGTTGGTTTTTGTGTGTTTTTTGTTGATAGCTATTTTTTCTAAGTTTTGAAGGCTTGGATCTTGATTCTGATGTGTGATTTTTTGGTTATGTTGTGTTATAACAGTTTTCCCTCCCTCTTGTTTACGTTACAGGCTGGAGGTTTTGAAATACTTCCCTCTTCCCTGGCCTTCTGCACCAGACTGCTACCTCCAATTTGTTTCTATTCTTCTTTTATGTTTTTATTTCTACTGGCTATATTTTGCAGTTTGTCTTGTATCTCTTTTCCTGCCTATGCCAAGCCTGTAAAACCACACTTCCTCCTCTCTTTTTCTCTCTCAGTACAGTTTGATGATAAAATGATATGCTGTACTTTTCTGAAATTACAAATGGCCAGAAAATGATGAAAATAAGGAATATTACATTGCTTGCATATGTTGTTAAACTGCATATCTTTGACTTCTAATGCAATAGTAGCTTGTTTTGTTTTTTACTATGTGGGCATAGGTTTACGTTGGCATTTGCTTGCATATGTTGAGATCATGCAGGGACTTTGTATACTGTATGTTTTTTTGAAATATGCATTTGGGTTTTGAAAAAATGCAATTAATTAAAAACATGCAATTTTTGACACAAAATGAACTTGTGCATTCATTTAAAAATTCCTCTCTTTTTTGTGAACCGGGAGAAATCCCGTGATTTGCAAAAAAGAGTAACTGATTCCGGCCATTGCTTTTAATGATGAACCTTAAATAATTTCGCTTTTTAATTATTTGTTCGAATTCTAATTTCTTTTAATTTTGCAGGTAACATCAAGTGAGCAGACAAAAACGCATTGGATCAGAAGATTTAGAATTAGGAATATTAGATTAGTTTTTTATTTCATTTTAGCTTTGTAAATTTATTATTGTAATTTTGTTGTAATAGATACAATATTTACATAATAATTGTACAATTAGAAAAAATGAATAAAAATCCAATATTCGCCAATTAATTTCTTCTTTCTCTCTAATTATTTATTTTATCGTTTACAATTCTTTAATCGTATAATAATTGAAAACGAATTTCAACTACCTACATTCAGAATAATAAACAGATAAATAAATAATTATCATTGATCAATTAATAGCCTCAATTATTTAATTCATCATCCATAACTTTCTAAATTATAATAATTAAAATAGAGTTTCAATTATTTAACTTAGAATGACAAATGATTAAATAATCGTTATTGACCAATAAACTTTTCCGAATATTTATTATATTATTCATAAACCTTTAAATTACGTAATAACTAAGAATGAATTCCAGTTATTTAAATTTAAGATAGTGAGTAATAAATAAATACTATCCGCACAATTAATGCGCCTCTTCTCTAATGTTTATTTTATTATCTATACATCTTTAAACTACATAATAATCGAAAACGAATTTCAATTATTTAAATTTAAGATAATAAATAATTAATAAACATTATTTTAGCACGAATCGATTAAATGATTTAGTGTTCAACATAAATAGCTCTCGGCCTGAAAAAAGTTATGAATTTTAAAATCGATGGATCAAAACACTTGTAATGTAATGATGCAGGTAGGAGACGATATCTTAGGTCAAAATTTGGGGTACAACACGCGCAGAAGTGGAGAGACCTGGCTGGCAGGGTGCAGCCACCGTTGACCGACCGTGAACTCGTGGACATGTTCTTGGGGACCCTGTCTGGTCCGTTATTTAATCATCTGATTGGTAATTCTTCTGCAGGGTTTACAGACCTCATTCTGACGGGTGAAAGGATAAAAGCTGGTATCAAGTCGGGGAAGATACAGAAAGGTGCCTCCTCGAGCACTGAAAAGAAGCCCTTCAAGAAGGAAGCCAGTGCTGTTTATGGTCCCAGAAGACAAAATAAACTGGAACTCCGCCAAGCTGTCAACGCGGTGGTAATTTCAAAGCATGCTGCTGCTCCTCAGTAGTATAACCAACCAAGGGGAGAGAGACCCAAAAGGCAGTACACTCGGCTCAGTATGACCCTGTCTCAGATATTTCCGCAACTGCTGTCAACCAATCTGGTAACTGTCAAGGAAGCTCCGAAGGTAGTGAACACCACATCCCCGAAGTACAATCCCAACGCCTGCTGTGCTTATCACTCTGACAGCCCGGGGCATTCTACTGATGATTGTTGGGCTCTGAGGAATAAGGTTCAGGACCTTATTGATGCTAAAGAAATACAGTTCGAGGCGCCCGAAAGGCCCAATGTTGTGACTGCTCCCATGCCCCAGCATGGAGTGAATGTTGTGGAAGAGGACCCGTATATAGCCTCTGTGGATGAGATTGCTACTCCGTTGTTGACTGTCAAAAGGAACCTGTTGCTAGCCGGTTTATTTCCGGGATGTAGTAAAGGTTGCCTTCTATGTTCTGTTTCACCTGCTGGTTGTCCTTTGTTGAAGTCAGGTATCCAAAGCCTGATGGATAATAAAGAGATCTTGTTCGAAAAGATTGTTGTTCCTGCTGCCCCTACCGAAGAAGTTTCTATTGTCACTATTTTCAACAACCCTCCTAAGGCTCCCCCGAGGAAGCCTGTCAAAATTATGCCTGTTCACAAGATTGCACCTATCATTATCACTGTTCCGGGGGCCCTCCTCTATACATCTGACAAAGTTGTCCTGTGGCACTATGGGGCAGATGTTTATGTCCTGGGAGTAAAACAAGAGTTTGATACTAGTACCAGTGTCAGCAACATCATCGGGCCTGCCAAGGTTACTCGTAGTGGTAGGCTCTTCTCACCAGATATTGCGCCACCAGCTATTCAGAGACCTCTTGTCATCACACCTACAAGTGTGTATGCTTCCCTGCCTGACCAAGTTCCTATTTCTACCCCTGCTACCGAGTCATCCGACACTCGGGGCAAAGGGGTTGCTACTGATATGCCTGCCCGGACGGAGGTACCAAAGACAACCAATGTTGAAGCTTCCAAGCAAGAGATGGAAGAGATCCTTAAGATTATCAAGAAGAGTGATTTCAATGTAGTTGAGCAGCTGGGGCACACCCCATCTAAAATATCTATGCTATCACTGTTATTGTGTTCAGAGGCCCATGCCAAGGCCCTGATTTCCTTCCTAAAGACGGCCCATGTGCCACAAGAAACGTCTGCTGATCAATTTACCGATTTTGTGGCCAACTTGACTGCTGATAATGAGTTGGGTTTCTCTGACGCCGATCTGACTGCCAAGGGAAAGAACCATAACGATGCCCTGCATGTCTCCATTGAATGCAGGGGCACTACTCTTGCCCATGTGTTGGTAGACACCGGTTCTTCGTTGAACGTATTACCCAAGAAGGCCCTAGACATGTTGGATTGTAAGGGTTTAGAGCTCAAGCCTAGTAACATTGTTGTTCGGGCCTTTGACGGGTCAAAAAGGATGGTACATGGGGAAGTTGACATTCCAATCAGGGTTGGCTCTCAAGTCTTTGATTCAACATTCTATGTGATGGACATCCGACCATCCTATTCTTGTTTGCTGGGTCGTCTATGGATCCACAAGGCTGGAGCTGTGACCTCCACATTACATCGGAAGCTTAAGTACCCAGTCAAAGGGAAGATTGTTACAGTTCAAGGGGAAGAAGAATATATGGTCAGCCATCTCAACTCGTTCCGGTACATAGAGATGGATGGGGAGTTCATTGAGACCCCCTTTCAACACTTTGAAGAGGTGCCTCAAACACTGGCGTCAGCAGAGACTGTGACTGAAGAGGGTTCTCCTTTGAAGATGGCTTCCTTAAAGGATGCCCGGGCTGTGATTGAGAAGGGTGAGTGTGCAAACTGGGACCGACTTCCTGATTTCACTGTGATCGGTGGATCTGGAACTGACTGTTTAACGCTGGTTCACGAAATGTCGCGGAAGCAAGAGTCGCCACCGTCTTTTATTTTCTCCAAATGGAAAGGACAAAAGCACAGAAAAATTCCTTAAAGAGATCGCTCTCGGTTCGGGAGGTAGATTATAGAAAGGGAAGGTGTTAGCACCCTTTCTATCCATGGTTATCCATGGGCTCTTAGATACTTGCTCATTTGTGTTTTCAAAAATGGTTTGTTTGCTTTTCAACTGTGGGTTTTAAAAAAGTTTCTTTGAAAATTTCAGTTCGACTCTTGTATCTGTCCTCAAGAGTGTTTGAAAAATTGCTTTCGAAAGCTTTTTGAAAGTGTCGGTGTGAAAAGTATTTTTTTGATTTGTTTTGAATTTAGAGCAAGTATCTAGAGTCGTCTACCTACCCTAAGTAATTCGTCTGTGTAAATGTCCTTTAAAGTAGTGCCATCCCACCATTGAGAGGTAGGTAGCACCACCGTTGGAGGTGTTCGGGTCAATTCGAGGTTCGGGACATGGTGATCACCTGAGCAATAGGAAGACACCTTAGAAGCTACCCTCATGCCAGGTTCCTGGATCATGAGGACTTACTAAGACATCCTCTACTCGACGATCACCTTTCGAGGCAAGGCAACAGTGAGGCGTACCCTAGGGGTGGTGTGTGATTTGTGTGTCAGATTCATTTATTTTTGTCTAGTTCATGTCAGGTGATCTACGCGTTTGTTTTTAGTCATTCATTCTTGCATGCCATTATTTAACAGTTAAAAGAATTGCGGGAAATAAAAGTTCTAAGCTATTACAAAAGGCGCGGGTCCACATCGCCAAAATTTCCAGAACCCGATTTGACAGAAAAAAATAAAGAAAGTAAAGTAAAGTGCGAGAAAGTATGAAATTACACGGCTTTGGGAGAAGTACATAAATAATTAAAAGAAAAATAAATAAATATGCGAATTGAATTTCAAATTGGAACGAGGGCGTTGGACCCTTTTTAATGAGATTAAATTAAATTATTAAATTAATTGAATTAAAGAAAAGAAGTTATTTTTGGTATTTTTGTATTTTATGAATTTTAATGAAAAAAGATTAAATGAAATTAAAATTAAATTAACCCTAATTCTATAGCTTGTATTTATTAAGACAAAATATTAAAGTTAAACCTAAATTAACCTAATTAATTACATGGAATTTTGATTTATAAAAATAAATAATATTTTAATAATTAATTATTATGAAAGAAAAGAAAAAAAGGATAAAAATTATTACAAACCCTAATTCTACCAAGTTTTAAATTGATTAAGAAAAATATTAAAATTTAACCCTAGATTAAAACTAATTAATTAACAAAGGTTTTATTTACAAAATATTGAAATATTAAACAAAAATTCTATTTTTTTGTCTTTTTCTGATTTTATATTGTTTTTTATATTTTTTATGAAAATAATTAAATTAAAGAATTAATTAAAATAAAGACAATAATTGAAAATAATACCAAAATAATGAAAAGGAATAATGCAAACCTAGGGGGTTCTGCCCCTAATTTGGAGGTGTATATCAGCATTTTTAGGCCCAATAAGTTCTGGCCTCGTTGACTTCTATGCCAGCGTGTATGTGTGTTGACCAACGATCATGGTGCTCCTCTGATCAGAGCCAATGGATCAATCTCTGTGGACGCGTGGCAATCTGGACAAGGGGTGTATGGTGTTCCTTAACGTTGAACCTGCACAGAATGTCAATTGAAAAAATAATATTGGAAAGGGTGGGGACCTGGGGCTCGAACCCAGGTCCTGTGGTTTACCAACGTACACGCTTACCACTGAGCCATCCAACGCACTTTGATTATAATATAACTAAGAATTAATATGAAATAAAACGCGTGTTAGTGGACTTTTTAGCGCGCAAATTTGAACGAACCAACCACAGCTTTACACCTAGCCTTCGTCTTCCTCGTTTGTTTAATTCCTGAAACACAAAAAACATAGGCAACGGTTTTGAACCGTCCCCAAAAGCATCATTATAGAAAATAACGATTAGGTCATATGGCCATATAAATTAGGCGCGAGGATGGATTTTGCATCGTCCAAGCATGCTTGTTTCAGTGGTCCAGGTCTCGAGTGCTAATTTTTCCTTAACTAAAAAACCCTAATTCAAGGTCCTGGAAACCCTAGCGCGCATTCATGGTGAAATCCTCAAGAGTGCACAAAAACACAATTAAACCATACAATTAGCATTAGAATCAAACAATGAATATGAATCAAATGTTAAAAATTGCCAAAAACGCATGATTCATGATATACGAATGCAAGAAATTTTTTGTACAGGGCATCATCGTTCTCACGTTTCTTGATGTTAGAATGGATGATTTTGATCTGTATATGTTCCTTGAAGCCTCAGGAACACAATGGAGTCAGTGTTGTGGCTTGAAACGACCTGGAAATTGGTTTTCAGTATTGGACTTTTAAGCAAAAAATTCAAGTTTTGTTCTTTTGATATGGCGCAGCTTAGAGCCTCTGATCACTAGGGTTGCGTTTTGTATTTGTATGTGAGTGATTAGGGTTGGAGAAGAGGTCCAAAAACCTTTGCAATTATGGAATGGATCTTTGATTTTCATGGCCATAATTTTACAATCTTTTCATGCATATTTGCTACCAAATCATGTCCAATTATCTTCAATTCTTCCCTAATCTGACTTGCACGAAATCTTGGAGATATTATATGCACAAAAAGATTTGAAACATTAGGTTTAACACTTTTCATGTATTTTAATTAATTAAATGAATTATTAATAATAAAAATCCAAATAAATAAATAAAAAATGAAGAAAAACTTCCCTTTGGGCCAAATGGTCGTGCACATGCCTTGGATAATGAATTGTGGAAGAAAAAGAGGCCCATTAGCAATTTTAGGTCATTTGAATCAATGTTGACTTTTCAAAATATCCAAAACTTTCCCAACTTCCACAAGGCATAACTTGCTCAATTTTTAAGCTTTGCTCATGTTCTTGGACATTTTGGAAAGGTCTTTGAGTCCTCTAACCAATTCCTTTGGTCCCATGTCATTTTGTTTTACCAATCTCAAGTTATGGCCTTTGACTTAAAGTCCCTTTTTGTTGACTTTTGAAAATGACCTATAATGTTGAAATTGATAACTTTTTGTGAGAGCATTTATTGGACTTGAAGTATGAAGAGGAGTTGTAGGAAATGTCTTTCTCTTCAAAATGAGCTTTGGATGGAATTTTTCTGATAATCCATGTGAAAGTTATGCCCTGGTCAATTTACAGTTGACTTTTTCAACTGTCCAAATATGGAAACTTTTGCATCTTGAGACTTTTTGAGCCAAGCTTTGAGAATCATGATCAAGCATTGATCAAATGATGTTTGTGGCTTCAAAATGAGATTTTTACCAAAAATTTGGACTTTTGACTGTCAAATGACCATTTTGCCCCTACAGTTGACTGTAGTGCAATTAGGGTTTTTGACTGTGCAATTTTGTGCTGTAAGTCTTGAAACTTGGTATGAGGATGCTTGACCATATTTGTAGGCATGTGGGACTTGATTGGACCCTTGGAAACTTCATTTTCTTTGTCAGAACCAAAACCCTAATTTTGACTGTTAGGAGGCCCTTGAACTGTGCAACCCTTGGGGAACCTTAAAGCATTGACTTGGCAAATTTTGAAGAATATGGGAGGGCAAATTTTGGGGTACAACAGTTGCCCCTGTTCAATCTTCTTAAACCCGAGGATGCAGATTGGCTGACGTGCCTTTCGTAATCCGAAGGTAGAAGATGATTGAACACTAGAGTGCCCAGAAATTTGCGCTCACATAGTAGCAGTGTGATGGTGGGAATGGGCTTATAGATGCCATTTGGAGATTGATGGATAGGATGATGGGCTTATAGATGCCATGCTAAGAGATGATGGAAGGTGGATGGGCTTATAGATGCCATCTGGATGTTGATCGCATAAGAGATTCCTTAGCGAGAACCTGCGTACCTGCAAAAGAAAAATGAGTACCTGACATGTTGCAGGAGCTGGTCTTCAGATGCTTTGTATAGATGTGTCCTGACTGGTTACAGGAGCTGAATCTGGAGCTTCAAACGGTGATGAATGAACCAGGGGTGGTTACTACCTCAACAGGAACGGTGAGAGAACCTTAGGCGACTTCAACCTCAACAGCAATCATTGAGAGAATCTTGGTGGGAATTACCATCTCCGCAGTATCGGGGAGAGAACCATAGACGATTACAACCTCAATAGCAATTATTGGGAAAACCTTGGATGGAATTATCATCTCCGCAGTATCGGGGAGAGAACCATAGGCGATTACAACCTCAATAGCAATTATTGGGAAAACCTTGGATGGAATTATCATCTCCGCAGTATCGGGGAGAGAACCATAGGCGACTACAACCTCAAAAGCAATCATTGAGAGAATCTTGGATAGTTTCAACCTCAACAGCAATCATTGAGAAAACCTTGGATGGAATTATCATCTCCGCAGTATCGGGGAGAGAACCATAGGCGATTACAACCTCAATAGCAATCATTGAGAAAACCTTGGATGGAATTATCATCTCCGCAGTATCGGGGAGAGAACCATAGGCGATTACAACCTCAATAGCAATCATTGAGAAAACCTTGGATGGAATTATCATCTCCGCAGTATCGGGGAGAGAACCATAGGCGATTACAACCTCAATAGCAATCATTGAGAAAACCTTGGATAACTTCTACTGAGTCTTCATCAGAAAAATCTGTTTGGGGTTGATTTAGCTGGACTAGAGAAGGCCTTGGACTGGATAAGAAATCTTTGGAGTCGATTAACTAAACCGGTCTAGGTCTTGAAATAGCTGAGAACTTAACTGAATCTTTTCCTGAAAGGTAAAGGTCAGTCATATGCAATGCATGATAGGGGTCAAGCAATGATGTTCTCAACATAAATGAGATTTGTAAGATATGATGCGTACATGCATGCTATAATGATGTATGCGATGTTTACAAATGTATGTTTTTCGTCTAGGAAAGTAAATCCTTGACGGGTGCCAGGAAATCACTCCTGGGCTAATGTTGGAGAATAGATTTTGCTTCCGCTGGGGGTGATAGTTGCAAGAATACCGGTAGGAGAAGATAGCTCCGTTGGGGAATAAACTTGGCGAATGGAACATTCTGCGGGGAGAAAAGTACTCTGACGATCTTGCTAGGGAGCAATACTCTGTGGGGAGAGAGACACTCTGTTAAACTGTTTGATAATAACCTGTTGGGGATACCCTTGTTGTGTTGGAAGTGTTGATAGACTTCGCTGGGGATAAGAAGACTTCGTCGACGACGATCTTTCCGTGGCTTTTGGCTGAGGATAACCCAGTTATATCCTGGTAGGGAAATAACTCTTTGAATAAAGCCGGACGACGCATTCGTGCTCTGCGGGGATAAGCTTCCAGAATCTACTGGGGATAAGCTTACTGTTTGGGGAGGTGAATTCCAACTTTCCTGGGGAAACTGGATTGGACTCTCTTGGGGAAGTTTTTGAACTGTATTGGAAGTGACTTTGCTGAATGTTTGATATACCGCCGGGGAACAATCTTTAGACCCAGTCTGCCGGGGATGCTTGTTAAGAACGCATATACTGCTGGGGAATGTTGAGCTCTGCGGGAGGATATCCAACTTCCTTAAGGTTTGATAATATAGCTTGGGAGCGTGCACTGACTTGCTGTCTCACTCTCTGGGGAATTGGGATGTACTGGTTGTGTTCTTCAGCTGAACCTACCTTGGTACCTTGGAGGACAGAACAATCAGATCGCTTAGACAACTCTTTATTGCCCCTGTTTCTGATGTGGGAGAGGAAGATACCTGTGGAGGTGCTTGATGACCGCCGATTTGACCAATCTTCTTCTGGTAGGCAAGTGACGAGATGACAGGACATAGTCGTACGCTTTAATCCCTAACTTTTGCCTGGACCGCCCTTTCGGGTTTTCAGTCCACCGGGATACCCATTTTTTCCCAAGCCGCCTTTTCAGGTTTTCGACTTGCCGGGTGTACAGATTTTTTATATTTCATCCCTTCATTTTGCCCGAACCCTTTTGGTTCGCCGGGAAGCCCTTATTTTTGCCTAGGTGTGTCAACCTAGCGGGTCTTTGATCTTGCGTAGTATTTTTTTCGACTATGTCCATGCTCTCAGGGTGTAGGGAGTTGCCCCTATTAGAAGTGTTTCGTCACGTTACCAGAAGATGTTTGATCAGGCAAGATTCGTTGTTGGAGTGCCCCGAGTGACTCAGGCGGAGGTTTGCCCCAGGCTATTTGCCCCTTGAGAGATTCTCCGAATCTTGACTGGATTGCCCCAGATGATAGGCCATGATCACGTCGTGCCCCTTGATTGGAAGTGCTTCTGTTCATTAGGCATTCATCGTGCGAATTTCTATGTTGTTCAAACAAAAGGTCATATGCAAACAAAGTTATGTTAACAATGCAAAGCTTATGTCTGTCTTGAAGATTTTGAAAATGCATTCTTTTTCATAAAACAAGTGTTTGTTTGTAAAACGTGATGTCAACTCCATATTTTATAGCAAGCCTTAAGGAGTCAGGATACCTTTCGTTACAGTATGCTTTCGAACTAACCCATGCTTCAGTTAGGACTTTTAAGGGTTATAACGTGGCCTGGTTCACGGTTCAAGAAACAAAGGATAAAGGCTCAAATTATTTGTACCCACCCGCTCTTCGTGATGTTCTGCAAACCTAAGCTCAGTTGATCATGCGTTAGACCTTGTTTGAGTCTTCGTCCTGATGTTCCAATGATGGTTTAGATATTGATGATTTATTTTGGATAGGCAGTCATTTCCTTTTTTGTTGAGGGTTTGTAGGACCTCTTTCTTTTTTGATTTCGTTATCCCTATTTTTTGCCTGAACTGTTTCTTTTTGAATTTACAGTCAGCGGGATGCCCCAGTTTTGTAAGTCTCCTTCATAGGTTTTGACTTAATGGGCTTTTATTTTGAGAAGTAATGACTGCCTGTCTTTATGATTGTTCGGAACCATCATCGTCTTTTGTTTTGTAAGGACCTCTTTGGTGCCATTCGTTATGCACTTGGATCAACTGAGAGAACTACCCTGCCCCAGGTTATGATTAAGGGTTTTAATTTTCGAAAAGAAAAACTCCAACTTCTTTGGCTCAAAGGGGTTGACGAGGGATTATCTTCCTTATAACTCCAGTGTTTGGGAATTGAAACAATGCCTGTACCTCATCAGCGGGGTCTGTTCAAAAGCATACTGTAAAGATCGTGGTATCGTTTTCGTCATCCTCCCTCAAGAGGCTTAGCATTATTAATCGAGCGTTGATCATCAGAAAAAATATAAAAATAATTTGCGTATAGTGAATACGAATATATTGCTTCAAAACAGACATATGCGATGCATTAATGAAATAACAATGTTTAACATGAGCAAATGTTTGAACAAAAGAAAATTACAACTTGAAAATCCTAGTGAACCAAAGTCTTTTCATCTCAGGGTTTGTCACTTCAAACTGTGAGCCTTGGAGGGATGGTAGAAAAACTCAGCCTGTCCATCTTGTGTGAACTCCAATGCTCCTTCATCGATCAGGTCCTGGATCTTGTTCTTCAGGGCCCAACACTTATTTGTATCATGTCCTGGACTGGCAGAGTGGTAGGCACACCTCTTATTGGGATCATAGATAGGAGATGCTGTGTTGGGGTTCCGAGGATGAGCCCTTAATGTGATCAGATTCAATCTCAACAGGCGTTGTAAAGCTTGAAACAGCGACATGTTAAGCTGAGTGAATTGCCTCCTGGGCTTCTCTGGCTGAAGCCGGTGAGGTTGATGCTGAATTTGTGACACTGGAGCCCTTTGAGGAGCTCTCCCCTTACCTCCTTCTTTCAAAGGTGGCTGAACGACGACTGGCTCTTTACCCTTAAACGCTTGCCCCAGTTGGTTACTCCGAAGCAGTTGGTTGATGAGAACCTCGAGCTCATCTTGTCTTTGAGCTAAACCTTGAATGGCAGTCATCTGCCCCAGCACCTGTACTTTCATTGCATCCATCTCAGCTTGCAGATGTTTCAGTCGTTCGTCCTCAGCGCTGTTCCTGACCAAGGTCTCCATGAGAAGTGTCCTTAGCTCCTCCTGCCCCTTGGATAGATTCAGGAGGATTTCCCCAAACCGAGTCTCTTGAGCAAGAAGGTCCTGGTTATCTTGTTGGGAAGACATTGCTGAAATAAACAGCGAGAAAGGTAAGTGACCTGCAACAAGGGTACCTGTTATGCAATGATGTGTATGACATGCATGTAATGTTTTTAAGGACCTCGCAGGGTAAACAAGAAAATTTGTTAGAATTCGAATCCAGTAGCTTGATTGAAGGAACTTCCTGTTGTAGAGAGTCCTTCTTCGAGGGTCAAAGGCTCACCATATCTAGTGGGTCATAGCCCCTGACAACCTTGGCTAGAGGAAAATAAATCCTCTTTTCCCCTTGCTAGACATTATGGTTCATCATGACCTGCACCACAGACCCTTGAGATCCTTGAAATGGATTAGGATGTATGCAATGGTATGATGTTATGTTATGCATGGGGTAATGTGAGTAACCCTGTTATGAGTCCCAATTAAGGACTGTAAACCAAAACCTGCAAGAAACTAGTCTGCAAGAAACTCAGTACACTCTGTTATAAGCCCTAATTAAGGACTATAAACAAAACCTGCAAGAAACTCAATACACTCCGTTATGAGTCCTAATTAAGGACTATAAACAAAACCTGCAAGAAACTTAGTAAGCCCTGTCATGTGTCCCAATTAAGGACTAAAACGAAACCTGCAAGTAGTTCATGTGTCAGATAAAGCATGCAAGCAGTCAAGTACGAAGGCACACAAGTCACACAAGAGAAAGCCCTTAGAGTTTAGGCCAGCATGGGGTCTGGGTATTACCCTCTTGAAGTTGGTGGGCTCAACCTCTCCTATTAGAAGTAACCGGGTTCTAAGGGTCCCAATATCACGGGATTGCTTTCATTGTTCATCGTTTCGATTTAGCCACTGAACTGGCGACCGAAATATTCCAGGAAAGCAACCCTCAATTGAGTGTAGTATCGAGTATCAACCAACCTCGGACTGCACCAAAGTCAGTTATCTCACTACCCTAAAGAGGCCAAGATAGTTCAATTAAGGTTCCTAAGGTCTGTTGATGCTTCACGACACCACGCGGAGGCCCCGTACTCTCCTTGACTGAACTCAAGGGTTACCGGTACACACCAAAGTGCCACATCAACGTAGCAGACTATTTTAACCATGTTGGTATACCCCGCACAGTTCCCTCACAGCCTTGTTGCTACTTTCTAAGAAGGTATCCCCAGATCCGGGTTAGGATCTATAGAACTCCCAAGACAGTCCCACAATTTAAAGCAAGCAAATCAATACAATTGAAAACATAGTTATGAACTATCCCTAAGGTACACCTCACTTCATAAGAGTCCCCAGCAGAGTTTCCAGTTCTGTGATCGGTGGATCTGGAACTGACTGTTTAACGCTGGTTCGCGAAATGTCGCGGAAGCAAGAGTCGCCACCGTCTTTTATTTTCTCCAAATGGAAAGGACAAAAGCACAGAAAAATTCCTTAAAGAGATCGCTCTCGGTTCGGGAGGTAGATTATAGAAAGGGAAGGTGTTAGCACCCTTTCTATCCATGGTTATCCATGGGCTCTTAGATACTTGCTCATTTGTGTTTTCAAAAATGGTTTGTTTGCTTTTCAACTGTGGGTTTTAAAAAAGTTTCTTTGAAAATTTCAGTTCGACTCTTGTATCTGTCCTCAAGAGTGTTTGAAAAATTGCTTTCGAAAGCTTTTTGAAAGTGTCGGTGTGAAAAGTATTTTTTTGATTTGTTTTGAATTTAGAGCAAGTATCTAGAGTCGTCTACCTACCCTAAGGAATTCGTCTGTGTAAATGTCCTTTAAAGTAGTGCCATCCCACCATTGAGAGGTAGGTAGCACCACCGTTGGAGGTGTTCGGGTCAATTCGAGGTTCGGGACATGGTGATCACCAGAGCAATAGGAAGACACCTTAGAAGCTACCCTCATGCCAGGTTCCCGGATCATGAGGACTTACTAAGACATCCTCTACTCGACGATCACCTTTCGAGGCAAGGCAACAGTGAGGCGTACCCTAGGGGTGGTGTGTGATTTGTGTGTCAGATTCATTTATTTTTGTCTAGTTCATGTCAGGTGATCTACGCGTTTGTTTTTAGTCATTCATTCTTGCATGCCATTATTTAACAGTTAAAAGAATTGCGGGAAATAAAAGTTCTAAGCTATTACAAAAGGCGCAGGTTCACATCGCCAAAATTTCCAGAACCCGATTTGACAGAAAAATTAAAGAAAGTAAAGTAAAGTGCGAGAAAGTATGAAATTACACGGCTTTGGGAGAAGTACATAAATAATTAAAAGAAAAAAAATAAATATGCGAATTGAATTTCAAATTGGAACGAGGGCGTTGGACCCTTTTTAATGAGATTAAATTAAATTGTTAAATTAATTGAATTAAAGAAAAGAAGTTATTTTTGGTATTTTTGTATTTTATGAATTTTAATGAAAAAAGATTAAATGAAATTAAAATTAAATTAACCCTAATTCTATAGCTTTTATTTATTAAGACAAAATATTAAAGTTAAACCTAAATTAACCTAATTAATTACATGGAATTTTGATTTATAAAAATAAATAATATTTTAATAATTAATTATTATGAAAGAAAAGAAAAAAAGGATAAAAATTATTACAAACCCTAATTCTACCAAGTTTTAAATTGATTAAGAAAAATATTAAAATTTAACCTTAGATTAAAACTAATTAATTAACAAAGGTTTTATTTACAAAATATTGAAATATTAAACAAAAATTCTATTTTTTTTGTCTTTTTCTGATTTTATATTGTTTTTTATATTTTTTATGAAAATAATTAAATTAAAGAATTAATTAAAATAAAGACAATAATTGAAAATAATACCAAAATAATGAAAAGGAATAATGCAAACCTAGGGGGTTCTGCCCCTAATTTGGAGGTGTATATCAGCATTTTTAGGCCCAATAAGTTCTGGCCTCGTTGACTTCTATGCCAGCGTGTATGTGTGTTGACCAACGATCATGGTGCTCCTCTGATCAGAGCCAATGGATCAATCTCTGTGAGCCAACGATCATGTTCTTGGACATTTTGGAAAGGTCTTTGAGTCCTCTAACCAATTCCTTTGGTCCCATGTCATTTTGATTTACCAATCTCAAGTTATGGCCTTTGACTTAAAGTCCCTTTTTGTTGACTTTTGAAAATGACCTATAATGTTGAAATTGATAACTTTTTGTGAGAGCATTTATTGGACTTGAAGTATGAAGAGGAGTTGTAGGAAATGTCTTTCTCTTCAAAATGAGCTTTGGATGGAATTTTTCTGATAATCCATGTGAAAGTTATGCCCTGGTCAATTTACAGTTGACTTTTTCAACTATCCAAATATGGAAACTTTTGCATCTTGAGACTTTTTGAGCCAAGCTTTGAGAATCATGATCAAGCATTGATCAAATGATGTTTGTGGCTTCAAAATGAGATGTTTACCAAAAATTTGGACTTTTGACTGTCAAATGACCATTTTGCCCCTACAGTTGACTGTAGTGCAATTAGGGTTTTTGATTGTGCAATTTTGTGCTGTAAGTCTTGAAACTTGGTATGAGGATGCTTGACCATATTTGTAGGCATGTGGGACTTGATTGGACCCTTGGAAACTTCATTTTCTTTGTCAGAACCAAAACCCTAATTTTGACTGTTAGGAGGCCCTTGAACTGTGCAACCCTTGGGGAACTTTGAAGCATTGACTTGGCAAATTTTGAAGAATATGGGAGGGCAAATTTTGGGGTACAACACACTCCAAAGACTGACAAATTTGGTTTGGGTTTCACTGCAGAAGCTCAGAGGGCTGTTCGTAAGGCAAGGATTGGAAGACCTCCTGTATTCATCATCAACCCGGGATTAAATGCTATTGAAGACGGCGTGGAGGAATCTGAATTCGACAGCTGGATCTACCCGACGACCAACGGTGGACCAAGCAACTGGACCGCCAAAGACTTCATACCTATTACTTTTGTCACTCAGTAATGAACTCCCTTGTTTTGAATTTGTAACAAACAATATTACTAAACTTTATGGCCCGGTGTCTTACCCGGGGCACCGTGGCCTCATTTGTGAGGGCTTTTGTGTGCCACTTTCATATATCATTAATAAAAGCATTGGACGTTTTTTACATTTC
Organism: Vicia faba; assembly: GCA_948472305.1. Classification (NCBI taxonomy): domain Eukaryota; kingdom Viridiplantae; phylum Streptophyta; class Magnoliopsida; order Fabales; family Fabaceae; genus Vicia; species Vicia faba. Next base: position 334,773,776 of record OX451737.1, read on the forward strand.
AAATCTTGCGCTCCTTTTCTTTCTTTATTATGTATTGCAAAACAGCTATATTTACACACACTCACTCATACAGGTTCCAATCCACTCTAGATCTCACTGGTAACGACTCTGCTACTGCCAGTTATGACTTTGAAAATTCGATCAACTTAGCCGAAGACGAAGGTGAAGATGATTGCGAAGTGCCTGGTGAGCTTGCAAGACTGTTACTCCAGGAAGAGAGGGTCATTCAGCCACATGAAGAGCCAGTGGAAACAGTAAATCTGGGTACTGAGACAGACAGAAAGGAGGTCAAGATTGGTGCCAATCTGGAGCTTAGTATGAAACAACGGTTGATTCAGATGCTGCATGGCTATGTGGAAATCTTTGCCTGGTCTTACGAAGACATGCCTGGGTTGGACACCGACATTGTGGTTCATCACTTTCCTACCAAGGAAGAATGCCCTCCGGTAAAACAGAAGGTTCACCGTATGCGTCCAAAGATGTCCGAGAAAATCAAAGCTGAGGTTATGAAACAATTTGATGCCGGGTTTCTAGCAGTAACTTCTTACCCTCAGTGGGTTTCCAACGTGGTTCCAGTGCCAAAGAAAGATGGTAAGGTCAGAATGTGTGTTGACTACAGGGATTTGAACAGGGCGAGCCCCAAAGATGATTTCCCTCTGCCGCATATCGACGTTCTGGTTGACAACACTGCTCAGCATAATGTATTCTCCTTCATGGACGGGTTCTCCGGTTATAATCAGATCAAGATGGCTCCTGAAGACATGGAGAAGACCACTTTTGTTACTCAGTGGGGCACCTTTTGCTACAAGGTCATGCCTTTTGGGTTGAAAAATGTTGGGGCAACCTACCAACGTGCCATGGTTGCTTTATTTCACGACATGATCCATCACGAGATTGAAGTATATGTCGATGATATGATTGCAAGGTCCCAAACTGAGGAGGAACACCTTGACCATCTACAGAAACTGTTTGACCGTTTGAAGTTGTACAAACTGAGGTTGAACCCGAACAAGTGCACCTTCGGGGTAAGATCTGGAAAACTACTAGGTTTCGTCGTGAGCGACAAAGGTATTCAAGTAGACCCTGCCAAAGTGAAAGTGATACAAGAGATGCCAACTCCCAAGACAGAGAAAGAAGTCAGAGGCTTTCTAGGACGGCTAAACTATATTGCCCGATTCATCTCACATCTAACTGCTACCTGTGAACCAATCTTCAAGCTGTTGAAGAAAGATCAAGTGGTACGTTGGAACGATGAATGTCAGGCCGCTTTCGAAAGAATCAAAGAGTATCTCCCAGAACCACCCATTATTATGCCACCAGTTGAAGGGAGACCTCTAATCTTATACTTGACAGTACTGGATAACTCAATGGGGTGTGTGCTGGGGCAGCATGACGAGTCTGGCCGAAAAGAGCACACCATTTATTACCTTAGCAAAAAGTTTACCGACTGTGAGACCCGATACTCACTGCTCGAGAAAACTTGTTGCGCTTTGGTATGGGCTGCTCATCGGCTGAGACAGTATATGTTGACTCACACTACTCTGTTGATTTCAAAAATGGATCTGATCAAGTACATCTTCGAAAATCCTGCTCTGTCCGGAAGAATAGCAAGATGGCAGATGATCTTGACTGAATATGATATCCAGTACACAACTCAGAAAGCAATCAAGGGAAGTGTGTTGGCAGACCATTTGGCACACCAGGCAGTGGACGACTACCAATCTATGAACTTTGATTTTCCAGACGAGGATATCATGGTAGTGACTGATTGTGAAGTACCTGGACCAGATGAAGGACCTGAGGAAGGATCCCGATGGTCTATGTACTTTGACGGAGCCTCAAACGCTTTGGGTAACGGTATTGGCGCCGTGATCATATCCCCTAAAGGCACTCATACTCCACTCACTACCCGGCTATGTTTCAACTGCACCAACAACATGGCAGAGTATGAAGCATGTATCATGGGTCTTCAAGCTGAAATTGACTTAAGGATCAAGTTTCTGAGTGTCTTCGGAGATTCCGCTCTCGTAATCAATCAGATCAAAGGCGAGTGGGATACGAAACACCCAAATCTTATTCCTTACAAAGAGTATGTGTTGACGTTGATTCCCCATTTCGAAGAGATAACTTTTGAACACTTCCCAAGAGAAGAGAATCAGTTGGCGGACGCGTTAGCTACGATGTCTTCTATGTTCAAAGTCAAATGGGACAACGAGGCTCCCCGAATCATTATCTGTAAATTGGATGAACCTCCACATTACTTCGATCTTGAGGCTGAAGAGGTAACTGAAAAACCTTGGTATCATGAAGTGAAGAGGTACTTGGAAGCTCAGGAATACCCCGAGGGTGCATCTGTTAATGACAAAAAGTTTCTGAGAAGGTTCGCGGCAAAGTTCTTCCTCAGCAACGGCATTCTGTACAAGCGAAACCATGATTCAACTTTACTGCGTTGTGTGGATAAGACTGAAGCAGAAAGAATCATGGCAGAGCTACATGAAGGTACCTTCGGAGCACATTCTAGTGGACATACCATGGAAAAGAAAATCCTTCGGGCAGGATATTTCTGGTCCACAATGGAAGCCGACTGTTATCAACATTCTCGGACATGTCACAAATGTCAGATTTACGCTGATAAGGTGCACATTCCTCCAGTACCTCTGAACGTCTTGACAGCACCTTGGCCTTCCGCAATGTGGGGCATTGATATGATCGGCGAGATCAGACCTACGGCATCCAACGGGCATCGCTTCATCCTGGTAGCGATTGATTAATTCACAAAGTGGGTTGAAGCAGCTTCCTATGCTACCGTGACCAAGAACGTCGTGGCACGGTTCATTCGGCACAACCTGATCTATCGATACGGTGTACCTGAAAGGATCATTACGGACAACGGTACCAATCTTAACAACAAGATGATCACTGAGCTCTGCGAGCAATTCAAGATACAGCACCACAACTCTTCTCCCTATCGGCCGAAGATGAATGGGGCTGTCGAAGCAGCAAATAAGAATATCAAGAAGATTGTGCAGAAGATGACAGTGACCTACAAAGATTGGCACGAGATGTTACCATTTGCTTTTCATGGGTACCGTACCTCAGCACGGACGTCAACAGGGGAAACTCCCTTCTCCTTGGTCTATGGCATGGAGGCAGTCTTGCCTATTGAAGTCCAGATACCCTCTCTCTGGATAATGAAGGATGCAGGTTTGAGCGAAGATGACTGGATCCAGACTCGGCTAGATCAATTAAACCTAATAGACGAAAAGAGATTCGCTGTTATTTGCCATGGTCAGACGTACCAAAAATGGATGATCAGGGCATTTAACAAGAAAGTCAGACGACAAGAGTATCAAGTCGGAGACCTGGTAATCAAGCGCATCATTCTTCCTCAAAGTGATCCCAGGGGCAAATGGACCCCTACGTACGAAGGGCCATTTGTGGTTAAACATATCTTCTCAGGAGGAGCTATGATTCTAACCACCATGGATGGTGATGACCTTCCTCACCCCGCCAATGCAGACATAGTAAAAAGATACTACGCATGATTAAAGACCCGCTAGGTTGACACACCTAGGCAAAAATAAGGGCTTACCGGCGAACCAAAAGGGTTCGGGCAAAAATAAGGGATGAAATGAAAAAATTTGTACACCCGGCAAGTCGAAAACCTAAAAAGGCGGCTTGGGCAAAAAAGGGTATCTCGGTGGACTGAAAACCCGAAAGGGCGGTCCAGGAAAAAGTTAGGGATTAAAGCGTAATACTATGTCTCATTGGATCACCTTGCATCCAGAATTCGGTATCAACTATCAGGTTCAGACGGCATCGATCAGTCAGCTTCATCTTCAACTAAGAAGCAAAGTGATGAGACGCTTGAAGACATAAAGGCGATAGCAGAGTTGAAACCCAGTGGATTTTTCACATAGCTGTTTTGTTCTCTTTTCACAAAATTGTATAAACTCTATGTTGTTCGGCGGCGTTCTCTTACTAGGACGTCAGCCTCTTGTACACAAAACGCCTATTCACAGGCAAATTCAAAAATCAATACAAATCCACTTTTTCAGACAAATTGTCAATTGTTTTTCCTTTATCTGTTTTGTTTTGCAAAGAACGTCCAATGTTCATTTTTGATATATACATTTGCCATTAATTGCTAATCATAAATATTCACATACAAAACAAAGGACTAATTACAGGTGACATCAGAAACAGGGGCAATAACGAGTTGTCTAAGCGGTCTAGTTGCTCTGTCCACCAAGGTACCAAGGTAAGTTCGGCTGAAGAACGTAATCAAGATACCTCCACTCCCCCCAGAGTAAAACAAGGTCCAACAATACTCTCCCCCAAGCAGAGTTGATCTCCCAGCAGCCCTAAAAAGGCACAGTATCTCCTGCAAGTCAGTGTTACTCTCCCCAAGCAGAGTTAGTCTACTGTCAGCTTTAAGGAAGTCGGGTATCCCCAGAAGATCTCAACATTCCCCAACGGAGTATACAGATGTTCCTAGGCAAGCATTCCCGACAGTCTTAATATAAGATTATTCCCCGGCGGAATACCAGACACCCCAGTGGAGCCACTCCCCCAGTACAGTCCAAAAAGTTTCCCCAGGAGAGTTGAATTATCCTCCCCAGTAGATTCTGGAAGCTTATCCCCAGTAGATTCTGGAAGCTTATCACCTGCAGAGTACATATGTCTCTCCCCGGCCATATTCAAAGGTTATTCCCCACCAGAGCTTATAACTGGGTTATCCTCAGCTAATTGCCGCGGAAAGATCGTCCTCGGCGAAGTTCTTCCTATCCCCCAGCAGAGTTCATCAAATTCCTCAACATAACTTATCAATGGAATCCCCAGCGGAGTTATCATCAACTTCTCAGCGAAGTATCTCTTCCCACAGAGTAATTCCCCGTAGAGTAATCTCTTCACAAGTTTATTCCCCAACTGAGTCATCTTCTCCTACCGGTTTATTCTTGCAATCATCATCCCCAGCGGAAACGAAGAACTCTACTCTTCAAACATCAGCCCAGGATTCAACAAACTCCCGGCATTCGTCAAGGATTTATTTTCCTGGACGAAAACACATTCATAAACATATCACATCTCATACATCCTTCTTACATACATGATAAAGTGCATACGACACTATCTCATTGAGAACATCATGACATCATGCATTTCATACATCATGACATTGCATACAACTAATGTTTCGCCTTTTCAGGAAAAAGGTCAATCCAAAGATGATTACCATCAACTTTCGCAATTCCAGATTCGATTGCTGTATCTAGCCAGGGCATATCTGTGAGTAACTGATTGTAGATTCAATACCTGTATCCAGCCAGGGCATATCTGCATGAAGATTTTAGAGATTTGATTCCTGTATCCAGCCAGGGCACATCTGTAGACGACTAATTCCAGATTCGATTCATGTATCCAGCCAGGGCACATCTGTAGACGACTAATTCCATATTCGATTCCTGTATCCAGCCAGGGCATATCTGTAGACGACCAATTCTAGATTCGATTCTTGTATCTAGCCAGGGCATATCTGTGAGTAACTGATTGTAGATTCGATACCTGTATCCAGCCAGGGCATGTCTGCATGAAGAGTTTAGAGATTCGATTCCTGTATCCAGCCAGGGCATATCTGTAGACGACCAATTCCAGATTCGATTCCTGTATCTAGCCAGGGCATATCTGTGAGTAGCTGATTGTAGATTCGATACCTGTATCCAGCCAGGGCATATCTGCATGAAGAGTTTAGAGATTCGATTCCTGTATCCAGCCAGGGCATATCTGTAGACGACCAGTTCCAAATTCAATACTTGTATCTAGCCAGGGCATATCTGTGAGTAATTGATTATAGATTCGATACCTGTATCCAGCCAGGGCATATCTGCATGAAGAGTTTAGAGATTCGATACCTGTATCCAGCCAGGGCATATTTGTAGACGACTAATTCCATATTCGATACCTGTATCTAGCCAGGGCATATTTGTGAATATTTGATTGTAGATTCGATACCTGTATCTATCTAAGGCATATCTGCATGAAGAGTTTAGAGATTCGATTCCTGTATCTAGCCAGGGCATATCTGTAGACGACTAATTCCAGATTTGATTCTTGTATCTAGCCAGGGTATATCTGTGAGTAATTGATTGTAGATTTGATACCTGTATCTAGCCAGGGCATATCTACATGAAGAGTTTAGAGATTCGATTCTTGTATCCAGCCAGGGCATATCTGTGAGTGATTTGATTGTGGATTCGATACCTGTATCCAGCCAGGGCATATCTGCATGAAGAGTTTAGAGATTTGATTCCTGTATCTAGCCAGGGCATATCTGTAGACGACTAATTCCAGATTCGATTCCTGTATCCAGCCAGGGCATCTCTGTGAGTGATTTGATTGTGGATTCGATACCTGTATCCAGCCAGGGCATATCTGCATGAAGAGTTTAGAGATTCAATTCCTGTATCTAGCCAGGGCATATCTGTAGACGACTAATTCCATATTCAATTCCTGTATCTAGCCAGGGAATATCTGTAAGTAATTGATTGTAGATTCGATACCTGTATCCAGCCAGGGCATATTTGCATGAAGAGTTTAGAGATTCGATACTTGTATCCAGCCAGGGCATATCTGTAGACGACTAATTCCAGATTCGATACCTGTATCTAGCCAGGGTATATATATGAGCAATTGATTGTAGATTCGATACCTGTATCTAGCCAGGGCATATCTGCACGAAGAGTTTGAAGATCAACCCCTGTAACAGGCCAGGAAGTTGTCTTTCTTTCTCAGGTATGCAAGTTCTCGCTAAGGAATCTCTTACGCGATCGACACCCCCGGATGGCATCTTTAAGCCCATCTCCACAACTATCTGTTACACTTCCAAATGGCATCTATAAGCCCATTCCTGACAAGGTTCTGTCACGTCTCCAGATGGCATCTATAAGCCCATCATCTCTCCAAATGGCATCTATAAGCCCATTCCCGACATCACACTGCTGATACTCCACTATGCGAGTGCAAATTTCTGGGCACTTTAGTGTTCAATCATCTTTCACCTTCGGATCACGAAAGGCACGCAAGCCAATCTATATCCTCAGGTCTAAGAAGATTGAACGGGGCAACTGTTGTACCTCAAAATTTGCCCTCCCATATTCTTCAAAGTTTTGACAAGCATCATCTCAATTTGCTCAAATCTCTCAAGGGTTGCACAGTCAAACATCCTCCTAAGCCAGTCAAAATTAGGGTTTTGTTTCTCTCAAGGAAGTTGAGGTTTTCAATGGCTCAATCATGTCCCATATGCCTATATACATTGTCAAGCATCTACATGTCAAGTTTCAAGACTCATAGCATCAAGTTGCACAGTCAAAAGCCCTAATTGCTTCACAATCAACTGTAGGGGTAAAATGGTCATTTGGCAGTCAAAAGTCAAATTTTTTGGTCAACATCTTTTTTTGAGCAGACAATCATCATTTGATCAAATCTTGATCATGATTCCACAAGCATGGCTCAAAAATCATCAAGATGCAAAAGTTTCCATTTTGGGATAGCTGAAAAGTCAACTGTAACTTGACCAGGGCATAACTTTTTCATGGTTCATCAGAAAAATCCCATCCAATGCTCATTTTGAAGGGGATGACATTTCCTACAACTCATCTTCACATTCCAAGTCCAAGAAATGCTCTCACAAAAAGTTATCAATTTCTACATTATAGGTCATTTTCAAAAGTCAACAAAAAGGCATTTTAATTCAAGGACCATAACTTGAGATTGGTAATTCCAAATGACATGGGACCAAAGGCATTGGTTAGAGGACTTCAAGACCTTTCCAAAATGTCCAAGAACATGTTCATAGGATCAAAATTGAGCAAGATATGCATTGGAGAAGTTGGGAAAATTTTGTGAAATGGCAAAAGTCAATTATCCTTAAAACTTCAATTTTTGACAAAAGGGCCCACTTTCTTCCACTTGATTCAGCCTTGTCATGCCATACACGTGTCCCATGATTAATTTCAAGATCAAACATTTATTTTTCCATTTTATTTAATTTTTATTGATTTGATTCATTTTAAATCCATAAAAATTCAAATAAAATCTAAAAAATTAATGGAGTAGCATCTTTTGGCTTGAATAACTTTTATATGTCATGTGCCAGCTAATAATTTCGTGCCAAGCCTTTTGGTGCACAAAATCTTGAATTTGAACCAAAAATGGAAGGTTCTTTAATGGTGGTCAACAAGAATCCCAAACTTCAATGCACAAGGATACAAGCCCATATTTGAATCAAAACTGATTGCCATATACATATGCAAGGAGGCCAGACCTAATGCACGACCCAAGCCTTGCTAAAACGGCAAGAACAAAACTCAAAAATTATGGAAAAAGAGTGAGATCAAGAACAGTGATAGAGGCATTTTCAGATCAAAAGAAGCACGTAGTCTTCCTTATTGCCATACTCTGAAGCTAAAGAGACCAATATCACGTCTTAAGATCCACTGAATAGCGCTGTAAGTTCTCAAATACAGACCCCTGAACACGAAACCTCCATTCTCCATTCTTGCACTTTTTCTCAAAAAAGTTAACACATTCATACTCCTTGTTTGATTTCTGACGTAACCATAATATTCAATTTCATTTTTAGGCATTGTATGAGGATACCCGTACCTAGGGTTTGTTTGTGTGTTTTTAGGTATTTTATTTTCAGGTGAAATCAGAACAGATTATGAGCATGGATGGACTCAGGAGGTGGAGACGAGACCAACCATGGTCTTGGAATAAGTTTTTGAGGCCTAAAGACGATTCTAAGCATAGCCTACGAAACTACCTGCGGATAAAAATCCGCAGGTAAATAACCAGCATCTTTGTTGAAGAAGATGATGATGCGTCACAACGTGATTGGCCATTTTAAACGATCGCGCGTCTTTTTTTTATTTTTTAGGCATATGCGTTGATTTACTAATATAATATCCAGTTATTATTATTATTATTTCAATTGGAACAATTGGCTCAGTGGCTAAGGCGTGCAGGCTTTGAACGTTGGGACCTGGGTTCGATTCCCAGGTCCCCCAAAATTTCCATATTATTTTTCTTTACACGCTTGTGTGCAGGTTTCCAAAGAAGGTGTATCATGCACCTCACATCCAAGCGCGCCAAGTGGCCTTTCTCACAGATCTGAAGGCCAAGAGAGGATAACCACCATGATCCTCAGTCAAAGCTTGTGCATCTGATTACAAAAGTCAAACGTGGCCGAAAGCTTAGTGGGCCTGAAATTGCTGCCTAACACCTCCATTCTGGGCCTAGAACCCCCCTTTGGTTCATTCCTTTTTTCTTCTTATTTTATATATTTTTTATTTTGTTTGTTTATTAATTATTTTTCTAATTATTATTTTTTATCACTAAAATTAACATAATTAATTTTTCATAATAAAAATTCAGAAAAAACTAAAAAATGTAAATATTTTATTTATTATTATTAATGTCACTTTAGCTTAATTATTTTGTAAATAAACATTAACTTAAATTAATTTAGTTTAATTAGGTTTAATTTTAATTTTCTTTTACAATAAATAAAAATGAATTAGACTTAGGTTTTTTTTTACACTTTTAATTTCTTTTTTTATTTTATTTCATTAAAAACATAAAAACACAAAAACATTTTTTTCTTTTAATAAATTAATTAATTAGTAATTAGGCTTAATTTTTAATTAATTGCAAAAAAGGGACAAAATTCAATTCTTTCTCAAAAAAGGGTCAAAACCCTCAGGACGTCCCGATCCAATCCTTTCGCGCGTACTTTATTTTTAATTCGTTATTTTGGTTATTTTTGTATCTGCTCAGGAAATGTAATAGTTAATTAGACTTTATTGCTTGATTTACTTCTCTCGCATTTATTTTCCAAACGGGTTTTGTTTTTTTGGCGATGTATAGACCCGCGCCTTGTAATAGCTAGATTTACCTTTTCCACACTTTATTTTTCGCACTCTTAACTGTTAAAAATGCATGAAAGACTTGTATGAAAAATAAAATCAATCCGTAGCTCACAAATAACATGTACAAGATAAACATTAACATGAAACAACACACATGCACATGCCACTCTCAGGGTATGCCTCACTGGTTGCCTCGACGTGGTCATCAAGTATAGGGTGTCTTAGAGGTCGCCCTCCTGTCTAAGATCCAGGTGCCTCGAAACGGTTGCCTCGGATAAAAAGGATCTAGGACATTAGGGTTACCGCTAAGGCGTCCTACCATTACTTTGGTGACCACACATGTCCCTAATAATCGAATTGACCCGAACACCTCCAACGACGGTGCTACCTACTTCTCAATAGTGGGATAGCACTATCTAAAGGACTCTTACACAGCCTAATTCCTTAGAGTAGGTAGATTCTCCTGGGTACTTGCTCTTTCAAACAAACAAAACAACTTTTCGCACCTACACTTTCAAAAGGTTTTCAAACAAATATTTCATACACTCTTGAGGACAGATACAAGAGTTACTTAGAAATTTTTCAAACGAAACTTTTTCAAAACCCACATACACTTGAAAAGCAAACAATTTTTGAAAACATAAGAGCAAGTACCTAAGAGCCCGTGGATAACCACGGATAGAAAGGGTGCTAACACCTTCCCTTTCTATAAATCTACCTCCCGAACCGAGAAACATTCTCAAAGAAGGAATTTTGCTGTGCTTTTGTCCCTTCCATGTTGTGAAAGTGAGCAATATTTGGCTTTCTTCCTTTGAAGAGTTCATATGGAGTCTTCTTTATTATAGGTCTAATGATAACTCGATTTCCAACATAACATGCCGTACTAACCGCATCCGCCCAAAAATATTTAGGAAGATTTGCATCACTAAGCATTGTTCTTGCAAGTTCCACTAGAAACCTGTTCTTTCTTTCAACTACTCCATTTTGTTGTGGAGTTCTTGGTGCTGAAAAATTATGAGAGATACCATGTTCTTCACAAAATTCTTCAAATTGAGCATTTTGGATTCTCCACCATGATCACTTCTTATGGATACAATCTTTAGTGATTTTTCATTTTGGATTTGCTTAGCATACTTCTTAAAGGCTTTGAAAGCATCACTTTTCTACACAAGAAACAAAGTCCAAGAATATCTAGAAAAATCATCAATAATGACTAAAGCGTATACATTACCTCCGAAGCTTTTTGTTCTTGATGGACCAAAAAGATCCATGTGTAACAATTGTAGTGGTCTTGTAGTAGACACCACATTCTTAGATTTGAAAGTTGTTTTGGTCTGTTTGCCCTTTTGGCATGCATTACATAATTTGTCTTTGATGAACTTCATCTTTGGTAGACCAATAACTAAGCCATGCTTAACCAATTTGTTCAAGTGCTCCATGTGAATGTGAGCGATCCTCTTGTGCCATAACCAAGCGTCATTGTTGTTTACCATAAGACACTGTACCTTCAGAGACCAATCATCTAAAGTAATCATAAAAATATTGTTAGTTCTTATACCTTTGAGTTTTACCTCATTGGTTGCCTCATCCATAATGAGACATTCATCTTTGTTGAATTTGATCTTGAACCCTCTATCGCAAAGTTGACTTATGCTAAGAAGATTGTGCTTTAATCCTTCAACATAGAGAACATCCTCAATTTGAATGGATGGAAGTGTGCCAACTATTCCAACGCCAAGAATCTTTCCTTTGGTGTTGTCTCCATAGGTGACATACCCTTTGGCTTTATGTACTAGATATGAAAATTGGTGTACATCTCCTGTCATATGCTTTGAACATCCACTATCAAGATACCAAACATTTGATGTGGATTTCAAGCATACCTACACAAACAAATTATTCTTTGTTAGGTACCCAAGTTGCCTTGGGTCCTTCATAGTTAGTTCCCTTTTTCACCCACACATAATGCCCACTTGCTATACTAAAGTTTCTAACATAGCAATCATTAGGTGTATGGCCTTTAATACCACAATAAAAACAAGTAGGTTCAAAGTTACTTCTATACCTAGAAGTATAAGATTTCTTCTTAGGAAATGTTTTCTTTTTCGATACATTAGCCTTTTTCTTTTGATGATTATGAACAACTTGCTTCTTTTCTACTTTCTTGGTATTGGAACTATTACTAGCCTTTACAAAAACAGTGGGATTGTTATTTGGTTTCTTAGAATTCACATAACCAAGACCCCTTTTATCATTAGGATAGCGTTGTTGGCTTAGTAATCCTTCCAATCCTATTTTTCCTTTTTCATATCGTTCAATGACTCTTTTCAATTGAACAATTTGAAAGACATTTGATTCACACTTGGAGCATGCAAAGTTTTCTTTTTCTTTAATAAAATTCTGTTTTTGAAGTTCAAAATCTTTAGTCATGGTGTCAATTTTTTCTAAACAACTTAGAAGTTCTTTTTCTTGATTTGACACCTTTTTGTATAAACTTTTGCATTCTCTCAAGAGTTCATCAATAGCATCTTGAACATCATCATCAAAAAGATTAAATTCATTACTAACCTCTTCTTATTGTCGGAGTGATGTGAAGCCATTAATGCTAGATTTGCACGTTCCTCGCTTTCCGAATCGGATGAAGAACTTATCTCATTATATTCCCATGCAACATAAGCCTTTTTGTTCTTGAACTCCTTTTTGCCTTTGAATCCATTTTTCTTGGAGAGTTTTGGACAATCCGGCTTTATGTGACCTTGCTTTCCACATTCATAACATGTGACATCTTGTGTTGATGTGGAGGCTTCTTTATCTTTATGATTATAAAATTTCTTTCTCTTGACAAAGTTAGCATTATGAAGATTATTTTTATGACCAAAATATTTTCCTAACCTTTTTACAAGAAGCAATAAGTTTTCATCTTCCTCCGATGCATCTTTATCTTGACTTTCCTTTGAATCAACTTTCAAGGCAATGCCTTTGGATTTCTTCTCTAAATTTTCATGTTTTTCAAGTCTACCGAGTTCCGTTTCATATTCCTGAAGTTTGCCAAATAATGTAGCGAAAGTCATTGCGGAGAGACTCTTCTTTTCCGAGATTGCCGTTACCTTTGGTTGCCATTCCCTAGTCAGTGATATAAGGATTTTCAAGTTGAGTTCATCATTTGTCAAGGTTTTACCAAGAGAATTTAAGTGATTTGTCAAATGCACAAATCTCTTTTGTAAGTCAAGAATGGATTCTCCGGGCTGCATTCGAAATAGTTCATATTCTTGACTCAAGGTATTTAGCCTTGATCTTTTTACTTCAGCTGTTCCTTCATGAGTTTGAACAAGGGTATCCCATATTTCTTTTGTTGTCTTACAGTTCGAGAGACGGAAAAATTCGTCCATACTGAGTGCACCTTGAAGAAGGTTTATTGCCTTTTTGTCATAGAGAACTTTCTTTTTATCATCGTCGTCCCATGCAGTTTTGGGCTTTACAGAACCAATGCCATTGATAACAGATATCGGGATAAATGGACCATTTTCAACAGCATCCCATACTTCCTCTCCTTGTGCTTCTAAATGCGCCTTCATGCGTATTTTCCAGAAGTCAAAATATTCACCACAGAATAGAGGAGGCTTGTTGTTACTACCACCATCTCTGAAGACTGGTTGATGATTTTCGGAAGCCATTATAGATCTTTAGGAACAAGTTACCTATAACTTGCTCTGATGCCAATTGTAAGTCTCAGAGTACCTAAGAGGGGGGGGGGGGGGGGGGTGAATTAGGTCTTATAAAAATTTATTCGATTTTATGAGAATGCTTGGTAGTAATTTTTGGTTAAGTGTTTGAAGGTTTTGTTTATATCTTTATCTTTTCCTGATTATGGTGATGAAAGCGATAAATGCAGAAAAGTAAAGAACACGGTGATATATCCTGGTTCCCCTCACAATCCGAGAGTACTCCAGTCCCCTTTCCAACACGAAAGAGATTTCACTATAGTTAGAATGATTGTACAGCCTATGCTTACTATCTAACCTATAGGGTGATCAAAGGTTCTTAACACCTTTAAGACCAAACAAACACTAATGTGAATGAAGAACAATCCTCTTCAAATCACAACACTTACTTCCAACAATCCTGGATAGTAAGGGAAAATCTTTAAGTAATACAATGATTAATTTTGAAGTATATGGAGAGCTTTATCAATCTTCAATTGATCTTCTTCTTCAAGATAAAAACAATTCTCAACAATGTATATAAATGTTCACAATTATGAATGAAACTTGAAATGATAATGAAAGTGTATATGGCAAGTTTCACAAAATTATGAACACGTGAAAGTATAATTTCAAATGTGAGTAAATGAGAAAATTGTTAATGAAGAAGGATATTTGTTAATTTGAAAATTGAAGTATTGAACATTTATGAAAGTTATGGTGTTCTTGTTTTGAAAATCTGAAAAATCTACATTTTATAAAGTTGTAAGAACCTCTTCATTCATGCCAATTCATATGAAAAGTTGCAATGCATTCATGAAAAGATACCACTTGAAAAATGTACAAAAAACAAAGTAAAAGCTGCATTGGTTCGCTAGGAACCGGTTCCGACACTGACAGAACCCGGTTCTTAGTGAACGTTATAATTTGGAATTCAAATTTATCACGCAGGAACCGGTTCCCCTATTGGTACAACCCGGTTCCTGGTACAAAAACCAGGGACATGTTTTTTGAGAAAAGCTGGAACCCGGTTCCCTGTTAGGGAGGAACCGGTTCCTAAAGGTTTATTTTCAAAAATACATTTTGAAAGATATTTCAAACAAAGTTTTTCTTGATGTTAAATTTATGGAATATGTATATGTTGACGAATGCATATTGTGAACATCTATATTCAAGGTTTTAAGAATTATTTATACCATTTTGACATTTGATGATTTCTTCAATAATTCTTCAATAATCTTCAAGATTTTTATTTGATGTTGATAAGCTTTTTGCACATCCTTTGAAAGTTGATGTCCAAGTTGTCTTCATCAAAACACATGCTTTAAATATGACTTGAGAAGCTTGCAATTACATTCTCCCCCTTTTTGATGATGACAACCAAGTCTTGAAAATGATTTCTTGAGATGTTCATGTTGTTTTGTGTAGCGAACATGTTGAGCAAATGCAAGTCTCCCCCTAAGTCCATGATTCTTTGAATTTTGGAGAGAGTTTGATATTTATTTGGGCCTGTAATTTCTTGAAACAAAACAACATACATGCATACTCTTCTCCCCCTTTGTTAACATAAAAAAGGATGGGGAAAAAGAGTGAAATAGATACATATAAAAATTAAGACAAGTATCTTAAGAGAAACATTAGATATCACCTTCATCCAAAATACCAAGTTCTCTTCGGATTTTGAAGAAAGGTTCTCGAGCAAGTGGTTTAGTGAAGATATCCGCGAGTTGGTTATGAGTATCCACAAAAGTGACTTCGACATCTCCTTTAAGTACATGATCATGGAGAAAATGATGTCGAATATCTATATGTTTGGTTCTTGAATGCATGACCGGATTCTTTGTAATATTGATAGCACTTGTATTATCGCATCGAAGAGGAATGCATCCGAGATCAAGTCCGTAATCACGGAGTTGTTGCTTGAGCCATAGAATTTGTGCACAACAACTACCTACTGCTATGTATTCTGCTTCGGTCGTGCTAAGAGCAATACATGATTGCTTTTTACAAGCCCATGATACTAATGCATTTTCAATAATGTGACAAGTACCACTTGTGCTTTTACGATCAGTTTTACAACCTACATAATCCGCGTCAGAATAACCAATTAAAGTGCAAGTACTACCTTTCGGATACCATAAGCCGACATTGATTGTTCCTTTAAGATACTTCATGATCCTTTTAACTGCCATGAGGTGTGATTCCTTTGGATTTGCTTGAAAGCGAGCGCAAAGACAAACACTAAACATGATGTTAGGACGGCTTGCCGTCAAGTACAATAAAGAGCCAATCATACCTCTGTACTTAGTAATATCAATTGGAGTACCGGATTCATCTTGATCAACATATGTACCGGAGCCCATTGGAGTATTCATTGCTTTACAATTGTCCATATCAAACTTTTTCAATAATTATTTGCAATACTTAGATTGATTGATGAAGATTCCATCTTCTAGTTGCTTGATTTGTAGTCCAAGAAAGTAGTTCATCTTTCCCATCATAGACATCTCGAATTCTCATTGCATCATCAATGAGAATTCCTCACACATTTCTTTGTTAGTCGATCCAAAAATGATATCATCAACATAGACTTGAACCAATAAAGTGTTACTTTGGATTCTCTTAATGAACAAGGTTTTATCAACCTTACCCTTTTCAAAACCTTTTTCACACAAAAAATTGCTAAGTCTATCATACCATGCTCTTGGTGCTTGTTTTAAGCCATAAAGAGCCTTTCTCAACTTAAAGACATGTGAAGGATGTTTGAAGTCTTCAAATCCCGGGGGTTGTTTGACATAGACTTATTCATTGATGTATCCATTCAAGAATGCGCTTTTGACGTCCATTTGAAAAAGCTGAAAATTTAATGAACAAGCATAAGCAAGTAAAAGACGTATAGCTTCTAACCTTGCAACCGGAGCAAATGTTTCTTCAAAGTCGATTCCTTCCTCTTGATTGTAACCTTGGGCAACCAACCTTGCTTTGTTTCGAACAATTAGACCATTCTCATCAAGTTTGTTCTTAAACACCCATCGGGTACCTATGATGTGTTTACCACTTGGTCTAGGAATAAGTTCCCAAACTTGATTTCTCTCGAATTGATTTAATTCTTCTTGCATAGCAATAATCCATTGATCATCTCCTAAGGCTTCATCAACTTTGGTAGGTTCAATTTGAGAAACAAACGCCATATTTAAGCAAGCATCTTTTAGATTCAATCTTGTTGATACTCCTTGGCTAATGTCACCAATAATTTTGTCAATAGGATGGTCTCTATGAGTTCTCCATTCTTTTGGTAGATCATTGGTGTTTGAATCTTGTTGTACAATGTTTTCTTGATTTTCCGGTGATTTCTTAATTTGATCAATTGAACGATCTTCCGGGGGTAAATCTATAGGATCATCATCATCACAAACAACTACTTCCTCCTTAGAGGGGTTAGTTTCATCAAAAGATACATGCATAGATTCTTCAATAGTTAAAGTTCTTTTATTATAAATTCTATATGCTTTACTAGAAAGCGAATAACCAAGAAATATACCTTCGTCGGATTTCTCGTTAAACTTACCGAGATTATCCTTGTCATTATTAAGAACAAAGCACTTGCATCCAAAAATGTGAAAGTGAGCAATATTTGGCTTTCTTCCTTTGAAGAGTTCATATGGAGTCTTCTTTATTATAGGTCTAATGATAACTCGATTTCCAACATAACATGTCGTACTAACCGCATCCGCCCAAAAATATTTAGGAAGATTTGCATCACTAAGCATTGTTCTTGCAAGTTCCACTAGAAACCTATTCTTTCTTTCAACTACTCCATTTTGTTGTGGAGTTCTTGGTGCTGAAAAATTATGAGAGATACCATGTTCTTCACAAAATTCTTCAAATTGAGCATTTTGGAATTCTCCACCATGATCACTTCTTATGGATACAATCTTTAGTGATTTTTCATTTTGGATTTGCTTAGCATACTTCTTAAAGGCTTTGAAAGCATCACTTTTCTGCACAAGAAACAAAGTCCAAGAATATCTAGAAAAATCATCAATAATGACTAAAGCGTATCCATTACCTCCGAAGCTTTTTGTTCTTGATGGACCAAAAAGATCCATGTGTAACAATTGTAGTGGTCTTGTAGTAGACACCACATTCTTAGATTTGAAAGTTGTTTTGGTCTGTTTGCCCTTTTGGCATGCATTACATAATTTGTCTTTGATGAACTTCATCTTTGGTAGACCAATAACTAAGCCATGCTTAACCAATTTGTTCAAGTGCTCCATGTGAATGTGAGCGATCCTCTTGTGCCATAACCAAGCGTCATTGTTGTTTACCATAAGACACTGTACCTTCAGAGACCAATCATCTAAAGTAATCATAAAAATATTGTTAGTTCTTATACCTTTGAGTTTTACCTCATTGGTTGCCTCATCCATAATGAGACATTCATCTTTGTTGAATTTGATCTTGAACCCT
The DNA here is from genome assembly GCA_948472305.1 of Vicia faba. NCBI lineage: Eukaryota > Viridiplantae > Streptophyta > Magnoliopsida > Fabales > Fabaceae > Vicia > Vicia faba. The sequence continues at coordinate 334,791,876 of OX451737.1, forward strand.
CTATCGCAAAGTTGACTTATGCTAAGAAGATTGTGCTTTAATCCTTCAACATAGAGAACATCCTCAATTTGAATGGATGGAAGTGTGCCAACTATTCCAACGCCAATAATCTTTCCTTTGGTGTTGTCTCCATAGGTGACATACCCTTTGGCTTTATGTACTAGATATGAAAATTGGTGTACATCTCCTGTCATATGCTTTGAACATCCACTATCAAGATACCAAACATTTGATGTGGATTTCAAGCATACCTACACAAACAAATTATTCTTTGTTAGGTACCCAAGTTGCCCTGGGTCCTTCATAGTTAGTTCCCTTTTTCACCCACACATAATGCCCACTTGCTATACTAAAGTTTCTAACATAGCAAGCATTATGTGTATGGCCTTTAATACCACAATAAAAACAAGTAGGTTCAAAGTTACTTCTATATCTAGAAGGATAAGATTTCTTCTTAGGAAATGTTTTCTTTTTCGATACATTAGCCTTTTTCTTTTGATGATTATGAACAACTTGCTTCTTTTCTACTTTCTTGGGATTGGAACTATTACTAGCCTTTACAAAAACAGTGGGATTGTTATTTGGTTTCTTAGAATTCATATAACCAAGACCCCTTTTATCATTAGGATAGCGTTGTTGGCTTAGTAATCCTTCCAATCCTATTTGTCCTTTTTCATATCGTTCAATGACTCTTTTCAATTGAACAATTTGAAAGACATTTGATTCACACTTGGAGCATGCAAAGTTTTCTTTTTCTTTAATAAAATTCTGTTTTTGAAGTTCAAAATCTTTAGTCATGGTGTCAATTTTTTCTAAACAACTTAGAAGTTCTTTTTCTTGATTTGACACCTTTTTGTATAAACTTTTGCATTCTCTCAAGAGTTCACCAATAGCATCTTCAACATCATCATCAAAAAGATTAAATTCATTACTAACCTCTTCTTCATTGTCGGAGTGATGTGAAGTCATTAATGCTAGATTTGCACATTCCTCGCTTTCCGAATCGGATGAAGAACTTATCTCATTATCTTCCCATGCAACATAAGCCTTTTTGTTCTTGAACTCCTTTTTGCCTTTGAATCCATTTTTCTTGGAGAGTTTTGGACAATCCGGCTTTATGTGACCTTGCTTTCCACATTCATAACATGTGACATCTTGTGTTGATGTGGAGGCTTCTTTATCTTTATGATTATAAAATTTCTTTCTCTTGACAAAGTTAGCATTATGAAGATTATTTTTATGACCAAAATATTTTCCTAACCTTTTTACAAGAAGCAAGAAGTTTTCATCTTCCTCCGATGCATCTTTATCTTGACTTTCCTTTGAATCAACTTTCAAGGCAATGCCTTTGGATTTCTTCTCTAAATTTTCATGTTTTTCAAGTCTACCTGTTGTACCCCAAAATTTGCCCTCGCATTTTTTCACAAGAAATCTCAGCTTCAGGTGAATGCTCTTTGGCATTTAATCAGGAATTAAGGTTTTTTGTGGGCACGTTCTCAGGAGAATTTAAATTCCACAGCACTTTGCAAATTATTCCGAGATACGGTTTGTATTCGCATTGTTTTGATTTAATCAGCAAAAGAGACAGTTGGTTTGAATTCACGTTGGTTTGTCTGAGCCAGTCAAAAGAAATATGCAGTATTGGATTTACAGTGCTTAGTAAGAAATCAGTAAGAAAGGAATGCATCTGATCAGTTATTGCATTTGACTGTGCGTCGCTTTAGATAATGGATGCGCCAAGTTCATTTATTTTGATCAACGAAGAAATATTGTTTAGTTAATTATTTATTCTAAAGATTAAATGAATTGGAATTTATTTTCAATTTATTTTAGTTTAAAGAACTATAAATAATAAGTAAACAATTAAAGAAGAGAAGAATTAATTAAATGAAAGGACTTTTTATTTATCTTTAAGTCATTTGTATAAATTGTTTTTGTTTACAAAATGTTGACAAAAACAATGTTACATTTATTTAAAGCTAAATAAAAGACTATCCTAATTATTTTTCTAATCTTCAAATCTTCATCCGCTATCCCTCGCTCCGGTGCCCCATTTTTCATCTGCAAAAGAAAAGAGAAAAGTCAAATAACAGTTAAATTAAATTAAAGAGACAGACAGTTTAAATTAGACTCATCATTAAAAGCAACAACTGGGATCAGTTAGTCCTCTTTGCAAATCACGGGATTTCTCCCGGTTCACAAAGAAGAGTGAAAATGTTTGCAAATTATTTGAATGCACAAGTTTAAAAAATGCACAATTCAAAGTTGTCAAAATTGCATAAGTTCAAATCTCAAATGGTACTGTACAAATTCAAACCCAACTAAAGGTCCAAACTGAATTGCCAACCAAGTCCAAATTCAAACTTTCTGTAAAAAAGCTGTCAAATAAGAGGATATGGCAAGATATCAAGCAAGCAAAAAAGCTGTCAAAAGAGAGAAGAATGCAGAGGAAACATTGTATTGCAAGCAAACAAAATCAAGTTCATCATTTCCCAGCTGTCTACTTTTTCAGAGAAGTACAAATATAAACAATTTTTTAATGTTTTTTGTACTAAAGAGAGAGAAAAAGAAGAGATAAGAATGCAGGTTTTGAGGCTTTAGGCAGATAGCATAAGAAGATATACAAAGAGAACAAAAACAGAGGAGAATAGGAGGATGTTTAAGAAAACCAACAGAGGAGATATACAAAAAAACTGCCAAACAAGCATAACCTCAAAAAGAGATAACCTGCTAAGCCTCAAGCATCATACCTGCTAAGGCCATCAACCAGAAACAAAGCCATACCAGCATATACACTAAACCATTGCCTACTGAACTACAAAAACCAGTACCACCTGCAAGCATAACCAGTTAAATCTGAAGCACAGCCTGCCTACTGCACTACCAAAACCTACTGTCTGCATTGCCACAACCTGCCTAAGCATTACCAAAATCTTGGCCTAAACATCAAAAACATGTTCAAGGCCAAACCTGAAACCAACATGGCATTAACCTGAACCATCACAAGCCTAACCTGCAGAAGAAGCATAACCTGTTTTCTCACAAAAATACAAACATCCAACCTGCCTGAGTAACAACCTGTCAAGCCCTTAAACTCTAAGAGACAAAAAACCATTAACCTGCTCTTTCACAAACCTTGGCCTAAACATCAAAAACACAATTTCCAAACCCAAACATCAGGCCCTCAGTAAGAACACATCATTGGGAAATAAATAAAACATTCCAAAGGCATCAATCTCAGAAGGCCACTCAAAGCAAGCCCAAGGCAACACAAGTCAGAAGAAGAGGAAAAGTAATAGGCAACACGAGAAGGCAAAGAAGATACACAGGCAAGCCCTCAGTAAACACATCATTGGGCAATCAACATAAGCAACATAAGCAAACAGAACAATACAGGCAACGAAGAGACAGTCAAGGAAGAAGCATGTTCGTAAGGCAATCAAGAGGCACATAAACAAAAGGCATCTCAAAGCGATAATTCAAGGCGACGAGAGAGGAAGAAAGAAAGTACTCAGGGACAACAGTGAAGCAGATAATAGCAAGGTCAGAAGAAGAAGAAAAGATACAGAAGTACCAAGTGTCGTCCAAGCTAGCTTCATCGTGCAAAGCCTCTTCACCACTAAGCCACCTCAGCGCCTCCTCGTCCTCTTCTCCCCTTCGTTTTCCTCTCAAGGTAGTATATTCTCTCCTCATATTTCTTTTCACCACCTCGTTAAACAAACACAACAAACACGACGAACACAAGGATCAGAACCTAAAAATCATGACATGCGAAATCTAAAAATGCCTAAACAAGTTCGAAACAATACACTACCATGTTTGAGAACTGTCTAAGCCATCTGAGAGGAGAAGAGGTGGTAACGCGAGTAGCTCAGGCAAAGAGGCATTGTCCAGTAGCCATGGCCAAAAGATGAAGAGGACGAACCTCCATGAACGCGCCGCTGTACAAACCCTAGAATTTGTTCCCAAATGAAAACACAAGTGAAACCCTAAAATGGCTTGAGCCTGAACGTGGGCCTTGCCCGTTTCTGCATACCTAAAGCCCATTAAAATGCTTACCCCTTTTTAACAAACATTTTATTAACACTAACTCTTTCTTTTTTATATAAACAATATATTATTTTTTCTAACTTATTATATTCTTTACAAATATCACATTAATACTAATACATAAAAACACATTTTATTTAAAATATCTAATTTAAACTTTCTTTTCTATATACTTAATTCAATTAATTTAAAAAACATTTTTGAATACACATTAAAACACAAATACATAAAAATATATCTTTTTTATTACACAATATAATTAAGATTGAAAACGTTTTCCCTTTCTTTTAATTAAAACATTTTTGTACATAACAAATGAAAAAATACTTTTTGTATACATAATTAAAACTTAGAAATATTTTCTTTTCTTAAAACATCATTTTTTAATTAGAACTTAAAACATTCAATTAAAACATTTTCTTTTTGTACATATTAAGAAATATAAGATCATTAATTAAATTAAATAGACATTTAATTTTTTTCTTTAGGTCAAAACAAATACCTTAATACATGTTCAATTTCACATTGTCGCACCTGTAAATAATTACATACTTACACAATACATCTCACACTTACACAATACAAATACATTCACATTGCCCCTATACACATTTGTTTATCTTATGAATTGATATACATTATTTACATTTGATCGCAAATTCGATTTTGTTGTAACTTATTGGATAATATAAGTCTCATCCCCATTCATAAACATGTACCCCCACTCCCGGATACTTATTTTGTAATAGCATAGACTTTACATTTCCGCAATTTACAGTTTTCCAATTATACCATGGTTAGACCTAGGGTTTGCATGTACATAAAATCAAACGCTAGATAACCTAATACAAGACAAATACATGAAATCAATACACAATCACACTTGCACCCTCTAGGGTAATCCCACATGTTGCCTTCCAAAATGGGCCATGCTTGCACGTCGAGTATCTTTGGCAAAACAAATTCAAATGATCATAAGTCCCTCGATGACGCTTTCGAATGTTGCCTAAACGGAATGATCATAGTCCCTTCAAAGAAAATTGCCAAAGACACTTGGCACCATTGCATTCATGGTCCATACGATGACCCGCGCCTGTCCCGAATAAACTTCCTAAACGCAAGATTGCCTACCAAATTCAATGGTGGAACAAAATTGTTAAAAAGGGGTTAAAACATAACAAAAACCTTTGAGTACAATAGGGTAGACAAAACTTTTAGTTACTTGAGATCAACTTGCAAAAACACTTGCCTTCTTTTCAAAAATCACAACCCACAACACTTTCAAACAAACTCTCAAAACATTTTGAAACATCTTTTCGAAAAGATACACGCCTTTGTAAAATATTCGAGTAAAGAATTGTTACAAGGTTAGCCTAAGACAAGGCATCTTCTTCCAAAACATTTTCAAAAACACTCACACACACACCATTTTCAAGCAATCGAAAATCAAGGCAAGTGATCTAAAAACCAAGTAACTAAGAGCCCATGGATAACCATGGATGAAAAGGGTGCTAATACCTTCCCTTTTCATAATCTACCCCCCGGACCCACAAAATATCTCAAAAGGTTTTTTCTGTGCTTTTTTAACCTTTCCTTTAGGATAAAATAAAAAGTCGGCGGCGACTCTTGCTCAACCGCACAAGTGCGAATACGAACGCAAACCACAGTCAGTTCTCCCACTGTATCACAGAACTGGCGACTCTGCTGGGGATTGTTTTAAAGTGGGGTTACCTTAGGGTTTAGATCACTTTTACTTTCTTGCTTTGATTGACTTGATTACTTTATCTTTTGGGTTCTTGTTTGGGTTTGTTGTAAATCCTCCACCCGGATTTGGGGAACCTTCTTAGGTAAATAGCAAAAAAAACTGTGAGGGAACTGTGCGGGGTATACCGACGTGGTTGAAGCAGTAAGCTATGTTAGTGTGACATATTTGTGAGTACCGGTAACCCTTGAGTAGTCAAGGAGAGTACGGGGCCGCTGAGTGATGTCGTGAAGCACTAACGAACTCTTAGAACCTTAATTGACCATCTTAGCCTTTTTAGGGGTAGTGAGATGACCGACTTTGGTGCAGTCCGAAGTTGGTAGATCCTCGATACTACACTCTTTGGAGGATTGTTTTCTTGGAATATTTTGGTCGCCAGTAAGTGGCTAAACCGAAACAATGAACACAGAAAACAATCCAATGATATTGAGCTCCTTAGAACCCGGTTACTTTTGATAGGACAGGTTTTAACCAACAAACTGAAAGAGGGTAGTACCTGAACCTCATGCAAGCCTAAACCTAAGGACTTGTTTGCTTTGTGTGAATATGTTTGTCTGTATATACACTTACTTGCTTGTGCATACATGCACATAACATCATGACATCATACCATAGCATTTTCAATAACCATTTCAAGGATCTCGAGGGTTCTTTTGATGCAGGGTTACGTTGAACCAGACGTCTACCAAGGGGTAAGGGGTTTCTCCTCTAACCAATGCCAACCAAAGTTCAAATACAACAACTTAAATCAGTGGCTATGACCCACTCGACATGGTGAGCTTGATTCTCGTGGAAAGACATCCACCGATACAAAGCTCTCCAATCAAAAGTTCAAGAACAACAACTTGAATCAGTGGCTATGACCCACTCGACATGGTGAGCTTGATTCTCGTGGAAAGACGTCCACCGGTGCAGGGATCTCCAATCCAAGAGCAAAGTTCAACCTCTAACATTTTCTTGTGTTTACCCCAAGAGATCCTTGAAAGCATGCATCCACATATCATGCATTGCATTTTGACAGTCTTTCCTTTTTCAGGTTTCCTTACTCTCCTGCTGTTTATTTCAGCAAGAGATGGCTCTAGAAAGGTTTGTCAAAGACATCCAGGACCAGACTGCTCAGCTGCAGGAGATGTTCCTGAACTTGTCTCTAGGGCAAGAAGAGATGAAAGCTCTCCTCACAAAGAGCTTGGAGAATTCCAACAATGCCAGGAGTGACCAGCTTGCGGAGCTGCAGTTCGACCTGACAACACTGAGGACCCAAGTGATGGGACAGTTGGTGGGCCAGATGGCTCTCATCCAAAACCTATCTCAAAGACAAGAGGAACTCAGAGTTCTTGTCCGCCAATTGCTTCCAAACAACCAACTGGGGCAAGCATCTGAGGTCGAAGAGCAAGTCACCGCTCAACCTCCATCCACTCAAGAGGGCAAGGGGAAAGCTCCTTTGCTTGCTTCAGGGTCACAAACCCATCAACAACCTCACCAGCGTCAACGGGGTAATCGGCGTAAGCAAGAAACGTCGGGAAGAAAGTTTACGGAGACTGAAATACCATCATTTTTCATACTGAAGCGCCTGATGGAGGTCAACTTGCTTACCTTAAAGGACCCTCCTCAGAAGCCCAATATCTCCTCTCCTCACTATCATCCCGATGCATTCTGTGTTTACCACTCCTACAGCCTGGGACACGACACCAACGACTATTGGGCCTTGAAGAACAAGATTCAAGATCTGATCGACATTGGAGTGCTGGAATTCATGCCAGACGGCGAGATGAAAATCTTCCGTTAAAGGGTTCTCCACTTGAAGGGACGAAGCTCAAAGCTGAAAGACTTTTGCTTCTTTTTGAATTTTCAAAGTTGTAATTTCTTTTGCTGTCAAACAATTATCTGTTGATGTTAAACTCTGTTTTCATTAATGCATTGCATATGTTTGTCTTGAATTCATCCATTCGTTTCACTACTCTTATGCTTTTCTTTATGATATTTGACTCTTGATAAAAAGTTGTAAGCCTTTAGAGGGAGGATGACGAAACAATACCATGATCTTATACAGTATGCTTTTGAACAGACCTTGCTGATGATGTACAGGCATTTCTTTCAATCCCCAAACACTAAAGTTATAAGGAAGTTAATCCCTAGTCAACCCCTTCGAGCCAAAGAAGTAGGAGTTTTCTGTTCTAAGCAATCAAAACCTTTAATATAAACCTAGGGCAGGGTAGTCTCTCAGTTAATTCAAAAGAAAATGTGCATTGAAGTCGCAAACTCTCAGTTCGTAACACAACGAACGACGTCGAAAAAAAAAGCATTCCTTTGGAATCAAAAGACAAGGGTGGTTCCCTACCACATAGACAGTCAATCTCTCAAAAGAGAAAGGCCCACCAAGCTAAAACCTATGAAGGAGGCTTAAGAAAGCTGGGGCATCCCGCTGACAGTAATCCCGGAAAACAGTAACAGTCAGGCAAAAGTTAGGGATAACAAATCAAAATCAAAATAGTGAGGTCATTACAAAATCCTCAACAACATGAAAAAATGTTGAAAAAGAAAAAGGAGATGATGACTGTCTCCCCAAATTCAAACTAGTGAACCATCGCCCAAAAGTCGTTCCAAACTCAAAACAGAGTATGACGCAATTAACTGAGCTTAGGTTGAAGGACATCACGAAGAGCGGGTGGGTACAAATATACTTTGATCCTTTATCCTTTGTTTCTTAAATCGTGAAACAGGCCACGTTACAACCCTTTAAAAGTCCTAATTGAAGCATGGTTTAGTTCGAAAGCATACTGTTACAAAAGGTATCCTGACTCCTGTAAGGCTTTACTCTAAATCTTGTGTTGATTTGTCTTATAAAAAGTTCTCTGCTAAAAACGCATTTTTTCAAAACTTCAAGACAAACATAAACTTTGCATTATTTGAATGTCACTGTCTGCATTTGGCTTTTTGTTTGACAGCGAAGAAATTCATACAGCGAATGTTCGGAGGAACGAAAACTCTCTCAGTGAGCAAAATCACTTCAAAGGGACGACACTTCCTTTACTAATCTCTTATCCGCAAGGGGCATGACATGTCGCAATTCAATTAACCTGGGGCAGTCCAGTCAAGGTCCAACAGATCTTTCAAAGTTCAATTAACCTGGGGCAGTCCAGTCAAGATTTCAAGAAATCTCTCAATATGCAGAGTAATCTAATTCAAGACTCCCTCATCACCACTTGGGGCATTCGAATGTTAAAAGTGTTCAAAAACCGATGCAGCTTTACACGAGCTCATCATCAGGAAGCCCTACACCGGTTCCTCTTCAAGACTTCTGAAAACAGTTTATGGATTCTTCCCAACAACGAATGTTAATCTATCACTTGTTCAGATGCAACCTTTGAAAACAGTTTACGGACGCTTCCCAACAACGGATGCTGCTCTATTGCTGATTCAACTTCAAGATTTCTGAAAACAGTTCACGGGTTCTCCAAGTAACGGATGTTAACCTATCACTTGTCCAGATTCTTCTCAAGACTTCCAAAAACAGTTTACGGATTCTCCAGTAACGGATGTCAATCTATCGCTTGTTCAAATTCCAAGCCTTCACCTGCAACAATCAGAGGACTCTCGCAATCCCCAGCCAGAGAACCTTCCAGAAGCTAACTCCACTCAGAGTCAAGCTTCATTATCCCCAGCAAGGCTAAAACTTCAAATTATCAATCCTCAGCGAAGCCAGGCTAATGAACCTTCTCCCCACAGAGTTTTGGGAGGGCAAATCTTGAGTTCCCCAGTGAAGTCGCCAGAGTTACTTCCTACCGAGCTGAAGATTCTCAATCTTACCTCCCCAGCATGAGTCTACTAGTTTGGAATTCCCCAGTAGAGGTCATCAGGAATTTTCTTCCCCAGCAACAGCCAAGGATTTATTTTCCCGGCAGCAGTCAAGATTCTTCATCTTCAGCCGTCCAAGATTCATTTATCATCAGCAAGATAGCTCATCAGCTCACATGCGCATTCATCACATTCATGTCATAAACATTGATGCCACATACATTGCATCATGCATCATAACATTGCATACAACTAACCCTCTATCTGTTCAGGTAAGAGCAGTCGACAGACACAGATCATCTTCCGAGATTCATCCAGAAATAGTTCAGATATGACCCGGACACGGCGACGTTCTGATACTTATTCCAAGATTCATCCGGATGCAGCTTTGCACGAAATCATTATCAGGAAACCCTACACCGGTTCCTCTTCAAGACGTCTGAAAACAGTTTACGGATTCTTCCCAACAACGGATGTCAATCTACCAACATGTTCAGGTGCAATTCTTGAAAGCAGTTTACGGACGCGTCCCAACAACGGATGCTGCTCTATTGCTTATTTCAGCTTCAAGATTTCTGAAAACAGTTCACGGGTTCGCCAAGTAACGGATGTTAACCTATCACTTGTTCAGATTCTTCTCAAGACTTCCGAAAACAGTTTACGGATTCTTCCCAACAACGGATGTCAATCTACCAACTTGTTCAGACTCTTCTCAACTTTTGAAAATAGTTTATGGACGCTTCCCAACAACGGATGTCGCTCTATTGCTTATTCAATCTCAACTCCTGAAAATAATTTACGGATTCTCCAGACATGGATGTCAATCTATTGCCTATTCAGGACCCCCAATTCAGAGATGTTCCAGAATATGGGTGGCTTTCTGATACTTGTCCACTCACCATTGACCTACAGTTCAACATAACCAGATGGCATCTATAAGCCCATCCTCCTACCAGCAGTCACCAGATGGCATCTTTAAGCCCATCACCAAATGGCATCTGTAAGCCCATTACCAGATGGCATCTTTAAGCCCATCACCAAATGGTATCTTTAAGCCCATTCACCTCTACCATCATATCGCCGAGTGCAAATTTTCTGGGCACTTTAGTGTCCAATCTTCTTTTACCTTCAAGTCGCGAAAGGCAAACTTGCCAATCTAACTCTTCAGGTCCAAGAAGATTGAACAGGGGCAACTGTTGTACCCCAAAATTTGCCCTCGCATTTTTTCACAAGAAATCTCAGCTTCAGGTGAATGCTCTTTGGCATTTAACCAGGAATTAAGGTTTTTTGTGGGCACGTTCTTAGAAGAATTTAAATTCCACAGCACTTTGCAAATTATTCCGAGATTCGGTTTGTATTCGCATTGTTTTGATTTAATCAGCAAAAGAGACAGTTGGTTTGAATTCACGTTGGTTTGTCTGAGCCGGTCAAAAGAAATATGCAGTATTGGATTTACAGTGCTTAGTAACAAATCAGTAAGAAAGGAATGCATCTGATCAGTTATTGCATTTGACTGTGCGTCGCTTTAGATAATGGATGCGCCAAGTTCATTTATTTTGATCAACGAAGAAATATTGTTTAGTTAATTATTTATTATTCTAAAGATTAAATGAATTGGAATTTATTTTCAATTTATTTTAGTTTAAAGAACTATAAATAATAAGTAAACAATTAAAGAAGAGAAGAATTAATTAAATGAAAGGACTTTTTATTTATCTTTAAGTCATTTGTATAAATTGTTTTTGTTTACAAAATGTTGACAAAAATAATGTTACATTTATTTAAAGCTAAATAAAAGACTATCCTAATTATTTTTCTAATCTTCAAATCTTCATCCGCTATCCCTCGCTCCGGTGCCCCATTTTTCATCTACAAAAGAAAAGAGAAAAGTCAAATAACAGTTAAATTGAATTAAAGAGACAGACAGTTTAAATTAGACTCATCATTAAAAGCAACAACTGGGATCAGTTAGTCCTCTTTGCAAATCACGGGATTTCTCCCGGTTCACAAAGAAGAGTGAAAATGTTTGCAAATTATTTGAATGCACAAGTTTAAAAAATGCACAATTCAAAGTTGTCAAAATTGCATAAGTTCAAATCTCAAATGGTACTGCACAAATTCAAACCCAACTAAAGGTCCAAACTGAATTGCCAACCAAGTCCAAATTCAAACTTTCTGTAAAAAAGCTGTCAAATAAGAGGATATGGCAAGATATCAAGCAAGCAAAAAAGTTGTCAAAAGAGAGAAGAATGCAGAGGAAACATTGTATTGCAAGCAAACAAAATCAAGTTCATCATTTCCCAGCTGTCTACTTTTTCAGAGAAGTACAAATATAAACAATTTTTTAATGTTTTTTGTACTAAAGAGAGAGAAAAAGAAGAGATAAGAATGCAGGTTTTGAGGCTTTAGGCAGATAGCATAAGAAGATATACAAAGAGAACAAAAACAGAGGAGAATAGGAGGATGTTCAAGAAAACCAACAGAGGAGATATACAAAAAAACTGCCAAACAAGCATAACCTCAAAAAGAGATAACCTGCTAAGCCTCAAGCATCATACCTGCTAAGGCCATCAACCAGAAACAAAGCCATACCAGCATATACACTAAACCATTTCCTACTGCACTACAAAAACCAGTACCACCTGCAAGCATAACCAGTTAAACCTGAAGCACAGCCTGCCTACTGCACTACCAAAACCTACTGTCTGCATTGCCACAACCTGCCTAAGCATTACCAAAATCTTGGCCTAAACATCAAAAACATGTTCAAGGCCAAACCTGAAACCAACATGGCATTAACCTGAACCATCACAAGCCTAACCTGCAGAAGAAGCATAACCTGTTTTCTCACCAAAATACAAACATCCAACCTGCCTGAGTAACAACCTGTCAAGCCCTTAAACTCTAAGAGACAAAAAACCATTAACCTGCTCTTTCACAAACCTTGGCCTAAACATCAAAAACACAATTTCCAAACCCAAACATCAGGCCCTCAGTAAAAACACATCATTGGGCAATAAATAAAACATTCCAAAGGCATCAATCTCAGAAGGCCACTCAAAGAAAGCCCAAGGCAACACAAGTCAGAAGAAGAGGAAAAGTAATAGGCAACACGAGAAGGCAAAGAAGATACACAGGCAAGCCCTCAGTAAACACATCATTGGGCAATCAACATAAGCAACATAAGCAAGCAGAACAATACAGGCAACGAAGAGACAGTCAAGGAAGAAGCATGTTCGTAAGGCAATCAAGAGGCACATAAACAAAAGGCATCTCAAAGCGACAATTCAAGGCGACGAGAGAGGAAGAAAGAAAGTACTCAGGGACAACAGTGAAGCAGATAATAGCAAGGTCAGAAGAAGAAGAAAAGATACAGAAGTACCAAGTGTCGTCCAAGCTAGCTTCATCGTGCAAAGCCTCTTCACCACTAAGCCACCTCAGCGCCTCCTCGTCCTCTTCTCCCCGTCGTTTTCCTCTCAAGATAGTATAGTCTCTCCTCATCTTTCTTTTCACCACCTCGTTAAACAAACACAACAAACACGACGAACACAAGGATCAGAACCTAAAAATCATGACATGCGAAATCTAAAAATGCCTAAACAAGTTCGAAACAATACACTACCATGTTTGAGAACTGTCTAAGCCATTTGAGAGGAGAAGAGGTGGTAACGCGAGTAGCTCAGGCAAAGAGGCATTGTCCAGTAGCCATGGCCAGAAGATGAAGAGGACGAACCTCCATGAACGCGCCGCTGTACAAACCCTAGAATTTGTTCCCAAATGAAAACACAAGTGAAACCCTAAAATGGCTTGAGCCTGAACGTGGGCCTTGCCCGTTTCTGCATACCTAAAGCCCATTAAAATGCTTACCCCTTTTTAACAAACATTTTATTAACACTAACTCTTTCTTTTTTATATAAACAATATATTATTTTTTCTAACTTATTATATTCTTTACAAATATCACATTAATACTAATACATAAAAACACATTTTATTTAAAATATCTAATTTAAACTTTCTTTTCTATATACTTAATTCAATTAATTTAAAAAACATTTTTGAATACACATTAAAACACAAATACATAAAAATATATCTTTTTTATTACACAATATAATTAAGATTGAAAACTTTTTCCCTTTCTTTTAATTAAAACATTTTTGTACATAACAAATGAAAAAATACTTTTTGTATACATAATTAAAACTTAGAAATATTTTCTTTTCTTAAAACATCATTTTTTAATTAGAACTTAAAACATTCAATTAAAACATTTTCTTTTTGTACATATTAAGAAATATAAGATCATTAATTAAATTAAATGGACATTTAATTTTTTTCTTTAGGTCAAAACAAATACCTTAATACATGTTCAATTTCACATTGTCGCACCTGTAAATAATTACATACTTACACAATACATCTCACACTTACACAATACAAATACATTCACATTGCCCCTATACACATTTGTTTATCTTATGCATTGATATACATTATTTACATTTGATCGCAAATTCGATTTGGTTGTAACTTATTGGATACTATAAGTCTCATCCCCATTCATAAACATGTACCCCCACTCCCGGATACTTATTTTGTAATAGCATAGACTTTACATTTCCGCAATTTACAGTTTTCCAATTATACCATGGTTAGACCTAGGGTTTGCATGTACATAAAATCAAACGCTAGATAACCTAATACAAGACAAATACATGAAATCAATACACAATCACACTTGCACCCTCTAGGGTAATCCCACATGTTGCCTTCCAAAATGGGCCATGCTTGCACGTCGAGTATCTTTGGCAAAACAAATTCAAATGATCATAAGTCCCTCGATGACGCTTTCGAATGTTGCCTAAACGGAATGATCATAGTCCCTTCAAAGCAAATTGCCAAAGACACTTGGCACCATTGCATTCATGGTCCATACGATGACCCGCGCCTGTCCCGAATAAACTTCCTAAATGCAAGATTGCCTACCAAATTCAATGGTGGAACAAAATTGTTAAAAAGGGGTTAAAACATAACAAAAACCTTTGAGTACAATAGGGTAGACAAAACTTTTAGTTACTTGAGATCAACTTGCAAAAACACTTGCCTTCTTTTCAAAAATCACAACCCACAACACTTTCAAACAAACTCTCAAAACATTTTGAAACATCTTTTCGAAAAGATACACGCCTTTGTAAAATATTCGAGTAAAGAATTGTTACAAGGTTAGCCTAAGACAAGGCATCTTCTTCCAAAACATTTTCAAAAACACTCACACACACACACACCATTTTCAAGCAATCGAAAATCAAGGCAACTGATCTAAAAACCAAGTAACTAAGAGCCCATGGATAACCATGGATGAAAAGGGTGTTAATACCTTCCCTTTTCATAATCTACCCCCCGGACCCACGAAATATCTCAAAAGGTTTTTTTGTGCTTTTTTAACCATTCCTTTAGGATAAAATAAAAAGTCGGTGGCGACTCTTGCTCAACCGCATAAGTGCGAATACGAACACAAACCACAGTCAGTTCTCCCACCGTATCACACTACCGAGTTCCGTTTCATATTCCTGAAGTTTGCCAAATAATGTAGCGGAAGTCATTGCGGAGAGACTCTTCTTTTCCGAGATTGCCATTACCTTTAGTTGCCATTCCCTAGTCAGTGATCTAAGGATTTTCAAGTTGAGTTCATCATTTGTCAAGGTTTTACCAAGAGCATTTAAGTGATTTGTCAAATGCACAAATCTCTTTTGTAAGTCAAGAATGGATTCTCCGGGCTGCATTCGAAATAGTTCATATTCTTGACTCAAGGTATTTAGCCTTGATCTTTTTACTTCAGCCGTTCCTTCATGAGTTTGAACAAGGGTATCCCATATTTATTTTATTGTCATACAGTTCGAGAGACGGAAAAATTCGTCCATACTGAGTGCACCTTGAAGAAGGTTTATTGCCTTTTTGTCATAGAGAACTTTCTTTTTATCATCGTCGTCCCATGCAGTTTTGGGCTTTACAGAACCAATGCCATTGATAACAGATATCGGGATAAATGGACCATTTTCAACAACATCCCATACTTCCTCTCCTTGTGCTTCTAAATGCGCCTTCATGCGTATTTTCCAGAAGTCAAAATATTCACCACAGATTAGAGGAGGCTTGTTGTTACTACCACCATCTCTGAAGACTGGTTGATGATTTGCGGAAGCCATTCTGGATCTTTAGGAACAAGTTACCTATAACTTGCTCTGATGCCAATTCTAAGTCTCAGAGTGCCTAAGAGGGGGGGGGGTGAATTAGGTCTTATAAAAATTTATTCGATTTTATGAGAATGCTTGGTAGTAATTTTTGGTTAAGTGTTTGAAGGTTTTGTTTATATCTTTATCTTTTCCTGATTATGGTGATGAAAGCGATAAATGCGGAAAAGTAAAGAACACGGTGATATATCCTGGTTCCCCTCACAATTCGAGAGTACTCCAGTCCCCTTTCCAACACGAAAGAGATTTCACTATAGTTAGAATGATTGTACAGCCTATGCTTACTATCTAACCTATAGGGTGATCAAAGGTTCTTAACACCTTTAAGACCAAACAAACACTAATGTGAATGAAGAACAATCCTCTTCAAATCACAACACTTACTTCCAACAATCCTGGATAGTAAGGGAAAATCTTTAAGTAATACAATGATTAATTTTGAAGTATATGGAGAGCTTTATCAATCTTCAATTGATCTTCTTCTTCAAGATAAAAACAATTCTCAACAATGTATATAAATGTTCACAATGTATGAATGAAACTTGAAATGATAATGAAAGTGTATATGGCAAGTTTCACAAAATTATGAACACATGAAAGTATAATTTCAAATGTGAGTAAATGAGAAAATTGTTAATGAAGAAGGATATTTGTTAATTTGAAAATTGAAGTATTGAACATTTATGAAAGTTATGGTGTTCTTGTTTTGAAAATCTGAAAAATCTGCATTTTATAAAGTTGTAAGAACCTCTTCATTCATGCAAATTCATATGAAAAGTTGCAATGCATTCATGAAAAGATAGCACTTGAAAAATGTTCAAAAAACAAAGTAAAAGCTGCATTGGTTCACTAGGAACCGGTTCCAACACTGACAGAACCCGGTTCTTAGTGAACATTATAATTTGGAATTCAAATTTATCACGCAGGAACCGGTTCCCCTATTGGTACAACCCGGTTCCTGGTACAAAAACCAGGGACATGTTTTTTGAGAAAAGCTGGAACCCGGTTCCCTGTTAGGGAGGAACCGGTTCCTAAAGGTTTATTTTCAAAAATACATTTTGAAAGATATTTCAAACAAAGTTTTTCTTGATGTTAAATTTATGGAATATGTATATGTTGATGAATGCATATTGTGAACATCTATATTCAAGGTTTTAAGAATTATTTATACCATTTTGACATTTGATGATTTATTCAATAATTCTTCAATAATCTTTAAGACTTTTATTTGATGTTGATAAGCTTTTTGCACATCCTTTGAAAGTTGATGTCCAAGTTGTCTTCATCAAAACACATGCTTTAAATATGACTTGAGAAGCTTGCAATTACATTCTCCCCCTTTTTGATGATGACAACCAAGTCTTGAAAACGATTTCTTGAGATGTTTATGTTGTTTTGTGTAGCGAACATGTTGAGCAAATGCAAGTCTCCCCCTAAATTGTATGCTCCCCCTAAGTCCATGATTCTTTGAATTTTGGAGAGAGTTTGATATTTATTTGGGCCTGCAATTTCTTGAAACAAAACAACATACATGCATACTCTTCTCCCCCTTTGTTAACATCAAACAGGATGGGGAAAAAGAGTGAAATAGATACATATAAAAATTAAGACAAGTATCTTAAGAGAAACATTAGATATCACCTTCATCCAAAATACCAAGTTCTCTTCGGATTTTGAAGAAAGGTTCTCGAGCAAGCGGTTTAGTGAAGATATCCACGAGTTGGTTATGAGTATCCACAAAAGTGACTTCGACATCTCCTTTAAGTACATGATCACGGAGAAAATGATGTCGAATATCTATATGTTTGGTTCTTGAATGCATGACCGGATTCTTTGTAATATTTATAGCACTTGTATTGTCGCATCGAAGAGGAATGCATCCGAGATCAAGTCCGTAATCACAGAGTTGTTTCTTGAGCCAAAGAATTTGTGCACAACAACTACCTACTGCTATGTATTCTGCTTCGGTCGTGCTAAGAGCAACACATGCTTGCTTTTTACAAGCCCATGATACTAATGCATTTTCAATAATGTGACAAGTACCACTTGTGCTTTTACGATCAGTTTTACAACCTACATAATCCGCGTCAGAATAACCAATTAAAGTGCAAGTACTATCTTTCGGATACCGTAAGCCGACATTGATTGTTCCTTTAAGATACTTCATGATCCTTTTAACTGCCATGAGGTGTGATTCCTTTGGATTTGCTTGAAAGCGAGCGCAAAGACAAACACTAAACATGATGTCAGGACGGCTTGCCGTCAAGTACAATAAAGAGCCAATCATACCTCTGTACTTAGTAATATCAATTGGAGTACCGGATTCATCTTGATCAACATATGTACCGGAGCCCATTGGAGTATTCATTGCTTTACAATTGTCCATATCAAACTTTTTCAATAATTCTTTGCAATACTTAGATTGATTGATGAAGATTCCATCTTCTAGTTGCTTGATTTGTAGTCCAAGAAAGTAGTTCATCTTTCCCATCATAGACATCTCGAATTCTCATTGCATCATCAATGAGAATTCCTCACACATTTCTTTGTTAGTCGATCCAAAAATGATATTGTGATCGGTGGATCTGGAACTGACTGTTTAACGCTGGTTCGCGAAATGTCGCGGAAGCAAGAGTCGCCACCGTCTTTTATTTTCTCCAAATGGAAAGGACAAAAGCACAGAAAAATTCCTTAAAGAGATTGCTCTCGGTTCGGGAGGTAGGTTATAGAAAGGGAAGGTGTTAGCACCCTTTCTATCCATGGTTATCCATGGGCTCTTAGATACTTGCTCAATGTGTTTTCAAAAATGTTTGTTTGCTTTTCAACTGTGGGTTTAAAAAGTTTCTTTGAAAAATTTCAGTTCGACTCGTACGTCAGAGTGTTTGAAAAATTTGCTTTGAAAGCTTTTGAAAAGTGTCGGTGTGAAAAGTCTTTTTGAGTTTGTTTTGAGATTAGAGCAAGTATCCTTGAGAACCTACCTACCCTAAGGAATTCGTCTGTGTAAATGTCCTTAAAAGTAGTGCCATCCCACCATTGAAAGGT
Organism: Vicia faba; assembly: GCA_948472305.1. Taxonomy (NCBI): domain Eukaryota; kingdom Viridiplantae; phylum Streptophyta; class Magnoliopsida; order Fabales; family Fabaceae; genus Vicia; species Vicia faba. Next base: position 334,810,779 of record OX451737.1, read on the forward strand.
AGGTAGCACCACCATTGGAGGTGTTCGGGTCAATTCGATTTTAGGGACGTGGTGATCACCAGAGCAATGGGAAGACACCTTAGAAGCTACCCTCATGCCAGGTTCCCGGATCATGAGGACTTACTAAGACGCCCTCTACTCGACGACCACCTTTCGAAAGGCAACAGTGAGGCGTACCCTAGGGGTGGTGTGTGCGAATTGTGTGTCATGTTTCAGTTATTTATTTGTCTTTTGTCATGTCATTGTGATCTACGCTTGATTTTATTTTAAGTCCATTCATTCTTGCATGCATATTTAACAGTCATAAGTTGCGAGGAAATAAAGCTAGACTATTACAAATGGCGCGGGTCCACATCGCCAAAATTAAACCGGACCCGATTTAGCGGAAAAATAAATAATGCGAAGAAATAAAGTGCGAAAAGTAAATTACATAGCTTTAGGAGATTTACATAATTATGATAAACGATAAAGTAAATGCGCAAAAGAAAATAATTAAAACAAAACTAGGGCGTTGGGCCCTTTTACAAACAATTAAAATTAATGATGAATTACAAATTAAATGATTAAATGTTTTTTTTGGTATTTTGTGTTTTTTTAGTTTTAATGAAAAAAAAAGGAAGTTAATTGAAATTAAATTAGACGGCAAACCCTACTTCTAATATTTTTTTATTTATTAAGAAAGAATTAAAATATGACCTAAATTAACCTAATTCATTTATGTACAATTTAAATAGGAAAATAAATAAATAAATAATAATTATTATTGTGGAAAAAAGGGAAATAAAAAGAATTAACAATTAAAACCTAAATTCTACATTTTTGGATTTTTATTAGAAAGGAATTAAAATTAAACCTAAAAACACTACATAATTTACATTCTAATTTATTTATGAAAAATAATTATAATAAAATAAATATTATGTTTTTTTCTGTATTTTCTGATTTTTATAATGTTTTTAGATTTTTGTTAAAAATAATTAATTGAATTAAGGCACTAAAAATAAATCACACAATAATTAAAATAATAAATGAATAAATAAGGAAAGCAAACCAGGGTGGGGTGTTGTCCCAAAACTGGAGGTATAAATCTGAAAAGCCTGGCCCAATAAGGGTTGATTCATTGACTTCTCCAATTTGGTGTACCAACGCGTTGACCTAGGCTCAGTGGACCTTCAATCTCAACCCTTGACCTGGGACCCTTGGACGTGTGTACGCTTGGATGAGAGTGGAACATGGTACGTATGCGCTCCTGAAACTGCATGGGATTTATAATGGAAAAATAATATGAAACTTTTGCCAGACCTGGGACTTGAACCCAGGTCTGTGAGGTCACAAGCGTTGTCCCCTGGCCAGCTGAGCTAAGCGCATTTAGTTAACATATAATATAATACAATTAATATGAAAGAAAAGTGGATTCACGCTTGGAACGCGCGCCAAAATTTGAAACGGCCACTCAGATGATGCCATGTATTCGTCTTCTTCATGTTTCTTCCTGCCTGAAAAAATAACAACGTTTAACGGGGGTTTTGAACCCCCTCAATATACGCGTGTTTCCAGAATAGCGATTAGGTCCTGGATGCTCATAAATTGAGCGCGAGCATCCTGTCTTCTTCGTCTCAACCTGTAGATTTCAATCATAGCATTGATACGTCCTAATTTTACAAGAATCGAGAACGCCCAATTTTGGAAGTTTCGGAACCCTAGGCCTCTCTAATGGTGAATTGGCATATGTGGCTCAAAAACACAATCAAACGCATCAGTTAGTTTAGAAACATCAATATAAACATAAATCAACAAAGAAAAATGCAGAAGGATGATGGAATCATGCTATGTGATTTCAAAATTTTCAAGGTACGGTTGGACTCATAGATACCAGTTCAGGATGTTTTGCTTGTTGTTAATGATTGAGAAACACTCAATGATGTCTCAGAATACTAATGGGATGAAAATTGGAGCTTGAATCACCCTCAAACCTTGATTTCAGTATTGGTGTTTTTATGAAAAATTTCAAGAATGCAATGGAGTTTGGGGCGCAGCTTGGAGTCCAGGAGCATTAGGGTTCTCATTCTGATCATATATGGAGTGATTAGGTCAAGAAACATTGGACAAAATCTTATGCATTGATGAATTTCAATATTTGATTTTGGAAAATCTTTTTTTCATATCTTTTTCATGTTGTTTTTGTTCAATCATGATCCAATCTCATCCAAATTTGCCTATTTAAGACTTGCACGAAATATTGAGTTTATAATGTGCATGAAAAGATTTTTTTAGGTTAGTTTGATATTTTTCATATATTAAAATCATTTAAATGAATATAAATTAATATTAATTCAAATAAATAATTAAAAAATATGAGAATACTTCCCTTTGGGCCTAATGGTCGTGCATAGGCTTGGCATGAAGAAACTTGGAAGAAAAATGGGCCCATTTGCATTTTTAGACCTTTTGCATCAATGTTGACTTTCAAAAATTTCCAAAACTTTCCCAACTTCCACAAGGCATAACTTGGTCAATTTTTAAGCTTTTCACATGTTCTTGGACATTTTGGAAAGGTCTTTGAGTCCTTTAACCAATGCCTTTGGTCCCATGTCATTTTGATTTACCAATCTCAAGTTATGGCCTTTGACTTAAAGTCACTTTTTGTTGACTTTTGAAAATGACCTATAATGTTGAAATTGATAACTTTTTGTGAGAGCATTTCTTGGACTTGGAACATGAAGATGAATTGTAGGAAATGTATTTCTCTTCAAAATGAGCTTTGGATGGAATTTTTCTGATAATCCATGTGAAAGTTATGCCCTGGTCAATTTCAGTTGACTTTTTCAGCTGTCCAAATATATCAACTTTTGCATCTTTGATGATTTCTGAGCCAAATTTTGAGAATCATGATCAAGCATTGATCAAATGATGTTTGTGGCTTCAAAATGATATGTTGACCAAAAATTTGAACTTTTGACTGTCAAATGACCATTTTGCCCCTACAGTTGACTGTAGTGCAATCTAGGGTTTTGACTGTGCAATTTTGAGCTGAATGCCTTGAAACTTGACATGAGGATGCTTGACCACATTTGTAAGCATATGAGACTTGATTGGGCCTTTGAAAAGTTCATTTGCTTGACCAGAACTCAAACCCTAGTTTTGACTGTCTAGGAGACAGTTGAGCTGCACAACCCTGGGGGAATTTTGTGACCTTGATTTGGCAATTTCTTGGTGAATATGGGAGGGCAAATTTTGGGGTACAACAGTTGCCCCTGTTCAATCTTCTTAGACCTGAGGATGCAGATTGGCTGACGTGCCTTTCGTAATCCGAGGGTAGAAGATGATTGGACACTAGAGTGCCCAGAAATTTGCGCTCACATAGTAGCAATGATGATGAGGGAATGGGCTTATAGATGCCATTTGGATGTTGCTTGGATAGGATGATGGGCTTATAGATGCCATCTGGATGTTGATCGCGTAAGAGATTCCTTAGCGAGAGCCTGCATACCTGCAAGAGAGAAAATGAGTACCTGACACGTCGCAGGAGCTGATTTTGGATGCTTGGTATAGATGTGTCCTGACTGGTTACAGGAGCTGAATCTGGAGCTTCAAACGTTGATGAATGAACCAGGGATGGTTACTGCCTTAGCGTGGATGGTAAGAGAATCCTGAATGATTTCAACTTCAACAACGCTCGTTGAGAAAATCTTGGTGAGAATTACCATCTTCGTAGTGTCAGGAAGAGAACCAAAGGACATTATAATCTCAAAGGGAGTCACCTTACTCACCGTTGGAGAGGGAACTATAGGACATTATAATCTGAAAGGAAATATCACCTCGCGCTCCTGCCGGAGAGGGAACCATAAGAGAATATCACCTCACGCTCATGCCGGAGAGGGGAACATCTGAAGAAGGAATTACCACCTCACACGCCGTTGGAGAGGGGACCATAAGAGAATATCACCTCACGCTCATGCCGGAGAGGGGAACATCTGAAGAAGGAATTACCACCTCACACGCCGCTGGAGAGGGGACCATAAGAGAATATCACCTCACGCTCATGCCGGAGAGGGGAACATCTGAAGAAGGAATTACCACCTCACACGCCGCTGGAGAGGGGACCATAAGAGAATATCACCTCACGCTCATGCCGGAGAGGGGAACATCTGAAGAAGGAATTACCACCTCACACGCCGCTGGAGAGGGGACCATAAGAGAATATCACCTCACGCTCATGCCGGAGAGGGGAACATCTGAAGAAGGAATTACCACCTCACACGCCGCTGGAGAGGGGACCATAAGAGAATATCACCTCACGCTCATGCCGGAGAGGGGAACATCTGAAGAAGGAATTACCGCCTCACACGCCGCTGGAGAGGGGACCATAAGAGAATATCACCTCACGCTCATGCCGGAGAGGGGAACATCTGAAGAAGGAATTACCGCCTCACACGCTGCTGGAGAGGGGACCATAAGAGAATATCACCTCACGCTCATGCCGGAGAGGGGAACATCTGAAGAAGGAATTACCGCCTCACACGCCGCTGGAGAGGGGACCATAAGAGAACTTCTACTGAGTCTTTATCAGAAAAATCTGTTTGGAGTCGATTTAACTGGACTAGAGAAATCCTTGAAATATGTTTTGAGAATTTCAACTGCATCTTTCCTGAAAGGTAAAGGTCAGTTATATGCAATGCATGATATGGATTAAGCAATGATGTTCTCAACATAAATGAGATTCGTATGATATGATGCAGTGCGTTATGCATGCTATGATGATGTATGTAAAGTTTTATGTATGTTTTCGTCTAGGAAAATAGATCCTTGACGGGTGCCGGGAAGTCATATCCTGGGCTGATGTTGGAATATTGATTTCGCTTCCGTTGGGGATGATAGCTGCAAGAATACCGGTAGGAGAAGATGACTCCGTTGAGGGATAAACTTGGCAAATGAAATAATTCTGCGGGAGAAAAGATACTCTAGCGATCATGCTGGGGAGTGCTACTCTGTGGGGATAGCGATGCTTTGCTGAGTTGATGAAGATAACTCCGCTGGGGATATCCTTGTTGTCGGAAGTGTTGATAGACTTCGCTGGGGGTAGGAAGATACTTTGCCGAGGACGCTCTTTCCGTGGCTTTTGGCTGAGGATAACCCAGTTATATCCTGTTACGGAAATAACTCTTTAAATCCAGCCGGGACGACGCGTTCGTGCTTTGCGAGGGATAAGCTTCCAGAATCTACTGGGGATAAGCTTACTGCTTAGGGAGATATGAATTCCAACTTTGTTGGTGAGGCTGGATTGGACTCTTCTGGGGAGTTTGATATGCTGGGGAAGTGATTCCTTTGAATAGTGAGATACCGCCGGGGAACGATCTTTAGACCAAGACTGCCGGGGATGATTTATGTATACTGCTGGGGAAGTATTGAGATCTACGGGAGGATCCTCAATTTCCTTGATAATTGTAGCTTGGAGAGGAATGCACTGATTTGCTGGCTCACTCTCTGGGGGATTAAGATATTTGGTTATGTTCTTTAGCTGAACTCACCTTGATACCATGGAGGACAGAACAATTAGATTGCTTTTAGACAACTCTTTATTGCCCCTGTTTCTGAGGTGGGAGAGGAAGACCTGCGAGGCGCTGATAGTTGTTGATGGACCAACCTTCTTCTGGTAGGCAGGTGACAAGATGACAGGACATAGTCGTACGCTTTGATCCCTAACTTTTGCCCGGACCGCCCTTTCGGGTTTTCAGTCCACCGGGATACCCATTTTTGCCCAAGCCGCCTTTTCAGGTTTTCGACTTGCCGGGTGTACAGATTTTTTCATTTTCATCCCTTATTTTTGCCCGAACCCTTTTGGTTCGTCGGGAAGCCCTTATTTTTGCCTAGGTATGTCAACCTAGCGGGTCTTTGATTATGCGTAGTATTTTTTTCGACTATGTCTACGCTTTCAGAATGTAGGGTGCTGCCCCTGTTAGAAGTGTTTTGTCCTGTCACCAGAAGATGTCTGACCAGGCAAGATTCGTTGCTGGGGTGCCCCAAGTGACTCAGATGGAGATTTGCCCCAGGCTTTTTGGCCTTTTGAGAGATTCTCTGGATCTTGACTTAACTGCCCCAGATGATGGACAATAGTCATGCCGTGCTCCTTGATTGGAAGTGCTTCTGTTCACTAGGCTTTCATCGTGTGAATTTCCCTGCTGTTCAAACAAATAGTCATATGCAAACAAAGTTATGTTAAAAATGCAAAGCTTATGTCTCTCTTGAAGATTTTGAAAATGCAGTTTTTTTTTTCATAAAACAATTGAATGTTTGTAAAACGTGATGTCAACTCCGTATTTACCGTAGGCCTTAAGGAGTCGGGATACCTTTTGTAACAGTATGCTTTCGAACTAACCCATGCTTCAGCTAGGACTTTTAAGGGTTATAACGTGGCCTGGTTCACGGTTTAAGAAACAAAGGATAAAGGCTCAAATTATTTGTACCCACCCGCTCTTCGTGATGTTCTCCAAACCTAAACTCAGTTGATCGTGCGTTAGACCTTGTTTGAGTCTTCACTACTGATTTTCTGGTGATGATTCAGATGTTGATGATTTATTCTGAATAGGCGGTCATCATTTTTTTTGTTGAGGATTTTGTGAGACCTCTTGCTTTTTGATTTTTGTTATCCCTTTTTTTTTTGCCTGAACTGTTTCCTTTTCGGAATTACAGTCAGCGGGATGCCCCAGTTTCATAAGTCCCCTTTGTAGGTTTAGACTTTTTTTGGCTTTTCATTTATGAATTTTGATGATGACTGCCTGTCCTTTTGATTGCTTTGAACCATCACTGTCTTTTTTTGTTTTGTAAAGATCTCTTCGGTGCCATTCGTCATGCACTTGGATCAACTGAGAAGACTACCCTGCCCCGGGTTATGATTAAGGGTTTCGATTTTTGAAAATAAAAACTCCTACTTCTTTGGCTCTGATGGGTTGACGAGGGATTATCATCCTTATAACTCCAGTGTTTAGGGGTTGAAACAATGCCTGTACCTCATCAACGGGGTCTGTTCAAAAGCATACTGTAGATTACGGTATCATTTTCGTCATCCTCCCTCAAGAGGCTTAGGATTAAAGATCAAGAGTTGTCATCAGAAAAAATATGAAAACAGTTTGCATATAGTGAATGCGAATATATTGATTCAAAATAGACATAAGCGATGCATTAATGGAATAACAATGTTTTAACATGAATAAATGTTTGAACGGTCAAAAGAAAAACACAACTTGAACATTCGAATGAACAAAAGTTTCTTAGTTTGAACTAGCTATCTCAGATGGAGAATTCTCAGCGGAGGATTTTCATCTCGCCATCTGGCATGAACTCTATCACCCCTTCGTCAATCAAATCCTGAATTTTATTCTTCAAGGTCCAACAGTCGTCTGTAGCATGCCCCAGGCTGTCTGAATGATAAGCGCAGCGGGTGTCGGGGTTATACCTCGAAGCTGTCCTGTTGGGATTTTTGGGAGGGTCCTTTAGAGTGATCAGATTGACCTCCAGCAAGCGCTTCAGTATAAAGGATGAGGGTATATCAGTCTCCGAGAAATGTCTTCCGGGCGCATTTCGTTTACGTTGACTACCCCGTTGAGGCTGGGCTCGTGACCCTGAAGCAAGCTGAGGAGATTTTCCTTTGTCTTCTTGCCCCGCATGTGGTTGAATGATGGCTGGAGCTTCCACCTTGGCTGTTTGCCCTACTGGATTATTTTGAAGCAGCTTGGTGACGAGGACCCGGAGCTCTTCTTGTTTTTGAGCTAAGTCCTGAATGAGAGTCATTTGGCCCACCAACTGTCCCATCATTTGGATCTTCATGGTTGCCAACTCAATTTGTAGCCCTTCCAGCTGATCGTTCCTGATGCCCCCTGCATTCCCTAATGTCAAGTTCCTGGTGAGGAGAGTCTTTATTTCTTCTTGCCCCTGGGATAGGTTCAAGAACATTTCTCGCAGTTGGGCGTTCTGAGTACGGAGATCTTGGTTGTCTGGTTGGAAGGCCATTGCTGAAATAAACAGCGAGAAAGGTAAGTGACCTGCAACAAAGATACCTGCTATGCAATGATGTGTATGATATGCATGCAATGTTTTCAAGGATCTCGCAGGGTAAAAGATTGTTAGAATTTGAATTCGTAGCTTGATTGAAGGAACTGCATGTTGTTGAGAGTCCTTCGTCAAGGGTCAAAGGCTCACCATATCCAGTGGGTCATAGCCCCTGACAACCTTGGCTAGAGGAAAATAAATCCTCCTTGCCCCTTGCTGGGATAGTTGGTTCATCATGACCTGCATCACAAGCCCTTGAGATCCTTGAAATGGGTTAGGATGTATGCAATGGTATGATGTCATGCTATGCATGGGGTGATGTAGGTAAACCCTGCCATGAGTCCCAATTAAGGACTACAAACAGACCCTGCAAGAAATTCAGTATACTTTGTTATGAGTCCCGATTAAGGGCTATAAACAAAACCTGCAAGAGATTTGATAAACCCTGTCATGAGTCCTAGTTAAGGACTATAAACCAAACCTGCAAGAAATTTGGTAAACTTTGTCATGAGTCCTGGTTAAGGACTATAAACAAAACCTGCAAGTAGTTCATGTGTCAGCTAACAAGCATGCAAGTAGGCAAGTACAAAGGCACACAAGTCACACAAGAGAAACCCTTAGGGTTTAGGCCAGCATGGGGTCTGGGTAGTACCCTTTTGAAGGTGGTGGGTTCATACCTGTCCTAATCAAAGTAACCGGGTTCTAAGGTTCCCAATATCACGGGATTGCTTTCATTGTTCATCGTTTCGATTTAGCCACTGAACTGGCGACCGAAATATTCCAGGAAAGCAACCCTCAATTGAGTGTAGTATCGAGTATCAACCAACCTCGGACTGCACCAAAGTCAGTTATCTCACTACCCTAAAGAGGCCAAGATAGTTCAATTAAGGTTCCTAAGGTCTGTTGATGCTTCACGACACCACGCGGAGGCCCCGTACTCTCCTTGACTGAACTCAAGGGTTACCGGTACACACCAAAGTGCCACATCAACGTAGCAGACTGTTTCAACCGTGTCGGTATACCCCGCACAGTTCCCTCACAGCCTTGTTGCTACTTTCTAAGAAAGGTATTCCCCAGATCCGGGTTTAGGATCTATAGAACTCCCAAGCAACCCACAATTTAAAGCACACAAGGAAACAATTGAAAACATAGTTATAAGCTAGCCCTAAGGTACACCTCACTTTATAAAGGTTCCCCAGCAGAGTCGCCAGTTCTGTGATCGGTGGATCTGGAACTGACTGTTTAACGCTGGTTCGCGAAATGTCGCGGAAGCAAGAGTCGCCACCGTCTTTTATTTTCTCCAAATGGAAAGGACAAAAGCACAGAAAAATTCCTTAAAGAGATTGCTCTCGGTTCGGGAGGTAGGTTATAGAAAGGGAAGGTGTTAGCACCCTTTCTATCCATGGTTATCCATGGGCTCTTAGATACTTGCTCAATGTGTTTTCAAAAATGTTTGTTTGCTTTTCAACTGTGGGTTTAAAAAGTTTCTTTGAAAAATTTCAGTTCGACTCGTACGTCAGAGTGTTTGAAAAATTTGCTTTGAAAGCTTTTGAAAAGTGTCGGTGTGAAAAGTCTTTTTGAGTTTGTTTTGAGATTAGAGCAAGTATCCTTGAGAACCTACCTACCCTAAGGAATTCGTCTGTGTAAATGTCCTTAAAAGTAGTGCCATCCCACCATTGAAAGGTAGGTAGCACCACCATTGGAGGTGTTCGGGTCAATTCGATTTTAGGGACGTGGTGATCACCAGAGCAATGGGAAGACACCTTAGAAGCTACCCTCATGCCAGGTTCCCGGATCATGAGGACTTACTAAGACGCCCTCTACTCGACGACCACCTTTCGAAAGGCAACAGTGAGGCGTACCCTAGGGGTGGTGTGTGCGAATTGTGTGTCATGTTTCAGTTATTTATTTGTCTTTTGTCATGTCATTGTGATCTACGCTTGATTTTATTTTAAGTCCATTCATTCTTGCATGCATATTTAACAGTCATAAGTTGCGAGGAAATAAAGCTAGACTATTACAAATGGCGCGGGTCCACATCGCCAAAATTAAACCGGACCCGATTTAGCGGAAAAATAAATAATGCGAAGAAATAAAGTGCGAAAAGTAAATTACATAGCTTTAGGAGATTTACATAATTATGATAAACGATAAAGTAAATGCGCAAAAGAAAATAATTAAAACAAAACTAGGGCGTTGGGCCCTTTTACAAACAATTAAAATTAATGATGAATTACAAATTAAATGATTAAATGTTTTTTTTGGTATTTTGTGTTTTTTTAGTTTTAATGAAAAAAAAAGGAAGTTAATTGAAATTAAATTAGACGGCAAACCCTACTTCTAATATTTTTTTATTTATTAAGAAAGAATTAAAATATGACCTAAATTAACCTAATTCATTTATGTACAATTTAAATAGGAAAATAAATAAATAAATAATAATTATTATTGTGGAAAAAAGGGAAATAAAAAGAATTAACAATTAAAACCTAAATTCTACATTTTTGGATTTTTATTAGAAAGGAATTAAAATTAAACCTAAAAACACTACATAATTTACATTCTAATTTATTTATGAAAAATAATTATAATAAAATAAATATTATGTTTTTTTCTGTATTTTCTGATTTTTATAATGTTTTTAGATTTTTGTTAAAAATAATTAATTGAATTAAGGCACTAAAAATAAATCACACAATAATTAAAATAATAAATGAATAAATAAGGAAAGCAAACCAGGGTGGGGTGTTGTCCCAAAACTGGAGGTATAAATCTGAAAAGCCTGGCCCAATAAGGGTTGATTCATTGACTTCTCCAATTTGGTGTACCAACGCGTTGACCTAGGCTCAGTGGACCTTCAATCTCAACCCTTGACCTGGGACCCTTGGACGTGTGTACGCTTGGATGAGAGTGGAACATGGTACGTATGCGCTCCTGAAACTGCATGGGATTTATAATGGAAAAATAATATGAAACTTTTGCCAGACCTGGGACTTGAACCCAGGTCTGTGAGGTCACAAGCGTTGTCCCCTGGCCAGCTGAGCTAAGCGCATTTAGTTAACATATAATATAATACAATTAATATGAAAGAAAAGTGGATTCACGCTTGGAACGCGCGCCAAAATTTGAAACGGCCACTCAGATGATGCCATGTATTCGTCTTCTTCATGTTTCTTCCTGCCTGAAAAAATAACAACGTTTAACGGGGGTTTTGAACCCCCTCAATATACGCGTGTTTCCAGAATAGCGATTAGGTCCTGGATGCTCATAAATTGAGCGCGAGCATCCTGTCTTCTTCGTCTCAACCTGTAGATTTCAATCATAGCATTGATACGTCCTAATTTTACAAGAATCGAGAACGCCCAATTTTGGAAGTTTCGGAACCCTAGGCCTCTCTAATGGTGAATTGGCATATGTGGCTCAAAAACACAATCAAACGCATCAGTTAGTTTAGAAACATCAATATAAACATAAATCAACAAAGAAAAATGCAGAAGGATGATGGAATCATGCTATGTGATTTCAAAATTTTCAAGGTACGGTTGGACTCATAGATACCAGTTCAGGATGTTTTGCTTGTTGTTAATGATTGAGAAACACTCAATGATGTCTCAGAATACTAATGGGATGAAAATTGGAGCTTGAATCACCCTCAAACCTTGATTTCAGTATTGGTGTTTTTATGAAAAATTTCAAGAATGCAATGGAGTTTGGGGCGCAGCTTGGAGTCCAGGAGCATTAGGGTTCTCATTCTGATCATATATGGAGTGATTAGGTCAAGAAACATTGGACAAAATCTTATGCATTGATGAATTTCAATATTTGATTTTGGAAAATCTTTTTTCATATCTTTTTCATGTTGTTTTTGTTCAATCATGATCCAATCTCATCCAAATTTGCCTATTTAAGACTTGCACGAAATATTGAGTTTATAATGTGCATGAAAAGATTTTTTTAGGTTAGTTTGATATTTTTCATATATTAAAATCATTTAAATGAATATAAATTAATATTAATTCAAATAAATAATTAAAAAATATGAGAATACTTCCCTTTGGGCCTAATGGTCGTGCATAGGCTTGGCATGAAGAAACTTGGAAGAAAAATGGGCCCATTTGCATTTTTAGACCTTTTGCATCAATGTTGACTTTCAAAAATTTCCAAAAATTTCCCAACTTCCACAAGGCATAACTTGGTCAATTTTTAAGCTTTTCACATGTTCTTGGACATTTTGGAAAGGTCTTTGAGTCCTTTAACCAATTCCTTTGGTCCCATGTCATTTTGATTTACCAATCTCAAGTTATGGCCTTTGACTTAAAGTCACTTTTTGTTGACTTTTGAAAATGACCTATAATGTTGAAATTGATAACTTTTTGTGAGAGCATTTCTTGGACTTGGAACATGAAGATGAATTGTAGGAAATGTCTTTCTCTTCAAAATGAGCTTTGGATGGAATTTTTCTGATAATCCATGTGAAAGTTATGCCCTGGTCAATTTCAGTTGACTTTTTCAGCTGTCCAAATATATCAACTTTTGCATCTTTGATGATTTCTGAGCCAAATTTTGAGAATCATGATCAAGCATTGATCAAATGATGTTTGTGGCTTCAAAATGATATGTTGACCAAAAATTTGAACTTTTGACTGTCAAATGACCATTTTGCCCCTACAGTTGACTGTAGTGCAATCTAGGGTTTTGACTGTGCAATTTTGAGCTGAATGCCTTGAAACTTGACATGAGGATGCTTGACCACATTTGTAAGCATATGAGACTTGATTGGGCCTTTGAAAAGTTCATTTGCTTGACCAGAACTCAAACCCTAGTTTTGACTGTCTAGGAGACAGTTGAGCTGCACAACCCTGGGGGAATTTTGTGACCTTGATTTGGCAATTTCTTGGTGAATATGGGAGGGCAAATTTTGGGGTACAACAGATATCATCAACATAGACTTGAACCAATAAAGTGTTACTTTGGATTCTCTTAATGAACAAGGTTTTATCAACCTTACCCTTTTCGAAACCTTTTTCACACAAAAAATTGCTAAGTCTATCATACCATGCTCTTGGTGCTTGTTTTAAGCCATAAAGAGCCTTTCTCAACTTAAAGACATGTGAAGGATGTTTGAAGTCTTCAAATCCCGGGGGTTGTTTGACATAGACTTCTTCATTGATGTATCCATTCAAGAATGCGCTTTTGACGTCCATTTGAAAAAGATGAAAATTTAATGAACAATCATAAGCAAGTAAAAGACGTATAGCTTCTAACCTTGCAACCGGAGAAAATGTTTCTTCAAAGTCGATTCCTTCCTCTTGATTGTAACCTTGGGCAACCAACCTTGCTTTGTTTCGAACAATTAGACCATTCTCATCAAGTTTGTTCTTAAACACCCATCGGGTACCTATGATGTGTTTAACACTTGGTCTAGGAACAAGTTCCCAAACTTGATTTCTCTCGAATTGATTTAATTCTTCTTGCATAGCAATAATCCATTGATCATCTCCTAAGGCTTCATCAACTTTGGTAGGTTCAATTTGAGAAACAAACGCCATATTTAAGCAAGCATCTTTTAGATTCAATCTTGTTGATACTCCTTGGCTAATGTCAATGTTGTACCCCAAAATTTGCCCTCCCATAATCTTCAAAGTTTTGACAAGCATCACCTCAAATGGTTCAAAGTCTACTCAAAGGCTACACAGTCAACCATCCTCCTAAGCCAGTCAAACTAGGGTTTTGGTTCTTGCAAGGAAGCTGAGGTTTTCAAGGGCCCAATCAAGTCCCATATGCTCATATACATTGTCAAGCACCTACATGTCAAGTTTCAAGGCTCACAAGGTCAAGTTGCACAGTCAAAAACCCTAATTGCCTCACAATCAACTGTAGGGGCAAAATGGTCATTTGGCAGTCAAAAGTCAAAAATTTTGGTCAACATCTTGTTTTTAAGCCACAATCATCATTTGGTCAAATCTTGACCATGATTTCACAAGAATGGCTCAAAAATCATCAAGATGCAAAAGTTTCTATTTTTGGACAGTTGAAAAGTCAACTGTAACTTGACCAAGGCATAACTTTTTCGGGGTTCATCAGAAAAATCCCATCCAATGCTAATTTTGAAGGGGAGGACATTTAATACAATTCATCTTCACATTCCAAGTCCAAGAAATGCTCTCACAAAAAGTTATCAATTTCAACATTATAGGTCATTTTCAAAAGTCAACAAAAAGGCATTTTAAGTCAAAGACCATAACTTGAGATTGGTAAATCAAAATGACATGGGACCAAAGACATTGGTTAGAGGACTTCAAGACCTTTCCAAAATGTCCAAGAACATGTTCATATCTTTAAAATTGAGCAAGATATGCATTGGAGAAGTTGGGAAATTTTTGTGAAATGGCCAAAGTCAATTATCCTTGAAACTTCATTTTTGACAAAAATGGGCCCACTTTTTCCACTTGTTTCAGCTTGGCCATGCTTCCCACGTGTCCCACAAATTATTTCAAGATTTAAAATTAATTTTTCCATTTTTATTTAATTTTATTTGATTTAATTCATTTTAAATCTTTTAAAATCAAATAAAAATCAAAGAAATTAATTAGGGGATATATTTTGCATTAAAATGCTTTGATACACCATCATGCACATTCCAAATTCGTGCAAGGGGCTATTCCAAGCAAGAATTCAAATTTGACACAAAAATGGAAAGTGGTTTCAATGGAGGTTATGGCAAAATCTTAAACATGAATGCAAGGCTTCAAGGCTCTTAATTCTGATTGAAACTCTTTACATAACATATGTGCAAGCTTCCACAAGAGGATTCACGACCTAAAAAGCTCAAAAACGGCCAAACACATTTCAAACTTTGGAGAGAAAAAAGCAAAATTGTAAACCTATTTGCAGCACGTTTTAAATCCCCATTTCAATCAAAACACACTCCTGGTATCCCTAGGAAGCTTTAGCAATCAGAAACGAGTCAAGAACCTCAAGAAATCGCGCCATATAACTCATTCGGTTTGCTTCATTTTTTAAAACTGTATATCACATTTCATAAGCATTTGATCCATTTTTTTTATTGTTTTGTATTGCTAGGGGCTTTCTGAAGCTAATAGGATAATCCAATTGCATTCTAACGCGTTAAATCATGATTCACCATTGAAGCATTTTAGGTTTTTTCAAGCTTCAAATTGGGGATTTCCCCATACTGTAAAATTGGAACCTCAAACGACTATGGTTAAACTCAGCATGGCAAGACGAATCCAATGAACTATTCGAGCCCTTTTTATATGGTGTGAGGAGCTAATCGCTATTTTTATATTTCCTGTATTTTGTGGGGGTTTAAAACCCCCGCTATGTATTTTTACATTTGCAGAAAAGCTTGAAGACGATGGCGTGGCAACCGGGCATTGGACCATTCAAAATTCCGCGCGCGTTTTTTTGTTTGTTAGCATATAATGCAATTTTTCTATATAATATTTCTTTTCCATATTACTAACGAATGTGTTTGAGTGCCTCAGTGGTTGGGAACGTGTCATGCCATCCTTGGGACCTGGGTTCGAATCCCAGGTCCCCCCAAATAATTTCTATTATTTTGTTCAACTTGATTCCATGCAGCATAGTCAAAACAGGCCACCATGTGACTCCAAGATCCAAGCAGCCATGTGTCTTTCCATGCAGATCCAAAGGTCCAGAAGGCCAGCACACCATACTCTGGAGTCAACGTGGGCATAGGTGATTAAAAAAGTCAAACGAGGCTTCCTGCTAATGGGCCAAGATTCAACATCACACCTCCATTCCTGGCCCAGCACCCCCTCCATTTGGTTTATTATTTTCTTTTCATTTTATTTTTTCAATTTAATTTCTAACCTTTTTTTATTTTATTTATTATTAGTAATCAATCAATTAACCATTTTCATAAAAAACCCAAAAATTGAACTAATATTATTTTTATTATTATTATTTTATTTTTGTAAATAAATCTCAAATAAATTAATTATAATTAGGCCATTTTAACTTTTTCTTAAAATAACTAAAATAGCTTAGATTTAGGTTAACGTTTAATTTTTGTTTCTTTTTATTTTATTCTATTTCATAAAAAACATAAAAAACAAAAAATATTTTCTTTTAATTAAATTAAATTAATTAGTTATTAATTAGTTTCCATTTCATTTTAATTACAAAAAAAAAGACCAAAAATTAATTTCTTTTCTTAAAAAGGGTCAACACCCTTAGACATTCCCGATTAATTCATTCGCGCGCATTTAATTTGTTCGATTATTATGTAATTGCTCCGGACATGTAATAGTAAATAGGACTTTTACTGTTTTTTTTTAATTTTCCGTACTCATTTACTAAAAAAATGGGTCTTTGTAATTTTTGGCGATGTATAGACCCGCGCCTTGTAATAGCGTAGGATTTACGTTTCTGCAATTTACTTTCCGCACCCCCTTAACTGTTAACTTGTATGAAAGAATGCATGCTAATTAAAAACAAGCGTAGCTCACCGTGCCATGATCAAAGATAAATATTGACATGAAAATAACACACAAATTCACACACCACTTCTAGGGTACGCCTCACCTGTTGCCTTACCTTCGAAACGTGGTCGTCGAGTATAGGACGTTTTAGTAAGTCCTTATGTCCATGATCCAGTTGCCTCGAAACGGTTGCCTCAGATTAAAAAAGGATCAATGGCATAAGGGTAGCTTCTAAGGTGTCCTACTGTTGCTCTGGTGACCACACTGTCCCTACAAACGAATTGACCCGAACACCTCCAAGGACGGTGCTACCTACTTCTCAATAGTGGGATAGTACTGTCTAAAGGACTCTTACACAGCCTAATTCCTTAGGGTAGGTAGATGACTCATAGATACTTGTTCTATTCAAAAACAAATCAAAAACTCTTTTCACACCGACACTTTCAAAAAGCTTTCAAAACAATTTTTCAAACACTCTTGAGGACTGATACAAGAGTCATTCTGAAATCTTTAAACGAAACTTTTTCAAACCCACTCACAATTGAAAAGAAAACATTTTGAAAACACAATGAGCAAGTATCTAAGAGCCCATGGATAACCATGGATAGAAAGGGTGCTATCACCTTCCCTTTCTATAAATCTACCTCCCGAACCGAGATACCATCTCATAAGGAATTTCGCTGTGCTTTTGTCCTGTCCATGTTGGAGAAAATAAAAGACGGTGGCGACTCTTGCTTCCGCGACATTTCGCGAACCAGCGTTAAACAGTCAGTTCTATTTCCACCGATCACAGAACTGGCGACTCTGTTGGGGACTCTTATAAAGTGAGGTGTACCTTAGGACTAAGATCACTTGTGTTTTCAATTGCTGTGCTTGTATGCTTTATTATTGTGGGCTGCATCGGAGTTACATAGATCCTAACCTGGATCTGGGGATACCCTGTTAGGTAGCATAAGCTGTGAGGGACCTGTCCGGCGTAGACCGACACGGGTGAAACAGTGGCTACATTGGTGTGACACCTTGGTCTGTACCGATATCCCTTGTGTTGCAACGAGGAGAATATGGGTCTTCTGGAGAGTCATTAAGCACCAACCGACCTTAGAACCCTAATTTGACCCAACTTGGCCATAGAACAGTAGCAGTATGCTACACCCATTGAGGCTAAACTCTCGCGATGGTTCTGGCCGCAAGAAAAGATTGCGATGCTAGAGTTATGACCGATTGAGGGTAGTCAGTGATATTGGGATCCTCTAGAACCCGGTTACTTCTGATAGGACAGGTCTTAACCAACAAACTGAAAGAGGGTAATACCTAGACCCCATGCTGGCCTAAACTCTAAGGGCTTGTCTTGTGTGACTTGTGTGCCTTATCATGTTTGCCCTTGTGAATATTTTTGGTGTGCTTTATCATAACATCATGCCATCATAGACATTGCATGCATCCTGCATAAGGACTGACCATTTCAAAGACAAAAGGGTTTCACCTTTGCTCTGTTTTGTAGGACATCATGATGCCTATGCGAAGGAACACTATCCGGTTCAATTTTGTTCACCCACCTGAGTTGCTTGGAGAGTTGGTTAGCAGAATTCCAAATACTAATTCCTTCATCCAAAGGCATGGTTCTCTTCTCAGTTTAGTCACGGCAAAGTTGTCCTGACCCATTTTTATGACCCTCTGTACCAGTGCTTCACCTTTCAAGACTTCCAGCTGGTCCCTACCCTGGAAGAGTTCTCTGATTTGCTTGGCATCCCTATCTTGGATCAGACTCCCTTCACTGGTTGGGAAAAGACTCTTAGGCTCGAGGAGATTGTTGCAGCCCTTCCCTTGACCAACCAAGAGGTAATGGACAACTGGGTGACTAGAAGCGGAGTTAAGGGCTTCTTGGCTAAGTTTCTGATTGGTAAAATTAACAGTTTCTGGAATGACTTAGACTTCAGGGCGTACGAGGACATTCTGGCTCTCTTAATCTATGGGCTAGTATTGTTTCCAAACCCTGATAACTTTTTCGATATCAATGCCATAAGGATCTTCATGTCTCGGAACCCTGTACCCACTCTCTTGGGTGATGTCCTGCAACAACTCTACGCTCGTACTGCCCGAAGACGAGGAACTCTGTGGTGTTGTACTCCTTTGTTGGTGAGGTGGTTTATTTCGCACCTCCACAAATTCGTGCTAAAGAACCAAGAAGGAAGAGGCTAGGCTCATAGGTTAATGTCTCTCACTGATAATGACATCACTTGGACTCTCAGGGGTTTGGATGAGGTAGCTGTTATTGATCGTTGCGGAGAATATCCTAATGTTCCATTGATTGGCACTCAGGGCGGAATCTCTTATAATCCATGTTTAGCTCTCCGTCAGTTTGGAAGAGCCAGAAGAGCAGGGCCTCATGAGATGCTGATGCCTCACATCAGTTTTGAGTTTCAGAAAGATAGTGACGAACTGCGCCGTAGATTCATCAAAGCTTGGGACAGAATTCACAAAGCTGACCCGCAAGAGTTGGGACCAAAGACTTCTCTACCTATGGAAGCCTACCACAAATGGGTCCGCATCCGTGCTTAGAAGTTAGGTATGCCATATGAAGCTGTCAGGCCTATCATTCTTGAAAGTCCTGATGGAGACGGGGTTCCTCCAACCATACTCTCTCCTCAGATACCCACTGATGTTGATACCCTAAAGAGATCTTGGGCGCAACTACAGGAAGAGCGGGATTATTATCGGGAAAAGTTCAACGAACAGGAACAAAAGATCCAGAAGCTGACCAAGCAACTGGAGAACGAGCGGGCCCTGAATGACTATATCCGTACTGAGAAGAGGAGGCCATGGGAGCACTAATGGGCTTTGGATGTTTCTTTTACAGATTTATTTCCTTTTCAGTATTTTCATTCTTGTAACGCCTAAGGGAAGATTGTTGAACAATTTAAAGTTTAAATCTAATAAAGTGTGTTCCTTTTGTTTACAAAGTTGATTCCCGATTGTCTTTGAAAACATAATTCATACGCACTTCATTCATCATATGCATTACAGGTACCCTTTTCCTACAGGTTGCTTAATCTTCTTCGCTGTTTATTTCAGCACTCAAGCATCATGAATCCTGAACTCACTACCGAGCAAGCTATCAAGGCCCTCCAGGCCCAGAATGCCCAATTTCAGGAGATGGTCATGAACTTGGCCCAGGGACAACAAGAGCTGAAGGCTTTGCTCCTGAAGAAGAAGAGGACTGTGTTATTCAACACTGGGCGCAGACTCGAGAACACATTGCAGAATGAAGCTGAGAGGACTACTCCGTCTGTGGGGGAAGGTAGTCACCAAGGGAGAGAGGTCCCTAGTCATGTGGTTTCTGACACTGAGACGGACTTCAACGATGAACAGTACCCTCCTGCTGAGGACCGGTACAAATAGCTGGAGGACAGGTTAAATGCTATGGAGATTCAACGTGTGCCTGGGTTGGATTTCGGAGACTTGGGGTTATCTTCTGGGGTGGTGATCCTGCACAAGTTCAAGGCGCCTGCCTTTGTGAAGTATGACGGGGCCTCCTGTCCTAAGATGCACCTCCGTTCTTATGTAAGGAAGATCCAGCCTTACACAGCAGACAAGAACTTATGGATCCACTTCTTCCAGGAGAGTCTTTCAGGGACTCACCTCGAATGGTTCTATCAGCTGGATGGAACCAACATTCGTAACTGGGAGGATTTGGCCACTGCTTTCTACAAGCAGTATCAATATAATTCCGACCTCGCTCCCACGCGTACCCAACTCCAGGGTATGTCACTGGGAACGGGTGAAGGTTTTAAGGAGTACGCACAGAAATGGAGAGATCTGGCTGGCAGGGTGCAGCCACCATTGACGGACCGGGAGCTGGTGGACATGTTCTTGGGGACCCTATCTGGTCCATTCTTCAACCATCTCATTGGTAATTCCTCTGCTGGGTTTACTGACCTGATCCTAACTGGTGAAAGGATCAAAGATGGTATAAAGTCAGGAAAGATACAGAAGGGCGCCTCCTCAAATTCTGAAAAGAAGCCCTTCAAGAAGGAGGCCAGTGCTATGTATGGTCCAAGAAAGCAGAACAAACCTGAACGCCGCTAAGCTGTCAACGCGGTGGTTATTTCTAAACCTGCTGCTGCTCCACAACAGTACAACCAACCCAGAGCTGAGAGGCCCAAACGGCAGTATACTCGGCTCAGCATGACTCTCTCTCAGATCCTGCTGCAACTGCTGTCAACTAGCCTGGTAACTGTCAAGGAGACTCCGAAGATGGTAAACACAGCATCTCCGAAATACAACCCCAACGCCCGTTGCGCGTATCACTCTGATAGCCCGGGACATTCTACTGATGATTGCTGGGCCCTGAGGAATAAGGTTCAGGACCTTATTGATGCCAAGGAGATACAGTTCGAGGCGCCCGAGAGGCCAAATGTTGTGACCGCTCCCATGCCCCAGCATGGAGTGAATGCTATTGAGGAGGATTTGTATGTAGCTTTTGTGGATGATGTTTCTACTCCGCTGCTGACCGTCAAGAGGAACCTGTTGCTAGCCGGTTTATTTCCGGAATATAGCAAAGGTTGCCCTTTATGTGCTGATTCCCCTGCTGGTTGTTCTTTGCTGAAATCAGGCGTCCAAAACCTGATGGATAGTAAAGAGATCTTGTTCAAAAAGACTGCCGTTCCTGCTGCCCCTGTTGAAGAAGTTTCAATTGTTACCATTTTCAATAACCCTTCCAAGGCTCCTTTAAAGAAGCCTGTCCAAATTTTGCCTGTTCACAAGATTGCTCCCATCACCAATACTGTTTCGGGGCCCATCCCCTACAAGTCTGATAAAGCTGTCCCGTGGCACTATGGGGCAGATGTTTATGTTCTGGGAGTGAAACAAGAGTTCAACATCGGTACCGGTGTCACCAATATCACCGGGCCTGCCAAGGTCACTCGTAGTGGAAGACTGTTCTCACCAGACATTGCTCCTCCAGCAATCCAAAGGCCTCTTGTCATCACACCTGCCAGTGTACCTGTTTCCCCCCCTGATCAAGTTTCCACCCCTGCTGCTGAGTCATCTGACGCTTGGGGCAAGGGGATTGCTTCTGATATGCCTGCCCGGACGGAGGCACCAAAGACCATTGTTGAGGCTTCCAAGCAAGAGATGGAAGAGATCCTCAAGATTATAAAGAAAAGTGATTTCAACGTCGTTGAACAGTTGGGGCGCACCCCCTCCAAAATCTCTATGCTATCACTGTTGCTGTGCTCAGAGGCCCATGCCAAGGCCCTGATTGCTTTCCTGAAGACGGCCCACGTTCCCCAAGAAACGTCTGCTAACCAATTCACCGACTGTGTGGCCAACTTAACCGCTGATAATGGTCTGGGTTTCTCTGATGCTGATCTGACGGCCAAGGGGAAGAACCATAATGATGCCATGCATGTCTCCATTGAATGCAGGGGCACTACTCTTGCTCATGTGCTGGTTGACACTGGTTCTTCACTAAACGTGCTACCTAAGAAGGCTCTAGACAGGCTAGACTGTGAGGGTTTAGAGCTCAAACCAAGTAACATCGTTGTCCGGGCCTTTGACGGGTCCAAAAGAATGGTACATGGTGAGGTTGACATCCCAATCAGGGTTGGGTCACAAGTCTTTGATTCAAAATTCTATGTGATGGACATCCGTCCATCCTATTCTTGTTTGTTGGGTCGCCCGTGGATCCACAAAGCTGGAGCTGTGACTTCAACTTTACATCAGAAGCTCAAATACCCGGTCAGGGGGAAGATTGTAACAGTGCAAGGGGAAGAGGAATACATGGTCAGCCACCTCAACTCCTTCAGGTACGTGGAAATGGATGGGGAGTTCATTGAGACCCCCTTTCAACATTTTGAAGAGGTGCCTCAGACATTGGCAGCAGCAGAAGCAATGACTGAAGAGGGTTCTCCCTTGAAGATGGCCTCCTTAAAGGACGCCCGGGCTGTGATTGAAAAAGGTGAATGTGCAAACTAGGGCAGGCTCCCTGATTTTACTCCTAAGACTAACAAGTTTGGGTTGGGTTTCACTGCAGAGGCTCAGAAGGCTGTGCGCAAGGCAAGGATTGGAAGACCTCTTGTGCTCATCACCAATCCAGGAGTGAATGCTACTGGGGATGAAGACGAAGTGGAAGAATCCGAGTTTGACAGCTGGATCTACCCAACGACTAACGGTGGACCTAGCAATTGGACCGCAAAAGACTTTACACCCATTACTTTTGTCGCCCAGTAATGAACTTCTTTGTTTTGGATTTGTAATAAACAATAATTTGAAACTTTATGGCCCGGTGTCTTACCCGGGGCACCGTGGTTTTATTTGTGAGGGCTTTTGTTTGTCACTTTCATATATCATGAATAAAAGCATTGGACGTTTTTCACATTTCAAATCTTGCGCTCCCTTTCTTTCTTTCTTTATATATTGCAAAACAGCTATATTTACACACACTCACTCATACAGGTTCCAATCCACCCTGGATCTCACTGGTAACGACTCTGCTACTGCCAGTTATGACTTTGAAAATCCGATCAACTTAGCCGAAGACGAAGGTGAAGATGATTGCGAAGTGCCTGGTGAGCTTGCAAGACTGCTACTCCAGGAAGAGAGGGCCATCCAGCCACATGAAGAGCCAGTGGAAACGGTAAATCTGGGTACTGAGACAAACAGAAAGGAAGTCAAGATTGGTGCCAATCTAGAGCTCAGCGTGAAACAACGGTTGGTCCAGATGTTGCATGATTATGTGGAGATCTTCGCCTGGTCCTACGAAGACATGCCTGGGTTGGATACCGACATTGTGGTTCATCACCTGCCTACCAAGGAAGACTGCCCTCCGGTTAAACAAAAGGTCCGCCGTATGCGTCCAGAGATGTCCGAGAAGATCAAAGCTGAGGTTATGAAGCAATTTGATGCCGGGTTCCTTACAGTGACCTCTTACCCTCAGTGGGTTGCCAACGTGGTTCCAGTGCCTAAGAAAGATGGTAAGGTCAGAATGTGTGTTGACTACAGGGATTTGAATAGGGCGAGCCCCAAGGATGACTTCCCCTACCTCACATCGACGTTCTGGTTGACAACACTGCTCAGCACAAGGTATTCTCCTTCATGGATGGTTTTTCAGGTTATAATCAGATTAAAATGGCTCCTGAAGATATGGAAAAGACTACCTTTGTTACTCAGTGGGGCACCTTCTGCTACAAGGTCATGCCTTTTGGACTGAAAAATGTTGGGGAAACCTACCAACGTGCCATGGTTGCTTTATTTCATGACATGATCCATCATGAGATTGAAGTGTACGTAGACGATATGATCGCAAGGTCCCAAACTGAGGAGGAACACCTCGATCATCTGCAGAAACTGTTTGACCGTCTGAAATTGTACAAGCTGAGGTTGAATCCAAATAAGTGCACCTTTGGGGTAAGATCTGGAAAGTTGCTGGGATTCATTGTAAGTGACAAGGGTATTCAAGTGGACCCTGCCAAGGTTAAAGCCATACAAGAGATGCCAGCTCCCAAGACAGAGAAAGAAGTCAGAGGCTTTCTAGGACGTCTGAATTATATTGCCCGATTCATCTCGCATTTGACTGCTACTTGTGAACCAATCTTCAAGCTACTGAAGAAAGATCAAGTAGTACGTTGGAACGATGAATGTCAGGCCGCTTTCGACACAATCAAAGAGTATCTCCAAGAACCACCCATTCTTATGCCACCGGTTGAAGGGAGACCTCTGATACTATACTTGACAGTACTTGACAGCTCAATGGGGTGTGTGTTGGGGCAGCATGACGAGTATGGCCGAAAAGAGCACGCCATTTATTACCTTAGCAAAAAGTTTACCGACTGTGAGACCCGATATTCACTGCTCGAGAAAACTTGTTGCGCTTTGGTATGGGCTGCTCGCCGGCTGAGACAGTATATGCTGACTCACACTACCTTGTTAATCTCAAAGATGGATCTGATAAAGTACATATTCGAAAAACCTGCTCTGTCTGGAAGAATAGCAAGATGGAAAATGATCTTGACAGAATACGACATCCAGTACACGACCCAGAAAGCCATCAAAGGAAGTGTATTGGCAGACCATTTGGCACACCAGGCAGTGGATGACTACCAGTCAATGAACTTTGAATTTCCTGACGAGAGCATCATGATTGTGACTGACTATGAAGTACCTGGACCGGATGAAGGACCTGAGGAAGGATCCCGATGGTCTATGCACTTTGACGGAGCCTCGAACGCTTTGGGTAACGGTATCGGCGCTGTGATTATATCTCCCAAAGGCACTCATACTCCACTTACTGCCCGGCTATGTTTCAACTGCACCAACAACATGGCAGAGTATGAGGCATGTATCATGGGTCTTCAAGCTGCGATTAACTTAAGAATCAAGTTTCTGAGTGTCTTCGGAGATTCCGCTCTCGTGATCAATCAGATCAAAGGCGAGTGGGATACAAAACACCCAAACCTTATTCCTTACAGAGAATGTGTGTTGACATTGATCCCCCATTTCACAGAGATAACTTTTGAACACTTTCTGAGAGAGGAGAATCAGTTGGCGGACGCATTAGCTACGATGTCTTCTATGTTCAAAGTCAAGTGGGACAATGAGGCTCCCCGTATCATTATCTGGAAGCTGGACGAACCTGCGTACTGTTGTGATCTTGAGACTGAGACAGTAACTGAGAAACCTTGGTATCATGAGGTGAAAAGATACTTGGAAGCTCAAGAATACCCTGAAGGTGCATCCATCAACGACAAAAAGTTTCTGAGAAGGTTCGCAGCAAAGTTCTTCCTTAGCAACGGCATTCTGTACAAGCGAAACCATGATTCGACTTTACTGCATTGTATGGATAAGACTGAAGCAGAAAGAATCATGGCAGAGTTGCATGAAGGTACCTTCGGAACACATTCCAGTGGGCATACCATGGCAAAGAAAATCCTTCGGGCAGGATATTTCTGGTCCACAATTGAAGCTGACTGTTACCAACATTCTCGGACATGTCACAAATGCCAAATCTATGCTGATAAAGTGCACGTTCCTCCAGTTCCTCTGAATGTCTTGACAGCACCTTGGCCTTTTGCAATGTGGGGCATTGATATGATCGGCGAGATCATACCTACGGCATCCAACGGGCATCGCTTCATCCTGGTAGCAATTGATTACTTTACAAAGTGGGTTGAAGCAGCTTCTTACGCTACGGTAACCAAGAACGTCGTGGCACGGTTCATTCGACACAACCTGATCTGTCGATACGGCGTCCCTGAGAGGATCATTACGGACAATGGTACCAATCTTAATAACAAGATGATCACTGAGCTCTGCGAGCAATTCAAGATACAGCACCACAACTCTTCTCCCTACCGGCCGAAGATGAATGGGGCTGTAGAAGCAGCGAATAAGAATATCAAGAAAATTGTGCAGAAGATGACAGTGACCTATAAAGATTGGCACGATATGTTACCGTTCGCTCTTCATGGGTACCGTACCTCAGCAAGAACGTCAACCGGGGCAACTCCTTTTTCCTTGGTCTACGGCATGGAGGCAGTCTTGCCGATTGAAGTCCAGATACCCTCTCTCCGGATAATGAAGGATGCAGATCTGAGCGAAGATGACTGGATCCAGACTCGACTTGATCAACTAAATCTAATTGATGAAAATAGGCTCACTGCTATTTGTCATGGTCAGACGTACCAAAAATGGATGATCAGGGCATTTAACAAGAAAGTCAGACCACAAGAGTATCAAGTCGGGGATCTGGTAATCAAACGCATCATCCTTCCTCAGAGTGATCCCAGGGGCAAATGGACCCCTACGTACGAAGGGCCATTTATGGTTAAACATGTGTTCTCAGGAGGAGCCATGATCCTAACCACCATGGATGGTGACGACCTTCCTCACCCCGCCAATGCAGACATAGTAAAAAGATACTACGCATGATAAAAGACTCGCTAGGTTGACATAACTAGGCAAAAATTAGGGCTTCCCGACGAACCAAAAGGGTTCGGGCTAAATGAGGGATGAAATGAAAAAAATCTGTACACCTGGCAAGTCGAAAACCTGAAAAGGTGGCTCGGGCAAAAATGGGTATCCCGGTGGACTGAAAACCCGAAAGGGCGGTCCAGGCAAAAGTTAGGGATTAAAGCGTAATACTATGTCTCATTGGATCACCTTGCATCCAGAATCCGGTATCAATAATCAGGTTCGGACGGCATTGATCAATCAGCTTCATCTTCAACCGAGCAGCCAAGTGATGAGACGCTCGAAGATATAAAGGCGATAACAGAGTTGGAACCCAGTGGGATTATTCTTTTCACATAGATGTTTTGTTTTCTTTGTACAAATTGTATAAACTCTGTTGTTCGGCGGCGTCCTCCTACTAGGACGTCAGCCTCTTGTACATAAACGCCTATTTTACAGGCAAATTCAAAAATCAATACAAATTCACTTTTCAGACAAATTGCCCGTTGTTTTTTTCTTTTTTTCTGTTTTGTTTTGCGAAGAACGTCCAATGTTCAAATTTGTGATATATGCGTTTGACACTAATTGCTAACTCATAAATATTTGCATGCGAAACAAAGGATTAATTACAGGTAACATTAGAAACAGGGACAATAATGAGTTGTCTAAGCGATCTAATTGCTCTGTCCACCAAGGTACCAAGGTAAGTTCAGCTGATGAACACGACCAAGATATCTTAATTCCCCAGAGAGTGAGCCAAGATTCAACAATACTCTCCCCTAGCAGAGTTGGTCTCCCATCAGCCCTACAAGGCACAATATCTCCAGCAAGTCAGCAATACTCTCCCCAGGCAGAGTTAGTATACTATCAGCCTTATGGAAGTTGGATTATCCCCAGCAGATCTCAACATTCCTCAGCGGAGTATGTAAACATTCTTAACAAGCATCCCCGACAGTCTTGATCTAAGATTGTTCCCCGGCGGTATACCAGACATTCAGTGGAGCCACTTCCCCAGTACATCTCAAAAATCTCCCCAGGAAAGTGGAATCCATCTCCCCAGCAGGAAGCCTATCCCCAGTAGATTCTGGAAGCTTGTCGCCCGCCTAGCACGAACGCGTCTCCCGGATTTATTCAAAGGTTATTTCCCCACCAGGATATAACTGGGTTATCCTCAGCCAAAAGCCACGGAAAGATCGTCCCCGACGAAGTTCTTCCTATCCCCCAGCGGAGTTCATCAATTCCCTCAACATAACACATCAATGGTATCCCTAGCGAAGTTATCATCAACACCTCAGCAAAGTATCTCTCTTTCCCCACAGAATTAACTCCCCGCAGAGTATCCTACTCGCCAAGTTTATTCCCCAACAGAGTCATCTTCTCCTATCGGTTTATTCTTGCACTCATCATCCCCAGCGGAAACGAATGAAGAACTCTATTCTTCAAATATCAGCCCAGGATTTAACTTCCTGGCACCCGTCAAGGATTTACTTTCCTAGACAAAAATACATTCATAAACATCATATCCTCATACATTATAGCATGCACATACGCATCATGAACATACAATCTCATTCATTATGAGAACATCACGCATGTCATACATCCTGACATCGCATACAACTAACGTTTTGTCTTTTCAGGACAAAGGTTAATACAAAGATGATTACTATCAACGGTCGCAACTAAAGATCTGATTCCTGTATCTTGCCAGGGTGTATCTGTTGACGACTACATTACCAGACTCGATTCCTGTATCCTGCCAGGGCACGTCTGAAGAGTTTGAAGATCTGATTCCTGTATCTTGCCAGGGTGTATCTGTTGACGACTAACATTACCAGACTCGATTCCTGTATCCGGCCAGGGCACGTCTGAAGAGTTCGAAGATCCGATTCCTGTATCTTGCCAGGGTGTATCTGTTGACGACTACATTACCAGACTCGATTCCTGTATCCTGCCAGGGCACGTCTGAAGAGTTCGAAGATCCGATTCCTGTATCTTGCCAGGGTGTATCTGTTGACGACTATTTTCCAGACTCGATTCATGTATCTTGCCAGGGCACGTCCGAAGAGTTTGAAGATCCGATTCCTGTATCTTGCTAGGGTGTATTTGTTGACGACTATATTCCAGACTCGATTCCTGTATCCTGCCAGGGCACGTCTGAAGAGTTTGAAGATCCGATTCCTGTATCTTGCCAGGGTGTATCTGTTGACGACTACATTACCAGACTCGATTCCTGTATCCTGCCAGGGCACGTCTGAAGAGTTCGAAGATCCGATTCCTGTATCTTGCCAGGATGTATCTGTTGACGACTACATTACCAGACTCGATTCCTGTATCCTGCCAGGGCACGTCTGAAGAGTTCGAAGATCCGATTCCTGTATCTTGCCAGGGTGTATCTGTTGACGACTATTTTCCAGACTCAATTCCTGTATCTTGCCAGGGCACGTCCGAAGAGTTTGAAGATCCGATTCTTGTATCTTACGAGGGTGTATCTGTTGACGACTATATTCCAGACTCGATTCTTGTATCCTTCCAGGGCACGTCTGAAGAGTTTGAAGATCTGATTCATGTATCTTGCCAGGGTGTATCTGTTGACGACTATATTCCAGACTCGATTCCTGTATCCTGCCAGGGCACGTCTGAAGAGTTTGAAGATCCGATTCCTGTATCTTGCCAGGGTGTATCTGTTCACGACTATTCTCTGGACTCGATTCTTGTATCTTGCCAGGGCACGTCTGAAGAGTTTAAAGATTCGATACCTATATCTAGCCAGGGCACATCTACATAAAGAGTTTAAAAGATCAACTCCTGCAATAGGCCAGGTAATTATCCTTTTTCTTAGGTACGCAAGTTCTCGCTAAGGAATCTCTTACGCGATCGACACCCAGATGGCATCTATAAGCCCATCCACATACCAACAGTTCCAAATGGCATCTATAAGCCCGTTCCCGACAAGGTTCTTTCACATCTCCAGATGGCATCTATAAGCCCATCCCCCTATCCATCATCTCTCCAAATGGCATCTATAAGCCCATTCCCGCTATCACACTGCTGATACTCAACTATGTGAGTGCAAATTTCTGGGCACTCTAGTGTTCAATCCTCTTCCACCCTCGGATCACGAAAGGCACACAAGCCAATCTACATCCTCAGGCCTAAGAAGATTGAACAGGGGCAACTGTTGTACCCCAAAATTTTCCCTCCCATAATCTTCAAAGTTTTGACAAGCATCACCTCAAATGGTTCAAAGTCTACTCAAAGGCTACACAGTCAACCATCCTCCTAAGCCAGTCAAACTAGGGTTTTGGTTCTTGCAAGGAAGCTGAGGTTTTCAAGGGCCCAATCAAGTCCCATATGCTCATATACATTGTCAAGCACCTACATGTCAAGTTTCAAGGCTCACAAGGTCAAGTTGCACAGTCAAAAACCCTAATTGCCTCACAATCAACTGTAGGGGCAAAATGGTCATTTGGCAGTCAAAAGTCAAAATTTTTGGTCAACATCTTGTTTTGAAGCCACAATCATCATTTGGTCAAATCTTGACCATGATTTCACAAGAATGGCTCAAAAATCATCAAGATGCAAAAGTTTCTATTTTTGGACAGTTGAAAAGTCAACTGTAACTTGACCAAGGCATAACTTTTTCGGGGTTCATCAGAAAAATCCCATCCAATGCTAATTTTGAAGGGGAGGACATTTAATACAATTCATCTTCACATTCCAAGTCCAAGAAATGCTCTCACAAAAAGTTATCAATTTCAACATTATAGGTCATTTTCAAAAGTCAACAAAAAGGCATTTTAAGTCAAAGACCATAACTTGAGATTGGTAAATAAAAATGACATGGGACCAAAGACATTGGTTAGAGGACTTCAAGACCTTTCCAAAATGTCCAAGAACATGTTCATAGCTTTAAAATTGAGCAAGATATGCATTGGAGAAGTTGGGAAATTTTTGTGAAATGGCCAAAGTCAATTATCCTTGAAACTTCATTTTTGACAAAAATGGGCCCACTTTTTCCACTTGTTTCAGCTTGGCCATGCTTCCCACGTGTCCCACAAATTATTTCAAGATTTAAAATTAATTTTTCCATTTTTATTTAATTTTATTTGATTTAATTCATTTTAAATATTTTAAAATCAAATAAAAATCAAAGAAATTAATTAGGGGATATATTTTGCATTGAAATGCTTTGATACACCATCATGCACATTCCAAATTCGTGCAAGGGGCTATTCCAAGCAAGAATTCAAATTTGACACAAAAATGGAAAGTGGTTTCAATGGAGGTTATGGCAAAATCTTAAACATGAATGCAAGGCTTCAAGGCTCTTAATTCTGATTGAAACTCTTTACATAACATATGTGCAAGCTTCCACAAGAGGATTCACGGCCTAAAAAGCTCAAAAACGGCCAAACACATTTCAAACTTTGGAGAGAAAAAAGCAAAAATGTAAACCTATTTGTAGCACGTTTTAAATCCCCATTTCAATCAAAACACACTCCTGGTATCCCTAGGAAGCTTTAGCAATCAAAAACGAGTCAAGAACCTCAAAAAATCGCGCCATATAACTCATTCGGTTTGCTTCATTTTTCAAAACTGTATATCACATTTCATAAGCATTTGATCCATTTTTTTTATTGTTTTGTATTGCTAGGGGCTTTCTGAAGCTAATAGGATAATCCAATTGCATTCTAATGCGTTAAATCATGATTCACCATTGAAGCATTTTAGGTTTTTTCAAGCTTCAAATTGGGGATTTCCCCATACTGTAAAATTGGAACCTCAAACGACTATGGTTAAACTCAGCATGGCAAGACGAATCCAATGAACTATTCACGCCCTTTTTATATGGTGTGAGGAGCTAATCGCTATTTTTATATTTCCTATATTTTGTGGGGGTTTAAAACCCCCACTATGTATTTTTACATTTGCAGAAAAGCTTGAAGACGATGGCGTGGCAACCGGGCATTGGACCATTCAAAATTCCGCGCGCGTTTTTTTGTTTGTTAGCATATAATGCAGTTTTTCTATATAATATTTCTTTTCCATATTACTAACGAATGTGTTTGAGTGCCTCAGTGGTTGGGAACGTGTCATGCCATCCTTGGGACCTGGGTTCGAATCCCAGGTTCCCCCCAAATAATTTCTATTATTTTGTTCAACTTGATTCCATGCAGCATAGTCAAAACAGGCCACCATGTGACTCCAAGATCCAAGCAGCCATGTGTCTTTCCATGCAGATCCAAAGGTCCAGAAGGCCAGCACACCATACTCTGGAGTCAACGTGGGCATAGGTGATTAAAAAAGTCAAACGAGGCTTCCTGCTAATGGGCCAAGATTCAACATCACACCCCCATTCCTGGCCCAACACCCCCTCCATTTGGTTTATTATTTTCTTTTCATTTTATTTTTTCAATTTAATTTCTAACCCTTTTTTTATTTTATTTATTATTAGTAATCAATCAATTAACCATTTTCATAAAAAACCCAAAAATTGAACTAATATTATTTTTATTATTATTATTTTATTTTTGTAAATAAATCTCAAATAAATTAATTATAATTAGGCCATTTTAACTTTTTCTTAAAATAACTAAAATAGCTTAGATTTAGGTTAACGTTTAATTTTTGTTTCTTTTTATTTTATTCTATTTCATAAAAAACATAAAAAACAAAAAATATTTTCTTTTAATTAAATTAAATTAATTAGTTATTAATTAGTTTCCATTTCATTTTAATTACAAAAAAAAAGACCAAAAATTAATTTCTTTTCTTAAAAAGGGTCAACACCCTTAGACATTCCCGATTAATTCATTCGCGCGCATTTAATTTGTTCGATTATTATGTAATTACTCCGGACATGTAATAGTAAATAGGACTTTTACTGTTTTTTTTATTTTCCGTACTCATTTACTAAAAAAACGGGTCTTTGTAATTTTTGGCGATGTATAGACTCGCGCCTTGTAATAGCGTAGGATTTACGTTTCTGCAATTTACTTTCCGCACCCCCTTAACTGTTAACTTGTATGAAAGAATGCATGCTAATTAAAAACAAGCGTAGCTCACAGTGCCATGATTAAAGATAAATATTGACATGAAAATAACACACAAATTCACACACCACTTCTAGGGTACGCCTCACCTGTTGCCTTACCTTCGAAACGTGGTCGTCGAGTATAGGACGTTTTAGTAAGTCCTTATGTCCATGATCCAGTTGCCTCGAAACGGTTGCCTCGGATTAAAAAAGGATCAATGGCATAAGGGTAGCTTCTAAGGTGTCCTACTGTTGCTCTGGTGACCACACTGTCCCTACAAACGAATTGACCCGAACACCTCCAAGGACGGTGCTACCTACTTCTCAATAGTGGGATAGTACTGTCTAAAGGACTCTTACACAGCCTAATTCCTTAGGGTAGGTAGATGACTCATAGATACTTGCTCTATTCAAAAACAAATCAAAAACTCTTTTCACACCGACACTTTCAAAAAGCTTTCAAAACAATTTTTCAAACACTCTTGAGGACTGATACAAGAGTCATTCTGAAATCTTTAAACGAAACTTTTTCAAACCCACTCACAATTGAAAAGCAAACATTTTGAAAACACAATGAGCAAGTATCTAAGAGCCCATGGATAACCATGGATAGAAAGGGTGCTAGCACCTTCCCTTTCTATAAATCTACCTCCCGAACCGAGAGACCATCTCATAAGGAATTTTGCTGTGCTTTTGTCCTGTCCATGTTGGAGAAAATAAAAGACGGTGGCGACTCTTGCTTCCGCGACATTTCGCGAACCAGCGTTAAACAGTCAGTTCTATTTCCACCGATCACAGTCACCAATAATTTTGTCAATAGGATGGTCTCTATGAGTTCTCCATTCTTTTGGTAGATCATTGGTGTTTGAATCTTGTTGTAGAATGTTTTCTTGATTTTCCGGTGATTTCTTAATTTGATCAATTGAACGATCTTCCGGGGGTAAATCTATAGGATCATCATCATCACAAACAACTACTTCCTCCTTAGAGGGGTTAGTTTCATCAAAAGATACGTGCATAGATTCTTCAATAGTTAAAGTTCTTTTATTATAAATTCTATATGCTTTACTAGAAAGCGAATAACCAAGAAATATACCTTCGTCGGATTTCTCGTCAAACTTACCGAGATTATCCTTGTCATTATTAAGAACAAAGCACTTGCATCCAAAAATGTGAAAGTGAGCAATATTTGGCTTTCTTCCTTTGAAGAGTTCATATGGAGTCTTCTTTATTATTGGTCTAATGATAACTCGATTTCCAACATAACATGTCGTACTAACCGCATCCGCCCAAAAATATTTAGGAAGATTTGCATCACTAAGCATTGTTCTTGCAAGTTCCACTAGAAACCTATTCTTTCTTTCAACTACTCCATTTTGTTGTGGAGTTCTTGGTGCTGAAAAATTATGAGAGATACCATGTTCTTCACAAAATTCTTCAAATTGAGCATTTTGGAATTCTCCACCATGATCACTTCTTATGGATACAATCTTTAGTGATTTTTCATTTTGGATTTGCTTAGCATACTTCTTAAAGGCTTTGAAAGCATCACTTTTCTGCACAAGAAACAAAGTCCAAGAATATCTAGAAAAATCATCAATAATGACTAAAGCGTATACATTACCTCCGAAGCTTTTTGTTCTTGATGGACCAAAAAGATCCATGTGTAACAATTGTAGTGGTCTTGTAGTAGACATCACATTCTTAGATTTGAAAGTTGTTTTGGTCTGTTTGCCCTTTTGGCATGCATTACATAATTTGTCTTTGATGAACTTCATCTTTGGTAGACCAATAACTAAGCCATGCTTAACCAATTTGTTCAAGTGCTCCATGTGAATGTGAGCGATCCTCTTGTGCCATAACCAAGCGTCATTGTTGTTTACCATAAGACATTGTACCTTTAGAGACAAATCATCTAAATTAATCATAAAAATATTGTTAGTTCTTATACCTTTGATTTTTACCTCATTGGTTGCCTCATCCATAATGAGACATTCATCTTTGTTGAATTTGATCTTGAACCCTCTATCGCAAACTTGACTTATGCTAAGAAGATTGTGCTTTAATCCTTCAACATAGAGAACATCCTCAATTTGAATGGATGGAAGTGTGCCAACTATTCCAACGCCAAGAATATTTCCTTTGGTGTTGTCTCCATAGGTGACATACCCTTTGGCTTTATGTACTAGATATGAAAATTTGTGTACATCTCATGTCATATGCTTTGAACATCCACTATCAAGATACCAAACATTTGATGTGGATTTCAAGCATACCTACACAAA
Organism: Vicia faba; assembly: GCA_948472305.1. Taxonomy (NCBI): domain Eukaryota; kingdom Viridiplantae; phylum Streptophyta; class Magnoliopsida; order Fabales; family Fabaceae; genus Vicia; species Vicia faba. The sequence continues at coordinate 334,845,563 of OX451737.1, forward strand.
CAAATTATTCTTTGTTAGGTACCCAAGTTGCCTTGGGTCCTTCATAGTTAGTTCCCTTTTTCACCCACACATAATGCCCACTTGCTATACTAAAGTTTCTAACATAGCAAGCATTAGGTGTATGGCCTTTAATACCACAATAAAAACAAGTAGGTTCAAAGTTACTTCTATATCTAGAAGGATAAGATTTCTTCTTAGGAAATGTTTTCTTTTTCGATACATTAGCCTTTTTCTTTTGATGATTATGAATAACTTGCTTCTTTTCTACTTTCTTGGGATTGGAACTATTACTAGCCTTTACAAAAACAATGGGATTGTTATTTGGTTTCTTAGAATTCACATAACCAAGACCCCTTTTATCATTAGGATAGCGTTGTTGGCTTAGTAATCCTTCCAATCCTATTTGTCCTTTTTCATATCGTTCAATGACTCTTTTCAATTGAACAATTTGAAATACATTTGATTCACACTTGGAGCATGCAAAGTTTTCTTTTTCTTTAATAAAATTCTGTTTTTGAAGTTCAAAATCTTTAGTCATGGTGTCAATTTTTTCTAAACAACTTAGAAGTTCTTTTTCTTGATTTGACACCTTTTTGTATAAACTTTTGCATTCTCTCAAGAGTTCATCAATAGCATCTTGAACATCATCATCAAAAAGATTAAATTCATTACTAACCTCTTCTTCATTGTCGGAATGATGTGAAACCATTAATGCTAGATTTGCACATTCCTCGCTTTCCGAATCGGATGAAGAACTTATCTCATTATCTTCCCATGCAACATAAGCCTTTTTGTTCTTAAACTCCTTGTTGCCTTTGAATCCATTTTTCTTGGAGAGTTTTGGACAATCCGGCTTTATGTGACCTTGCTTTCCACATTCATAACATGTGACATCTTGTGTTGATGTGGAGGCTTCTTTATCTTTATGATTATAAAATTTCTTTCTCTTGACAAAGTTAGCATTATGAAGATTATTTTTATGACTGTGATCGGTAGATCTGGAACTGACTGTTTAATGCTGGTTCGCGAAATGTCGCGGAAGCAAGAGTCGCCACCGTCTTTTATTTTCTCCAAATGGAAAGGACAAAAGCACAGAAAAATTCCTTATAGAGATTGCTCTCGGTTCGGGAGGTAGGTTATAGAAAGGGAAGGTGTTAGCACCCTTTCTATCCATGGTTATCCATGGGCTCTTAGATACTTGCTCATTTGTGTTTTCAAAAATGGTTTGTTTGCTTTTCAACTGTGGGTTTTAAAAAAAGTTTCTTTGAAAATTTCAGTTCGATTCTTGTATCGGTCCTCAAGAGTGTTTGAAAAAATGCTTTCGAAAGCTTTTTGAAAATGTGTTGGTGTGAAAAGTATTTTTTTGATTTGTTTTGAAATTAGAGCAAGTATCTATGAGTTCTCTACCTACCCTAAGGAATTCGTCTGTGTAAATGTCCTTAAAGTAGTACCATCCCACCATTGAGAGGTAGGTAGCACCACCGTTGGAGGTGTTCGGGTCAATTCGAGGTTCGGGACATGGTGATCACCGGAGCAATGGGAAGACACCTTAGAAGCTACCCTCATGCCAGGTTCCCGGATCATGAGGACTTACTAAGACATCCTCTACTCGACGATCACCTTTCGAGAGGCAAGGCAACAGTGAGGCGTATCCTAGGGGTGGTGTGTGCGATTCGTGTGTCGTTTTCATTTGCATTTATCTTGTCATGTTATTGGTGTTCTACGCTTGTTTTTATCATTTGTCATTCATTCTTGCATGCCTGTTTAACAGTTAAAAGAGTGCGGAAAAGTAAATTCTAAAGCTATTACAAATGGCGCGGGTCCACATCGCCAAAATTAAACCGGACCCGATTTGACAGAAAGTAAATAAAGCGAATAAAAGTGCGAGAAGTTTAAGTTACAACGCTTTGGGACAGGTACATAATTAATTAAACGGAATAGAACAAGTATGCGCAATTAAATAAGAATTATTGAAACGAGGGCGTTGGACCCTTTTGCAAATTAAATTAATTAATAATTAAAATTAAGATTAAATGAAAATGTTTTTTTGGTATTTTTGTGTTTTTAGATTTAAGAGAAAAAAAAATTAAAATTAAAAGCTAAACCTAATTCTAACTATTTTTAAGTTATTTAAGAAAATGTTGAAATTTAACCTAAATTAAACCTAAGTCCTTTTTTATACAATTTAATTATAAAGATAAGTAAATAAATATATTGTGGTAAAGGGGAAAAAATTTAAAAGGAATAAAAATTATCAATTTAACCTAAATTCTATATTTTTATATTTTATTATGAAAAGAATTAAAGTTGCAACCTAAATTAATACTAAGTTAATTTACATGTTAATTTATTTATGAAAATAATTAAATTAAATATTTATTATATTTTTCATCTTTTCTGGATTTTTAGGCATTTTTTTTATATATTATAAAAATAATTTATTAAATTAAAACAATAAATAAATAAAATAATAATTAAAGAAAGATATAAGAAAAATAGAAAAACTTACAAACCAGGGGGGGTGGAGGTCCCCAATATGGAGGTGTAATCCTGGAATGCTGGCCCATTAAGCTTGCAATTCGTTGACTTTTCCATGCATTATGTGGCATGTTGACTGGGATTGTAGCGTGTTCTTCAATCTATGGCCCTTGATCTGATGCTGGGATGGACGTGGCCCTTTGGATTTTGAGGCATATGGTGTGCCTTAAGGTTGTGCCTGCATATGATTATTAATGGAAAAATAATATGAAATTATTCAGACCTGGGACTCGAACCCAGGTCTTGGACGTTGAAGCCTTCAAGGTTTGCCAGCTGAGCTACACACGTATTCAAACATATTATGGCAAATAAATAACAAAAAGAAAAACCAACGCGTAGTGGAGATAAACGCGCGCAATTCAAACGCTCCAATCGCTTGTGGCCACGTCTTCGTCTCTTTCACGTCCCCTGTAACATAAACATTCAGCAACGGTTTTGGACGCGTTGCATTAGGCAGGCTATTGAAAAATAGCGACTAGCGCTAGGGTGTACATAAATCGATCGCGAATGGTGTTTCTTGTTCGTTGGAGCATACTGGTTACAACCGTCATAGTCTTGAGGGCTAATTTTACTTAGTCTTAAAAGCCCTAAATTAAAATTCTGAAAACCCTAAAGATCAAGTATGGTATAATCTCGTATAGCACAGAAAAACGCAATTAAAGGTGTTAGTTAGCTTCAAAAACTCACAACAAACATGAATCAATAAATAAAAATGGCAAAGGATGCATAAATCATGATGTACAATTCTGAATTTTTCTCTTTGCAGTTCGAGTCATAGATACCAATTCTTGGAGCTTTGGTTGTTGTTTTTGATTGGCACACGTTCAGAGAACCTTGAGAAAGCTAATGGAACAATTCTTATGCTTTGAATTGACCTCTAGCACTGATTTCAGTTTTTGAGTTTTGAAGGAATTTTTCAAGTTTGGTAGGGGGATTGCTGCGCAGTATTCAGTGTCTCAGCATTAGGGTTATCATTCTGAATATGTAGTAAAGCTATTAGGTCACAAAAACTCAATAAAATCCAAGGCATTCATTGTTTTGCATATTTGATTTTCTAAGGATCTTCCATATCTTTTTTCATGTGCATTTTTGTGTCAATTAGCCTAAATCAAACCAAATCTTGCCATATTGGGATGTGCACGAGATATTGAGGATAAAACATGCATGAAAAGATTTTTTAGGTCAAGTTTTATATTTTCTACATATTTAAATGATTTAAATGAATTAATATAAATAATAATTCAAATAAATAAATAAAAAATGAGAAAATACTTCCCTTTGGGCCAAATGGTCGTGGATAGGCTTGGAATGATGAATCTTGGAAGAAAAATGGGCCCATTAGCATTTTTAGGTCATTTGGATCAATGTTGACTTTTCAAAATATCCAAAAATTTCCCAACTTCCACAAGGCATAACTTGCTCAATTTTTAAGCTTTTCTCATGTTCTTGGACATTTTGGAAAGGTCTTTGAGTCCTCTAACCAATGTCTTTTGTCCCATGTCATTTTGATTTACCAATCTTAAGTTATGGCCTTTGACTTAAAGTCCCTTTTTGTTGACTTTTGAAAATGACCTATAATGTTGAAATTGATAACTTTTTGTGAGAGCATTTCTTGGACTTGAAGTATGAATATGAATTGTAGGAAATGTCTTTCTCTTCAAAATGAGATTTGGATGGAATTTTTCTGATAATCCATGTGAAAGTTATGCCCTGGTCAATTTCAGTTGACTTTTTCAACTGTCCAAATATAGTAACTTTTGCATCTTTGATGATTTTTGAGCCAAATTTTGAGAATCATGATCAAGCATTGATCAAATGATGTTTGTGGCTTCAAAATGATATGTTGACCAAAAATTTGAACTTTTGACTGTCAAATGACCATTTTGCCCCTACAGTTGACTGTAGTGCAATCTAGGGTTTTGACTGTGCAATTTTGAGTTGAATGCCTTGAAACTTGATATGAGGATGCTTGACCTTATTTGTAGGCATATGAGACTTGATTGGGCCTTTGAAAACTTCCTCTTCTTGACCAGAACACAAACCCTAGTTTTGACTGTATAGGAGACAGTTGGATTGTGCAACCCTTGGGGAATTTTGCAACTTGACTTGGCCATTTCTTGAAGAATATGGGAGGGCAAATTTTGGGGTGCAACAGTTGCCCCTGTTCAATCTTCTTAGACCTGAGGATGCAGATTGGCTGCCGTGCCTTTCGTAATCCGAGGGTAGAAGATGATTGAACACTAAAGTGCCCAAAAATTTGCGCTCACATAGTGGCAGTGTGATGGGGGAATGGGCTTATAGATGCCATTTGGAGATTGCTGGATAGGATGATGGGCTTATGGATGCCATCTGGATGTTGATTGCGTAGGAGATTCCTTAGCGAGAACCTGCATACCTGCAAAAGAGAAAATGAGTACCTGACACGTTGCAGGAGCTGGTTTTCAGATGCTTGGTATAGATGTGTCCTGACTGGTTACAGGAGCTGAGTCTGGAGCTTCAAACGGCAATGAATGAACCAGGGATGGTTACTGTCTTAGTATGAGTGATAAGAGAACCTTGGGCGACTTTAACTTCAACAACGCTCGTTGAGAAAAATCTTGGGTGACTTTAACTTCAACAACGCTCGTTGAGAGAAATCTTGGGTGACTTTAACTTCAACAATGCTCGTCGAGAAAAAATCTTGGGTGTCTTCTACTGGGATAAGCATCAGGGAGATCTTAGGGTCGATCTGACTGAACCAGAGGAGGCCTTTGACTGGATAAGCATCAGGAAAATCTTAGGGTCGATTTAACTGAACCAGTCTAGGTCTTGAAATATCTTCGACTGGGTAAGCATCAGGGAGATCTTGGGGTCGATCTGACTGAACCAGAGAAGGCCTTTGACTGGATAAGCATCAGGAAAATATTGGGATCGATTTAACTGAACCGGTCTAGGTCTTGAAATATCTTCGACTGGATAAGCATCAGGGAGATCTTAGGGTCGATCTGACTGAACCAGAGAAGGCCTTTGACTGGATAAGCATCAGGAAAATCTTAGGGTCGATTTAACTGAACCGGTCTAGGTCTTGAAATATCTTCGACTGGATAAGCATCAGGGAGATCTTAGGGTCGATCTGACTGAACCAGAGAAGGCCTTTGACTGGATAAGCATCAGGAAAATCTCGGGATCGATTTAACTGAACCGGTCTAGGTCTTGAAATGTGATTGAGAATTTAAACTGCATCTTTCCTGAAAGGTAAAAGTCAGTCATATGCAATGCATGATATGGATCAAGCAATGATGTTCTCAACATAAAGGAGACTTGTATGATGCAGTGCGTTATGCATGCTATAATGATGTATGTGAAGTTTTATGTATGTTTTCGTCTAGGAAAGTGAATCCTTGACGGGTGCCGGGAAGTCGTATCCTGGGCTGATGTTGAAGGATAGATTTTGCTTCCGCTGGGGATGATAGTTGCAAGAATACTGGTAGGAGAAGATGACTCCGTTGCGGAATAAACTTGGCGAATGGAAGATTCTGCGGGGATAAAAAGATATTCTAGCGACCATGCTGGGAGGCAATACTCTGTGGGGAGAGAGATGCTTTGCTGAGTGTTGAGAGTAACTTGCTGAGGATACCTTTGTTGTATTGGAAGTGTGAATGGACTTCGTTGGGGGTAGGAAAGAACTACGTTGACGACGACCTTTCCGTGGCCTTTGGCTGAGGATAACCCAGTTATATCCTGTTAAGGAAATAACTCTTTAAATAAAGCCGGGTGACGCGTTCGTGCTTTGCGAGGGGATAAGCTTCCAGAACTTACTGGGGATAAGCTTACTGCTTGGGGAGATAAATTCCAACTTCCCTGGGGAACTGGATTGGACTCTCCTGGGGGAGTTCTGAACTGCGGGGAAAGTGATTCCTTTGAATGTTGATATACCACCGGGGAACAATCTTTAGATCGAGACTGCCGGGGATGCTTGTTATGATTATGTATACTGCTGGGGAATGTTGAGATCTGCGGGAGGATGCCCAACTTCCTTTAAGTTTGATAGTATAGCTTGGGGAGAGTGCACTGACTTGCTGGCTCACTCTCTGGGTAATTGAGATGTACTGGTTGAATCTTCCTTGATACCTTGGAGGATAGAACAATTGGACTACTCAGACAACCCTTTATTGCCCCTGTTTCTATGGGAGATGAAGACATGTGAGGTACTGATAGTTGTTGAGGGTCAAACCTTCTTCTGGTAGGCAAGTGACAAGATGACAGGACATAGTCGTACGCTTTTGATCCCTAAATTTTGCCTGGACCGCCCTTTCGGGTTTTCAGTCCACCGGGATACCCATTTTTGCCCAAGCCGCCTTTTCAGGTTTTCGACTTGCCGGGTGTACAGATTTTTTCATTTCATCCCTCATTTTGCCCGAACCCATTTGGTTCGCCGGGAAGCCCTAATTTTTGCCTAGGCATGTCAGCCTAGCGGGTCTTTGATTTTGCGTAGTATTTTTCGGCTATGTCCATGTTCTCAGAATGTAGGGAGTTGCCCTTGTTTAGAAGTGTTTTGTCATGCCACCAGAAGGTGTTTGATAAGGCGAAATTCGTTGTTGGAATGCCCCAAGTGACTCAGGCGGAGATTTGCCTCAGATTATTTGGCTCTTGAGAGATTCTCCGAATCTTGATTGGATTGCCCCAGATAATGGACCATGGTCATGTCTGCCCCTTGATTGGAGGTACTTTTGTTCATTAGGTATTCATCGTGCGAATTTCCCTGATGTTCAAACAAAAAGTCATATGCAAACAAAGTTATGTTAAAAATGCAAAGCCTATGTCTGTCTTGAAGATTTTGAAAATGCATTCTTTTTCATAAAACAAGTGGATGTTTGTAAAACGTGATGTCAACTCCGTATTTACCGTGAGCCTTAAGGAGTCAGGATACCTTTCGTGACAGTATGCTTTCGAACTAACCCATGCTTCAGCTAGGACTTTTAAGGGTTATAACGTGGCCTGGTTCACGGTTTAAGAAACAAAGGATAAAGGCTCAATTTGTACCCACCCGCTCTTCGTGATGTTCTTCAATCCTAAACTCAGCTGATCATACGTTAGACCCTGTTTGAGTCTTTGCTCTGATTTTCCGGTGATGGTTCAGATATTGATGATTTATTTGGAATAGGCAGTCATTTCCCCTTTTTTTTGTTGAGGGTTTGTAGGACCTCTTTCTTGTCTGATTTTTTGTTATCCCTTTCTTCTTTTTTTTTGCCTGAGCTGTTTCCTTTTTTTGGAATTACAGTCAGCGGGATGCCCCAGCTTCGTAAGTCCCTTTTTATAGGTTTTGACTTCTCGGGCCTTTTTTGATTTTGGTAATGACTGCCTTTTCTTTATTGATTAGTCGGAACCATCACTGGCTTTTCTTTTTTTCGTAAGGATCTCTTTGGTGCCATTCGTTATGCACCTGGATCAACTGAGAGACTACCCTGCCCCAGGTTATGATTAAGGGTTTTGATTTTCGAAAATAAAAACTCCTACTTCTTTGGCTCAGAGGGGTTAACGAGGGATTATCTTCCTTATTACTCCAGTGTTTAGGAATTGAAACAATGCATGTACTTCATCAGCGGGGTCTGTTCAAAAGCATACTGTAAAGATAGCGGTATCGTTTTCGTCATCCTCCCTCAAGAGGCTTGGAATTTTATATCAAGAGTTGACATCAGAAAAAATATGAAAATAATTTGCGTATAGTGAATACGAATATATTGCTTCAAAACAGACATATGCGATGCATTAATGAAATAACAATGTTTAATGTGAATAAATGTTTGAACAGTCAAAAGAAAAACACAGCTTGAACATTCGAATGAACAAAAGTTTCCTAGTCTCCAGGCTTGTCACTTCAAATGGTGAGCCTTGTAGGGATGGTAGAAAAATTCAGCCTGACCATCTTGGGTGAACTCCAATGCCCCTTCATCAATCAGGTCCTGGATCTTGTTCTTCAGAGCCCAGCACTCATTTGTATCGTATCCCGGATAGGCAGAGTGGTAGGCACACCTTTTATTGGGATCATAGACAGGAGATGCTGTATTCTGGTTCCGGGGATGAGCCCTTAATGTGATCAGGTTCAATCTTAACAGGCGTTGTAAAACTTGGAACAACGACATGTCGAGCTGGGTGAATTGCCTCCTGGACTTGTCTGGCTGAAGCTGGTGAGGTTGATGCTGAATTTGTGACACTAGAGCCATTTGAGGAGCTCTCCCCTTATCTCCTTGTCTCAAAGAGGGTTGAATGACGACTGGCTCTTTACCCTTAGACGCTTGCCCCAGTTGGTTACTCTGAAGCAGTTGGTTGATGAGAACACCGAGCTCTTCTTGTCTTTGAGCTAAACCTTGAATAGCAGTCCCCTGCCCCAGCATTTGGGCTTTCATTGCGTCCATCTCAGCTTGTAGGTGTTTCAGCCCTTCGTCCTCAGCACTGTTCCTGACAAAGGTCCCCATGAGAAGTGTCCTTAGCTCTTCCTGTCCCTTGGATAGATTCAGGAGGATTTCCCCGAACCGAGTCTCTTGAGCAAGAAGGTCCTGGTTATCTGGTTGGAAGGCCATTGCTGAAATAAACAGTGAGAAAGGTAAGTGACCTGCAACAAAGATACCTGTTATGTAATGATGTGTATGACATGCATGCAATGTTTTCAAGGACCTCGCGGGGTAAACAAGAAAATTTGTTAGCATTTGGATCCGGTAGCTTGATTGAAAGAACTTCATATTTGTTGAGAGTCTTTCTTCCAAGGGTCAAAGGCTCACCATATCCAGTGGGTCATAGCCCCTGACTTAAGTCATCAACCTTATTTTGCTTTCCAAACAACCTTGGCTAGGGGAACCTTCTTCAGGAGTCAAAGCTCACCATATCAAGTGGGTCATAGCCTCTGACAACTTTGGCTAGAGGAAAATAAATCCTCTTTGCCCCTTGCTAGATGTTTGATTCATCATGACCTGCATCACAAGCCCTTGAGATCCTTGAAATGGGTTAGGATGTATGCAATGGTATGATGTTATGGTATGCATGGGGTAATGTGAGTAAACCCTGTTATGAGTCCCTAACTAAGGACTACAAACCAAAACCTGCAAGAAACTTAGGATACCCTGTTATGAGTCCCAATTAAGGACTATAAACAAAACCTGCAAGACACTCAGTAAACCCTGTTATGAGTCCCAGTTAAGGACTATAAACAAAACCTGCAAGTAGTTCATGTGTCAGATAACAAGCATGCAAGTAGGCAAGTACGAAGGCACACAAGTCACACAAGAGAAGCCCTTAGAGTTTAAGGCCAGCATGGGGTTTGGGTAGTACCCTCTTGAAGTTGGTGGGTTCATACCTGTCCTAATCAAAAGTAACCGGGTTCTTAGAGGATCCCAATATCATTGACTACCCTCAATCGGTCATAACTCCAGCATCGCAATCTTTTCTTGCGGCCAGAACCATCACGAGAGTTTAGCCTCAATGGGCGTAGCATGCTGCTACTGTTCTAATGGCCAAGTTATGTCAATTAAGGTTCTAAGGTTGTTGGTGCTTAATGACTCCTTAGAAGACCCATATTCTCCTCGTTGCGACACAAGGGATATCGGTACAGACCAAGGTGCCACACCAACATAGCCACTGCTTCACCCGTGTCGGTCTACGCCGGACAGGTCCCTCACAGCTTATGCTACCTAAACAAGGTACCCCCAGATCCGGGTTAGGATCTATGTAACTCCGATGCAACCCACAATTTTAAAGCAAGCAAAGCAATACAATTGAAAACACAGTTATGACCTAGCCCTAAGGTACACCTCACTTTATAAAGGGTCCCCAGCAGAGTCGCCAGTTCTGTGATCGGTGGATCTGGAACTGACTGTTTAATGCTGGTTCGCGAAATGTCGCGGAAGCAAGAGTCGCCACCGTCTTTTATTTTCTCCAAATGGAAAGGACAAAAGCACAGAAAAATTCCTTATAGAGATTGCTCTCGGTTCGGGAGGTAGGTTATAGAAAGGGAAGGTGTTAGCACCCTTTCTATCCATGGTTATCCATGGGCTCTTAGATACTTGCTCATTTGTGTTTTCAAAAATGGTTTGTTTGCTTTTCAACTGTGGGTTTTAAAAAAAGTTTCTTTGAAAATTTCAGTTCGATTCTTGTATCGGTCCTCAAGAGTGTTTGAAAAAATGCTTTCGAAAGCTTTTTGAAAATGTGTTGGTGTGAAAAGTATTTTTTTGATTTGTTTTGAAATTAGAGCAAGTATCTATGAGTTCTCTACCTACCCTAAGGAATTCGTCTGTGTAAATGTCCTTAAAGTAGTACCATCCCACCATTGAGAGGTAGGTAGCACCACCGTTGGAGGTGTTCGGGTCAATTCGAGGTTCGGGACATGGTGATCACCGGAGCAATGGGAAGACACCTTAGAAGCTACCCTCATGCCAGGTTCCCGGATCATGAGGACTTACTAAGACATCCTCTACTCGACGATCACCTTTCGAGAGGCAAGGCAACAGTGAGGCGTACCCTAGGGGTGGTGTGTGCGATTCGTGTGTCGTTTTCATTTGCATTTATCTTGTCATGTTATTGGTGTTCTACGCTTGTTTTTATCATTTGTCATTCATTCTTGCATGCCTGTTTAACAGTTAAAAGAGTGCGGAAAAGTAAATTCTAAAGCTATTACAAATGGCGCGGGTCCACATCGCCAAAATTAAACCGGACCCGATTTGACAGAAAGTAAATAAAGCGAATAAAAGTGCGAGAAGTTTAAGTTACAACGCTTTGGGACAGGTACATAATTAATTAAACGGAATAGAACAAGTATGCGCAATTAAATAAGAATTATTGAAACGAGGGCGTTGGACCCTTTTGCAAATTAAATTAATTAATAATTAAAATTAAGATTAAATGAAAATGTTTTTTTGGTATTTTTGTGTTTTTAGATTTAAGAGAAAAAAAAATTAAAATTAAAAGCTAAACCTAATTCTAACTATTTTTAAGTTATTTAAGAAAATGTTGAAATTTAACCTAAATTAAACCTAAGTCCTTTTTTATACAATTTAATTATAAAGATAAGTAAATAAATATATTGTGGTAAAGGGGAAAAAATTTAAAAGGAATAAAAATTATCAATTTAACCTAAATTCTATATTTTTATATTTTATTATGAAAAGAATTAAAGTTGCAACCTAAATTAATACTAAGTTAATTTACATGTTAATTTATTTATGAAAATAATTAAATTAAATATTTATTATATTTTTCATCTTTTCTGGATTTTTAGGCATTTTTTTTATATATTATAAAAATAATTTATTAAATTAAAACAATAAATAAATAAAATAATAATTAAAGAAAGATATAAGAAAAATAGAAAAACTTACAAACCAGGGGGGGTGGAGGTCCCCAATATGGAGGTGTAATCCTGGAATGCTGGCCCATTAAGCTTGCAATTCGTTGACTTTTCCATGCATTATGTGGCATGTTGACTGGGATTGTAGCGTGTTCTTCAATCTATGGCCCTTGATCTGATGCTGGGATGGACGTGGCCCTTTGGATTTTGAGGCATATGGTGTGCCTTAAGGTTGTGCCTGCATATGATTATTAATGGAAAAATAATATGAAATTATTCAGACCTGGGACTCGAACCCAGGTCTTGGACGTTGAAGCCTTCAAGGTTTGCCAGCTGAGCTACACACGTATTCAAACATATTATGGCAAATAAATAACAAAAAGAAAAACCAACGCGTATTGGAGATAAACGCGCGCAATTCAAACGCTCCAATCGCTTGTGGCCACGTCTTCGTCTCTTTCACGTCCCCTGTAACATAAACATTCAGCAACGGTTTTGGACGCGTTGCATTAGGCAGGCTATTGAAAAATAGCGACTAGCGCTAGGGTGTACATAAATCGATCGTGAATGGTGTTTCTTGTTCGTTGGAGCATACTGGTTACAACCGTCATAGTCTTGAGGGCTAATTTTACTTAGTCTTAAAAGCCCTAAATTAAAATTCTGAAAACCCTAAAGATCAAGTATGGTATAATCTCGTATAGCACAGAAAAACGCAATTAAAGGTGTTAGTTAGCTTCAAAAACTCACAACAAACATGAATCAATAAATAAAAATGGCAAAGGATGCATAAATCATGATGTACAATTCTGAATTTTTCTCTTTGCAGTTCGAGTCATAGATACCAATTCTTGGAGCTTTGGTTGTTGTTTTTGATTGGCACACGTTCAGAGAACCTTGAGAAAGCTAATGGAACAATTCTTATGCTTTGAATTGACCTCTAGCACTGATTTCAGTTTTTGAGTTTTGAAGGAATTTTTCAAGTTTGGTAGGGGGATTGCTGCGCAGTATTCAGTGTCTCAGCATTAGGGTTATCATTCTGAATATGTAGTAAAGCTATTAGGTCACAAAAACTCAATAAAATCCAAGGCATTCATTGTTTTGCATATTTGATTTTCTAAGGATCTTCCATATCTTTTTTCATGTGCATTTTTGTGTCAATTAGCCTAAATCAAACCAAATCTTGCCATATTGGGATGTGCACGAGATATTAAGGATAAAACATGCATGAAAAGATTTTTTAGGTCAAGTTTTATATTTTCTACATATTTAAATGATTTAAATGAATTAATATAAATAATAATTCAAATAAATAAATAAAAAATGAGAAAATACTTCCCTTTGGGCCAAATGGTCGTGGATAGGCTTGGAATGATGAATCTTGGAAGAAAAATGGGCCCATTAGCATTTTTAGGTCATTTGGATCAATGTTGACTTTTCAAAATATCCAAAAATTTCCCAACTTCCACAAGGCATAACTTGCTCAATTTTTAAGCTTTTCTCATGTTCTTGGACATTTTGGAAAGGTCTTGGAGTCCTCTAACCAATGTCTTTGGTCCCATGTCATTTTGATTTACTAATCTTAAGTTATGGCCTTTGACTTAAAGTCCCTTTTTGTTGACTTTTGAAAATGACCTATAATGTTGAAATTGATAACTTTTTGTGAGAGCATTTCTTGGACTTGAAGTATGAAGATGAATTGTAGGAAATGTCTTTCTCTTCAAAATGAGCTTTGGATGGAATTTTTCTGATAATCCATGTGAAAGTTATGCCCTGGTCAATTTCAGTTGACTTTTTCAGCTGTCCAAATATAGTAACTTTTGCATCTTTGATGATTTTTGAGCCAAATTTTGAGAATCATGATCAAGCATTGATCAAATGATGTTTGTGGCTTCAAAATTATATGTTGACCAAAAATTTGAACTTTTGACTGTCAAATGACCATTTTGCCCCTACAGTTGACTGTAGTGCAATCTAGGGTTTTGACTGTGCAATTTTGAGCTGAATGCCTTGAAACTTGATATGAGGATGCTTGACCTTATTTGTAGGCATATGAGACTTGATTGGGCCTTTGAAAACTTCCTCTTCTTGACCAGAACACAAACCCTAGTTTTGATTGTATAGGAGACAGTTGGACTGTGCAACCCTTGGGGAATTTTGCAACTTGACTTGGCCATTTCTTTTAGAATATGGGAGGGAAAATTTTGGGGTGCAACAATGACCAAAATATTTTCCTTACCTTTTTACAAGAAGAAAGAAGTTTTCATCTTCCTCCGATGCATCTTTATCTTGACTTTCCTTTGAATCAACTTTCAAGGCAGTGCCTTTGGATTTCTTCTCTAAATTTTCATGTTTTTCAAGTCTACCGAGTTCCGTTTCATATTCCTGAAGTTTTCCAAATAATGTAGCGGAAGTCATTACGGAGAGACTCTTCTTTTCCGAGATTGTCGTTACCTTTGGTTGCCATTCCCTAGTCAGTGATCTAAGGATTTTCAAGTTGAGTTCATCATTTGTCAAGGTTTTACCAAGAGCATTTAAGTGATTTGTCAAATGCACAAATCTCTTTTGTAAGTCAAGAATGGATTCTTCGGGCTGCATTCGAAATAGTTCATATTCTTGACTCAAGGTATTTAGCCTTGATCTTTTTACTTCAGCCGTTCCTTCATGAGTTTGAACAAGGGTATCCCATATTTCTTTTGCTGTCTTGCAGTTCGAGACACGAAAAAATTCGTCCATATTGAGTGCACCTTGAAGAAGGTTTATTGCCTTTTTGTCATAGAGAACTTTCTTTTTATCATCGTCGTCCCATGCAGTTTTGGGCTTTACAGAACCAATGCCATTGATAACAAATATCGGGATAAATGGACCATTTTCAACAGCATCCCATACTTCCTCTCCTTGTGCTTCTAAATGCGCCTTCATGCGTATTTTCCAGAAGTCAAAATATTCACCACACAATAGAGGAGGCTTGTTGTTACTACCACCATCTCTGAAGACTGGTTGATGATTTGCGGAAGCCATTCTGGATCTTTAGGAACAAGTTACCTATAACTTGCTCTGATGCCAATTGTAAGTCTCAGAGTGCCTAAGAGGGGGGGGGGGGTGAATTAGGTCTTATAAAAATTTATTCGATTTTATGAGAATGCTTGGTAGTAATTTTTGGTTAAGTGTTTGAAGGTTTTGTTTATATCTTTATCTTTTCCTGATTATGGTGATGAAAGCGATAAATGCGGAAAAGTAAAAAACACGGTGATATATCCTGGTTCCCCTCACAATCCGAGAGTACTCCAGTCCCCTTTCCAACACGAAAGAGATTTCACTATAGTTAGAATGATTGTACAGCCTATGCTTACTATCTAACCTATAGGGTGATCAAAGGTTCTTAACACCTTTAAGACCAAACAAACACTAATGTGAATGAAGAACAATCCTCTTCAAATCACAACACTTACTTCCAACAATCCTGGATAGTAAGGGAAAATCTTTAAGTAATACAATGATTAATTTTGAAGTATATGGAGAGCTTTATCAATCTTCAATTGATCTTCTTCTTCAAGATAAAAACAATTATCAACAATGTATATAAATGTTCACAATGTATGAATGAAACTTGAAATGATAATGAAAGTGTATATGGCAAGTTTCACAAAATTATGAACAAATGAAAGTATAATTTCAAACGTGAGTAAATGAGAAAATTGTTAATGAAGAAGGATATTTGTTAATTTGAAAATTGAAGTATTGAACATTTATGAAAGTTACGGTGTTCTTGTTTTGAAAATCTGAAAAATCTGCATTTTATAAAGTTGTAAGAACCTCTTCATTCATGCCAATTCATATGAAAAGTTGCAATGAATTCATGAAAAGATACCACTTGAAAAATGTTCAAAAAACAAAGTAAAAGTTGCATTGGTTCGCTAGGAACCGGTTCCGACACTGACAGAACCCGATTCTTAGTGAACGTTATAATTTGGAATTCAAATTTATCACGCAGGAACCGGTTCCCCTATTGGTACAACCCGGTTCCTGACACAAAAACCAGGGACATGTTTTTTGAGAAAAGCTGGAACCCGGTTCCCTGTTAGGGAGGAACCGGTTCCTAAAGGTTTATTTTCAAAAATACATTTTGAAAGATATTTCAAACAAAGTTTTTCTTGATGTTAAATTTATGGAATATGTATATGTTGATGAATGCATATTGTGAACATCTATATTCAAGGTTTTAAGAATTATTTATACAATTTTGACATTTGATGATTTCTTCAATAATTCTTCAATAATCTTCAAGACTTTTATTTGATGTTGATAAGCTTTTTGCACATCCTTTGAAAGTTGATGTCCAAGTTGTCTTCATCAAAACACATGCTTTAAATATGACTTGAGAAGCTTGCAATTACAGATTAGGTCAAACCATTTGTTAATTTGATTTTTGCATACAAAACCCTAAGTCTAATCATGGCATAATTGAAAGCTTAAAGGTGCGAGAATTTAAATTCTACACTATTACAACATGATATAGGGAGGGGGTACAAACTTGAATTGGGGATTATTTTGCAAGAAATTAAATTTTAAATTATTACAACCAAATTGAATGGGTGAGGCACAATACAATTGAATGTACAATATTTAAATAAATACCATAAATAAATATTAAATAAAATGTATTATGCAGAAAATGTTTTTTTTAGGTATGAAAAAGTATTTTTAATGTGAAATGTAAATAAATAAAAAGAAAGTCAATTTTAATTATTTTTGTTTTTTAGGGCAAAAACCCTAATTTCTTAAATAAATTGCATTATTTATTATTTATATACAATAATGTATTAATTTGTACAAAAAATAAAAGTATATTAAAAAATGGTATTTTTATTATAAAATATTAATAAAAATAAAAATGTATTATTTTTGTGTTTTTTGTCCTAATTATTTAATATATATATATATATATATATATATATATATATATATATATATATATATATATATATATATATATATATATATATATATATATATATATGTATATATATATATATATATATATATATATATATATATATATATATATATATATATATATGTATATATATATATATATATATGTATATATATATATATATATATATATATATATATATATATATATATATATATATATATATATATATATATATATATATATATATATATATATATATATATATATATATATATATATATATATATATATATATATATATATATATATATATATATATATATATATATATATATATATATATATATATATATATATATATATATATATATATATATATATATATATATATATATATATATATATATATATATATATATATATATATATATATATATATATATATATATATATATATATATATTTATTATATATATTAAGTGTGTATAAAAATAAGATAAATTATTTACAAAGAAAATGTATATATTTTAAGAAAATATTTTCAAATGTGTATAAAAATAATAAATAAAAATAAAAGTATTTTTTACATTATTTTTACATTTAAACAAAAGTAAATATAAAGTATTTAATGTATTAATAATAGAAACAATTAAAATAAATACCAAATAAATACAAAAATTTATGAAAATATTTTTTAAGTATTTTTTATATTAGAAAATAAAATATCAAAATCAGAAATGAAATAAAAATGCAAAAATGACAAATATACAAGAAATGGGCCAGGGGGTGTAAAAAGAAAAGAGGGGGTGCCAAAAGCAAGCCTGTACAGGCCCAGTCCAGAAACAACTTCATCTTCTTCCTTTGAACAAAAACGCGCGCGCTGTGTATACAAAATGTTATCTCCTGATTCCTTGCTTTTTTGACAAAACTCATAACATGAAACTTGTAGAGCATCAAATAACGAATCTAACCATATAAAAAACTTAAGCTAATTCTCAAAGACCAGAGAGAATTTCTCTGGCCCTAATTCTTAACCTAGTTTTTTCATAAAGTTCATGAACAAAATTCTCCTAGCACGATTAATATAAATGAAAACTAAGCACATGTATGGTTTCAGGGCTATGAATATAACATCTTTCATTCACAAACCTAAGTCTAACTATTCCTAAATAGAGAGATAGAAGTTCATGAAATACCTGTTTCAGTTGACTTCGAGCTGGACAATGCAGCAACTTTTAAGGGTGCTTGAGGTTCTTTTGAGCTTGCCTGATGTCCAATGAAGCTTTCCCAATGCTTACTTTGTTTTGAAGTAGCCTGAATCATGCTACAGAACTCAACCTGCAAAGCTTTGAAACAAAAATGGAAATGTGTGTTAATGGTGTTACAGCTAGCAATGGAGGTCTAGAATAGTCCAGGTGTGTTGGTTGGAAGGTGTTTGAAGTATCTTTGGGCAAAACGCACGATGGAATTTGATGATGGCTTGCAAAATGCAAAATTGGCCCTGTTTTGCAAGAAAATGGGGAATTAATGCCCAAGGAGTTTTGAGAGGTCGAGGACTCGTGTTTCTGGCTTGTTAGGGTGTATGAAAAATGTTTGACAACTTTGATTTAGTTGGTTTTATCAGATGTGAGAGATGCCTTGTGTTTTGCAAGTTTTCTTCTTCTTTAAGCAAAAGAGTGGAAGTGAGGTTATAGACTTGTACAAGCCATCCTATCACCCTGCACACAACCCTCTTGGCCCCTCTAATTAATGGATTTTGTTTGCAGCATAAGATCCGGTTCAATGCTCTAGGATGTTGTTTTGACATAAAGCAAAGTTCAAGCAAAAATGGCATTGTTACTTTTTCCATTTAAGGCTTAATCTAGTGTATAATACCCTAATGACCAAGACAATGCCTTGGCTCAATGGATATGAATTAAATTATGGAGTACAAACTGGTTTAGAGGCCTGTAATTGTGAACCAATCTAGCTAGATCAGATTTGGCAAGTGGTATGAACATGTATTGGCCATGGATCAAAGTGAGTTTTTGCCAACTTCAAGCATTCGATTATCCCTAACCACAAAGGTGTTTGAGGAGTTCTTGGACAATTTGGAAAGATTGAAACATGTACCACAATCCATCTTTGAAATTCAACTTGAAACTCCAAGTGGAACTATGTGAAAAATGGCCAAGAAGATGGGTCAAAATCCTGCCTAAACTAGGGTAAAATTTTTCTAAGTTAAAAGTTTTAGGTACCCTTGTTCCAAAAATCATAACTTGAGATACAAGTTTCTTTTGAGAAAACTTTGTGAATCAAAGTTGTAGAATTTGTGATGGGCCACAACTTTCATGTTTCAAGTTTTGTTTGAATCCATTTTCATCTTGGTGAAAAAATGGGACAAAGTTAGGAAAAAATAAGAAAATTTTATAACTTAGAAAAATTCTAAGTTATGGAAATTTTCCATTTTAAACCCTAATTTGCATTTTTGGGTTTCTTGATGAAAAAGTTTCATAATTTGACATGTCTTGATGAAAAATGACCCTTGGCACTTGATTTTGACCAAAAAGTCAAAGTTTGACTTTTCAGTATACAGTCAAATTTTGATCAGTTGACTGAAAAATTCATCTGTCAATCTTATGCATTTGAGATCTTTTGAACTTGTTGAATGGGTCAAGACAATGTTATTGATTCGTTGATTCCATGGTTGAGCTTGATTTACCATTGGCTAGGTCAAACAGTCAAAAATTGTCTTTGTACAGTCAAAACCCTAAAAATTGCTATTTTGCCGTTTTGGTGATCTGATCAAATTTCTTGTGGAATTGTGATCCAAACTGGATCAAATGGTTCATATGAGTTCATAATGTTGATGTGAATCAAATTTCATGAGGTTTGACTGTCAATTGGCCACAGTTGACTTTTACCCAATATAGTTGATTTTTAGGTCAACTGTCCAATTGACTGGGCAAAAATTTGGATCAAGGCTTGAAACTTGGTATGGACAAACTTGTGAGTCCAATATGAAGTATGAAAGTCACTTTTGGCATTGTAGGTCAAAACATCATTGTGCAAACTCAAACCCTAATTTAGGTCAACAGTGCAAGGAGGTGTCTTGAGCAAAACAAACCCTAGCTTGATCTTGAGTTCCAAGAGTCTTGTGGTGAAAAATGTTGATGAAATGAGAGGGAAAATTTTGGGGTACAACAGTTTCCCCTGTTCAATCTTCTTGAACCTGAAGAGTTAGATTGGCAACTTTGCCTTTCGTGACTCAAAGGTAAAAGAGGATTGGACACTAGAGTGCCCGTAAATTTGCACTCGTCAAAACATAGATGCGGGAATAGGCTTAAAGATGCCATTTGGGAATGGTAGAATCTCGCTGGAGATAGGCTTAAAGATGCCATCCAAGAATGTTTGTTGAATTGCAAAGTGGTAGGTCAGAAGAATGAGCATCAAAATGGTATCCGTGTCTGGAATGCATTTGAATTGTATTTGGAGACTGAGTCTGTATGAGCGAAAGAATGGCGTCCGTGTCTGGAGCGTATCTGAGCTGTAACGACGTTTGAACTTTGCATGAATATCAAAATGACTGCCGTGTTTGGAGTATATTTGTATTGTATCTGAATTCTGAATGGGCGACAGAGAAACATCTGTGCATGGAGCATCTCTGGGCTGGGGATAAATTCCGAATGAGTGACAGAATGGCAACCGTGTCTGGAGCGTATCTGGACTGTATCTGAAGTTGAGATCTGTATGAGTAGCAGAATGACTTCCGTGTCTGGAGTATATCTGAGACTGTAACTGGGATCTGAATAAGTGACAGAATGACTTCTGTGGCGACTGCACTGGGGAGAATCAAACTGCTGGTGTAAGAGCCAGAATGGCATTCGTGTCTGGAGCATATATGAACTTGTGGTTGATAGCTGAATCTGAATGAGAGATAGAATGGTTGTCGTGTCTGGAGCGTATCTAGTCTGTATCGGATTGCTGAAGTCTGAATGAGTAGTGGAATGACCGCCGTGTCTGGGGTGTATCTGTACTGTATTTTGACTTGAAATTCTGAATGAGTAATAGAATGACCGCCGTGTCTGGGGTGTATCCATACTGTATCTGAATAATTGTTAACAATAGCCTTTTAATCTTATCCTGAAAAGGGTAAAATGTTAGCTAAAACACAAAGTTAAGTTGCATGATATGTATGATGCAATGAATTGTGTTTCATCAATGTTTATGATATATGAATGTAATGGTTGCGCATGTAAGCTGAGTAACTGTCTTGTTGAGGAAAATAAATCCTTGACAACTGGAGATAATGAAATCTTTGATTGCTGTCGGGGAAAGTAAATCTTTGATCGATGTTGGGGATTCCAAAAAAATCTTTGAATGCTGAAGATGAGAAATCCTTGCTGACTGCTTGGGGATTAAAGATCTCTGATTGTTGAGAAGGATAAATCCTGGGACCACTACTGGAGATTGAAAATCCTCGGTGATTTGTGGGGATTAACAAGGCCTTTAACAACTTCTGCAGGAAATGAGAATCCTTCATGACTTTCCTGGGATGTAGGGAAAATTCTGAAAATATCTATTGGGGAGTTAAAACCTAGGAATCTTCTGCTTGAGACCGAGAATCTTCGATCTTGCTGGGAGATAACTCTGTGGGGGAAATTTTCACTATTCTGGTTCCGCTGGGGATAGGATTTTTAGGGTTTTCGGGCTCCACTAGGGACCTTGAAGCTTAACTCTGATGGGAATTTTGAAACTTAACTCGGTTTGGGAATCAAGTCTTTTAGAATGCACTGGCTCCGCTGAGGATCTTGAAGTTTAACTCCGCTGGGGAAATGGCACAAAGATATCTTCCTACACCTTCAACCTACCAGTAATTAGCCTTTTTTCAATTTCGTTTTATTTGTAAGCAGTGATTATATTCAAATGCATATGCCTATTTAACAAAACATTGGACGTTTTCAAATAAAACATAAGTGTAAAAAGAAAAGAAAGGCAAGCAAATTTCTGTACTTTGAAGTATCTTTGTATTTAACTTTAGTGAGTATCTTTGTACAAAGGAGACAGACATCCTAGTAAGAGAATGTTGTCGTAAAAATTGAAAAAAATTTATACAAAAGAAAGATGGCTATGTGTAACAATTCCATGAGATTCCCATTCTGCTATAGCCTTCACAACTCTGAATATCTTGTCCATTCGTTGCTTCGTCCGCCGATGACTGGATTGATCAGAAACTTGGAGCTTGTTGGTGAAGAGATTGTTCTTAAAGTGATCTGATGAGACGTAGTCATACGCTTTAATTCTCTAACTTTTGCCTGGACCGCCCTTTCGGGTTTTCGATCCACCGGGAAACCCTTGTTTGCCCAAGTCGCCCTTTCGGGTTTTCAACTTGCCGGGTGTACAGATTTTTTTGTTTTATCCCTAATTTTTGCCTGAACTACCCTTTCGGGTTTTCAACTTGTCGGGTCGTTTTATGCGTAGTATCTTTTGACTATGTCTGCGTTTGCAGGGTGCGGCAAATCGTTGCCGTCCATGGTGGTCAGAATCATTCCCCCACCAGAAAAGATGCTCTTGATCATAAATGGTCCTTTGTAGGTAGGAGTCCACTTGCCCCTGGGATCACTTTGCGACAAGATAATCTGCTTGATTACAAGATCTCCGACTTGATATACTTGACGCCTGACTTTCTTGTTGAAGGCATTGATCATCCGTTTTTGATACGTCTGACCATGACAAACAGCAGTAAGTCGTTTCTCGTCAATCAAGTTAAGTTGATCAAGCCGGGTCTGAATCCAATCGTCTTCACTTAAACCGGCATCCTTCATAATCCTCAAGGAAGGAATCTGAACCTCCATGGGTAGAACAACTTCCATGCCGTATACTAAAGAAAACGGGGTTGCCCCTGTTGAAGTACGTGTCGTGGTACGATATCCATGTAGAGCAAACGGTAACATCTCATGCCAGTCCTTGTAGGTGACTGTCATCTTTTGAATGATCTTCTTGATATTTTTTTCACGGCTTCAACAACACCGTTCATCTTCGGCCGATAGGGAGATGAATTGTGATGATAAATCTTGAACTGTTCGCATAGAACGGTGAACATAGTGTTGTTCAAATTTGTATCGTTGTCTGTGATGATCCTGTCGGGGACACCATACCGGCATATGAGGTTCTGCTTGATGAAGCGGGCAACCACATTCTTTGTAACTGAGGCATATGAAGCTGCTTCGACCCACTTGGTAAAATAATCAATAGCCACCAGGATGAAGCGATGTCCATTGGATGACGTAGGCTTGATCTCTCCAATCATGTCAATGCCCCACATTGCGAATGGCCAAGGAGCTGTCAGAACGTTGAGAGGAACAGGAGGAATATGTACCTTGTCGGTGTAGACTTGGCATTTGTGGCAAGTACGGGAATATTGATGACAAACAGCTTCCATGGTAGACCAGTAGTAGCCTGCCCTTAGAATTTTCTTAGTCATCGTATGTCCGCTCAAGTGGGTTCCAAATGTGCCACTGTGTATCTCAGTCATGATTAACTCTGCTTCAGCTTTGTCCACACAACGAAGTAAAAACACAATCATGGATGCGCTTATAAAGAATGCCATTTCTTAGGAAGAACTTGGCAGCAAATCTCCTTAAGAACTTTTTGTCATTGACGGAAGCTCCTTCAGGGTATTCTCTAGTCTGGAGATACCTTTTGATTTCATGAAACCAGGTTTGTTCCACTACTTCTTCGGTATTAATCTCATGACAGTGCGCGGGTTCGTCCATTCTCTCGATGGTAATTTGGGGAGCCTCGTTATCCCAGTTGAGTTTAAACATGGAAGACATTGTAGCCAGAGCATCTGCTAGCTGATTTTCTTCTCACGGGAAGTGCTCGAAGGTAATCTTCTCGAAATGAGGCAACACTGTTAAGACATGTTCTTTGTATGGGATAAGATTAGGATGTTTGGTATCCCACTCTCCTTTGACTTGACTGATAACCAAAGCCGAGTCCCCAAATACGACCAAAGATTTGATTCCCAAGTCTATAGCAGCCTTGAGACCAAAGATGCAAGCTTCATATTCAACCATGTTATTGGTACAGCTGAAGCAAAGTCGGGCAGTGAAGGGTGTATGGCAACCTTCCAAAGAAATGAGTACTGCACCGATACCGTTGCCAAATTCATTTGAAGCACCATCGAAGTACAGGGTCCATCGGGATCCTTGTTTAGGTCCGTCATACGGTCTGTTACCTTCAATGTTGTCCAATGTCATGATGTCCTCGTCAGGGAAGTCGAATCTCATAGATTGGTAATCTTCGACGGCTTGATGAGCTAGATGGTCAGCTAGTACACTCCCTTTTATAGCTTTTTAGGTAGTATACTGGATATCATACTCAGTCAGGATCATTTGCCATCTAGCGATTCTTCCAGATAAAGCAGGCTTCTCGAAGATGTACTTGATCGGATCCATTTTGGAAATCAACAAAGTGGTGTGAGTCAACATATACTGCCTTAGCTGACGAGCAGCCCATACCAAAGCGCAGCAAGTTTTATCGAGCAGTGAGTAGCGAGTCTCACAGTCGGTAAACTTTTTTCTAAGGTAATAAATGGCATGCTCTTTTCGGCCAGACTCGTCATGTTGGCCCAGCACACACCCCATTGAGTTATCCAAAACAGTCAGATACATGATTAACGGCCTTCCTTTGAGGGGTGGCATCAAAATAGGAGGTTCTAGCAAATACTCCTTGATCTTATCAAAAGCAACTTGACAATCATTGTTCCATTTGACTACCTGATCTTTCTTCAACAGTTTGAAAATTGGCTCACAGGTAGATGTCAGGTGAGAGATGAACCTCACAATATAGTTCAAGCGTCCCAAGAATCCTCTAACCTCCTTTTCAGTACGGGGGGCAGGCATTTCTTGTATAGCTTTTACTTTAGCTGAATCAACCTCAATGCCTTTGTTGCTGAAAATAAATCCCAAAAGTTTACCAGACCTAACCCCAAAAGTGCACTTGCTTGGGTTTAGTCTGAGCTTATACTCCTTCAACCTGGCAAACTGCTTTTGCAGATGATCAAGGTGTTCTTCTTATGTCTGTGATCGAGCTATCATATCGTCTACGTAAACTTCGATCTCATGATGTATCATATCATGAAACAAAGCTACCATGGCGCGTTGATAAGTTGCCCCTGCATTCTTCAGTCCGAGTGGCATCACTTTGTAGCAGAAGGTACCCCATTGCATGACAAAGGTTGTTTTCTCCATGTCCTCGGGGGCCATTTTGATCTGGTTGTATCCCGAGAATCCATCCATGAAGGAAAACACCTTGTGCTGAGCTGTGTTGTCAACCAAGATGTCGATGTGTGGTAATGGAAAATCGTCTTTGGGGCTAGCCCTGTTTAAATCCCGATAGTCCACACACATTCTGACTTTGCCGTCCTTCTTAGGCACGGGCACAATGTTAGCAGCCCATTATGGATAGTAAGTAACATCTAGAAAGCCAGCGTTGAATTGCTTCATTACCTCAGCCTTGATCTTCTCAGACATGTCGGGCCTCATCCGGCGGACCTTTTGTTTGATCGGTGGACAGTCTTCTCTTGTAGGGAGACAGTGAACCACGATATCTGTGTCTAACCCTGGCATGTCTTCATAAGACCAGGTGAATATTTCAACATATTCATTCAACAGCTGCACTAAACGCTCCTTGACATTTGGTTCTAGGTTGGCACCCACTTTTACTTCTTTCCTGTCTTCCTTTGTCCCTAAGTTGATGGTTTATAGCAACTCTTCATGAGGTAGAATGGCCCTTTCTTCTTGTTGCAAAATTCTGGCTAACTCTCCAGGCACTTCACAATCTTCGTCAGCTTTGTACTCAGCATGATTGACCAAGTCTTCAGAGTTATCGAAGGCTAAAACAGAATAGTCACCCATGGAATCCGGAGAGGATGGGTACCTGCATTCGTGAGTGTGGGTGTGTGTAAGGGATAGCCATCCTTAAACAAACAAAATGCAAAAGGAAAGAAAATGAACACAACAGTTTATAGATGAAAAACGTCCAATGATTCATTAAAATATGACATATGATAATGAAGAAGATCAAGCCCTTACAAATGGACCTACATGCCCCGGGCAAGGCATGAGGTGAAAATAGTGTGCAAATTGTTTAGTTCTTACAGACCATAAATGGGAAATTGTTCAATAGATAAAATTACTGGTTGATAAAGGTGATGGGAATAAAATCCTTTGCTTCCCAGTTGCTCAAACCCCCTTCGACGGTCAGAAAGATCCAATCTTCAAAGTGGCTCTCTTCATCTTCATCTTCTACAACATTGATTCCATGGTGAGAGATCTTGACGGGTAGTCCCCCAGCCTTGGAGCGACGCATAGCCCTTTGTCCTGCAGCAGTGAACCCTAATCCAAACTTGTCCGTCTTATGGGAAAAATCAGGCAACTTCCTCCACACTGTGCTCTTCCCCTCTTTAATTACAACCTCTGCGTCTTTGAGAGATGCCATCCTAGATACATGCTTGGGAACGATAGGCACCTCAACCATTATCTTCGCAACTGCTACCTCAGAAGAAACTTCCTCAAAATGTTGGAAAGGCATTTCGATGAACTCGCCATCCAACTCCACATAGCGGAAGGAATTGAGATGACTTATCATGTACTCTTCCTCGCCGTGAACTGTTATAATCTTACCCTTAACAGGATATTTTAGCATTTGGTGCAAAGAAGAGGTAACTGCCCCGTCATAATGGATTCACGGTCTCCCTAACAAACAAGAATATGACGGACGGATGTCCATCACATAAAAGGTGGAGTTGAAGACTTTTGTGCCTACTTTGATAGGAATGTCAACCTCTCCATGAACCATTCTTTTGGAACCATCAAAATCCCTAACAACGGTGTTACTAGGTTTGAGGGTCAGTCCTTCGCAGGTCTAAGGCCTTCTTCGGCAGCACATTCAAGGAAGAACCAGTATCAACTAAGACATGGGCGAGGGTGGTTCCCCTGCATTCAACTGAGGCATGTAGTGCGTCGTTGTGTTTCCTTCCCTTGGGAGTCAAGTCAGCATCGGAAAAGCCAAGGCCATTATCAGCAGTAAGACTGGCCACACATTCCTGAAACTGGTCAGCCGAAGTCTCTTGGGATACATGTGCCGCCTTCAAAATTTTGATCAGGGCCTTAGCATGGGCCTCAGAGCAGAGTAGAAGAGCCAACATTGAAATTTTAGAAGGGGTCTGCCCTAGCTGTTCCACAACGTCGTAGTCACTTTTTCTGATTATTTTCAAGATTTCATCCATTTCTTTCTGAGTGGTTTCGGGGATAACCACAGCATGAGCCTTCGTCCTGACAGGCTCTTCCAGTATCCCCTTACCCTTATTGGTATTATCAGCATATGGTCTTACTTCAGGAGTATCCAATTCTTCAATCATCGAGCCTTGCACAGATGGCCTAACAGGTACGGAAGCTTTCGAGGGTCCAAAAACTGCTCGAGGGGGAGCAATCTCCGGAGAAAAGATCCGGCTGCTGCGAGTTATCTTGCTTGTACCCGCAATGTTCCCTATATCAAGGTTTTCTTCAGAATTCTCTTGGACTGCCTCAATTTGTTTGATACCATGATAGAAGATTTCTCCTCCATAGTTCCATGGTATCGTTTTGCTTGATTGGTACGGGACAGGTCCCGGCATGGTGATCTTTAATGGTACACATTTAGAGTTGGGCGTAATCCAGACAGGCCTTTTGCAAGCCTTGGGAGGATAGTCGGAAATGGTTATGATTACAATATCGTTGGTTGAAGTAGCAAAAGTAGCAGGAGTAACAGGATTGAAGGTATCAACAGGGGTTTTCTGGAAAAGTATCTCTTGGGTATCCATCAGGCGTTGGACACCTGATTTCAACATGGGGCAGTCAGCTTGTATGTTCAAACAAAAATAACAGTCTTTACCACAACCAGGAAAGATCCCGGCTTTCATCAAATTCTCTTTGATCACAAGTAACAGCGTCAACAGGTCAACAACATCAGTAACATGAAGGTCCTCCATAACAGCATGAACATTATTATTGTGCTTGGGCATCAGAGCAGAAATCACATTGGGCTTCTCAGGCGCATCGAATTCTACTTCTTTGGCATCAATCAAGTCCTAGATTTTGTTCTTAAGCGCCCATCAATTATTAGTATCGTGCCCAACACTGCCGGAATGGTAAGCACATTTGGCATTGGAGTGGTAGTATGGAGAGGAGGTGTTAGGGTTCTTTGGCGCTTCCTTCAAACCGGTAATATTCAGCTTCAACAAATGGGGGAGTACCTGAGCTGGCGTCATGTTGATTCGAGTGAACTGCCGTTGTGGCCTTTCCACCCGTTGTTGATTTGGTCTTGACTAATTGTCGCGAGGTTGATCATTTGAAGAATTTTGAGTCATCACAGCCCCTACAGTCGGCCGGCGCTCGGTTCTTCCCTGACCCTTCTGAGAATACACTGCAAATGCTTCCTTCTTAGCTGGGAAGGGTTTCTTAACAGCTGTGGATGCGGAAGCATCCTTTTGAATCTTTCCACTTTTAATACCGGCCTCGACCATTTCGCTGGTCAAAATTAGTTTAGTAAATCCCGCGGAAGAACTCCCGATTAGATGATTGATGAAGGGGCCAGACAGGGTCCCTAGAAATATGTCAACTAACTCCCTATCTGACAACGGCGGCTGCACCCTTCCAGCCAGATCACGCCACTTCTGGGCGTACTCTTTAAACCCTTCATTGGAAGCCATCCCCATACTTTGTAACTGAGTACGAGTGGGCACCAAATCATCATTGTATTGATATTGACGATAAAAAGCGGCAACTAAGTCTTCCCAATTGTGAATCTCTGATCTCTCGAGTTGATAGAACCAATCCAACTGTGTGCCAGACAAACTATCTTGGAAAAAGTGTACCCAGAGGTCTTTATCAGATGAGTGGGGTTGGATCTTTCTGACATACGATCTCAGGTGCATCTTTGGGCACGACAGACCGTCATACTTGGCGAATGTTGGCACCTTGAACTTGGGAGGGATAACAATCCCAGCTACCAGCCCTAGTTCTTCAAAATCCAAACCGGCTACCCTTTGCAACTCCATGGCTGCCAGTCTATCTTCAAGATTCTTATATTTATCATCCGCTGGAGGATACTGTTATTCGGAGTAGTCTTCGTCTTCTTCCTCTTCCTCCTATTCAACCTCAAATTCAGAAGGTACAATAGTCCCTTTCCCTTTACCGGCCCCTTCGTTAGACGTTGAGGGGAACTCAAGAACCTTTCTGGCATTACTTTCAAACCTTCTTCCAAAAGTGCCTACTCCAGGTCTCTTTTTCTTTTTCTCTTTATTCTTCTCCAACAGAGCTTTGAGGTCCTCTTGACCCTTTGCCAAGGTCATGAGGAATTGCTGGAATTGTGAATTTTGTGTCTGCAGATCCTTTACCGTCTGCTCCAAATCCATCTTGCTGAAATAAACAGCAGAAAGATAAGGAAATCTGGTGTGAAGACCTGTTTATGCATATGATGAATGGTATGTTATTCATGTAACGCATTCAAGGATTCAGAAATTCAAATTTGTTGCAAACAAAAAGAATGCACGTCATATTAAGAAGAAATTGTTAGTACATAAGTGCCCCATGGGCCAAATATTACAAAATCTTTAATGTAAAAAGACATTGCGCATCCTCTTTGGTGCGATGTAAGTGTTGAGAGTTTCCTCCTCATGAAGTCGGCGGGTAAGCTCCAAAACCTTCTTCTCACTGGCATAGAAGCTGGCTTCAAAAGTATTCCGTTCTTCCTTGAGTTGGATCCAACTCTTTTGAATTTCTTCCCATGATGTTGGCATGTCAGGATGTAGGATGGTGTATGGAACCTCTCCTTCCATAACAGGCTCTTTGATCACAGGGAGAATGTGAGGATATGGCATCATAAGATTCTGGGCACGGGTTCGTACCCACTTGAGATAAGGCTAAAGGGGGGTGGAATTCTTGTGCCCCAGTGTCTTACTATCCACCTTGTTGGGCATCCTCCAAGCTCTGATGAACCTTTGTCAAAGTCCTTGCGCATCGTTGTCGAAGTCAAAAACTAGGTCAGGAATCAGCATGTCATGAGGGCTATCCCTCTGAGCATATCCAAACTGTCTTAGAGCTAAACAAGGGTTGTAGGTAATGCCTCCCCTAATGCCAAGTAGTGGGACATTAGGGAATTCCCCACAATGATCAATGATGATGACATTTTCTCTGGACCGAGAACACTAATGTACATCAGAATGTGTGAGGGTCATCAACCGTTGTGACCACCTTAAACCCTGCTCATTCTTCAAAACAGATTGTGGAAGGTGAGAAATAAACCACCTTGCTAGGAGAGGAGTACAACACATGAGAACACCTATTTTCCTCATTGTTCGTGTGTAAAATGAGTGTAGGATATCCCCAAGCAATGTAGGTATGGGATTCCTAGATATGAAAATCTTGACAGCATTTATATCTATAAATTGGTCAGGGTTTGGGAACAAGACCAAACCATAGATAAGGAGTGCCACAATCTCTTCAAAGGCTTGTAGATCGAGAGAATTCCAGCAATCTTGGGCCTTCTCAAACAGAAACTTTGCCAAGAAACCCTTGACACCACTTCTGGTTTCCCAATGTCCCTTGATGTCATATGGCTGCAAATGTAATGCTTGAGAAACATCTTCAGGCTTTGGTTCTTTTTCCATACCGTTGTAGGGTAGTTGATGAAGAATAGGAATTCTCAGGAGTTGAAAAAATTCCTCCAAAGTAGGCACCAATTGGTAATCAGGGAATGTGAAACAATGGTGTAGGGGGTCAAAGAACTGGAAGAGAACTTTCACCATGTCCTCTTCAATGTTGGTGTTGACCAAGTTGAGGAGTCTACCATGTCTTTCACTGAAGAGAGAGTTATCTGGAATCCTGGAAGTAAACTCCTTGAGTTGAGGAGGGATTCTCACAAGGTTGACTTGAATTGTTTTCCTGCGAAGAGATTCCATGACCTACAAAACAAGAACAAAGATGAAGATCCAAACCCTTGAAATGGTTAGTGGATGCATATGATGCTTTATGATGTTCATGATGTATGCACAACCACATGTACAAGCAAGTCACACAAAACCCTAGTTTCAGGCTTGCATGAGGTTTCATAGGTAAGTACCCTCTTGAGTTTAGTTGGCTCAAAACTTGTCCTATAAATAGTACCCGGGTTCTAAGGAGCTCAATATCACTAGATTGTTTTCTATGTTTATTGTTTTGGTTTAGCCACTTAACTAGCGACCAAAATATTCCAAGAAAACAACCCTCAATGAGTGTAGTATCGAGTATCTACCAACTTCGGACTGCACTAAAGCCGGTCATCTCACTACCCCTAATAAAAGGCCAAGATGGTCAAGTAAGGTTCTAAGAGTTCATTAGTGCTTCAGGACATCACTCAGCGGCCCCGTATTCTCTTTGATTGACTCAAAGGCTACCGGTACTCACAAATATGTCGCACTAATATAGCTATTGCTTCAACCATGTCGGTATACCCCGCACAGTTTCCACAACGTATTGCTATTTACCTATGAATGTTTCCTAAATCCGGGTTGAGGATTTCAAGCCCAAACAAGAGAACCAAATGTAAAGCAATCAAGGCAAACAATATAATTATGCAAATGGTGATCTAAGCCCTAAGGTTACTCCACTTTTATTATTTTCCCCAGCAGAGTCGCCAGTTCTGTGATACGGTGGGAGAACTGACTTGGGATTTTGCGTTTGTGTTCGCAAATGTTTCAGTTTATCAAGAGTCGCCACCGACTTTTTATTTTATCCTAAGGAAAGGTCAAAAAGCACAGGAAAGACCTTTGAGATGTTTTCTTGGGTTCGGGGAGTAGATTATAGAAAGGGAAGGTATTAGCACCCTTTCTATCCATGGTTATCCATGGGCTCTTAGTTACTTTCTTAGATCACTCGCTTTGCTTTTCAATTGTTTGAAATGGTGCTCTTCAATTGTTTGAAATGGTGCTTTGTGTGTGGTTTTGAAAAGAGGCCATCGTTGTGGCAACCTTTGTAATGATTCTTGTTTGAATGTATACAAAGGTGTTTTTGTCTTTTGAAAAGTTTTCAATATTTGAAAGTAGGGTTTTGAAATTGTGTTGTGAAGTGTGTTTTGAAGATAGCAAGGATGTTTTTGCAAGCTTTGCTCAAGTAACTAAGAGTTGTCTACCCTATTTTACTCAAAGATCTTTCTTATGTTTTTAACCCTTTTTAACAGTGTTGTTTCACCATTGTATTTGGTGAACAACCTTGTGTTAGGATGTTAACGGGACAGGCGTGGGTCATCGTATAGACCATGATAGCAATTGTGTCAAGTATTTTTGGCAATTTTCTTGAGGGACTTGATCATTTTGTTTAGGGAACTCAGATTGCGTCATCGAGGGACTATGATCTTTTGTTTTGTTTTTGTTTTGCCAAAGTACTTGACATGCATACCATGGCCCATTTTTGAAGGCAACAAGTGGATTGTAACCCTAGGGGTGCAAGTATGCATTGTGTTTGTTTTCATGCATTTTTGTCTTTGATTAGGTCAAACGATTTGTTAATTTGATTTTTGCATACAAAACCCTAAGTCTAATCATGGCATAATTGAAAGCTTAAAGGTGCGAGAATTTAAATTCTACACTATTACAACATGATATAGGGAGGGGGGGGGGTACAAATTTGAATTGGGGATTATTTTGCAAGAAATTAAATTCTAAATTATTACAACCAAATTGAATGGGTGAGGCACAATACAATTGAATGTACAATATTTAAATAAATACCATAAATAAATATTAAATAAAATGTATTATGCAAAAAATGTTTTTTTAGGTATGAAAAAGTATTTTTAATGTGAAATGTAAATAAATAAAAAGAAAGTCAATTTTAATTATTTTTGTTTTTTAGGGCAAAAACCCTAATTTCTTAAATAAATTGCATTATTTATTATTTATATACAATAATATATTAATTTGTACAAAAAATAAAAGTATATTGAAAAAATGGTATTTTTATTATAAAATATTAATAAAAATAAAAATGTATTATTTTTGTGTTTTTTGTCCTAATTATTTAATAAAATATGTATATATATATATATTAAATATATTAAGTGTGTATAAAAATAAAATAAATTATTTACAAAGAAAATGTATATATTTTAAGAAAATATTTTCAAATGTGTATAAAAATAATAAATAAAAATAAAAGTATTTTTTACATTATTTTTACATTTAAACAAAAGTAAATATAAAGTATTTAATGTATTAATAATAGAAACAATTAAAATAAATACCAAATAAATACAAAAATTTATGAAATTATTTTTTAAGTATTTTTTATATTAGAAAATAAAATATCAAAATCAGAAATGAAATAAAAATGCAAAAATGACAAATATACAAGAAATGGGCCAAGGGGGTGTAAAAAGAAAAGAGGGGGTGCCAAAAGCAAGCCTGTACAGGCCCAACCCAGAAACAACTTCATCTTCTTCCTTTGAACAGAAACGTGCGCGCTGTGTATACAAAATGCTATCTCCTGATTCCTTGCTTTTTTGACAAAACTCATAACATGAAACTTGTAGAGCATCAAATAACGAATCTAACCATATAAAAAACTTAAGCTAACTCTCAAAGACCAGAGAGAATTTCTCTGGCCCTAATTCTTAACCTAGTTTTTTCAGAAAGTTCATGAATAAAATTCTCCTAGCACGATTAATATAAATGAAAATTAAGCACATGTGTGGTTTCAGGGCTATGAATACAACATCTTTCATTCACAAACTTAAGTCTAACTATTCCTAAATAGAGAGATAGAAGTTCATGAAATACCTGTTTCAGTTGACTTTGAGCTGGACAATGCAGCAACTTCCAAGGGTGCTTGAGGTTCTTTTGAGCTTTCCTGATGTCCAATGAAGGTTTCCCAATGCTTACTTTGTTTTGAAGTAGCCTGAATCGTGCTACAAAACTCAACCTGCAAAGCTTTAAAACAAAAATGGCAATGTGTGTTAATGGTGTTACAGCTAGCAATGGAGGTCTAGAATAGTTCAGGTGTGTTGGTTGGAAGGTGTTTGAAGTATCTTTGGGCAAAACGCACGATGGAATTTGATGATGGCTTGCAAAATGCAAAACTGGCCCTGTTTTGCAAGAAAATGGGGAATTTGTGCACAAGGAGTTTTGAGAGGTCCAGGACTCGTGTTTCTGGCTTGTTAGGGTGTATGAAAACTGTTTGACAACTTTGTTTTAGTTGGTTTTATCAAATGTGAGTGATGCTTTGTGTTTTGCAAGTTTTCTTCTTCTTTAAGCAAAAGAGTGGAAGTGAGGTTATAGACTTGTACAGGCCATCCTATCACCCTGCACACAACCCTCTTGTCCCCTCTAATTAATTTATTTTGTTTGCAGCATAAGATCTAGTTCAATGCTCTAGGATGTTGTTTTGACATAAAGCAAAGTTCATGCAAAAATGGCATTGTTACTTTTTCCTTTTAAGGCTTAATCTAGTGTACAATACCCTAATGACCAAGACAATGCCTTAGATCAATGGATATGCATTAAATTATGGAGTACAAACTGGTTTAGAGGCCTGTAATTGTGAACCAAGCTAGCTAGATCAGTTTGGCAAGTGGTATGAACATGTATTGGCCATGGATCAAAGTGAGTTTTTGCCAACTTCAAGCATTCGATTCTCCATAACCACAAAGGTGTTTGAGGAGTTCTTGGACAATTTGGAAATATTGCAACATGTAATACAATCCATATTTGAAATTCAACTTGAAACTCCAAGTGGAACTATGTGAAAAATGGCCAAGAAGATGGGTCAAAATCCTGCCTAAACTAGGGCAAAAATTTTCTAAGTTAAAAGTTTTAGGTACCCTTGTTCCAAAAATCATAACTTGAGATACAAGCTTCTTTTGAGAAAACTTTGTGAATCAAAGTTGTAGAATTTTTGATGGACCACAACTTTCATGTTTCAAGTTTTGTTTGAATCCATTTGCATCTTGGTTAAAAAATGGGACAAAGTTAGGAAAAAATAAGAAAATTTTATAACTTAGAAAAATTCTAAGTTATGAAATTTTTTCCATTTTAAACCCTAATTTGCATTTTTGGGGTTCTTGATGAACAAGTTTCATAATTTGACATGTCTTGATGAAAAATGACCCTTGGCACTTGATTTTGACCAAAAAGTCAAAGTTTGACTTTTCAGTATACAGTCAAATTTAGATCAGTTGACTGAAAAATTCATTTGTCAATCATATGCATTTGAAATCTTTTGAACTTGTTGAATGGGTCAAGACAATGTTATTGAGTCATTGATTCCATGGTTGAGCTTGATTTGCCATTGGCTAGGTCAAAAAGTCAAAAATTGCCTTTGTACAATCAAAACCCTAAAAATGACCATTTTGCCCTTTTGGTGATCTGATCAAATTTCTTGTGGAATTGTGATCCAAACTTGATTAAATGGTTCATATGAGTTTATAATGTTGATGTGAATCAAATTTCATGAGGTTTGACTGTCAATTGGCCACAGTTGACTTTTTCCCCAATACAGCTAATTTCTAGGTCAACTGTCCAATTGACTGGGCAAAAATTTGGATCAAGGCTTGAAACTTGGTATGGACAAAATTGTGAGTCCAATATGAAGTATGAAAGTCACTTTGGGAATTGTAGGTCAAAACATCACTGTGCAAACTCAAACCCTAATTTAGGTCAACAGTGCAAGGAGGTGTCTTGAGCAGAGCAAACCCTAGCTTGATCTTGAGTTTCAAGAGTCTTGTGGTGAAAAATGTTGATGAAATAAGAGGGCAAATTTTGGGGTACAACACCTACTATCTAGGTTCCTTCCCATAATCCCTACTACCCAGACTTTCATCTCGAAGCAACCTTACCCAGGTTCCTTCCCATAAGCCCTACTATCTAGGCTTTCATCTCGAAGCAACCTTACCCAGGTTCCTTCCCATAAGCCCTACTATCCAGGCTTTCATCTCGAAGTAACCCCACGACCCAGGTTCCTTCCCATAAGCCCTATTATCCAGGCTTTCATCTCGAAGTAACCCTACGACCCAGGTTCCTTCTCATGGCCCTACTATCCAGGCTTTCATCTTGAAGCAACCTTACCCAGGTTCCTTCTCATAAGCCCTACTATCCAGGCTTTCATATCGAAGGTAACCATACTATCCAGGTTCCTTCTCATGGCCCTACTATCCAGGCTTTCATCTCAAAGCAACCTTACCCAGGTTCCTTCCCATAAGCCCTACTATCCCGACTTTCATTTTGAAGTAACCCTACTATCCAGGTTCCTTCTCACAACCTTACTATCCAGGTTTCTTCTCTCTTATCTCCGGACAACAGTTTACAACACTGTAAGACCTGGACCCGACCAGATTCAATCGATTTCACATTTCCCCAGTAAGTCACTGTGCAGCCTGGACCCTGAACAAATATGCAGTTTACTTTCACCTCCTCAATCAGTAGTTAATTACCCAGTAGAGTAATGGACAACCGAAGCTCCTGTACTCTATTTCCCAGGATATAAGTCAACATTCCCCGACGAAGCCCTCCTCAACGGCAGGTACATGAATTCTCGCAAAGGAGTCTCTCATGCGATGAATATATTTCTCTGGATGGAAACTTTAAGCCCATCTCCGACGATCTTCCTTCTCCTTCCAAATGACATCTGTAAGCCTATTCCCGATATCACCAATCAGTATTACTTCATGCGAGTGCAAATTTCTGGGCACTCTAAGTGTTCAATCATCTTCCACCTTCAGATCACGAAAGGTAGACCAAACAATCTACATCCTCAGGTTTAAGAAGATTGAACAGGGGCAGTTGTTGTACCCCAAAATTTGCCCTCCCATTTTACTCAAAACATGCTCATTGAAGTCCTCAACTTGCCCAAGGATGCATAAGGATTGACCAGATAAATCTTTCTCCTAAGACAATGAGCCTCAAATTAGGGTTTCACTCCTCATAAAGATGTTTGAGTTCCAAGGGTCCTAAGTGGTTTCCATGGTCCTAACATGTCCACAAGATCATACATGTAAAGTTTCATGCCTTTCACAACAAGTTTGCTCAGTCGATTGCTCAAATGCTTGAAAATCAACTATGTTAGATCAAAAGTCAACTATGGCTTATTTACAGTCAAAATTCACAATTTTTTGTCAACATCAACATTTTAAAGTGATATCCATCATTTGATCAAGGGTTGATCATGATTCCTCAAGGAATGCTCCTAATTCGTCAAAACTCAAAAGTTGCTAAATTATGGTTTTTATAGAAAAAGTCAACCAAACTTTAACCAGGCATAAATTTCTCATACTTTATCAAAAATTTCTCATAGAAGGCTCATTTTGAAAAGGATTCAATTCCCTACAACTCATCTTCAGCCCTCAAGGTCAAAAAATGCACTCATGAAAAGATATGAATTCAGACATTATAGGTCATTTCAAAAAGTCAACAAAAACACATTTTGGGTCAAAGCTCCTTACATGAGCATGGAAGATCCAATTAAGATGAAACCAAAAGGGTTGTTTAGGGGACATCTTAAGCTTTCCAAAAAGTCCAAGAACACCCTCTTAGGGTTAAAATTAAGGATGATATGCATTGTCAAAGTTGTCCATTTTTAGAAATTTGCACAAAGTCAACAATGCCCAAAATGGCATTTTCTCCACATGAGTCTATCTTTTCAAGTTTGGAACTTGTTCCTAACGTGGTCCACGACCCATGAACCACTCCATGCCTCACTAACTTATTTATTTAATTTATTGTGATTTTATTCATTTAAAATTCAAATAAAATCAAATAAAATCAAAATAGATCATATAAGTTGCTTTTGGGATGATTTTGGCATTGAATAAAGATAATGTATGTTGTCAAACAAAGATCAAATCGTGCAAGGGCTAATTGGAATAAGAATGACATGATTTGGCTTGTTTTGGAAATAAATAATGCAAGGAACAAATTAAATCTTTTCCCCGTGATTGTTCAAGACTAAATCTGTTTTTGTTGACCTAATGCCTTATAATACATATACACAATGTTGCCAGACCTAAAACACACGAAAAGGCTGCCTCCATAAGTCCAGAAAAACTCTAATTTTTGACAAAAAAAATGTTGTTCGAATTCTGATTTAGAGGGCGATTCAAGGTGATTCAAAGCCACCAATCTGTCCCTGGAAGTGTTCTAAAGCTATTCCAATCACTCTCAAGTCACAAAACATCCAGAATCGTAAGATACAGGATTCAATTTTCCAATCTTTCTTGATTTTCGATTACATGTATACATGTGTTTTCAATGAAATTTAACCATGTAGTCTTGTTTATTATAAAGTTTTGATGCTTTCTGAATTATTTGATTGAGTTTTAAATGCTGGAATCAAAGGATACCATGGCTAGGGTTCCAAGCTTCAAATCAAAGCTTTCTGATTTAGACAGAATTGGGACAAACCAATGCCATCATCGTGTTCAGGGGCTTTAGTGACGCTTAATCCATTGCTATATTTTGAGGATTTTATTTATATTGCATATTTTGAGGATTTTGATTTTTGCAGGGGCTTTAGTGACGCTTAATTCGTTGATATAAGCTACATTAACGGATGCAGTCTGTACGTAAAAGTGTGGCCAAAAACAACAATTATGGGGAAGAAGACAATTAGGTGGCAGAACCCCATTGGGTAATTTGAATCACGCGCGTGTTTTTAGGAAAGACCATTTTGCTTGCTTTATGTTTTATTTGTCTTATCATATTAACGAATGAATAGGCTAGCGCAGTTGGTCAAGGAGGAGAGGTATAAAGCTAACGTCCTGGGTTCGATCCCAGGCGTGTGCTTCTGTGTTTTTCTCACTATTTCTCTGCAGATTCCATGTGTTGCACGCCCTGGTCCATACTATACGCCTTAAGATCCTGCCCACCAGGTCCACCATCAAGCAGATCCAGCGTCCCAGAACTGAAGGTCCACCATGACCCTCCAAAGGTGAACCTCATGGGATCACACGTAGTCTTTGGGCCAACAATCTTGGGCCTAACGAATTCAACTCCTCACACCCCCCAGGCTGGGAACAGCAACATCAGGCCCAAAATTATTTCTTTTCTTTATTTCTTTTGTTTTTAATTATTTGTTAATTATTTTTACAAAAAAAACAAAAATCATTTTTAAAAAAAATCATAAAATCACAAAAAATAGAATTAGGGTTTTTTATAATTAAAATTAATTTTTGAAAATTAATTATTTTAATTATTTCAACATTGACTATTTTGTTAAGTAAAATTAATTAGAAAATTAGGTTTAATTTGCAAATTTCAACTATTTTTCTCAATAAAAAATACAAAAATATTTTTTAATTAATTAGATTTTTTAGGCTTCTAATTTATCCCCGTATTCAATTTGTCTCGCGCGTATTTACTTATTTATAATTCCAATTATTGTAATTGTTTCGAGGTTTATAATAGTTTTTAATTAGGGTTTATTTTACCGCTTTTTACTTACTGTTTAATCCCAGTTTTGTTATGTAACCCCCTCCCGAGGCCTTGTAATAGTTAGGACTTTAATTTCTCGCACTTTATTTTCTGCTATTATAAACTGCTAGATGTATGAATAATAGGCTTGTATGCGAAAGACAGATGAAATTAAAATGGTAGATAACCCTAATTGTGAAAAGATAAATAAACTGAAGAATAACACATGCACATGCTCACTCCTAGGGTTTGCCCCACTTTGGTTGCCTTCGGTCAACGGTCATGAAGTATATGGAATTTTAGTGGTCGTCCTCCAGTCCCGAAAGATCAAAATGACACATTCGAATGTTGCCTCGGAAAGATCTTTAGGACTTTAGGGTAATTACTAAGGTTTCCTAACCATTGCTTTTGTGACCATAATTGTACCTTCGAATGTCCCTTAAACTCCAACGATGGGGCTACCTACTCCTTAATAGTAGGATAATGCTGTCTGAAGGAAACAAGAACAAACAGTCTTTTTCGAGTAGGTAGAAACTCTTAAGTACTTGCTCAAAACAATAAAAACTCTTTTACACAAACACTTTCAAAACAGTTTTCAAAAATAACTTTGTCACACTCTTGAGGATAGATACAAGGGTTACCACAAATTTAAATAAAAAACTTTTCAAAACATACACAAGCAATTTCAAAATGAGCAAGTACCTAAGAGCCCGTGGAAAACCACGGATAGAAAGGGTGCTAACACCTTCCCTTTCTATAATCTACCCGTTGTACTAAAAAACATCTCGAAAAAGGTTTTTTTTGTTCTTTTTCCTTTTCCTTTGTTGGATGAAATAAAAGTCAGTGGCGACTCTTGCTTACCGCGACATTTGCGAACAAAAAAACGTAAACCAGTATAGCAGTCGGTTCTGCCACCGTATCACAATTGTGTTCTAATAGTGATAGATTTTGTTTTTAACTTGAACATCAATAACCTGTGATTTGCAACTTGCAGCTTTTAGCACCCAGCCAAGCAGCC
This sequence comes from Vicia faba, assembly GCA_948472305.1. Classification (NCBI taxonomy): domain Eukaryota; kingdom Viridiplantae; phylum Streptophyta; class Magnoliopsida; order Fabales; family Fabaceae; genus Vicia; species Vicia faba. The sequence goes on from OX451737.1 coordinate 334,885,830, forward strand.
TATGGCCAGCTCATCAATATTCAACATCATGCATTGAGCAACAACTAACCAACTAACAAGTTTAAACATACGATTCTCTTCTTATATAGCCAAGCAAAATAGAGTCCTTGGCTATTTGAAAAAGAGTCGTTACAAATAGTATTATGACGTCCTTAACTCTTCCACACTTTAAGTTAGTAGAGAGGTAGTGGCATAAAGCTTTTCGTACTTTTTACTATTGTACTGTGTTACCGTTATATTCTTTCCTTCTTCACTTCAGAGGCTTCTGCGAGCATGAGATTAGAAGCGGGAACATAACTTAAGGTCTTCCGAATTTCAAGTCTTCAGAGTCTTCAGAACCGCATCTTCAAAGTCTTTTAACACTTGTTCGTGAGAACCCGTTGTAGTGAACCTTTAGATCAGAAGAGTTTCAAGTCTTCAGAGTGTTAAAAACCGCGTCTTTAGAGTCTTCATCACTTGGTCTTCAAAACCTGTTTGTAGATAACCTTGGACCTTTAGAACTTTAAGTCTTTGGAATCTTCAGACCTCCTGTCTTATAATCTTTAGCACTTGGTTCTTTAAGAATCCTTATCTTCAGAACCTTGTTACTAGAAACACAAAGTCTTCAGCATCTAGAATTCAGTTAGAAACATCGTCTTCAAATCTTCTAACTTTGTCTTCTTTGGAACAAGTTGTCTTTTATAAACTAAGTTTTTAGCATCTGGACTTTAGTAGAAACTTTGTCTTCAGATCTTATAACTTTGTTTCTTGAAACACACAGTCTTTTAGAAACGTGAGTGTTGTACCCCAAAATTTGCCCTCGCATTTTACCACAAGAAATCTCAGCTCCAGGCATTTCCTGACTTTTCAAACTGGCTCAAGATTCGGTCAAACTGACTTTTCTCGTCAGTCAAACAAAATTAGGGTTTTTACTGATTTTCAGGGCTCCGGAATGTTTCACACAAGTTGGCTTAGGGTTTTGTTTGATTTTGGCTCAATTTCGATCAGGCGAACGTTTCTTTGGCATTTTATCAGGAATTAGGGTTTTGTGGGCATATTCTCAGAAAGATTAAAATTCCACAGCACTTTGCAAGTTATTCCGAGATTCGGGTTGAATTCGCATTGTTTTGATTTAATCAGTAAAAGAGACAGTTGGTTTGAATTCACGTTGGTTTGTTTGAGCCAGTCAAAAGAAATATGCAGTATTGGATTTACAGTGCTTGGTAAGAAATCAGTAAGAAAGGAATGCGTCTGATCAGTTATTGCGTTTGACTGTGCGTTGCTTTAGACGATGGAGGTGCCAAGTTCATTTATTTTGATCAACGAAGAATCAATGTTTAGTTGATTATTTATTATTCTAAGAATTAAATATCTGGAATTTAATTTTCATTTGTTTTAATTTAAGGAACTATAAATAATAAGTAAATAATTGAGAAGGGATAAAAAGAATTAAATGGATCAATAGAATTTTTATTTCATATTTAACATTTGTTACAATTATTATTTAGATACAAGTATGCATTTACGAAGTATTTAAAATAATAATAGTTTACAATGATTAAATTGAAAATAAAACTATCCTATTTTTCTAAATATTTTCTAAGTCCCTAATTCTTCATTCTTCACTTTGCTCCCCTCCATTCAATTATTCATCTGCAAAAAGAAAAGGAGAAAAGTCAGTGACTGATAAATAAATAAAGACAAATAAAATTGCAGTCATCATTAAGGGCCACTGATGGGGATCAGTTAACCCTCTCTGCAAATCACGGGATTGCTCCCGGTTCACAAAGAGGGACGAGTTTTATTTGCTAAAGTATGAATGCACAAAAGCCAAATTGCATAATTCAAAGTGTCAAACTGCATAAATTCAAAATCTCAAACTCCAAGTTCAAACCCAACTAAAAATCAAATTGCAACTTTCTGTCAAAATCCAAAAGTACAACTTTCTGCCAAAAATATAAAGCATACTGTCACAAAGATATCAAGCTGGCCAAAGAAGATATGCAGAGAAAATGGGATATGCAAGCAACTACACTTTCATCATTTCCCAATGGCCCTTTCAGAAAAAGGTACAACACAAGCATATTAAAATATTTAACTGTACTGAGAGAGAGAAGAAAAGGAGGAAAGTAAGCAGGTTTTTAGGCTTTTAGGCAGGAAGGAAGATATACAAAGGGACCGAATACAGTAAAGAAAGGGGGGCCATACCAACAGATGCAAAAGAAGCAGAACTTTCACCAAAGTAAAAAGAAATATACAAACTGATATAACCTGCTACTACATTTCAACCAAGGCCTGAAGACTTCACAAAACCTGCATTGGCTCAAACCGGCCTGAACACACAAACCAGCTGAAGCAAGTCAAAAACCTAAGCCAAAAAGCCATATCAATATATACCATACAAACCCCTGTCAAACAACCCTGCCTGAAGCCAAACAATGGCCTAATAAACCAGTTCAAACCTCAGGCCTAACCTGTCAAAGGACATCACCAAAAAAACTGTACCATTCATATACAAGCCTGCACCTGCACCTGCTGAAGCTTTACCTGCATATGCAAAACCTGAAACAACATGCTAAGGGCCTAAACCATAATAACCTGAAACCTGTCAAAAACCATAAAACATGAAGCACAACCCTGCCTGAAGCCAAACCATGGCCTAAAACCAGTGAAATCATAGCATACTGCATAATACCACCCAAACATCAGGCCCTCAGGATACCATCATTGGGCCAGCAACCAACATTTCAAAAACAATAAACAATCCAAAGACAAATCATTCAAGGCAAGCATACGGAGGTATTAAGGCAAAAGAGAAGAAGAAAGTCAAAGGCAACCCAGGCATCCAACAAAGGCAACAACACAGGCAAGCCTCAGTAAACACATCATTGGGCATAAAACTATCAAGCTCAACAGTTTCAAAGGCAACTACTAAGCAGTAAATAAGGCAAGGTCAAGGCGACAGAAGAAAGCATCAAAGGCAACGTGTGTACAGTAGGAGAGAAGAAGAAAGAAGATTTAAAGGGTTTTCAGTTCAGCTCATCATAAAACCTAAAAATGGCAACAAGATAAAGGGTACCTGGAAGTCTACAAGTCCGTCATCATCTCACTCCGTCCTTGGCCGCCTGAGCGCCTCCACCTACCCTACCTCTCCTCCATCTCCAAAGAACGAAGGTAGTAAGCTTTTCTCTCTCTTTCTTCTCCACCACCTCCATAATAATACAGGTTTAAAGGTCAAAATTCAAATTGAAATAAAGCATGCAATTCGTAAAAAGAACATAAACATCGAAATCAAACCTTGTATCATAAGACCACTGGGCTCAAGCCATAGAGGGAGGAGAGACTTGGGGGGAAGCGCTGGTGGCTAGACGGAGGAATTGTATCCAGAAGAGAGATCGGAGAAGACCACGAACGGCGCCGCGGCCACATTCCCAAACCCTAAAATCCTTTTCTGAAGTCAAAAACTGCAAACCCTAAAAGTGTTTGTTTCAGCATCCTGGGCCTTGCCCATTCCAACACGCGCCTAAAGCCCAAAAAACACCTAATACACCCCCTCTATTGTTTTCCAACTCTGACCAAGCCCATTCTTTTCAAAACATTTTTTTTAACATCTTAACATTAACCACTTTTTTTATCTATAATTCATATAATACTAATATCATTTTACAATAATAATGTACTTGATACTAACTTCCTTTTTTTTTTTTTTTTACACTAACAAAACCTTTTTATATACTAATATAATTAAATAATACAATAATACATTAATATATTAATACAAAAATATAATGTAATTAGAATGTTAAACCTTTTTTTATTAAAATACTTTTTGTACAAACAAATACTTTTTTTTAAATTTAATCCTTGATTTTTATTAAAAAACATACTTTGTACATAAATAACAAAAGTACGTTTTGCATAATTTAATTTCTTAATTAAAATACTTTTTGTGTATAACAAATAAAGATATATTTTTATACATCATTTAATTAGAATTTAAAGCATTTGATTAAAACATTTTCTTTTGTGCATATTAAAAAAAATACAAGATCATTAATTAAATTAAATAGACATTTAATTTTTCTTTAGGTCAAAGCAAATACCTAACAACACTTTCTTAAATTCATATTATCGCACCTGTAAATAATCACACACTTACAATACATTTCACATATACACGTACACTTACACAGTACAAACACAATACATTGCTCCTATACACATTTGTTTATCTTATACATTGATATACGTTATTTACATTTGATCGCAAATTCGATTTGGTTGTAACTTATTGGATACTATAAGTCTCATCCCCATTCATACACATGTACCCCCACTCCCGGATACTTATTTTGTAATAGCGTAGACTTTACATTTCCGCAATTTACAGTTTTCCAATTATACCATGGTTAGACTTAGAGTTTGTATGTACATAAAATCAAACGCTAGATAACCTAATACAAGACAAATACATGAAATCAATACACAATCACACTTGCACCCTCTAGGGTAATCCCACATGTTGCCTTCCAAAATGGGCCATGCTTGCACGTCGAGTATCTTTGGCAAAACAAATTCAAATGATCATAAGTCCCTCGATGACGCTTTCGAATGTTGCCTAAACGGAATGATCATAGTCCCTTCAAAGCCAATTGCCAAAGACACTTGGCATCATTGCATTCGTGGTCCATACGATGACCCGCGCCCGTCCCGAATAAACTTCCTAAACGCAAGATTGTCCACCAATTTCAATGGTGGAACAAAATTGTTAAAAAGGGTTGAAAACATAGAGAAAACCTTTGAGTACAATAGGGTAGACAAAACTCTTAGTTACTTGAGATCAACTTGCAAAAACACTTGCCTTCTTTTCAAAAACCACAATCCACAACACTTTCAAAACAAACTCTCAAAACATTTTGAAACATCTTTTCGAAAAGATACACGCCTTTGTAAAATATTCGAGTAAAGAAATGTTACAAGGTTAGCCTAAGACAAGGCATCTTCTTCAAAAACATTTTCAAAAACACTCACATACACACCATTTTTCAAGCAATCGAAAATCAAGGCAAGTGATCTAAAAAACCAACTAACTAAGAGCCCATGGATAACCATGGATGAAAAGGGTGCTAATACCTTCCCTTTTCATAATCTACCCCCCGAACCCACGAAATATCTCAAAAGGTTTTTGCTGTGCTTTTTTCAACCTTTCCCTTAGGATAAAATAAAAAGTCGGTGGCGACTCTTGCTCAACCGCACAAGTGCGAATACGAACGCAAAACCTCAAGTCAGTTCTCCCACCGCACCACAGAACTGGCGACTCTGCTGGGGAAAATTTTAAAGTGGGGTTACCTTAGGGTTTAGATCACCTTTATTTTCAATTGATTGCTTTGTTTGCTTTTACATTTGTGGGCTTTGTATCGGAGTTTCATAGATCCTAACCCGGATCTGGGGGAAACCTTTTTAGGTAGCATAATCTGCGAGGGACCTGTCCGGGGTATACCGACATGGGTGAAGCAGTGGCTACGTTGGTGTGGCGCCTTGGTCTGTACCGATATCCCTCGTGTTGAAACGGGGAGAATATGGGTCTTCCAAGGAGTCATTAAGCACCAACCGACCTTAGAACCTTAAATTGACCTAACTTGGCCATTAGAACAGTAGCAGTATGCTACACTCATTGAGGCTAAACTCTCGCGATGGTTCCGGCCGCAAGAAAAGATAGCGATGTTGGAATTATGACCGATCGAGGGTAGCCAATGATCTGAGATCCTCTAGAACCCGGTTACTTTTGATAAGACAGGTTTTAACCAACGAACTGAAAGAGGGTAGTACCTGAACCCCATGCAAGCCTAAGCCTAAGGACTTGTTTGCTCTGTGTGAATATGTTTGCCTGTATATACACTCACTTGCTTGTGCATACATGTACATAACATCATAACATCATACCATAGTATTTTCAATAACCATTTCAAGGATCTCGAGGGTTCTTTTGATGCAGGGCTACGTTGAACCAGACATCTATCAAGGGGCAAGAGGTTTCTCCTCTAACCAATGCCATCAAAGATCAAGTGCAACAACTTGAATCAGTGGCTATGACCCACTCGACATGGTGAGCTTGATTCTCGTGGAAAGACATCCACCAATACAAAGTTCTCCAGTCAAAGTTCAAATACAACAACTTGAATCAGTGGCTATGACCCACTCGACATGGTGAGCTTGATTCTCGTGGAAAGACATCCACCGGTGCAAAGTTCTCCAATCCAAGAGCAAAGTTCAACCTCTAACATTTTCTTGTGTTTACCCCAAGAGATCCTTGAAAGCATGCATCCACATATCATGCATTTCATTTTGACAGTCTTTCCTTTTTCAGGTTTCCTTACTCTCCTGCTATTTATTTCAGCAAGAGATGGCTCTAGAAAGGTCTGTCAAAGACATCCAAGACCAGACTGCTCAGCTGCAAGAGATGTTCCTGAACTTGTCTCTGGGGCAAGATGAGATGAAAGCTCTCCTCACAAAGGGCTTGGAGAATTCCAACAATGCCAGGAGTGACCAGCTTGCGGAGCTGCAGTTCGATCTGACAACCTTGAGGACTCAAATGATGGGACAGTTGGTGGGCCAGATGGCTCTCATCCAAGACCTATCCCAAAGACAAGAGGAACTCAGAGTTCTTGTCCGCCAACTACTTCCAAACAACCAACTGGGGCAAGCATCTGAGGTTGAAGAACAAGTCACCGCTCAGCCTCCATCCACCCAAGAAGACAAGGGGAAAGCTCCTTTGCTTGCTTCAGGGTCACAAACCCATCAACGACCTCGCCAGCGTCAACGGGGTAATCGGCGTAAGCAAGAAACGTTGGGAAGACAGTTTACGGAGACTGAAATACCATCATTTTTCATACTGAAGCGCCTGTTAGAGGTCAACTTTCTTACCTTAAAGGACCCTCCTCAGAAGCCCAATATCTCCTCTCCTCACTATCGTCCCGATGCATTTTGTGTTTACCACTCCTACAGCCCGGGACACGACACCAACGACTGTTGGGCCTTGAAGAACAAGATTCAAGATCTGATCGACATTGGGGTGCTGGAATTCATGCCAGACGGCGAGATGAAAATCTTCCGTTAAAGGGTTCTCCACTTGAAGTGACGAAGCTCAAACTGAAAGACTTTTGCTTCTTTTTGAATTTTCAAAAGTTGTAATTTCTTTTGCTGTCAAACAATTATCTGTTGATGTTAAACTCTGTTTTCATTAATGCATTGCATATGTTTGTCTTGAATTCATCCATTCGTTTCACTACTCTTATGCTTTTCCTTATGATATCTGACTCTTGATAAAAAGCTATAAGCCTTTAGAGGGAGGATGACGAAACAATACCATAATCTTATACAGTATGCTTTTGAACAGACCTTGTTGATGATGTACAGGCATTTCTTTCAATTCCCAAACACTGGAGTTATAAGGAAGTTAATCCCTAGTCAACCCCTTCGAGCCAAAGAAGTAGGAGTTTTCTATTCTAAACAATCAAAACCTTTGATATAAACCTGGGGCAGGGTAGTATCTCAGTTAATTCAAAAGAAAATACGCATTGAAGTCGCAAACTCTCAATTCGTAATACAACGAACGACGTCGGAAAAAAAAAAGCATTCCTTCGGAATCAAAAGACAAGGGTGGTTCCCTATCACATAGACAGTCAATCTCTCAAAAGAGAAAAGCCCGCCGAGCCAAAACCTATAAAGGAGGCTTAAGAAAGCTGGGGCATCCCGTTGACAGTAATCCCAAAAAAACGGTAACAGTCAGGCAAAAGTTAGGGATAACAAATCAAAATCAAAATAGTGAGGTCATTACAAAATCCTCAACAACATGAAAAATGTTGAAAAAGAAAAAAGGAGATGATGACTGTCTCCCCAAAATTCAAACTGGTGAACCATCGCCCAAAAGTCGTTCCAAACTCAAAACAGAGTATGACGCAATTAACTGAGCTTAGGTTGGAGAACATCACGAAGAGCGGGTGGGTACAAATATATTTTGAGCCTTTATCCTTTGTTTCTTAAACCGTGAACCAGGCCACGTTACAACCCTTCAAAAGTCCTAATTGAAGCATGGGTTAGTTCGAAAGCATAATGTTGCAAAAGGTATCCTGACTCCTGTAAGGCTTTACTCTAAATCTTGTGTTGATTTGTCTTATAAAAAGTTTTCCGCTAAAAAACGCATTTTTCAAAACTTCGAGACAAACATAGACTTTGCATTGCTTGAATATCACTGTCTGCATTTGGCTTTTTGTTTGACAGCGAAGAAATTCATACAGCGAATGTTCGGAGGAACGAAAACTCTCTCAGTAAGCAAAAATCACTTCAAGAGGATGACACTTCCATCAAATATCCTATCAGCAAGGGGCAAGACATGTCAAAATTCAATTAACCTGGGGCAGTCCAGTCAAGGTCCAACAAATCTTTCAAAATTCAATCAACCTGGGGCAGTCCAGTCAAGGTCCAACAGATCTTTCAAAGTTCAATTAACCTGGGGCAGTCCAGTCAAGATTTCAAGAAATCTCTCAATATGCAGAGTAATTTGATTCAAGATTCCTTCATCACCACTTGGGGCATTCGAATGTCAAAAGTGTTCAAAAAACCGATGCAGCTTTACACGAGCTCATCATCAGGAAACCCTACACCGGTTCCTCTTCAAGACTTCTGAAAACAGTTTATGGATTCTTCCCAACAACGGATGTTAATCTACCAACTTGTTCAGACTCTTCCCAATCTTTGAAAACAGCTTACGGACGCTTCCCAACAACGGATGCTACTCTATTGCTGATTCAACTTCAAGATTTCTGAAAATAGTTCACGGGTTCTCCAAGTAAACGGATGTTAACCTATCACTTGTTCAGATTCTTCTTCAAGACTTCTGAAAACAGTTTATGGATTCTTCCCAACAACGGATGTTAATCTATCAGCTTGTTCAGATGCAACCTTTGAAAACAGCTTACGGACGCTTCCCAACAACGGATGCTGCTCTATTGTTGATTCAACTTCAAGATTTCTGAAAATAGTTCACGGGTTCTCCAAGTAAACGAATGTTAACTTATCACTTGTTCAGATTCTTCTTCAAGACTTCTGAAAACAGTTTATGGATTCTTCCCAACAACGGATGTTAATCTATCAGCTTGTTCAGATGCAATCTTTGAAAACAGCTTACGGACGCTTCCCAACAACGGATGCTGCTCTATTGCTGATTCAACTTCAAGATTTCTGAAAATAGTTCACGGGTTCTCCAAGTAAATGGATGTTAACCTATCACTTGTTCAGATTCTTCTTCAAGACTTCTTAAAACAGTTTATGGATTCTTCCCAACAACGGATGTTAATCTATCAGCTTGTTCAGATGCAACCTTTGAAAACAGTTTACGGACGCTTCCCAACAACGGATGTTGCTCTATTGCTGATTCAACTTCAAGATTTCTGAAAACAGTTCACGGGTTCTCCAAGTAAACGGATGTTAACCTATCACTTGTTCAGATTCTTCTTCAAGACTTCTGAAAACAGTTTATGGATTCTTCCCAACAACGGATGTTAATCTATCAGCTTGTTCAGATGCAACCTTTGAAAACAGTTTACGGACGCTTCCCAACAACGGATGCTGCTCTATTGCTGATTCAACTTCAAGATTTCTGAAAACAGTTCACGGGTTCTCCAAGCAAACGGATGTTAACCTATCACTTGTTCAGTTCTTCTTCAAGACTTCTGAAAACAGTTTATGGATTCTTCCCAACAACGGATGTTAATCTATCAGCTTGTTCAGATGCAACCTTTGAAAACAGTTTACGGACGCTTCCCAACAATGGATGCTGCTCTATTGCTTATTCAATCTCAAGATTTCTGAAAACAGTTCACGGGTTCTCCAAGTAACGGATGTTAACCTATCGCTTGTTCAGATTCTTCTCAAGCTAACTCCACTCAGAGTCAAGCTTCATTATCCCCAGCAAAGCTAAAACTTCAAATTATCAATCCCCAGCGGAGCCAGACCATTGAACCTTCTCCCCACAGAGTTTCGGGAGGGAAAATTTTGAGTTCCCCAGTGAAGTCGCCAGAGTTACTTCCCACCGAGCTGAAGATTCTCAATCTTACCTCCCCAGCATGAGTCTACTAGTTTGGAACTCCCCAGTAGAGATCATCAGGAATTCTCTTCCCCCAGCAGCAGCCAAGGATGTATTTTCCCGGCAGCGGTCAAGATGCTTTTATCTTCGGCCATCTCAGATTCATTTATCCTCAGCATTAGCTCATCAGCTTACATGCGCATTCATGTCATAAACATTGATGTCACATACATTGCATCATGCATCATAACATTGCATACAACTAACCCTTTACTTTTTCAGGTAGGATCAGTCGACAGACAAAGATCACCTCCCGAGATTCATCCAGAAATAGTTCAGATGTGACCCAGACACGGCGATATTCTGATACTTATTCCGGATCCATTCAGACTCATCATCAAGCAACCCTACACCGGTTCCTATTCAACTTCAAGATTTCTGAAAACAGTTCACGGGTTCTCCAAGTAACGGATGTTAACCTATCACTTGTTCAAATTCTTCTCAAGACTTCTGAAAACGGTTTACGGATTCTTCCCAACAACGGATGTTAATCTACCAACTTGTTCAGATTCTTCTCAACTTTTGAAAACAGTTTACAGACGCTTCCCAACAACGGATGCTGCTCTATTGCTTATTCAATCTCAACTCCTGAAAATAGTTTACGGGTTCTCCGAAACGTGGACGTCAATCTATTGCTTGCTCAGACCCCCGATTCAGAGATGTTCCAAAACATGGGTGGCTTTCTGATACTTGTCCACTCACCATTGACATACAGTTCAACATAACCAGATGGCATCTATAAGCCCATCCTCCTACCAGCAGTCACCAAATGGCATCTTTAAGCCCATTATCAAATGGCATCTTTAAGCCCATTATCAGATGGCATCTCTAAGCCCATTCCCCGACAAGATTCTATCGCACCAGATGGCATCTTTAAGCCCATTCACCTCTACCATCACAACGACGAGTGCAAATTTTCTGGGTACTTTAGTGTCCAATCTTCTTTTACCTTCAAGTCGCGAAAGGCAAATTTGCCAATCTAACTCTTCAGGTTCAAGAAGATTGAACAGGGGCAACTGTTGTACCCCAAAATTTACCCTCGCATTTTACCACAAGAAATCTCAGCTCCAGGCATTTCCTGACTTTTCAAACTGGCTCAAGAATCGGTCAAACTGACTTTTCTCGTCAGTCAAACAAAATTAGGGTTTTTACTGATTTTCAGGGCTCCGGAATGTTTCACACAAGTTGGCTTAGGGTTTTGTTTGATTTTGGCTCAATTTCGATCAGGCGAACGTTTCTTTGGCATTTTTCAGGAATTAGGGTTTTGTGGGCATATTCTCAGAAAGATTAAAATTCCACAACACTTTGCAAGTTATTCTGAGATTCGGGTTGAATTCGCATTGTTTTGATTTAATCAGTAAAAGAGGAAGTTGGTTTGAATTCATGTTGGTTTGTTTGAGCCAGTCAAAAGAAATATGCAGTGTTGGATTTACAGTGCTTGGTAAGAAATCAGTAAGAAAGGAATGCGTCTGATCAGTTATTGCGTTTGACTGTGCGTTGCTTTAGACGATGGAGGCGCCAAGTTCATTTATTTTGATCAACGAAGAATCAATGTTTAGTTGATTATTTATTATTCTAAGAATTAAATATCTGGAATTTAATTTTCATTTGTTTTAATTTAAGGAACTATAAATAATAAGTAAATAATTGAGAAGGGATAAAAAGAATTAAATGGATCAATAGAATTTTTATTTCATATTTAAACATTTGTTACAATTATTATTTAGATACAAGTATGCATTTACGAAGTATTTAAAATAATAATAGTTTACAATGATTAAATTGAAAATAAAACTATCCTATTTTTCTAAATATTTTCTAAGTCCCTAATTCTTCATTCTTCACTTTGCTCCCCTCCATTCAATTATTCATCTGCAAAAAGAAAAGGAGAAAAGTCAGTGACTGATAAATAAATAAAGACAGATAAAATTGCAGTCATCATTAAGGGCCACTGATGGGGATCAGTTAACCCTCTCTGCAAATCACGGGATTGCTCTCGGTTCACAAAGAGGGACGAGTTTTATTTGCTAAAGTATGAATGCACAAAAGCCAAATTGCATAATTCAAAGTGTCAAACTGCATAAATTCAAAATCTCAAACTCCAAGTTCAAACCCAACTAAAAATCAAATTGCAACTTTCTGTCAAAATCCAAAAGTACAACTTTCTACCAAAAATATAAAGCATACAGTCACAAAGATATCAAGCTGGCCAAAGAAGATATGCAGAGAAAATGGGATATGCAAGCAACTACACTTTCATCATTTCCCAATGGCCCTTTCAGAAAAAGGTACAGCACAAGCATATTAAAATATTTAACTGTACTGAGAGAGAGAAGAAAAGGAGGAAAGTAAGCAGGTTTTTAGGCTTTTAGGCAGGAAGAAAGATATACAAAGGGACTGAATACAGTAAAGAAAGGGGGGCCATACCAACAGATGCAAAAGAAGCAGAACTTTCACCAAAGTAAAAAGAAATATACAAACTGATATAACCTGCTACTGCATTTCAACCAAGGCCTGAAGACTTCACAAAACCTGCATTGGGTCAAACCGGCCTGAACACACAAACCAGCTGAAGCAAGTCAAAAATCTAAGCCAAAAAGCCATATCAATATATACCATACAAACCCCTGTCAAACAACCCTGCCTGAAGCCAAACAATGGCCTAATAAACCAGTTCAAACCTCAGGCCTAACCTGTCAAAGGCCATCACCAAAAAAACTGTACCATTCATATACAAGCCAAGCCTGCACCTGCTGAAGCTTTACCTGCATATGCAAAACCTGAAACAACATGCTAAGGGCCTAAACCATAATAACCTGAAACCTGTCAAAAACCATAAAACATGAAGCACAACCCTGCCTGAAGCCAAACCATGGCCTAAAACCAGTGAAATCATAGCATACTGCATAATACCACCCAAACATCAGGCCCTCAGGATACCATCATTGGGCCAGCAACCAACATTTCAAAAACAATAAACAATCCAAAGACAAATCATTCAAGGCAAGCATACGGAGGTATTAAGGCAAAAGAGAAGAAGAAAGTCAAAGGCAACCCAGGCATCCAACAAAGGCAACAACACAGGCAAGCCTCAGTAAACACATCTGTTATACCCCAAAATTTGCCCTCCCATCAAATTTTTGGTCAACATATCATTTTGAAGCCACAAACATCATTTGATCAATGCTTGATCATGATTCTCAAAATTTGGCTCAGAAATCATCAAAGATGCAAAAGTTGCTATATTTGGACAGCTGAAAAAGTCAACTGAAATTGACCAGGGCATAACTTTCACATGGATTATCAGAAAAATTCCATCCAAAGCTCATTTTGAAGAGAAAGACATTTCCTACAACTCATCTTCATACTTCAAGTCCAAGAAATGCTCTCACAAAAAGTTATCAATTTCAACATTATAGGTCATTTTCAAAAGTCAACAAAAAGGGACTTTAAGTCAAAGACCATAACTTGAGATTGGTAAATCAAAATGACATGGGACCAAAGGAATTGGTTAGAGGACTCAAAGACCTTTCCAAAATGTCCAAGAACATGTGAAAATCTTAAAAATTGAGCAAGTTATGCCTTGTAGAAGTTGGGAAATTTTTGTGAAATGGCAAAAGTCAACTATCCTTGAAACTCCAATTTTTGACAAAAGGGCCCACTTTCTTCCACTTGATTCAGCCTTGTCATGCCACACACGTGTCCCATGATTAATTTCAAGACCAAATATTGATTTTTCTATTTTATTTAATTTTTGATAATTTAATTCATTTTAAATCTTTAAAAATTCAAATAAAATTCAAAAACCAATGGAATAGTGTCATTTGAATTTGGACAACTTCCATATATCATGGGCCAACTCAAAAACTCAGGCTAGGGTTAAATTGCACACTAAGTCTTGGTCTTGGCTTAAAAGAAGGAAAAGTTTGTTAATGAAAAAACCCTAGGACTAGTTCTCTCATGGGCATAAATCAAGGCCAGCTAGCAAGCTAATTCTCTTCCATCATAAGCACTGAGTCAAACCCTAAGCCTTGGACACTATAAGCTGCGCCCAAAAAAGCTATTGCAGATTTGGAAATTTTTCCATAAAAGCTTAAAACTGAAATCAAAGTTGGAAGATTTTTCAAGCCTTAATTCTTTTTCCATTAGCATCCTGAGGCAATTCTGAACACATCCCAACCCCTAACTTCAATCAAAACGCGAAGAAGCAGTCACGACAACTCAAACTGTACAGAACATTTTTTGAAATCGTGTTTTCAATTCTAAGCATGATCATTGCATTTTAATTACATATTTGTGTTCCTTACAAAGTTTCCAAGCTAACACTTATATTCAATTTGATTTTTGCATCACGTATGGGATTTCACCATGACCAAAAGCTAGGGTTACAGTTTTCTTGAATTGGGGCTTTGGCACAAAGGAAAAATTAGGACTTAAGAGTACCATGGTTGGATTCAGTGTACCAAGACGAAGGAATTGACCTACTCGCGATGAATTTATATAAGCCATAGCGCTAGTCGCTATTTTCTGGTAGCTAGCCTAATGCTACGTTTCAAAAACCGTTGCCTTCTTTGTTTGTGTTTCAGGAAAATGGAAGGGATGATGGCGTGGCACAAGGGGATTGGAGGAGTTTGAATCTCGCGCGCTTTTAAATGCCACTAACCAATATTTCTTTTTGTTATTTATTTGTTGTAATATAGTAACTAACGCGTGGTAGCTCAGCTGGCAGGGACGTACGTTAGGGACTCTCATGACCTGGGTTCAAACCCCAGGTCTCACACATTTCTCATATTATTTTTCCACTTGAATTCCCATGCAGCATAAGCATTGAGGCGCACCATATCTTTCAAGATCCAAGAGTCCACGTGCCTAATGGTCCCAGATCAAGGGTTAATATTGAAAGCCCACTATAAGGCAAGTCAACACGCTGGCACCCAAGCTGGAAAAGTCAACAGCTCCACAAGTTAAATGGGCCTGATTTGCTAGGCCTGCACCTCACAATTTTGGGGTCTACCCCCCTGGTTTGCCTTATTAATTTTTATTCTTTCTTTAACTTTTCTTTTTTTATTTCTTTTATTTGCTATTTATTTAATTAATTATTTTTACATAAATATAATAAAAACATCATAAAATCAAAAAATGCCAAAATATATAATTTATATTATAATTATTTTCATAAATAATAACATGTAAATATTTAGTTTTAATTAGGTTTTCAACTTTAATTCCCTTTAATAAAAATCAAAACAAAAACATAGAATTAGGTTAATGACTTTTTCCTTTTAACTTTCCTTGTTTTTTGCCATAGTATTAGTATTTTTCATAATTAAACTAGGGTTGCATTTTAGGTTAGATTTTAATATTTTCTTAATAACTAAAAATCCAAAAAAATAGAGTTTAGGTTTAATAACTTTTTATTTTCTTTTAATTCTCCCTCTTTTTTCAGAATAATAATGTTATTTATTTATTTTCATAAATTAAAAAATGTACATAAATTAATTTAGAATTAAATTAGGTTAAAAGTCAATATTTTCATAATAAACTTAAAAAAACAATAGAATTAGTTCTAATATTTAATTTAATTTCAATTAACTCCTTTTTCTCATTAAATTTAAAAAACACAAAAATATCATTCTCATTTAATTTTAATTTTAAATTCCTTGTTAATTGTAATTGTTTGCAAAAGGGTCCAACGCCCTAGTTTTGTCTTAATTTCTTTGTTTCGCGCATTTATTTTATAATCGTTTAAGTAATAATGTATTTGTACCAAAGCCATGTAATAGCTATTAGACATTTCTTTTCTGCAATTTATTTTAAATCGGGTTCGGTTTATTTTGGCGATGTGGACCCGCGCCCTTTGTAATAGCGTAGGACTTTTATCTTTTCCGCACTTTAGATTCCCGCACTTTTAACTGTTAAACAATAACATGAAAGAATGAATGCCCAAAAATAAAATCGAATCGTTAGATCACCAATGCATGACAAGACAAACAATAAACTGAAAATGACACACGATTCGCACACACCACCCCTAGGGTACGCTTCACTGTTGCCTTTCGAAAAGGTGATCATCGAGTAGAGGATATTTTAGTGAGTCCTTGTGTCCATTGATCTAGTTGCCTAAAACAAAGTTGCCTCGGAATAAAAGATCAACGGCATAAGGGTAGCTTCTAAGGTGTCTTCCTATTGCTCCGGTGATCACCACGTCCCTAAAACTCGAATTGACCCGAACACCTCCTACGGTGGTGCTACCTACCTCTCAATGGTGGGATAGCACTACTTTAAAGGACATTTACACAGACGAATTCCTTAGGGTAGGTAGGTTCTCGAGGGTACTTGCTCTAATTTCAAAACAAACTGAAATCTTTTCACACCAAACACTTTCAAAAAACTTTCAAAACAAACTTTTCAAACACTCTGACGTACGAGTTGAACTGAAACTTTTCAAAGAATATTTTTGAAACCCACATTGAAAAGCAAGCACACATTTTGAAAACACATTGAGCAAGTACCTAAGAGCCCATGGATAACCATGGATAGAAAGGGTGCTAATACCTTCCCTTTCTATAACCTACCTCCCGAACCGAGAGCGATCTCTTTAAAGGAATTTTTCTGTGCTTTTGTCCTTTCCATTTGGAGAAAATAAAAGACGGTGGCGACTCTTGCTTACCGCGACATTTCGCGAACCAGCTTTAAAACAGTCAGTTCCAGATCCACCGATCACAACATCATTGGGCATAAAACTATCAAGCTCAACAGTTTCAAAGGCAACTACTAAGCAGTAAATAAGGCAAGGTCAAGGCGACAGAAGAAAGCATCAAAGGCAACGTGTGTACAGTAGGAGAGAAGAAGAAAGAAGATTTAAAGGGTTTTCAGTTCAGCTCATCATAAAACCTAAAAATGGCAACAAGATAAAGGGTACCCGGAAGTCTACAAGTCCGTCATCATCTCACTCCGTCCTTGGCCGCCTGAGCGCCTCCACCTACCCTACCTCTCCTCCATCTCCAAAGAACGAAGGTAGTAAGCTTTTCTCTCTCTTTCTTCTCCACCACCTCCATAATAATACAGGTTTAAAGGTCAAAATTCAAATTGAAATAAAGCATGCAATTCGTAAAAAGAACATAAACATCGAAATCAAACCTTGTATCATAAGACCACTGGGCTCAAGCCATAGAGGGAGGAGAGACTTGGGGGGAAGCGCTGGTGGCTAGACGGAGGAATTGTATCCAGAAGAGAGATCGGAGAAGACCACGAACGGCGCCGCGGCCACATTCCCAAACCCTAAAATCCTTTTCTGAAGACAAAAACTGCAAACCCTAAAAGTGTTTGTTTCAGCATCCTGGGCCTTGCCCATTCCAACACGCGCCTAAAGCCCAAAAAACACCTAATACACCCCCTCTATTATTTTCCAACTCTGACCAAGCCCATTCTTTTCAAAACATTTTTTTAACATCTTAACATTAACCACTTTTTTTATCTATAATTCATATAATACTAATATCATTTTACAATAATAATGTACTTGATACTAACTTCCTTTTGTTTTTTTTTACACTAACAAAACCTTTTTATATACTAATATAATTAAATAATACAATAATACATTAATATATTAATACAAAAATATAATGTAATTAGAATGTTAAACCTTTTTTTATTAAAATACTTTTTGTACAAACAAATACTTTTTTTTAATTTAATCCTTGATTTTTATTAAAAAACATACTTTGTACATAAATAACAAAAGTACGTTTTGCATAATTTAATTTCTTAATTAAAATACTTTTTGTGTATAACAAATAAAGATACATTTTTATACATCATTTAATTAGAATTTAAAGCATTTGATTAAAACATTTTCTTTTGTGCATATTAAAAAAAAATACAAGATCATTAATTAAATTAAATAGACATTTAATTTTTCTTTAGGTCAAAGCAAATACCTAACAACACTTTCTTAAATTCATATTATCGCACCTGTAAATAATCACACACTTACAATACATTTCACATATACACGTACACTTACACAGTACAAACACAATACATTGCTCCTATACACATTTGTTTATCTTATACATTGATATACGTTATTTACATTTGATCGCAAATTCGATTTGGTTGTAACTTATTGGATACTATAAGTCTCATCCCCATTCATACACATGTACCCCCACTCCCGGATACTTATTTTGTAATAGCGTAGACTTTACATTTCCGCAATTTACAGTTTTCCAATTATACCATGGTTAGACTTAGAGTTTGTATGTACATAAAATCAAACGCTAGATAACCTAATACAAGACAAATACATGAAATCAATACACAATCACACTTGCACCCTCTAGGGTAATCCCACATGTTGCCTTCCAAAATGGGCCATGCTTGCACGTCGGGTATCTTTGGCAAAACAAATTCAAATGATCATAAGTCCCTCGATGACGCTTTCGAATGTTGCCTAAACGGAATGATCATAGTCCCTTCAAAGCCAATTGCCAAAGACACTTGGCATCATTGCATTCGTGGTCCATACGATGACCCGCGCCCGTCCCGAATAAACTTCCTAAACGCAAGATTGTCCACCAATTTCAATGGTGGAACAAAATTGTTAAAAAGGGTTGAAAACATAGAGAAAACCTTTGAGTACAATAGGGTAGACAAAACTCTTAGTTACTTGAGATCAACTTGCAAAAACACTTGCCTTCTTTTCAAAAACCACAATCCACAACACTTTCAAAACAAACTCTCAAAACATTTTGAAACATCTTTTCGAAAAGATACACACCTTTGTAAAATATTCGAGTAAAGAATTGTTACAAGGTTAGCCTAAGACAAGGCATCTTCTTCAAAAACATTTTCAAAAACACTCACATACACACCATTTTTCAAGCAATCAAAAATCAAGGCAAGTGATCTAAAAAACCAAGTAACTAAGAGCCCATGGATAACCATGGATGAAAAGGGTGCTAATACCTTCCCTTTTCATAATCTACCCCCCTAACCCACGAAATATCTCAAAAGGTTTTTGCTGTGCTTTTTTCAACCTTTCCCTTAGGATAAAATAAAAAGTCGGTGGCGACTCTTGCTCAACCGCACAAGTGCGAATACGAACGCAAAACCTCAAGTCAGTTCTCCCACCGCACCACAGTGAGTCTTCAGCATCTGGACGTAAGTAACAACTTCTGTCCTCAATTCTTCTGACTGGTTTCCTTAGAACATGTTATCTTTAGAAGATTGAGTCTTCAGCATCTGGACATAAGTAACAACTTTTATCTTCATATCTTTTGACTGGTTTCTTCAAAAAAATATCAGGGCTTACACTTCGGAGCCTTCTAGAGTGTCTTGCTACTGTTCAATAGAACTTGTGTAGAATAGAAGCAAAATCAATTCTCTTCTAATATCTTAGCCACACCATTCATCGGAAGCATAACTTGTTTGTTAAGTACTCAACAATAACAAAAATTATATAATAAAATTGTTCATACAATCATACTCATTTGTTATCATCAAAACTCAGAGATAATATTACAGAACCAAATCTTGTTCTTACAATACATTTGTCATCCAACAACTTGTCATAAAGTTGAAAGACCATAAATAATCATACACACTACTATACGATAAAAAATAAAATTTTGATGTAATTCATGAATCTCTTGATCCTTGCATTAGTGGACTGACACTGGAGAAAAATGAATGTGCTTCCCTAAAATATGCCATCTTATAGCAAGTGTGTATGAAAGTGTGTGTATTGATTTGACAAGATACGGTTTCTCAGAAACATTTTTTCACTATACATTGCCACACCTCAAAATACAAAAGATTGTATTATGTGTACTGGGCGACTTTAAAAAACATGACACTTTGTTGAAGCTTGTTTGAAATTGAGATGCCCTATAAATTTTATACAAATATGGGTCTCCTATCTCATGTTTTTAATAAAATCACATTACACTAGAATGAATATATATTAACATGTCACATTTTTCTACTTCAATGATGCAAATACCTCACTTGAATTTAAGGCCACTGAGTATATCTCTCTTGTAGATTTGAAATCCATATTGTAGAATCTTCTAGAATACTTAAACAATTAAAAAGTTGTTAAACTCGGGTATCGTTCACCCTTGATTGTCAATAAATGGAACATTCAGTTCAACAAGTTTGAGCTGAAGACATATGGAGATTTAAGGGTTATATGGAATACATTTTATTATTAAAAAACAAAAGATTTGATCGAGTTGGATGCAAAAATTGCGAGATCCACCGAAGATATTTAGAAGATGTTGGAACATCCTACTTGATGATGAAATGTATTGTTTGATCTATGCTAACAATTATTTATGTAATGTTTAGTTTTTTTACGTATGTCATTAAGATTTATCGATGTTAATTTATCTTTGTTTCTGGATCTATTTCCGTTCTGGATTTGTTTATGCATCTATTCTGGTTCTGGATTTGTTTCTACATCAGTTTAGAATTTGGAAACACACTTTTGTAAGGTACACATAGATGCATTTTCGGGTTAAATTTAGTCATAAAATTAGGGTGTGTCTTAAAAACTAATGAATTGCGTGTGAATATGATGCGCCTGGAGTTACATTTCCTAATTTTATGGATAATTTTAATTTTTCACTAGGGTGGAAAAATAATACTTAGAGCGCATTAAGCAATCCCCTAAATTATGGTTAAATAGAGGCTCATAATAGATCTGTTATGGTTAAACAAAACTAAATAAGACTCATATTTATTCTTTATAATAGAATCATAACTAACTAGGGGTGTTGAAAACCGAACCGACCCAATATAAAACTGCTAACTGAATCAACTCAAACTAAAACTGTAAAAAAATCACATTTTGTTCGAATATGTTTGAGTCATTTTTTAACAAAACCGCACGATTCAGTTTGGTTTGCAATTTGTTTTTTACAAACCGAATCAAACCGAACAAAACCATTGTGTTACAACCCAAACATCACTTAATCCACATCTACTCAAACTTCACTTAATTCATATCTCTATTAAAGTCTTACCAAATGTCTCCTAGCGGTATCACATTTTCTTCTCATCTTCTTTTCCATATACATCTCACTTTTCTTCTCTAGTTTCTCATCTCTTATTTTCTTTCTTTTTTATCTTCTTATTTTTATTCTACCGTTCTCTTTTCCAATTATGTTTTTAATGCACCTCTTTTTCTCTAATCTCTCCTCAGTCACACTCTTTCTTTTTTATCTTCTCTAATCGTTTATCTCCTTTGTTTTTTCTATTTCATATAATACTTTTGATATTGTTTTATGCTACTATTTTATGTTTTTTATTCCACTTTTCTCTAATCTTATTTTTATATGTTAAATGAAAAATTATTGTTCAAATATGATGAATTATATTGTTATTTAATAATACATAAATGACTAAATACAAAACTATGTTGTTTAAATATGGTTCAATATTTTATTTTTGTTAAAAATCAAACCAACGCAAACCATATTGATTTGGTTTGATTTGGTTCGATTTTATTTCTACAATCGAACCAAACCGAACTACACATTTTTTTATTGCGGTTCAGACAATGTGTTACGTAAAAACCGTCCAAACCGTACCGTGAACATCCCTATAGTCAACCAACACATGAGCTACCTTACTAGGGGTGTAATCGGATCGGTTTGGACCGATTTTGGTCAAAAAAAGGCCCGAATCGATGAAATTTTCATCGGTTTGGTTTTTAACATTGGTAAAAAATGGAACCGAACCAAACTAACCGGTTTGGTTCGGTTTGATTTAGTTCAGTTGATCGATTTACAATGTTTTTTTCAAACATTATATTCATCGGCGTATTCTTTATTATCGTGTTGTTCGGTGTATTTTATGCTATTATATTCTAAAATAATATATTTCATGCAATTTATTTTATACTCTATTTTTTAAAACAAATTATAAGTTGCTCTTAATTCATATGAAATAGTGACATGATTTTCATTACATCATGAAATAAGTTCACTATCAAATATAAAAGTTAACATTTGACGGTAGAATATTGAAAAGGAATTTGAAAGCTTAATAAATAAAACACTACAAAAGTATTTTGTAACAAGACTAAAAGGAATTTTGTTGAATAAGAAGAACAAAAAAGGTAAAAGAAAATATGAAAATTAATGAAGAGAATTTGAACACGAAGAAGGCGACCATAACATATAAGAATGACAGTAGTGAAAGCAACAATGGAGGTGGGCAGCGAGAGCAGCAGTTTAGTGAAAACAAGTTTTTTTTTGTGACTTATAGTTTCTACTTTCTATGTTTTAGAGTTTGATTCTAGATGCGTGTTTTTGTGAAAGAAAGAACGTATAAAAAAGGATGGCGAATGATTAGACCCATAAAAATTTAAGCTTAATGATGGGTGGAATAAAAAATCTTGAGCATAATTATTTTCATCGTTCGGTTCATCGATTTGACGGTTCCTATAAATTAAAACCGAAAACCGAACCAAATCACATCAGTTTTTAATAGTTCGATTCGATTTTAGAATTAAATCATAAACAATCAATTTTATTTCGATTTAGTTTAGTTTAGATTGTTGGTTTAATTGGATTTTTCCTATTCGCTTACACCCCTATACCTTGCTTACAAATATTCATATCTTATAATATAATAATTTGTTTCCCTAAATTTAAACTAAATTAGTAAAGGACTGGTGTATTCGCATTGGTTGCGCAAAGTAGATATAAATATTAAATAAATATTATATAGTTATTGTTAAAAAATATATATAAATATATACAAATTAAGAGAAAAAATCTTTCAATGATGATTGTCATATAAATATTAATTTAATTTATTAAGTTGTAATAATTGTCAGGATATACATAGAAATTATGTTGAATATATATATGTTGAATATATCCGTCGTGCAATATCATTATAAATAGTAAATAAATATAATATAGTGATGGTTAAGAAATGTATATAAAAGATATACATATTAATTAGTGTCAACCCGTCTGAAACGTATATTTTAGTAGAAAAATAAAGAAAATAATTAAGTAGGTTGTAAATAATAAATAAATATAATTTAGTGATGGTTAAGAAATGTATATAAAATATATACAAATTAAGTAGTCTCGGTCGGTTAAAAATATATATTTTAATAGAAAAATAAATAAATAAATTAAGTAGTCATCTACCCGTGCTTTCGCACGGTCGTGCAATGTCATTTTAAATAAAAATATTAAAATAGTTGTTTTATTAGCATACTTGAAATATTAAATAACATGTTTATGACTCTATAATAGAAATTTAAACAATCGTTGTTGTCCATTATTGTTCGTCAATCAAATAGATAAAATTATAATAATTATAATTAATGTATATTGTTTTTTACATTTTTTAAAGAGATAAAACTTACTTTTAATGCGGTGATAAAATTTTATGTGTACTAATAAATAAAATAATAATATATAATTGTAGAGATGTAAAAAGAATGATAAATTTATCTTTTTCATAACAAATTTATGTATTTTTTATCATAATTGTTGCATGTTCTTTTATCAAAAACAAATATTTATATTTATTAGTATAGATGCTAACGTTTTATCATAAAAAAATACTAACTTTTTTTGATAAATTAAAATTTTAAAATAATTTATTATACTTTAATATTATTTAAGTTTTTTTATAAAAAAAAAGAGTAATATATTACTATAATGTATTGATTATATCCCTCCTTCCCATGCCTCTTGGATTGTGAGAGCTATATTTAAACACAAGGAGGAATTGATGGCCTCGATGGTTTGGGATGAATTCCGGAATAGAGGCGGTTACCGTACTAGAGATATGTACAAGTTGTTTAGGGGGTGAAAACCAAAGTTAGGTGGAAAAAGGTTATCCTGGGTAATTGCGCTCTTGTGCTCGTCCTAGGGCCACTTTCATCACTTGGATGACACTCCTAGGTAGACTGTCTACTAAGGAGTTTGTGCGTGTTTTGTGGAACAAATGAGGATATTCAACATGTCCTTTTTGAATGTGATTTTGCGATAAACATTTGGAACCAAGTTTTAGATAGAGATGAGGAGTACCGTTGGGCGACCAATGGGGTGATGGGGTAATACTAAAGGCAAAAGTATGAAGTGTAGGAAAGCTAAACTGATTGTTGCGAAAACCATATATAGTATTTGGACTGCCCGGAATATGATTATATTTCAGAATCATACTAAAGATTTTTTCCAATTGGGGGAGTTAAAGTGTATGGAGAAAATTAATACTAATCCATAATTATGGTTGAGTGTAGTTGTCTAGTGTTTTAGTTTATTGGATGTTGTTGACTTAGGCCTGGATCTTTAGATGGACTTTGTATTAATTATTTTTGGATTAATATATTTCCATTTCTTCAAAAAAAAAAAATTAAATAAATTTGATAACAACAACTACATAAATTTTGAATACTAAAAGTAAAATTAAATTTAAAAAATTAAATTTTTAAATATTAAATGTAAATTAGGTTTAATATTAAATAATATTTACTTTTATTTATTAGATTTGAAATAAAAATAAATCCTATTAAACTAGAAAGAGTTAAGTATTTTTTTTCTTATTTCATGTAATAATATTATATGTGGTAAAAAAATTTCCGTCTATTATACTTTTTAAATCAATGCATAAAAAATCAATCTTAATTGATTGAATTATTTTTAAAAGAGTAAAGTCATCTTATTAAAAGATTTCATGTGATGAGTGGTTATGATTTGACCTGATTTTATGTGTCGAGTAAATCTCTTTATTAAATAGTTGTTTTATCAGCATAATTGGGATATTAAAAGAAAGTTTATAACTTTGTGAAATTTAAACCATTTAAAAATCGTAATAATTACTCAAAATATATTCAAAGTCCTAATAATCAATTAAAAATAGTTAATTTAATTTAATATTAAAAAGTTGATAATAAAATTTCATAATGGTTTAAAAGTTGAATATAACCCTATAAATACCCAACACCGTTGTGACATCTCTTAACCTACGGTATTAATATTTTTTTTTATTATTAATTTTTTTTAATATATAAAGTGTTATCACTACGGTGAAAACTTTAACCATTGCGAATATAATTGCGAATATATTTACATATAAACTAATTAATTTATGGTTGACAAATAAGTTTTCGATTTCACATATCGATAATTTTCATGGTATTTGTAGGACTCAAGAAAAGTGAATCGATAATTTTCATGGTATTTGTAGGATTCAAAAAAAGTGAATGAAGAAACAACAACATCAAACTTCATCTAATTTTAGAAGTTATGATATTGTGATAATAACTTCATCCACCTTATATTTTTTTTTATCATAAATGAATCTCATATGATGATGATGGTAGCAAGCCTATAATATAAGTTGATAAATCTATGTAAATTAACTTGATGTTTTTGTTGATAAATGTGATTGCTATTGTCTCAAAAATCTCTTTGAACGATTGTATATGGTTAATGAGGGACAGAGAAAACAAGTAATCTCATATTTTATACACCAGATGTAGTTGGATATCAAACTCATGTCAAACGGATACATATTTTACTCCAACGATTTCTGGACTCGAATTTCCATTGTAATTGTATTATTAATAATACAAACAGTGTAACATTATAATAATATAATTATAATTAAATATATATTCATTTAAAATTTTGATGTTAATCTTATGTTAATCTTAACTAATAGAATTTATAAGGAAGTTGTAATATTATTATTGTATTTTCAAAAAACCCATTAAGGATGGACTATTTGATTTAAAAAAAAAAAAGAGACGTTTTTGTGTTTGTGTGAGTCAAATATCAAATCACCAATTTTGAAAAAAGCAAATAAATACTGAGATGGTGGTAAATTTAATATTTTTATATTATTTTGTAAAACCAACACATTAAATATCAATAAAAAATATTAACACACACTTATCACACAAAAACACATTCATCACAGGAGTACATATAAACCATAAACCCTAAATATTAAATATTAAATACATAATAAAATGTATTGAATGAAATTTATGAATTTAAATGAATATTATAATTTAAAATAAAAATTATTTAATATTAGATTAAACAAATAATTTATTTTAGTTTTTTTTTTACAAATAAGACAGTTACTTTAGAACAAAGAATTAATTTGATTTTATAATTATTATTAATTAATTTGATTTTACATCTTTATAATGAATTTAATGATATGATTCTATGACTATGATTGAAATGTTATATTATTTCCATACTTGGTAAGTTTTTTTTTTTTTTAATTTTTTATTTTATTTTCAACAATCATTGTTTTAATGGCCTATGTTTTAATTAATTTTAATAATTTTAAAATAAATACTATTTAAAATATTTATACTTACATCATCAACATTTTCAGAATAACAATCAGCAAACCATGCCATTCTTGTGAACCCGTGAACCAAATAAAAAGAATAGGGAATTAATCACTTAATTTTTGCTTATAAGATACTAACACCATTTAATTAAAATAACTTCTTTCCATTCTCACATTCACCTTCGTCAAGTTTATAAAAACCTTTGCCACGTAAGCAAAACTGAAGGATCCACATTTTCTTCCCGTGATCTGCGCCGCAGTAGATTAAATCCCAAAGCCCAGTTTTTTCAGTTTTAGCACAGTCACTCAAGTGTTTACTTGAGACCAAAGTTTCAAAACCCATAAGAATCACAACAACAAAAAATGGCATAAACACAAAACACAACAGAATCAAATTTTCCTTAAAAAAAAGTATCAAAATCAAAATAGAAGATTAAGATTCTCCATTATCTTTATTTTCTACGCATTTATTGTTTTATTTTTGTGTCGTATTAACTTCATTGGTTTTCAATTCCAAATCTTAGTTTCGTTGCCAATGGAGGGTTTAGAAGAATCCAGAAGAAGCTTTAAGCGTAAATGTGAATTCCCAAAACGAAAGCTTCAAATCAATGAAAGGGTTGAGGTAATGTCAATTGAACCCTAGTTTTGATAATGCCATTTTTGTGATAAACCCTATTAACTACATTGTGATTACTTTAACTGTTTATGGCAATATATAAGGACGTGTATATGGAAAAAGTTTTAATTTTGGTATTTTGGTATTTTGATTTTGGAGTTTCTGTGAATGGGAATTGAAAATTTTTGAATTTTCTTTTTCAGGTGAAGAGTTTTGAGGAGGGTTTTCTGGGGTCATGGCATCCGGGTACTGTTATTGAATGTGGGAAGCTGACGCGTCATGTTCGATATGAAAATATTTTAGATGATGATGGGTTGGATTATTCTGTGGAAGTGGTGAAAGTTTCAGATGCTTTGGATTGTGAATTTGGTTCTCCCAGTAAATTTGCGGTGATTAGGCCGCTGCCTCCTTGGGTTGAGTTTCAGACATGTGATGTTAAGTTTGGTCTTTGTGTTGATGTGATTTACCGGGATGCTTGGTGGGAGGGTGTTGTGTTTGATCACTGTGAAGGAATGGAGGAGAGGAGTGTGTTTTTTCCGGACTTGGGGGATGAGATGAAGGTTGAGATTGATCAGATGCGGATTACTCGGGATTGGGATGAAGTTACAGGGGAATGGCGGAGACGGGGGAACTGGGTGTTTCTTGAATTGATTGAGGACTGTCAGAAGGAGTCGTATCTTGCTGTTTCGGTGAAGCAAATTTGGTATGAAGTGCGACAAAAAAAGGAATTCACAGTTGTTGGCGATTGGACGTTAAATGTGAAGAAGGATTTGTGGAGAGACATGATAATGCAGGTAGTTGTTGACTATATGGGTGTTACAGTAAAAGAAGTTTTCTCAACCTTGAAGCCTCAAGAGCTGGACTCCGTTGGACTAATGTCTAAAGTTGATTCAAACAAGAACTTATCCGAGAAGGAGAATTTTGAGCAGAAACAACTTGTTGTTTTTCCAGTTGAAGACGACTTTCCTAAGTTTCGAAATGAAGTTTCAGTTGCTATTTGTTCCAAGAGAAACAAACATAGATCTTCAACTCATTCAAATTCCGACAAATGGGAACCTGTAATAGTGTCTGAAACAGAATACTGCCCCGATGCTGTTAGGCAATATGTACTTGCTTATCAGAACAGGAGTAATAGGGAGTTTTTGAAGAAAAAAGTATGGAAGCATCTTACATATCTTGGATGGGAAATTTACCGATATGATCATCGGCTCAGGTACAAGCCACCCGATGGAATCTGTCGTGAGAAGAAATTTTACTACTCACTTATTGATATTTGTAAAGTTATGGAATCAAGGGTGAACTCTTCCGTTTCCAAAAATGATCTCGGTAACAATGCTCCTACTCCTTCCTCTATTAATGGTTATAATTTATCTATTTCTTCTTCTACTTCACAATCTGAACCACCCCAAACCATTAATATAAGTGCATATCTTCCTACTCAACCCACACCATGTAAACCACAAAAACTGCCTCGACCATGTCATGTTCCACATGTGCCTCTTAATCCATTGGAAAAGAGTCAGAATCTAGATGTCTCTTCTCTAGCTGTGGTGCCTTCTTCTGTTGCAGTGGCGTATTATCCTCAAGCCGTTGTTGAATACCACAAACGTGCATTCGAGCCGAGTTCGGATAATAAAAGAAAACTTATTTTGAAAATAAGAAAGCATCTCGTGAACGAAGGATGGGTTTTAACTGACCCGCCACTAAAAAATAGAAGAAGGGGTGTGTTATATACTTCTCCGCAAAATCGGAAATTTAGCTCACTCAACACGGTATGCAAATTCCTAATTGAGGAAAGTGTTAGAAGATTGTCTATTTTTGGCATTCAACCTTTAAATGCCTCCTCAGTTGTTAACGAAGAAAGTGTTGATCAGGAAAATATTCAAAGATCAACTATGTATGGCATTCAACCTTTTGTTAGTGATGAAAGTGTTGATCGAGTACCAAGTGGTGATTTATCAAGTAAAACATCACATTTTCTTCCTCATCAGACTGAGTCATACACTATAGACAGGGTTGCTACAAATAGATCAAAGCGAAAATGCGATGAATCAAGTCTAAGGGTGAGGTCGAATAAAAGAGTGCGGAAATTTTCTGTCCCTTCTCTATCACATCAGAAAGCTCTGAATGTTGTGTCTTGGTTGATAGACAGCAATGTGGTGTTACCAAGGTCTAATGTTTATTATGTAGCAAAAAGACGGCGTGCCATGGCATCTGGTCGAATAACTCACGATGGAATCAAGTGTAAATGTTGTCATAAAATATACAGTCTTGTTTCTTTCGAATTTCATGCTATTGGCAGTAATACCACCAGACCAAGTGCTAGTATCTTTCTGGATGATGGTAGGTCGCTCTTACAGTGCCAGATACAAATAATGCAAGATCATGTGTCAAGGGAGGCTATGGTAAAATCACAGACTCGTTTGTGTCAGAGTGAAAACGACTACATTTGTTCCGTTTGCCGCAACGGGGGCGAACTTCTTTTGTGTGATCGGTGTCCGTCTTCATATCATAAGACATGTCTTGGTCTGGAGGTAGGTTAACCATTATCATTCTAGTTCATGGTGTATTTAGTGTTCTCGTATTTATTTCAGTTTAATTCTTCCACACCAATAATTGAACTTTGTTTTTCCTGTATAGGACATCCCTGAGGGTGAATGGTTTTGTCCATCATGTCTTTGCAGGATTTGTGGCCAAAGAAAATTCAACGGAGGCGGTGAGGATGGACCTTTCCTTAAATGCATTCAGTGTGAACATAATTGTAAGTATGTGTTAGAGCTGGTATTGAAATGAATAGAATATACTGATACATATAATACATTTGCTTACACATTTCATCCATATCTAGATATCTTTTGATTTTTATGTGTATTTATGAGCATATGTTAATCAACACTGCTATACTTACCATGTCATTTTTATGAACCCAATGTAGATCATGTTGCATGCCTGATAAGTAGAAATACATGTAAGTCCAAAAGTTATGCGGAAAGACGGTTTTGCGGAAAAGACTGTGAAAAGGTATATATTCAATGCATCCCCTTATTTATTGGAAAATTTTAGCAATGCTTTTGTAGAAATTTGGTAATTTATCTGCTTGTTAGAAATAAAATTATATTTGTCGTTGATACACTTCGGTATATGTGATTTTGGTCAATGCTCGCACTTGAAATCTAATGGAATTAATGAGGATTGATTTCGGCGAAATTACATGTTATGACTTGGCAATAGCAAGTCCAATTAAGTTTAATGCCATACTAAAATTTTGTTGTGTCTATTTTTTCGTAGTTATATGAAGGCCTTCAAAGAATGTTGGGAGAGCCAGTTTCAGTGGGTGTGGACAATCTAACGTGGACATTGGTGAAGTGTTTCGATTCTGAGAGTTGTGATATTGATAGTTGTAAAAGTGGATTATTGGCAGAAAGTTACAGCAAACTCAATGTAGCTCTTTCTGTGATGCATGAATGTTTTGAGCCCCTAAAAGAACCCTCCTCAGGCAGAGATCTGGTGGAAGATGTTATATTCAGCCGATGGTCAGTGATTCTTATCCATGAAAATATGTTCCCAGTGTTTTATTAGAATACATTTTTATATTTGTGTTATTGATATTGGTAGAGACCTAATATTCCTAGTAATATATTTATTAATTGCAGTTCTCCGATACTACATGTGCTATTCTCACCTTTGCTAAGATGTTCAGTTGGAAAAGTTTCATAGTTCTGATAGGAGAGTGTCATTTAAAATATCACAGTTCTTATAGGAAACTTGCATTTAAAAATAATCAACCGATGTGGAGGTTTTTGGCCTTTATAAATTTATACCATTTACTGATGGATTTTTCGTTGTCCATGGCCATGTTATCTGTCTCTAAATTGTGTGAATTACTGTTTTACCTCTTGTCATGTATCTGATGATGTATGCACATGTAAACTTTTCAGGTCAGAACTTAATCGAATGAATTTCCGGGGTTTCTATACTGTACTTCTAGAGAAAGATGGAGAGCTGGTCAGTGTGGCAACTACTAGGTGAGTATAGGATTTGCTTCCATAAAAAAGTAGGCTCTGGTTGACTGAATGATTATATTTCTTTTGGAGCTGCTGTTTTTTTAATGGCTTGTGTTATGGTAATCTTGATTTACTGCTTTAACTTTTTAGGGTCCTGGGAGATAAGGTAGCTGAAGTACCTCTTGTTGGTACAAGATTTCAATATCGTCGACATGGAATGTGCCGCATCTTAATGGATGAACTGGAAAAGGTAATGAACAAGGAACTCATTTTCCTTTTTTCCTTCTCTATCATTTGATGCCCTCTTTTCATTTTTAACATCATAGTACGTGTGTTTTGTATTTTGGCTGTAACACCTAGGACTGTTCAAAAGAATCCACTGAGCCAAACTGAATTGAACTGCTGAACCCAACCAAATTAAACCATATAGAACCTATGAAGCACAAACGCCTCTAGGATTAGGTGTGTTGCACTGTGTCACGTTAACACATAGGTGTTCAACACTTGTATGATACATGTAAGACACCTCTAGGATTAGGTCCTATCATATATTTAGTAGAGTTATCAATAGCGACTGATAGCGGCGCTATCCCGGAATAGCGTCCCGGAGCAGTGTCCCTCTGCTACGGAGGAGCGGATCACGTCTCAGTTTGAGATCGCAGCCGTGATTTGTGGTTTAGCGGGTCGCGGGAGCGGAGCGCTTCCGGGCCCGAGCGGGTTTCATCAGTTTTGAAAGTAAAAACCCAGATTTACCCTTAAAAAATTTAAACGTTAAAGGAGCTTTTGAGGAATTTTTCCAATTTGCCCTGACTCATAACATTCAATCTTCATCTCTCACACCTTTCGCAAGTTTTCAGAGTTTTCAGAGTTTTCTTCTCACAATCTTCTCCCAGCGCCTCTGTCTGGTTCGTTTCTCAGTGCCGCCGCCTCCGTCTGGTTCGTTTCTCAGTGCCTCCGTCTGCTGCGTTTCTTAGTCTGCTGCGTTTCTCATGTTGGTTTTTAGTTCTCTGTTCTTCTCTTTCTTCTTCTTATTCTTCTTCTTTCTTTTCTTCTTTCTTTTCTTTCTTCATTCTTTTTTCTTTTCTTTTCTTTCTTCCTTCTTTTCTCTTCTTTCGTATTTCTTTTCTTCTTCGTTACTTACACTGTTGTTTTAGTCTTCTTCCTCTTTTTTTCTTTTTTCTTTTTTTTTTAGTTCTCCCCTTTTACTTACTCTGATTCTTCTCTGTTTTTTTCTTTTAAGTAATAGTAATTTAATAAATTTATTTCTCTTCTTCCTCATGGCATCATCTTCTTCTACACCATCTCTGAATTCTACATCTGTTGCCTCCTGTGGCTAAACCTTTAAGCCAACCGGTAGTAACATTAACATAACATGACAATTTGACTATTGGAAGAAGAAAAAGGTGACATGTGATTTCTGTAATCTCACAACTAGCAGAGAAGAAGACATCAACTGAGAATAAAGGGTGATGTAGTAGAATAAGTAGAGCAAGAAGATATCAACAAGAAATAAAAGGTGATTGAGTTGCTTATTTAAAAAAACCACCGGATGAATAGTTCTGAAGCATGGGTACTCTTAAAATGGTGACTTACCAGTACCGGGGTACGCACCCTTACTGATTACAGGTACCGTACTCGTGGTACCTATATTTTTTCATTATTTTGTTTTGAGTGAAATTTATGATTTTCTCATATATTAATATAATATAGGGTTAATACCTATTTTCACCCCTGACATATGGGGTGTATTTGAAAAACCCCCCTGCCAAAAAAAAAGTTCCAATAGTTACCTTGACAAATTTTAAAAGTTTCAATTTTTACCTTGAGGCTGCCACATCACCTAAAAGGCTGATGTGGCTTATTTTTTTGTTACAGTTGTAAGTTTTTTTTTTGCCATGTCACACAAGACCAAGTAAAATGTCCAGAATGCCCTTTCTACATTTTTCTTAAAATCCCAAATAATTTGGCAAATGCTATGTTTCAATTCAGACCCTCCACCTCCAAATTAGGGCGCAGCATCTTCATCTCAGCAACCCAACTTTTGCTTTCCTCTTTCCTCTTCATCTTTAAGTTTTCTTTGATTTCATAAACATGAGTCAACCAAATTGTTCTACTTCATGCTTATCTTCAAATGGTAGACTAACTCCCAAATGCGGGCACAATGTCTCCATGAAGTTATTTGTTTCAAAATCGGTTGCAAATCCCGGGAGAAAATACTGGAAGTGTAAGTTCTGGGGTAAAGGAGATGACTGCAACACATTTGTTTGGGATGATGAATTTTCTGATGATTTCGGTGATAACGGCCATTCGGATGTAGTTTCAGTAGAACTGATGAGCAAACTGGAGAGAGATATCGCACTGAAGATGGAAGCCATGGAGAAAAAAATGGATGAGTTACAAAAGAAGCTGAATTATGTTTTAGTTGGGTTTATTTGTCTTTTGGTTCATTTCTTACTTAGTTCATGTAAAAATTCATGAAGCTGTGGCTTATGTTCTAGGAAGTTGTAACCTAAGTAAAATTTAGTTCATGAATTATATTTCTTTGTTATGGAATATGGAATATATTACTCTCATGAGTTTTGGTTATCTGTTCTGATATTTTGGAAATCTGTTCTTGGAAATCTGTTCTTAAGCAATTCTGTTTTGGAATATTTTGGAAATCTGTTCTGATATTTTGGAAATCTGTTCTTAAGCAATTCTGTTGAGTAATTCTGTTTTACAAAATCTGTTGTTAAGTAATTCTGTTCTTAAGCAAATTTGTTGTACAAAATGACAATAACATAGTTAAGCCAAAATTTGTTTTACAAAATGACTTTAACATTGTTAAGCAAATCTGTTGTGATACATAGTCAAGTACATCTGTTGTACAAAATGACTTTAACATTGTCAAGCAAATCTGTTGTGATACATAGTCAAGTACATCTGTGATACAAAATGACAATAACATGATACATAACTTAAGCCAAGCTTGTTCTGATAATAAGTCAAAGTAACAAAATGACACAGGAAACTTTCAAATTGAATTTTACAAAATAGCACACTATGTGCACAACTACTGATCAATGCCCTTCCTCTTCTTCCTTGATATCTTCTTTGAGGTACTACCACCAGTTTCTTCACCTATGGTCAAAGGTGCATCAGGTGTTGATCCAGGCCCACCATGTCTTTTGGCATTCCTCACTTCCTTCAATCTTTCACTGACTCTCTTTCTTGATCGCTTCCAAGGCACGGCCACGGGCTTTTTCCTAGCTGAAGGCTTTTTGACATTAGTAGCAGCAGGGTCAGGTTGCATTGCAGCAGGTTGTGAATCATGTGTTGGGGGAGGTTGCATTGCAGCAGGTTGTGATTCATGTGTTGGGGGAGGTTGCATAGCAGTAGGTTGTGTGGGATTGTCAACTTGTGATTGTTGTTCTTCATAAAGATCCATCATATTATTCAGCAATGCATCCATCTCTGGGTCTTCATCCACAGTTCCACCTCCAGTTGCAGTTGTATCAACATTTGCATCAGATTTTTTTGACACTTTGGTCATAGGTGTCTTTCTCTGCATTATTCAGAAACAGATATAAATAAAGACATTTCAATATGCTGAACACAATATTATTCAGTAACAGATTCATGAACACAATACCTTTCTCTTTAGTGCATTAGGATCTTGCTCCTTAGCTTGACACTTCCTAGAATTATGGCCAAATTTGTCACAATGCGTGCATCTGTATGCTACACCTACCCTCCTCATCCTTGAACCATTCTCATCCAACTCTCTAAACCTCAGTTTCTTAGGCCTTCCAGGTCCCTTCTTGTATTGTGGTGGCAACAATTCTTCAGCATCCACAGTTGGCCACATGTCCATGCCATTTATTGGACTAACATTGTTTTCATAACATGCCCTGTAAGTTTCTCTCATGTAACAAGGGTCAACATATTTCTCAGGATCTAAGTTTTGATACTGTAATGCAGAAACAACATGCCTACATGGTATGCCCACAAGATCCCAAAAACAACAAGTACAGGTTTTTTTCCCAATATCAACAACAAACTGCAATCCATTATATGGGTGATGGACTTGCCACAAATCACCACTGCTCCATGTAAGCAGCCATTCTCCACTAAGATATGTTTCCTTATCAAGCCTTTTCCTAGGATTAGGCATGACATTGTGCTTCCACTTATCAAGCTTAACAACACTATTAGCAATCCTATTCATCACGTAGTTCCTAATCCATTCTACCATAGTGAGTATTGGCTTATCCCTAGCTTGTAATATTGTACTATTGAAAGATTCACTCAAGTTATTCATCAAAACATCACACTTAGGGTAAAATGAAAATGAATGCTTACACCATAGTTTTGTTGGCACTCCCATCAGCCATTCCCATGCCTTCTTATCAATTTGTTTAAGCTGATTCATCTTCTTTTCCCAAGCCTGGAAGTAAGTAGCCTTTGCAGCCCCCAATAACAGGTCTCTAATGGCAGCTCCCCCTCCAAATTTCTTCTTGAAATTTGCATACAGGTGTCTGAGGCAGACCCTGTGTTCAACTTGCTGATGCATTTCCTCAAAGACACTAACAAGTCCCTAAAAACAGCAAGACAACAGAAAAAAGCATGTACATTAGCAACTTATATATTCCTCATAAATGTTGAACATTAGCAACAGAACAAGGCATGTAACATTAGCAGCAGGTTCTCATAAATGTTGAACATTAGCACCAGAAATACTTCAGTACCAGAAATTAGTGCATATTTGTGCATGTTTCATAAATGTGAATAACTAAGGTAATTAGTGCATATTTGTACCTTTTGTTGGTCTGAAATAAAAACATACTTTCTCTCTTCTCCAATGTCTTCCATTAGCAATTGCATAAACCATCTCCAGCTTTCTTTTGTCTCAGTCTCCACCACACCAAATGCCAAAGGATAATATTGGTCATTCGGGTCCCTTGCTACAGCAATTAACAATTGACCTCCATATTGTGTCTTAAGATGACACCCATCTACCCCTATAAATGGTCTACAACCCTTGGTAAACCCTTTCTTGCATCCATCAAAACAGAAGTAAAATCTACCAAATCTTAGTGGTAGTGTTGGATGTGGTCTCTCAGTATTTAGTTTGACAGTGTTCCCAGCACAATGTTTTCTCAACTCAGCTGCATATCTCCATAACATGTTATACTGTTCCTTTGCATCACCTTCAATTATTTCTTCAGCCATAGCTTTGGCTCTCCAAGCTTTCCCTTTGGTAATGCCCACTGAATATTTCTGTCTAAGCTCAGACATAATTTCAGACAGTTTAACTTTCCCTTGTGACTTCCTCTTTTCAACCACTAACTTAGAGACCCGCTTGGAATTGGCAGACTTGTTATTTAATACCCTTGCACATGTGTGGGTCCCCACCCAAGTCTTTATCTGGTAAGTGAGGCTACCTCCCACTTTGCTACACAATGCCAAAAACCCACATTTACTCTTACACTCAACCCTAACCCTATAGCTCTCATTCTTAACAAACGTTATTTCTCTACCATTTAATACTGACCAATCCCTGAT
Source organism: Vicia faba (assembly GCA_948472305.1). Taxonomy (NCBI): domain Eukaryota; kingdom Viridiplantae; phylum Streptophyta; class Magnoliopsida; order Fabales; family Fabaceae; genus Vicia; species Vicia faba. The sequence goes on from OX451737.1 coordinate 334,922,470, forward strand.
AGCATCTTTAAATTCAGAAAGAGAAATGAACTCCATACCTAATTTGAATTGAAAGTCTTTGTTAAGCAGCTCTGATCTGAACTTCTCATACTTTGGCTTGGAAGGTTTGTCATCCATGTCACTTTCATCAGCATCTGAACTTTCAAGTTCCTCACTAGCATAATCCACATCTTCACATATCCTTGTAGCCCTCTTTGAACAAGATCCTAAGACACTTTTGGGCACCAAAACACTGACCTTGTCCCTTTTGCTCTTTTCTTTCATCTTTTTGGGATCCTTGGATGCACAACGCTTGAATCTAAATGATTTCCCTTCGATCTCCACCCTATTCCCACTAACTGGAACAGCTACCTCCACTCGTTCAAATTGCTCTTCTTCTACTTCAATTACTCTTTCCTCTTCACTGTCATTGAAACATTGGCTTGCATCAACATAGTCACCAGAACTATCATCTCCACTAGAGGTGCTGAAGTCATCAACATTAGGTACCAGAACCTTGGTCATCATGTCTTCTACACCGTGCTCTACCCAAAGATCGCCGTGAACCCTACAAGACATACAATGCTTAGCAACTTCTACAGCTCCTGCATCATCAACAACATTTGTAAACCCTTCATCCGTTTGCGGAATCTTTCTCCATAGCCTAAAACCTTCATAACCCCAATCTTTAACCAGACTAACAGCTTCAAAAAAGCTCCATTTATCTTCGTCCTGACATTCAACAGTAGTCTCACTACCTCCTCTATAATACGTATGGCCGTCTTGCACGAAACTTCCCCGATGATGAAACACTAAATTAAACACACCCATTTGCAAGGATGAAGAACCCTAATCGCAGGGTCTGAATTGAAACTGGCTTTTTTTTGTAAGATGAAGATGAAGATGCTGCGCCCTAATTTTGCCAAATAATTTGGGATTTTAAGAAAAGGGCATTCTGGACATTTTACTTGGTCTTGTGTGACATGGCAAAAAAAAAACTTACAACTGTAACAAAAAAATAAGCCACATCAGCCTTTTAGGTGATGTGGCAGCCTCAAGGTAAAAATTGAAACTTTTAAATTTTGTCAAGGTAACTATTGGAACTTTTTTTTTGGCAGGGGTTTTTTTCAAATACACCCCATATGTCAGGGGTGAAAATAGGTATTAACCCTATAATATATTTATGTATTTTAGTTTATTTATTATGATAACCTAACATAATTTTTTATTATTTAAGCTTTTATTGTGATCATTTGTTAAAAATTAAAGATTTTAGTTCTTTATTAATACATTTTATTGACAAATTTTTGTTTTCTATTGACGTACCTTAATTTTTGTTAAAATGCCGTATCTCGTACCGGTACCTGCACCGGGAACCGTACCTGTACCCGCACCGGGTACCGTACCCGTACCTATGCATCATAAAGCACTATTACAGGCTGTGAAGATGCTAATGATGACATTGGGGAAATAGGGAGAATTCGAACTGGAAAGAGGCTTGTTGAGACCTCTTCACATGCTGTCAAAAAGACTAAAGGTCCATTGGATTTAATGTTTAAGAAGACGAAGGACACAAAGCAAACAAGCATCAATGATACACGTGATAAAGAAGTTAGGGGTAGAACTATATAATATATTGCTCGCTTTTTTAATAAAAATGGGATTGCCTTTAGTAAGAGCAAAAAGCTTTAGGTTGATGTTGGAAGCTGTTGGAACATATGATCCTCATTTGAAACTGCCAAACTTTCATGAAATGAGGGTTCCACTCCTTCAAAATGAGTTGGAATATACAAAAGGTAAGTGTAAAGGATTAAATATGGATGTTCGATTTTGTTAGATGGTTGGATAGATAGAAAATGTAGAACCTTAATAAATTTCTTGGTCAATTCTCCAGCGGGAACCAGGTTTGCGAGAAGTGGTGATGCTTATGAATATACCAAGACGAGGAATAGGCTACATGAGTTATTGGACACTTCTGTTGAGGAAATGGGTGAAAAAAATGTTGTCCAACTGGATTACACATAATGGGAGTAATTATGTGATGGCCTATAAAAAGTCAACTTTAAATAGGCCACACATGTTTTAGATTCCATGTGCTACCCACTGTATAGACCTGATGTTAGAAGACATTGGAAAAATTCCAAGAGTTCATAAGGTTATACAAAATGGAACATAAGGTTATACAAAATGGAATTAGGGTTGTGGGTTAAATTTATAACCATACATTTGCTTTGAATCTAACGAGAAAGACTACCAGTAATGTTGAATTGGTTAGAAATGGAGTGACAAAGTTAGTTCTAAGTGTGCCAAGGATCCTAAAGGAAAAAGGGTAACTGGTATTATACTTATGCCATCATTTTGAAATGATGTTATCTACACTCTTAGAGTGTGTTTGGACGAGATAATTGGGAATTTTTAAGGAATTTAAAATTCTAAGCAATTTAAATGATTCAATTGAAATTCGTTATTTTTAAATTTTTTTGTTTGGACGGGGCATTAAAATATTCATTGTTAAATTTTTGGGGTCATTTTCATAAATTTTAAAACAATTGGATCAAATTATGAAAAATAGGGACCGATTTGCAAATTTTGAAAATTTGATGAGATCAATTTGTAAAATTTAAAACTTATTGGGACTTATTTGCAATTTTTTGACAATTTTGAGGGTGAATTTAAAATTTTCATAATATGTAAGGACCATCTTGCAAAATTTGAAAATTTAATCATAAACAATTATACATTTGCAGTATACAGTGAAGAAGCAATTTCAAATTCTTTATTTTTTGGTGTCATTTGAAATTTCTTAAATTTAACTTGAATAAAATACTTCATAATTTTACATCATTTTAACAATTCTTCATATTTTTTATCCAAACAATGGATTTTGGTCAAGTCATTTTAAATTTCCTCAAAAAAATTACTTTTCCTCGTTAAAATGCTTCATCCAAACACACTCTTAAGGTCATGTAGCCTCTTGTAGATGTGTTAAGAATGGTTGATAATGAAAATAAATCCACAATATATATATATATATATATATATATATATATATATATATATATATATATATATATATATATATATATATATATATATATATATATATATATATGACATAATGGGGGTAGCGGAGGAATCAATTGAAAAAGCTTTCAATTTTAATTCAAGCAAGTTCAAAGTCGTATTTGCAACCATTGATAAAAGATGGGAGTGTCAACTTCATCACCCGCTGCATGCTGCATGTTACCATCCGAATCCTGAATATTTTTATAATAAACAAAAAATTGAGAATGATCCCAAATTGGTGAGAGCCTCCGTAAATACATTGAAACACTTAGTGGATGTCATGAAGTGGAAGATATGATTTCAGTTTAAATGGAAAAATACAAGAGTGCTAGAGGTCTCTTTAGAATATGTTCAGCTCAGTGGTGGAATTCTTAAGGAGCAGAAACTCCAAATTTGCAAATATTGGCGATTAAAGTATTGAGTTTGACTTGCAGTGCTTCCGGATGTGATCGCAGCTGGAGCATGTTTTAGCATGTAAGTATTACTTTTTTTACTAGGATATTAAAGTAACTTACATTCAAGTATTATTAAACTAATATTTCAAATTATTGTATTATAGATTCATTCTAAGAAGAGATATAAGCCAGAGCATCAAAAGTTGCAGAACTTGGTTTTCATCAAGTATAACCAAACTTTGATTGAAATATATGAATGTCGTGACAAGATTGATCCTATGGTTTTGAGTGACATTGATTATCACACTAAATGGTTGGTGGGATAGATATGAGAAGATGGCGAAGAGATGGTTCATGAAAATGATGATTTAAGTTGGTCTCAATTTTCCAATGCAAAGTGAGGTTAATGAGCCTATAATTTACACTAGGAGGGCAAAACAACTTGCAGCTGCTGCAAGTGCATCTAGGGAAACAATAACACAACAAGTGGTGCTAGAAGATGAAGAATTGGAAAATGATGAAGGTGAAAAATTGGAGGAATATGTTGAAGAAGACTTGTTTAATGATGATTTATGATTTCTCTGTTTGAATTTTCATATAATAGTACTGTACTCTAAGCTTGAATTTTAAGATGTTAAAATGCAATGTTTTGAATTTGATTTAGATTTGTTGAATTTAATGAAGAGTTTTTGATTAAACATTGTGCTTTGATATTTGATTTTATGAATCTTTTATGAGTATTGTGTTATTCGTTTAATTTTACATTAAATATATGTTTTATAGATTATTGATATAATTAGTCCAAAAAATAGTCAAATAGCTGTTATCCCGCTATTTCATTTTTGAGGTTGACCGCTCCGCTCCATTATCTGGGATTGATAACTCTGATATGTAGTGTCCTATATTTTTTTTTACATCAGTGACGTGTCCGTGTCGAGTCCGTGTTTCTTAGTATAGAACTCAGAACTAAGAAAACACTAAGAATTCGATGTCCGTGGTGCACAGTCATACCTATATGGAAAATCAACACAGTTTACCTTAAAAAAAGAAGGTAAACCACTGTGCACCAAACAGATAGAGCAGTTTGGTTCAGTTTGGGATCAATCATAATCAGTTCAATTCAGTTTAGTTTGGTGTGATTTTCTGTAGAAACCGAACTTTGAAAAGGCCTAATAACACCCCTATTGTTACTTTATATCTTAATTGTTTAACCTGTCTTTCTGTCACCAGAAACTCATGCAATTAGGAGTGAAGCAGCTTGTTTTGCCTGCTGTTCCTTGTGTGGTAGATACATGGACAGGTCCTTTTGGCTTTTCAAAGATGACAGAACTTGAGAGGTCAAATTTTCTGGACTATACTTTCCTAGATTTTCAGGGTACCATCATGTGCCAGAAGTTGTTGACAAAGACGCCGTCTCCAGATTCTGTTTTGCCAATAGGTATGTAATTTGTAATCTATAGGATACAAGTAGATAAGTTTGTGTCTTGCTAAGGAAAATACATTTACAACTTCAATGTTTCTCTATGCAGAGTTCCAACAAAAAGTCGGTGCTATCTCCGAAAGCAGTAGCGCTAATAAGTCTCCAGTATCTGAAGTTTACCAAGCAGGAGAGATAGTTATGAAAGAAATGTCGGATACACCAATGTTAGAGTATGTCTCCCCTCTGTCTATTTAATCCTTACCTTACAAGAAAGGCAAGATTATTAAATACTTATGTATGATAGTAGTAAAGTGACGGCAAAGGGATCTTATATTGTAGCCTAAAAAGGGAAAGTCGCGTGAGTATTTTCAAGGCATAAAAATGAACCCCCTGTAATTTCTGTCTGTTACCATATATCTATTTTTGTCATAAATATTGTCTCGATTGAGATCTTGCCTAGGATAGTGAGTGGTAGCAAGATCACAAAATAGAAGATCGCAACAAAGATCATATAATGTTAAATAGTTGTTATAGCGGCCTTATAGTGCTATAGCAAAGTGGATTTTGGACAAAATCTTGTTAAATAGCCATTGCAGTGGCGTTACAACGTTAATGTGTACTGGGATTATCCAATCTGTTAGCCACAATGGACAACACTAGGATAATAAGATCTTACCAAAATAATTACTTAGAATCGGTATAGGGTATCAGCATGATTGTATCTAACGAATCTGATTATTTTTTTTGCAGCGCTTTTGAAGGCGAAAGCAATATTGATAATGTATCTAAAGAACCTGTTATTGACTGTGTCACCATGGTACTTTCATCTTGTTCCTATTGTTATTCTATGATATGCGATTTGATGAACTATTTCTTGATAATTTAATTGGTTTATAGGTGGAGCAACCAGTTCTCGAGGATGAACAACATTGCAAGAATGGAACCTCCACTGTACAAGGCTCTTTTGAAAAATGGAAGAATGTCTTGTATTATTATAGACGAAGGAAAGTGAAAGGGTAGCATGAGTATGATTATGATAATTGTGAGTAAAAAGGGAAGCACAATATTTTGTTGAAGGGGAATAATTGAGTGCTGATCACATTATCTTCAGTTATAACCTCTTTCTTTGTGTTTCCTTGGTACAAAGTATACATGTGTATAAGTAGGAGATTTTGCATGCCTTTATAAATTGAGGTAGTTTTGAGTTATTGATAGATGGAGCCATTTGTCTCTAGTTTTGGAAATAACTAACAATGGATTGTAACATAAACTCCACTAATGGTTATTTTTGAAGTATATTTTGAGTCAATAATGATTTGACAAAATTAAAACCAAACAGTTCAGAGTTTAGCATAAGGTTGGATTTGAAATCCATTAAGTTACAATTTTTCAAATCTGTTTAGAATAAACAAGCCTAAAAATGATTTGGATAAGTTTGTTACTTTGAATAATAATCCATTTGATTAGCAAAATACTTTGGTTTCAAAATAAGTGTCACATTTGAGTATTTATAACATATGCTAAGTGAGAGAATAATAAATACATTTGAGTATTTATCACATATGCCAAGTGAGAGAATAATAAATTGAGAGTGATGTAGGTAATGTACAATATTGAATCTATTATGAATAATGGAAGTTTAATGGTTTGACTCTTTGTCTTTTAATATTCTCTTTTTGTTAGAGTATTTTTTTTTTGACAAAAACAAAGTTAACTTTTTTCATTAAACAAAAGGAGTTCAATACAAGGAGGAATATCATTGACAATATTACGCCCGATTAAGAATTGGCTGCCTTTTTTAACGAGTGGGCAACCATATTCGTTTAGCGCTTAATAAACTTTATCTCATAGTTTGGGAAAAAATACAACAACTGCTTAATAGATTAAATTCGGAACAACCTACTTGAGAAGTATGAATGACTTTAACCAACATTTGAGAGTCACTTTCAAAAATAACATAATCCAAATTTAACTTGATGACATTTTGTATAGCCTTTTTCAAAGCTACAACTTATGCTTTAATGATGGATAAAAGACTGACATCCCAAGCTACACATGCAATAATAAATCTACCCATACTATCTCGTACACACCATCCCATATTTGATGTCTTAAAATGATTATTGAAACCTGCGTCAACATTATACTTCACCCACCCTTCATTTGGCGGTCTTCAACCAGCTAGATTATGAGATGAATTATGAGTCTCATGTACCTCACGAGCTAAATACCAATCTTGCCCGTTGAAATAAGCTTGCATGCCTATTCTCGAAACCTCCTCCCTATCATTATTCCAAACAACATTATTTATATTCTTTCAAAGCGAGTCAATTAACACTACAAACCGACCCACTTCCCGCCTATCTTCTCTACTACATATATCAAGTATAAGGAATTTAGCATCAGTAAAAGAGTGTAAGAGGGACTCAATAAGATGAAATAAACATGTTGCCTTCCAACACTGGCTAGTAGTGCTACAACCAAATAACACATGTCACTCGTCTTCGTCTTCAACTTCACAACTATGACAATTCGATGGACATAGAACACGATGATGTCAGAGTCTCATTCGCGTCGGTAAACAACCCCTGCATATTCTCCATAAAAGACACTTGGCTCTCGGAGGGACCACAATATCCCACAAGCTCTCCCAATCTCCTTCCACTTTTCTCTCTCGATGATTCTCCCGAAAAGTCCTTCACAGTCTATAACCAAATTTAACGCTATACTCTCCATCTTGCTTTTCCTTCCAAATTAAAGTATCCTCTAGAACCTCCTCCACCAATGGGACATCCAAGATCTCTTCAACTACTACAAGATCAAACAAGGAGTATATAGCTTGTACATTTCATTGTTTAGTGTTAGCAATAAAGATATTTTTAACATAGAGATCATACACACTTTGTACTTAAGGCCCATTTAATCACATGCATCTTTCCTTCTAAGCCACGGTTCTTCATTTACCCTGATTTTACTCCCATCACTTATACTCCACCTACATTCAAGCATTAAGACATCTCTAGCTTTCCACATACTTCTGCAAACAAAACTTGGATTGTTACCAAGGTTAGCTTCTAAAAAAGAGGAACTAGGAAAGTATCTTAAAGAAGAGATTGACTACAACTCCAGTTTTGATTTTTCCTGAACCTAATGAATTATTTGTAGTATATTGTGATGCGTCAATGATGGGTTTAGATGGTATGCTGATGCAAGATGGAAAATTTGTGGCTTAGGCTTCACGATAACTGAGGATTCATGAGAGAAACTATCCTACTGATGATTTAGAGTTGGTTGCAGTGGTGTTTGTATTCAAGATTTGGAGGCATACCTTTATGGATCCAGATTTGAGGTGTTCAATGATCATAAGAGTTTGAAATATCTATTTGATCAGAAAGAATTGAATAATAGGCAGCGTATGTGGTCGAAATTCTTGAAGGATTATAACTTTAGCTTGAATATTATCCCGGTAAAGCTAATATTGTGGTCGATGCTTTAAGTCGGAAGTCTTTGCATATGTCTGCTATGATGGTTAGGGAGTTGAAATTGATTGAGCAGTTCAGAGACTTGAGTTTGGTTTGTGATTTGACACCGCAAAGTGTGATGTTGAGTATGCTGAAGATCAAAACGATTTTCTTCTAACATTAAACAGAATCAGAAGTTGGATATGAAGTTGGTAGACTTGATAGTTGGGAGTAATCAGACTGGGGACAAAGGCTTTAGAGTGGATGATCAATGTGCATTGAGATTCCGTGACAAAATTTGAATTCCTGATAATTCTGAGTTGAAAAATATGATTCTGGAAGAGAGTCATAGGAGTAGCTTGAGTATTCATACAAGAGCTACAAAGATTGTATCAAGACTTGAAGAAGATATTTTGGTGACCCAAATTGAAATGTGATGTGGCACATTTTGTGTATGCTTGTCTGACTTGTCAGAAGTCGAAAGTTTAGCATCAGAAACCTGCAGGGTTGTTGCAGCTGTTGGATATTCCAGAGTAGAAATAGAATAGCATTTCTATGGATTTTGTGACTGGGTTACCAAATAATTCGAGAGGGCATGATGTTATTTGGGTGATTGTGGATAGACTGACATAGCCAGCACACTTTATACCGATTAACATCAGTTTTTATATGCAGAAGTTGACAGAGATTTATATCTGTGTGATTGTGAAGCTGCATGGAGTTCCATTGACCATTGTTTCAGATAGAGATTTGAGGTTCACTTCTAGATTTTGGAAGGGTTTGCAGGAAGCTCTAGGTTTGAAGCTAAGGTTAAGTTTTGCTTATCATCCACAGATAAATGATCAGACAGAGAGGACTATTCAGCCTTTGGAGGATTTGTTGATGGCTTGTATTTTTAAACAAGGAGGTGTTTGGGATACTCATTTGTCGTTGATAGAGTTTACTTATAATAACAATTACCATTATAGTATTAGAATGACGCCTTTTGAAGTATTGTATGGACTAACACTTTTATGTTGGCATGAATTTGGTGAGAATATAGTGCTTGGACGTGAGATTATTCAAAATACTACTGAGAAGGTGAAGGTGATTCACGAGAAGATGAAAGCTTCACAAAGTAGACAGAAGATCTATCATGATAAGAGGAGGAAGGATCTTTAGTTTCAACAAGGAGACCATGTATTCTTGAGAGTCACCCCGGTGACCGGTGTTGGGCGTGCCTTGAAGTCGATGAAGCTTACTCCTAGGTTTATTGGTTCGTATCAAATATCGCAGAGTGTTGGAGTTATTGCTTATAGAGTGTCGTTGCCATCAAATTTGTCGAATTTTCATGATGTATTCCATGTTTCACAACTTCGGAAGTATGTTTCGAAGGATGATGTTCAGGTAAGGGATAACCTTACAATTAAGGCCTTACATGTGAGGATTGATGATCGTGAGATGAAGCAGTTGAGAGGTAAGGAGATTACTCTCGTGAAGGTAGTATGGAGAGGCGCTTCTGGAGGGAATATGACTTGGGAGTTGGATTGTAGGATGCGAGATTCGTATTTGGAGTTGTTCGTATCAGGTAATTTTGATGACGAAAATATTCTAAGTTAGAGAGAGTTGTAATGCACCGACTTATTTTATTTTTTTTCCGTAATTTAATTATGTGGTATTTGGTGATTATGTGGTATTGTTTGGTGTTTTGGTGTATTTGAGATACCCTTGGTGTGGGGTAATGACCTTAAGAGTATAATTAAGGTGTTAGGGGTGTATGAACGAAAGTGTAGAATTTGGTGGTGTGGTGATTAAGACTAATTGAATTATATTAGTTAATAATTATTTAATATTAAATGGATATTAGTTTAATTAAATAATTGATGAAATTATTATTATTATTATAATTGTTATTATTATTTAATTAGTGGACTAAGTTATAATGATAATATAATAAAATAATAGAAAAGATAAGTGGATGAATAGAAATTTGATAGATCGTGAAAGTTTGGAGAAAATAGAAAGGAGAGCTAGGGCAAAGGGGAGAGAAGATCACCGTTATTGAGAAACTTTTGCAAGAACTCTAAGGTAAGAGTGTGGTTCTAATTATCTAAGGATTTGTATGATAATGGTGGATAGATTATGTATATGCTTTGTTTGTGTTTTCTTCTCTCAATATCATGATCATTGTTGTAATTTTGTAATTGTTGGTTTAATAGTATGGATCATGCAATTGTATGTTGTTTGATGAACTAGATGTGTTAGAATATTGTATGATGATGTCGTGGTTTATAATTGAATGGTAAATCGTGTAATATTGTTGTTGAAATTATGCATTTGATGGAATTGTTGATGGTAGATGTTGTGTTGTTATGTGTGGTTCTGAGTCAAAGTAGGAACTAAGTTATGAGTGTGTTCGATGGAAATAATTTGGGGTTTGAAACTTTTGAAAAGTGATTTTTCGTGTTAAAATATGAGATAAATGATTTGTAAGAAAAATGGGATTTTGGGATAATTTATAAGTGATTTTCATACTGATAAGCAGTAGAAAAAATGCTTATACTGCAGGTGTAATCGATTACCAGGATTTGGGTAACCGATTATACTGTTGTTAAAACGTGTTTTTTGGGCAAATTTTGAAGGCGTAATTGGTTACCAGGATTTGGATAACCGGTTACACTGAGTGTGTTTTGCATAGTGTGACTAGTCAAAACGTGTTTTGAAAACGTGTTTTTCTGGAGAATGGAGTCTTCCCTTTTTATTTTCTAGTGTTAGCGTCTGCTCTGATGTGTAACACTAAGGAATGAAATATTTTTATGTCTTTTAAGTTTGTTAGATATTTTTGGATATCTCTTAAGTTGATATTTCTTATGACTACTTTATAGAATGATTATGCTTTGAATAAGTAAATGGATAAATTGTTGATGTTTTCTGTTGCAATAAAGTGAAGTTAGACATGTTTATTATTATTATTATTATTATTATTATTATTATTATTATTATTATTTATTATTATTATTATTATTATTATTATTATTATTATTATTATTATTATGCTTAAAAAGTTGTATGTGTTACATGTTCTATGATGAGAGCATATTTATATTGAAAAGTGACATCCTAATTGTGTGAATGTTTTATATTACTCTAATTTTAATTTTAATTACGCGGGGAAAATTAGGGTGTTACATTACTAGCTATTATTGTTTTATTATTCAAAATTTAATTAGGGGAATAAGTTTTAAATTAGTGTGCTCGCCAAGATTTTGAAATCATGTGCCTACGTATTATCATAGTGCAATAAAAAAATAAGAGTCAGTAGTTCGTGGGATAGAAAATAAGTATTTGTTGATTATTTTTATTAGACGATGTTAATGTTCGCTTTCTAGCAATTAAATGTTGCTTGTTTGCTCGCGCATGAGAAACTTAAGCATTTGTTTGTATTGCGGTAGAATGAATGCGATTGAATCATATTTTAATAGTTAAATGTAGCTTGTACGCTCGCGTATGGGAGGCTTAAGCGTTAGTTTATATTGCGGTAGAACGGAAATAACATATCTTTTTTGAAAAGATTTTTAAGTGTCGTAAGGTGGAAAAGAAGGTTTGATTGGTTGTGATGGATTTCATGTGAAGACAAGCCTTTGAATAGGGAGCTCGACAACCGTATCCAAATTCTTGGGGAAGTAAAAGTCATGTGCCCAATCACTTCCTTTTTCATCCAAAAGTTTTTTTGTTATGAAAAGGTGAGGGGAGTATAGTCATGTTTCTTTATCGAAAGACAAGTATTAGGATAATGAGCTCTAAATCAATATCTTAGCTCTTAGAGAAGAAGAGATTTGTATCCAATCACTCTCTTTTTAGTCCAATAAAGAAAGAACTTTACTCGTTTTATTTTAGAGTGTTTTATATTTAGAAGGCAAGCATCTAGACAGGGAGCTCAACAACAATGTCTAAATACTCGATAAAGGAAGAGACGTACGCCCAATCACTTTCTTTTCCATTCCATTTTTATTGTGAAAAGAAGTTTTTAAAAGGAACTTGACATTAGATCAAGTGTTTGAAGTTTTTGTTAATTGTGTGAAATAAGTGAAATAGCTACTTGGCGTTGGACCAAGTACTCGCGTAGTGTTCAATTGAATTTGATTTTGAAGACACTTGTCGTTTGATCAAGTTTGTTTTTCATCTTTTGAAAAAGCATTATTTTATCATTTTTTATTTATGTTATGTTAATAAACGAATAATGGAAAGAAATAAGGAAAATAAAATGCTAAACTATTACACGTTCATGGGATTGAGGGACATTTTACCAATAATAGGTGGATGGATCATAAATCATACATTTTCATAAGAATTGAGGACATTTTACCCACAATGGGAGGAAGGATCATAATGTAAGAGTTAAATCCATACAAGCATTTAACCATACAATCATGAACACAATTTTAAACATACACCAAATAATGCAAAAAGTGAGTTAAAATTGATGCAAAAATATAATGAGCAATATGGTGAAAGATGCAAAGATTGGAGAAAAATTATGATGTTAGAGGAATCAAATGGAATAAGGTTCCTAATTAAATCCTAATTCAAATTTAAATTAAAACTAATTCTAATATTTCCATCATTTTTTATGCAAAGAAAGCCAATTAAGACCTTGATCAAAATTTAATCAAGAAATTATTCTAAAAAAAACTATTTTTATGGTATGATTATTATTGAAAGAAAATAGTAAAAATTGGTGGAAAATATTCTAACAGGCCTGGGTTGTGAAGTCAATATAGTGGTGTATGGAGCCAGAGTTGGGCACTGGGTTTCTAGTTGAGCCCAATACCTAATTATGATAACAAAAACAAAAAAAATTGCCAAAAACAAGACTGGGGTGTGAAGGCTTTACCATTGAGCCCAATAACAATTCATTTGAGAATTTCTTTTTCCACCATATAGTGAAAAGAAAAACCCTACGCAATTCCTATAATGCCCCTTAGAAACTAAAAATATATTTCTGGTGTGCGCCATACACCATACACAAATAAATCAAATATGGCTTCACCCTATTCAAAAGGCAAAAACAGAACCGGAAATATAAGTCTGGGTATAAATCAGAAATTAAAATTTGATTTCAGCCTATATTTTATCAAATCTTGGTGCGTCCCGAAAATATATTTCCGATTCCCAAGGGCATTTTTGTAACTTTGTGTGGTGCGCTAGAAAACTATAAGGTGGAAAAAGAAATCCTCATTTATTTTCAGTCAAAAAAATGGGCAGGGGGTGTAAAATGGAAGTTTGTTGTGATTCAATGGGCTTGAAGCCCAACCTCCACTATGCTGAACGAAAAACTAAAAGAAAAATTAAAGAAATAAGAAAAAAAAAGAGAAAAACGGTGCGTTCTGGTTGGTGACCCTTTAGATCCC